>JAHQRK010000007.1:0-1200000 GCA_019828595.1 Aphanomyces cochlioides | reverse complement strand
GTTGGTGATCAGCCACACTCAATGCAACGAACAGTGCTTATCCAGCCAGCAATCTCCATTTCACCCGCGGCTGATGTCTTGCTTCGAGAGCTCAACATTGATCCCGATGCAGCTCGAGTCGTCCATCTGAACACATCTCATTTGATTGAGATGAAGCAACGCTTGAAAGCCCCAAAGGTACAAGACACATGGGTTCACGGGGGCTGCTTGATGACTACAGAAGCAATTATAAAGGCCGTGAAGGAGAGAGAAGACGCGTACCTTGAAAAGCAACGCGTTATGGCCGAAAACAAGAAAGCACGCGACATACGACGCTCTGCTGCTGTCTTGAAGAAACTGCAAGTTGCAATCAAGAACAAAGAAAAGATGGAAAGAAGAACTATGGCGATGGAGGACAAGCAAAAGCCCACGCGACGCAAGCGCAAACGCGCGGTCCACGACGAAACTGAGCACATGGTAGTTGCTGGCGTATTGTGAGGTTTTCCGGATACGGATAGTGATGTCACGGAATATGCCATCAGGATTATTTGTGCCCATCATAAGTCAAAAATTCATCACGTTTTTATCTTGGAACACCATGTTTTTTTTCCATCAACAACCTGCGTTTTTCTTCCTCTATCGAACCCACTATATATTACTGTGTGCAGCAAATAGTAAGTCGCTCAATGTGTGCTGTTAAAACATGTCACGGAACCTGTCGTATGAGTATATATAGTGAAAATTTCTATTTCTCGAAATTCAAATATTGTGACATCAATAGTAGTATACAGGTGCTGCCGAACAGGCCCTTATACATACTAGTATATCAGGTTTAAAAGTTGATTTCAATGGCTCATGCACGTAAATTTATTTGTTGCTTCACGTGAATTTCCAGGTTTGCGATTGGAAAAGAACGCTAAGCGATTGATTGGACTGTCTTTATATCGAAGAGGCAGTCACCATCCCACTGATATCCAAACAATGAACTCGCTAACCAACCTTTATGATCCCATCCACACCTTTGTGTGAATGAAATTTATCCGGATACGGTATTCTGACCAATCACCTGCCACTGAGAAGTGAGCAGTTTCTTCCGTTTTTGACCAACGAGAGTGGACGACTTCATTGTTGTGGTCGATGCATGGGTTTCCTTGGTAATTCTCCCGCATGAATCGTTCTTGAATGCGCTCCTTTCCCGAGTGATCTAAACTATTAATACATCGGGGCGACAACAAAACACGACGAAATGCCACGTCAAAATATGTTTCGCCGATGGACAGTGGATCTACTAAACAAGCGCGAAATTCATGAGTGAGGGTGAACGGAGTGGATTCATCATCGCAGCCATGTCTCTGCCGTGGGATGCTGAGTAGAACCTTCAACGTGGAGCAGCCGCTGAAGTATGATGGCAGAGCAAAGTACTTATACTCCATGAAGTACTACCTGACACTCACAACTCCACCTTGTTCACACGGGATTTCAAGTTGTGGAGTTGATAAACCACATTGCGGCATTGCGAACAGCAGCGCTTCGTGTGCTCGTTGGACCAGACTTGTGAATTTTTATCTTCAACGAATTACAATTTGCGAAGATCCAGTTGTTTCGTCTTGATATTCATCAATGCGATCTACTTCGTTTCCGCTGTCAATCATGGTTTCAAAGTTGCCCATCAATGGACGTCGCCACGTTTAGTGTACGTCGCGGTAGTACAATCACGAGGGATGATTTGACATGGCTAGTTGTTCTTGTTACGTATATTGAGCGCATGTGCAGCCCTGTGGCTCATTGGCCTCGACAGGATTTGTTTGGCGCTGAACCAACTGCACTACTGGTTGGCCGCGAGGAAACCTCAACTCACGTACAAACCGTCCAAAGTGAACAATCGCATCCTGCAATCTTGCCCCATACTCGGTAATCTCATCGTTCGTTGTCGTCAAGCCCTCACAATGGTCATAGAGGAGCCATATCATCCAACTTAATATTTATTCTGGGCGTAAGATTGTCTTCTTTGCTCGTTATCTCATCTCCTTGAAGTCATTTGCACTCCCTTCTCCTCAATCTGAACCATGAAGCTCCGAATTCAAGTGTTCCCTACGAGCGAGAACTCCTCAAACTCTCAGACGGCGGGGTTGTAGCACTTGACTGGGCGACACTTGCTACACCTTAACGGCAAATCAACCAGCCGACTGTGGTAAGCTCATCTTTCTTGCTCATGTCGTTTGACTAGCCCCCCTCCAGCTTCTACTTCACGGTCTTACAGGCGGCAGTCGGGCGGTAAACGTCGTCTCCGTTGACTGCATCTAACTCAAGTCTTAGATTTACATTCGCATGCATGCTGATCGGTTGTTGAAAGCTGGCTATCGAGTTGTTGTCATGAATGCCAGAGGATGCAACAAGACGCCAGTACGGACCCCAAAGGTACTGATCGCGCTGCAGAATGGATCGCTCATGCTTGTCTTTAGCTTTTCAGTTTGGGGTGCACAAATGACTTGCGCGAGTCCGTCGTGCACATTCGTCAGCGCATTGGAGCAAGAGTCCTTCTCATCGGCGTTGGCTTTTCGCTGGGGGCCAACTTGCTCGTCAAGTACTTGGGCGAAGAAGGCAAGAACGCTCAGCTGACGTCGGCAGACTCGATATGAGGACACAGAAAACAAAATGTGGCTAATCAACCATCGTGCAACGTTTGAGTTAGCTATTGCATCACAAACCAGAGTCTTCGAGCTACATTTTGACACCTTAACATCTCGTAAATGACGCTCGAGTCCAAAGTTATGAAGGCTTGAAGGTGATGGATCCCAATTTTCGACCAAAAATGTCATTTTGAGATTTATGTATTGTATTTTCCAAATTCTTTGCAAAAAAGAAAAAGAAATAGCCGAGAAATATTCACCAATATCCGGATAGATGATTTGGCGCGCATTGTGAAAACAGAGAGATGCATCGTCCTGTGGAAGAACGAACGTTCGTGTTCAACGTATACACGAGCTCCTCAGAGACGCCGACGTTTCAACCCTCTAAGCGGAAGATATGACTCAATTCTCCCTTTGAACACAACGGCCGTTGACATTCGAGACTCCCTCCTTGACGTTTACGATTCGATTGACGATCCACTATGGAAAGAGCCAAACACGTCGCATCGTCAAGAGGCATTGTTTCTTGCTCGTTGGCCGGGAGGAATAAAGCGGATTCGTTCGGCAATACGAAATGAAGATGACTGGGAAACATTTTTGAAAGACAACACTGAATCGTTGACATCGCCTCGTTACTCAGACTTGTCGAGCGTCAGCGTCGAAGTAGACGTTATCTTATGGACAAAGAAACAACCCAAGCGAGTATATCATGAAGATGGAGAAGGAAGATCAAAGCGCATTCGTATAACCACAGTTCAGATTGTGATTTGTCCCCCAATTTATTTGCACGAAGGCAAGTCAAAACGTTCAACACGTGAATTCAGATCAGGCAAAGAAGTGCATGGCTCAAAAGCAATTGTTGCAACTTTGGAACTTCCGGAACTTGAGTTGCTGACAACGTTGTCTTTGGGCGATTTACGCGTGCGTTGCTTTGAACATTTGCACTCTGGAAATGATACCGCTAGACGAGCACTTGCCCAGATTGATCAAAAGCATGGAGGAGTTTACAAAGCTTGTGGATCAGGGACAAAAATGGAGCATATTATTGACACCCGAATGATGAGGCAAATTGTACGCTCTATGCCACATGCTGCAGGTATTAAAACATTGACCATTGCCTTTGGGAGTGGCCCGATGGCAAGTGATTGTCTGGTGACTGCTACGATTGATGGCGAGTTCCACTTTTCACAGTCTGACATATCAACCCCTTTACCTTCGGACATTGCTGACTCCAACAAGAAAGCGAGTGCAGACAGCAAAATCTCCATGTCGATTGCTGAGAAAATTGTTCAAGCCGTATATTCCAATCCTTTGAGTCCATATTACCATGATCACACTCACGACATGCAATGTTCTTGGCAAATTATTTGAATCAACACCCTTCGAAAACGATCAAGTATGGCGCAATGCTCGATGTAGAGGATTTTGTTCAACTGTTTGAGGAATTGGAATTTCTAGACTGGGAGCATCGTACCGCACAGAAGGCATGTGGAAATGGTGAGCTGCCAATGAAAGACAAATTCCCCCCTAGTGAAGGAACTAACAAGCCACCCACATTCGTTTTCAAGCCACCGACATCATCTCTTGCTGACACACTAGCAGCTCTAGTGCAAATGAAATCGCGCCAAATGGAAATGGGATGTGATACCTGGATTAGCGCCCTTCGTTATGTTGCAAAAGAAGCGCAAAATCAAGGGCTGATCCCATCTAACGAAATCCGACAAATGGTGAAAGTTTTGCTGCATGATCGAAATACAAAGATGCTTGCCAATCTAGTGCAAGCCACGTCAGAGCCTCCACATACAATGACGCCTTCTCCAGCATCGTTTATTGATGAATACAAATCATTGATGGACCTAGGCTTTTTTTATTCTCCAACTAATGAAATCTAAGTGGATTCCTCGATTAAGGCGTACAGGAGCATGCATTGTTTCAAATCATCATCGACAATTTCAACATCGAGACCACAATTTCGCATGAAGTTCAACATCATCGATCGATCAACAGATGCCAGCGCGTCCATGTGAGCATCCCAAAATCGGGCGCGAGTCAAATTTGAATTGCGTTTCAAACTTGCTTTGTACACGTGAAAGCAATATTCGATGGGCATCAGGTCAGGTGAGAATGGTGCTGTGTAGAGCACGATTGCGCCAACTGACTGAACAAGCTGCTCAAACTCTGGGCTATGATGGATTGTAGCATTGTCAATCACCACCACACTTCGCGCTTCGTTGAGTAGGAAATTTCCAAGACACGGAAGCAAATATCGTCTCGTCCAGAATAGAAATCCATCAGTATCAACTGTTCCGAGTGTTAAATCGTCATCATTTGGATCCATTTTTCGTTGTACTAGCTGACACGCTTGAGGCAAGAAACCGTCCTGATCAGCAGCAGCAAGTAGCGTAAAGCGGTGTTCACACGTTGGGCCAAATATTTCACTGACACAGTTCTGCTGACCACGTACGCCCCATCCACGTCGACGTCTTGCAACATTGCGACCCTTATGTGTTTCATCGACAAATAAAAGGCAATGGGTATCATATCGTCGGATTGCATCAAGGAATTGAGAACGACAAATTTCGTCTTGCTGTGTCGCTCTTGCTGTCAATACTTGCAAGGTTAATCCAAGTGTTTGAAGCGATCGATGGATTGTCGAAAGTGCGTAGCAGTGTCCCGTTCTGAGGAAGAGATTTTCTTGCATCTCATCGAGATAGAGATGAGGGCTTTCTTCTGCAATGTGCTTGAGCTGGATAATGTCGTCACCCTCAAGTCGAGTGGTACAACACCGATGCCTTAGGCGTTTCGTTTCACAGGGGAGCTGTCCAAAGAGCTGAAAATGCTTGATCCAACGGTAAACGGTCACAAGATGAAGCGTTCGGGGCATTGATTGAATAATTTGGGATGGAGTTTGTCCGCACTCATGCATATCAATCACGAGCTGTTGAAGTCGTCGAGAGTTCCACAACCCCCCTGAACGTTGCATCGTGTTTTGTGCCTTGCACGAGCGTTCGATAATTGTCCATTTCGAGATAACAAAATATTTTTTTCAAATAATAAAAGTTTGTTTTTTGCAAAGAATTTGGAAATTACAATATTTCCAAAAAGAGAATTTTGTGCTGAATCGTTTGATACTGTATTGATCAATGAATTCATACTCAATGACATAGAAAAACAGGATCGAAAAGTGCGTTGATGTTTTTTTCAACAGTTTAAAACAATGTTTTGGCAATAAGACTGTTTTTGATTTCGAGCAAGTCAATTAGACTGAAATTGATTTCTATGGTGGCATTAAGACTGATTTTGATTTCTATCGTGTCAATAAGACTGGTTTTGATTTCTCTGAAGTGGTTTCTATCGCGTCAATAAGCCTGAATTTGATTTCTCTGGCGTCTAGACCATCATCGTCATCAACAATGCCTGAAGAAACAATGTCGAATGAAGGGCACTCTTCAGGTCCAACTAGTTTGAGTTCAACGCGTTTGTTTGGCTTGACTGCCTTGAGTCTGGTATTTCTCGCTTGAGCTCTGTTCGATTTTGTTTTCATTGCTGCTTCCAAATCAGATTGCAACAGATCACTGTTTTTTATTCCAACTGTTTTTTCGATTTTCGTCAAACGGAAAAATCACCACTGAATATCATGCATCGACTTTGAAGGCCATTTTCTCGAAAAATGCAAAAGGTGGCTAAGGTACTTTTTGTTTTCCGTGTCCTCATATGTAACCCTTAGAGCATCTCCAGCAGTCACTGAGTTTCAACACTGAAACTGAATTTTTCTCAGTGGCATTTCTTGCGCAGATAAGCCAGAGTATGTGTCGTTGCAAAAATCTCCCCACCAGTCACTCTGGTTTTCTCCCAGGAACTCGCAAAATTTAATACTGTATAATATGTATTCTGAAGGTTGTCTTCACTCACTTGTCATTCCGAACAATGGCCGCTTGGCACGAGAAACTCGCACGTTTATCCAAGGATGTTCTGGATTCCTCGGACGAAGAAGACCACGTAGTTGTATCCGTGATGCACCACGTATTACACGAGCGATTGACCATAGCTCAACCAGCAAAGAAAGCAAAACATGGAGGCTCTCTGCCTGGACGCAGCCCGAACGTAAACAGGGAGGCGTTCCAAGGCCACCAACGAATAATGCGAGACTATTTTGGGTGCAGTGATCGCGCTCCTATCTACAACGACAAGATATTCCGACGAAGATTTCGCATGCCTCGTGAGCTATTCCTTCGTATATGTAAAGCTGTATCCACCAGAGACAATTACTTTGAACAAAAATCAAATGCCGCTGGACTTCTAGGCAAGATATATCTCGATAGTACTTTGACTCAGACTATTCAATAGGATTATCAACTATACAAAAGTGTACTTCAGCTCTTCGAATGCTTGCATACGGCCTAAGCGCCGACGCTACAGATGAGTATTGCCGTCTTGGCGAAAGCTCTGCGGCTGAAGCGTTAAAACGATTTTGCGCAGCTGTTCTTGGTGAATTTGAACAATGCTATCTCAGACAACCAACGCTGGACGATATTGAGAAGCATCTTCATGAAAACGAGACTCGTGGGTTTCCTGGCATGTTCGGCTCCATTGATTGCACTCATTGGGAGTGGAAGAATTGTCCGGTGGCATGGCAGGGACAATTCCAAGATCGTGGTGGTATTCTTGAAGCTATAGCTACACAGAATTTGTGGATATGGCACGCATTTTTTGGAGTGCCAGGTTCAAACGATAATGGCTTGCGCACTTGCTTTATTCTCTATGGCTTTTGCAACTCGGGAGGTGGCAAAAGCAATTGCTTCATCCTTCTTGGCTACAATTTGACTTTCGAGCTTGAGTTTTTTTGCATTTTTTACACCTTGGGGACGTGGCACGAAGGAAAGATTACCCGAAGCGGACGAAGTAGATATAGCTGATGGAATATCTAATTCGGACGCTTCAGATTGTCTTTTCTTTGTGCCATGCCCTTGACCGGAGATGCCTTCGCGGTAAACTTGCCATTTTGGTTTGTCTCGGAGGAATCTCCAGCATTCGATGAACTTAAAATGTTTTTTTTTTCCAGTCTTGTCGATCGTGGCGTCGAAATACATTGTGCGAGCACTGTCAAGAAGGTCGTCGGAGTTCGTCCCACTTGCCTGGAGGTCCATTGCATGGGCGTAGAAACCACAAAACTTGCTGACATCATGTTTGATGACGCCAAACTTGGTTTCCAAGGCTCTTGTTGTTCGAGCCGGCCTTCCTTCTGGCCTCTTAGCATTGTAGAATACACCGACAGACTCCCAAAACGTAGCAGACTTCTGACCCGTGCCTGTTGACGAGTCCTCTGACACATGGACCCAGGCCTTGCACAAGACCTCGTTCTCGGCCTCGTTCATCCACACGGACATTCTCCAGACGAATGATGTGCAAATAAAAATGTCTTCGACATTGTATTGTCTTTTATTGTGTTAATTTTTACTTTGAAAATTGTATACTTGTGTTTTTATTTTAATGTTTGAAAGTTGGAATGATCTGAACACTCAGTGTCTTCTCCAGACACGGAGTATTTTGGTATTTCTCCGTGTCGCCGACACCAAAAGTCCGAGGCCGGGTTTTGGAAACTCAGTTCCAGTGTCGGATTCAGTGTCTGATGGGGATGGATCCAGTGTCTGATTTTGTCATCCACTGACTTTATCCAGTTTCAGTGTGACACTCAGTGACTGCTGGAGATGGTCTTAGGCCCTGGTCCGCGATTTGGTTCTGGTTCTATCCGGATTTTTGCACATTGTAAAAAATGATCATGATTGGACCAGCCATTTCTGGTCTTTCGTCCTTTTGGTTCTCTGTGAATGTCAACTCCTTGCGCTCCAGCCGCTGGCTTTCTCGATGATTTGCTCGCCGCACAAGCTGACACCGATCTCACAACGTCACCACCACACTCCAAGGGCAAGTCGCAACGCAAGACTCCTCATAAGGCTGGCACCAACCAGACCACCAAGACGACCGAGTCCAAGTTTGACTGGACAGACGATATGATTCGGTCCATGCTCCGTCTTCGTTTTACCGACCCTACGATTGTGAGCCGCTTTCTCGCTGCCGACACGAACAACAAAAAGGACACGTTTTGGTGTTATTTTGCGGCTGTTCTAACGAGTGAGGTTGGTATTGGTGTGTCAGCAAAACGACTGCGGGACAAATATAAAAAAGTCAAGCACGAGTACAAAGCCCATTGCGATGATATTGGACGTACTGGCAATGGGGGAATAAAGACCAAACCACCGAGATACTTGCACATCCTGCAATGGTTTTCGGGGCGAACTGGCGTCGCAAACGAGAGTATGTTCGACTCGAATGACTATGACGAAACTCAAAAAGAAATCGGGGACGACAGCGATGATGAAGGCACTCCAATCAAACGCATCAAACTTGAAAACGAGCCGAAAGCAAAAGCTGGAGTAAACCTCCTTACACAAGAAATGGGACGCGGTATGCAAGCAATTACTGATGCTTTTCGAAATACACAGCCAAACAATGATATCACCATGCTCCTTCGCACGTCGCAAGAAGAGAATCGAAATGTAATGGAGCGTGTGGTGCAAATGCAAGAAAGACAGAATGCATTGATGGAACAACTCATGAATGCTCTAGCTCATCGCAATTAGATTAGTATTCAATAACTATTCAACGTGAATGAATATTCGTCAAGTACGTCGTCAGTATTTCTCGCTTTTTCTTGCCATCTACATGAGCTTCCATGTTCTCAGTGTGAACAAACGTATCAGCAAGACCAATATTAAGACCGACGAATGGATCATCACCACCAACAACAACCGAGTCATTTAGATCAATCATCAAGTTGTGCAACACGAAGCAGCTCACAATCGTATTGCGCAATGTCTCTTCGGACTTTTGATCGAGTTTGCGGAGGAGAACTCTCCATCGATTCTTAAGCGAACCAAAAGCACGCTCAACAAGAATTCGCGTGCGCGAATGGCAGTAATTGTAGTGACGTTTTGAAAACGACATTGTAGCTTCGTGGTCAGGGTAGGGAGTGACAAGATGCCTCCAAATCTTATATCCAGAGTCTCCCAAGAGGTGGTATTGCTGGGAAATGCTGTAGGAGATGCAAACGGTAGCCGGAGCGATTCCAGAGAGATTGATCGTTTGCTGATCCAGCGCGCACAGAGCACGATATAAAGCGTAAGCTGCTATCAACCACCGCTTGCAGATTCACAGCCGGAAATCCTTTTCTGCAGTACCAACCCTCATGTTCAGCGGGGTGGGCAATGCGTATAAGAGTACCGTCAACGGCACCAATGACATCTGGGAACCCAGCAATCGACTCAAATGCTGCCGCAGTAGATGCCCAATAATCGACTGATCTTGGCGAGTGAAATATGGACTTGGATAGGTGCACGAGACACCTCAGAACTTCGTTGATAAAGACGACACCAGAGTATGGCTAACGCCAAACACAGCTGAGACGGACATAATCGTTCCACCGGATGACAGATGATGCATACATAGAGCAATGCGCTTCATAGTCGACGTCTGGCCGAGTCTGTTTGGAAGGGGACCATTTACATCTTTCCAAACCAGTTGTATACGCTGAACTACCTCCAAAAAGGTGTTGATATCACATCGAACCATCCTGACAAACCACCCGTTCACCGCACCACTCAATGCCTTCTCGAATTGATCGTTTTGCACTGTGAAGCGCTGACGCACAGTTTCTCGAATCTCGCGGCCGTCCGTACTGGCAACGTATGCCGCTATGGCAGCAGATGCAACAGTGATAATCGTAGCGACAACGAGCTTTTCGTCCATTTTCTTGCCAAACCAAGCAGTAGAGACCACTAAGCACAGTCACAGCACCAGAACCGCTCCTAGAGAAGTTCTTGGCGAAGAACCATTTTAGAGGGCTAGGTTTATTCTCGACCAATCATATTGCGTACTGAGAGAACGTAAAACCTGAACTTTTTGGCGGACCAGGGCCTTACTGCTGCACGACTACCTACCAACTTCTCAAATACTCGTGGCTTCATCGCGTGGTTTACAACACGATCTTGGGCAAATGCATGGTCAAATACTTTTTCGAACTTGTAAGTTCGACGTCGCGTCGCGCTCCAAGTTCTTAATGTTTGATTTTCTAGTCCAATGCAGCTGAAGTTCACAAAGACCATCCCGCGCTTGACTACGAGGCTCTACGGAAGTGCAGATATTTGAGCGACTATGATGAACAATACACGCGTCGCATTTTTGGGTAAGCAAGAGGTTGTCGCGAAGACTAGCTTTGCCACAGATTTGACACTGTCACTGAGCTTTACCGAGATGCTTCGTGCACGCCATGTAAGCTGATAGCGGCAATCCAGTGACTTAGTTTCAGCGTAGATATCAAGCACGTTGCAATTCCACTGCTATGTCTGTCGTCGAAGGACGATCCCATCAGCTCGCACACTGCGATCCCATACGAAGACTGCTCGATCAACCCAAACGTCGTCCTTGCCGTCACACACACTGGAGGCCACATGGCTTTCTACGCTGGCAATTCCTCACCGCACGTGTGGGCCAGCGACGTCGTTGTCGACTACGTCCATGCCACAGTGAAACTATCGAAGGAAGGCACTCACACCAAATTTGCGAACAGCCCAGGATGGAACTGCGTTGCCAAAACTCTCAATTGTAGGAACTGAAGTCGCCGACCACCGCACGTCTCACTTTGCCTAAAGTTTCCTGGCTAACTTGGTTATTATTGCATCCTCATTCAGCCCATGGCATGATTTCAAATTTGAATGTTTCTATCGTCGACGATGAGAAGAGTTGCAGAGATTGGCATGTTGTTTGTTTATTCTGCAAACTCGGAGACGTGGTGGTTGTACTTTCGTTTCTCCTGGATGACCTTCTTCTGTTTCTTCTTTTCAATCGAGTCATCAATATCTTGTCGTTCCTTGCGCTTCTTGAGCGACCCGCCTTTGGCTTGCTGACTAGCTTTGGTCACTTTGTTTGATGCCGGTGGCTCTCGCAGTGCAAAGCTCTTGGCAACGTGGCCGAAATGCAAACTGCGCACGTGGAAGTACTGTCTTGTTTCACTAAAGGAGAAAATCTCAAAGTCACAGCAGATAAAATCTACCTCGAATGAGTGGCGTAGCTTCGTACAAATGACTGGAATGCTTGGCATGCCACATCAAATAATTCAGCATTTGCAAGCACAGTTTGCTCAAACAAGTATTGGAGCTCATGCACGACAACCTAGACAATAAACTTTGCTACATGGCAGAAAAGATGCTGCGTACTTCATGGACAGCCTTCTTGCTCGACGCTTTGAATTCCCCTTTGAACGCACTGCGAGCTAGCGTCGACTCCAAACTGAGCGCCGTGACGTTAAGGCCCAAGGATTGCAAGTGATCGCAGTAAGCGGCTTCAGATGGCAGCAGGAATAAGAGCGAGTTGCCAACCTAAACTGAGATTTAGGCCAAGAGCTACATGGAATCGCACAAACCGCTCCGCTGCGAGCCGTACGACCGACGCGATGGACGTAATCTCGTGTTTCCGTCGGTGGATCATACTGGACGATCCATTGCACCTAGCTCAATGTTACCATCCACGTCGTGGATTCTATTCTTACTGTGGGCAGATTAAGCCCTCGTGCTGCCACGTCAGTGCAAAACAAGACGCCAGCAGTGGCTTTGCAGAATGCTTGAAACGTTGATGTGCGCTCTTGCTGGACGACATTGCCATGGAGGCGAAAGACGGACGGACCAAACATTGCTGTGCTCTGTGGCCACGTGCACTTTTGAAAGAGCGACGTGACGAAATCCACGGCATCACACGTAGAGAGAAAGACGACGATTTTGGCTCGCTTGTTGCGCTTGCACTCGGATCGAACAAATGCAGCGAGGGCACAGAGTCGCTGCTTGGCAGGAACGATCATGAAATGCTGCACGAGCTGGTCTGGTGTGGCAAACGTAGTCGTAGCTCCCCTAAAAAGTTGTGAGTAAGGAGAAACAGGCATGTTGCTCGACGTACTTGGAGTTGTCGGCGTCAATGAAGGTCGAGTCGGTCAAACTGAGCGCTGCAAGACGCTCAACACCAGCGTTGATAGTCGCGGAGACGAGAATTGTCTGGCGTTTCACGTCGTCGTCTTGCTTGGCAGTGAGGCAGTCCAAGATTTGAGCGATGGACTTTTCAAACCCGAGATCAAGCAGACGATCTGCTTCGTCGAGGACAAGGAATTGCAGCCGCGTGTATGTGAATGCATGTGTGTTGGTTAAGTGATCGAGGAGTCGACCGGGTGTTGCCACGAGAATGGACACGCCTAGAAGAAAGAATCGATGTCAGTTGTAATCAAAGGCAACGACGAACACCTTTGCGAAGACGAGCTTTCTCTGCCTTCTTCTTTTCACCACCGACGACGCTGCCAGCGACTATGTACACGGCAACTTTGAGCAATCTATTTGACAACATGACGCCGAGACATCAATCTGTACGAGTACCTCTCGAGCGTTTCCTGGATTTGTGTGCAGAGCTCTCGCGTAGGTGCTAAGATCATGGCGAGACAGCCTTCGCTTCGATTGACGCGTGGTTCCCGGGCCATGAGTCGATGGACAAGTGGCAGGCAGTAGGAGAGCGTCTTTCCTGAACCTGTTTCACTCTTGAGGAGCACATCTCCACCACGAAGAATTGCCGGTACGCTCTGAACTTGAACTCGCGTCGGCTTGGCAAAGCCAAAGCCACCGGCATCCTTTTCTTTTGTCAAGATCGAGACTAAATGTGGATGAAGCTTCATGGCCTCAAATGTCGTCGAGGCAAAGATGTCAGTCGATTCTTTCGATGCCACTGGCGCAGTGTGGACGACAACCTTGCTCATATCAATTGTAGGTCGCAAGTACGTCTCGGCTGTGTATGCTTCTTTGTTTGGGTTGCGTCGTGTGCCTTTTTCTACTGCGGATTTGATCTTCAGTCCATCCTCGACTGGTTTGTTGTCGACTTTTGGTGCAAGTGCCTTTAGCTTGGTTGGCTCCTTTGATGGCACTGATTCCTCCTTTGATGTGTCCTTTGGTTTGCTTAGCGTCTTCGCTGCGGGAGCTACATCTATTGTTGCCTCTTTGGGCAATGGATCCTCTTCTTTTAGGGTTTCTTTGGCTGGTTGCGCGATGGTTGTCACTTTTTCAGCTTGGTTGTTGACTTTGGCTTGGTCTTTCTCAGCTGTTCGCGGTGCTACTGGCTTGTTACGAGCGGCAGATTGTGGCGGCGTAGCTCCATTTGATTTTTTATGCTTGTTCTTGTTCTGACGGAACTTATTGATCTTCTTCTTGGCCGGACGCGCCGACGTCGATCCACGTACGGCAATATTGAGCGAAAAGCCATCCATCGTGACAATGCGGGCCAATCAAATGTAAATTTCGATATAAGAACATCAAAGTTCTTATATCAAACATATGAAACCGACCATGTAACTGCAACCCAATCAAAGAAAATATCCAACTGGCGCTCGATTACTGCGAGTTCCATTCTCGGAAGAGCAACTTTGACGTGGCCATGATTCATGAAGATCGATGGTGCACTATTTATGTGTAGTTTTAGCGCGAAAGAGAGGATAGGCTTTCGTGCCAGTCTAGACTTACTCCTTTGGATTCCGAGTGACTGCGCGCGATGAGGCTTTCTTGGGGTTGACAACGAGGTCACTTGCTAGGAACCAAATTAACTTCGAATGTGGATATCATAGCGCTTCGTCATGTCCCTTGGAATCGGTTTTGTCCGTGTCGTGCTGTCGTTGTTGTACACGCTCCACAAAGAAGGTCCAACTTTGGATGAAACCGACTGAGAAACTGTCATGAAGTCATGGCGCCAACACTACTGGACCTCTTAGCCCGGAAGGAAATCGTCTTCAATGGCACCAAATCGACCGAGCCTATTCTGACGCGAGTCATTGCATTCTTGGGCATGGAGGTGGTCGGAGTTTGTCGAGTCAAGATTGACTGGTTTTGACTTGTAGCATTCGATTGGCCACAACATCAGCCCAGCGTGCTTTGCGACGACGCTCATGCTCACGTGCACCAAATACTTCAAACTGGCAACGAAGAATCCATACTTGTTTCGCTGGATGGTTCTTCGTCCGCGCTGGAGCCTCACGGTGTTTGAACGCATTTTCGGTACTTTGTTGTCACGTGGATCTGAAGACAATTCGAACGTAGACTTGCACAAGGCGTTGATTCTTAGCCTTGATCTTTCGTTTTGTCACGCCTACGTTACCGACACCACCATTCAAACACTAGCAAATGGCTGCCCTCTTCTCACTCATTGTGTTGTCTGGGGATGCCATCAACTATCTGACATTGGTAGGCTGTACTTGAGATCAGTGGTTGTCTCTAATGTATCATTCAGGCTTGAAAGGCTTGGTTTCTTCATGCCGATACTTGACATTCTTGAACTTTGGCGGGTGTGTCAAGGTCACCAACGCGTCGCTCGAGTGCATAGGAAACGAGCTGCTCTATCTGGACAACTTGCACATGAGTGGATGTCCATTGCTCAACGAAGATGGAATTGCCTCCCTCCTACCAGCAAGTCGTGTCGTTCTTCGAGTGCACCCATGCGATGAACCTCGCATTCCTCTTGAGGTTGGGTTTTCTCCCATCGATCTCCCATGACAATTGGATAGTTTGATTTGCATCATATGAAAACCCAATTGCGCAAATTTGGTTGCTCCAGCGTAAACTTTCGTATCATGCGAGACAACAAGCATGAACTGGTCTTGCACTTTAAGAGTCGACCAAAGGCTGTCGGTCTTTGGTGTGAATCAACGCCAAACAAGTTTATGCCCCGACTTACTTCAGCTGACAATTCGTTCCATTTCGCTGGACAATACGTCTGCACATCGCTGAAAGTCCTCAATATTGTTCAATGTCCTCGTATCTCTCCTTCAGCAACCGTCACAACATTGAATGGCCATCACATCCAGCTCAAAGTCCTGTCTTGATAAGGTGGTGACTTTCGCGCGCTTCTGGAATGCTCGCGAACAAGCAAATTAAAAAATGATATCAATAGTATTCAGTTTTGTATACTATACAATAATCCAATTTAGAAAAGAGTCAATGCATCGGTGGTTCTTGTCTGAAAAAGCTCATGCTCGTGATCTCGGAAGCTCCTTACCGCACGGCCGCGGACGAATTCGCGTCTTCTCAGGCTCAAAATGTGTCTGTGATTGATATCCAAGAAGCAGAAAAGAAGGATGATGGGTCAGCAGGTGCCAAGGTCGTCTTCTTTGGCGGCTTGGCGCATTTTGCAACACTCCATCGTGTGCTTCAACCTGGTGGATCCTTGGAAGGATACATCTATGCTCAAGGCGAAGACAACAAGAATGCGGCGTTAATGCAATTGCTTCTACAAGGTTTTTTGAACTCCAACGTCGATCTCCAAGGCGACAGATTGCACCTGCGCGCTGAAAAGTCGGGATTTACCAATGGTGCCAGCGCCACCGTGTCCTTTCAACGCGTGCTGAAGCCAAAGTAAGAGATCACCGACTTTTCTAGATTGTGTGTCTTACCAACATATAGATGGACCGTCGTTGCCGATGACGAAGACGATATCATGGATGAAGATGATCTTTTGGATGACACAGACGATGTGTTGAAGAAGTCGAGAGATGACTGCGGTGTGAGCAAAGACGGCAAGAAGCGCCGATGCAAAGATTGCACATGCGGGTGGGATCTTCCTCCTTGAATCATGTTCTAAGGCGATTGCTATTGTAGACGCAAAGATGAAGATGAACAGCCATTCGTGACTGAAGATGAGCTCAAGGAAATGGTCTCCAACTGCGGCAATGTACGTCTTACTCGATTTGCTCGTTCTCATCTTTGCATCTAGTGTTATAAAGGCGACGCCTTCCGATGCGGCAGTTGCCCCTACCTTGGCCAACCAGCATTCAAACCCGGCATGGGCAAAGTCGTGCTCAACTTGGACAACTCGGATGACTTCTAAATCTCTTCATGCAACCAATTGTATATTCATTGCCTTACACAACCAAGAGCGCAATCGCGACAACGACAGTAGCACTCACACTGGCAACAGTGCTAGCCGACTGGTATCCAGCACTACCTTGGGAGCCGCCAGTAGAAGCTGGTGTCACCGTCGGGACATTGGGAACAGGACTGACTGTTACAGTGCTCGGAGGCAGCGTCGTGCCCGTTGCCGTATTGATGACATCGCCAGGGCAGAGCGGCGTCTGGGTCAAATCCGGGCAAAGCATATCCGTTTGGCTATCCGATGGCCATGTGACTCCACTCAAGCCGGGAACTCCCGCAGGGCACGCTGGGAATGAAGTAATAGTTGGAGTGTACGCGCTCTTCACTGGCAGCGCTGCGGTCGTGTTGGTATTAAGGTATTGCGTTGCCAGGTCTTCAAAGTTGGGCATGTGGTTGAACTTGCAAGGCGTCGACGTGCTATCGCACGTCGCGGGGCTGAAGTACCCAAGGCCGTAGTTCTGTGTGCCAAAGCTCGTGAACGGGTAAGGCGAATCTGCTTTCGAGTTGGCATTCTCAGTGGAGAACTCGAACGCAAACCCGCCCGCGAAGACATCGCTGAACGTTGACGAGAGCAACCAACCAGCGTCTAGCCAAGTCCTTTGCGCAGCATAGCCTTGCTTGGTGGGAAACCCAGAGTTTAGGCAACCATACTCAGTCAACAACGATGGAAATGGCAACTTGTACGACTGGAAGTCCGTCAGGAGGTTGCGGTAGCCCGCGCCGACGACAGTTGGGTTGAGCGACGCCAAAGGATCGCATTGCAAGTACGCATTGAGACCGTACCCTAGACGATGAGATGAGGAACGACTATGAGGACGAGCGGTTTTACATTCAACGTTCTCGAGGACATCGTTGGGATTCGTGCGGCAGCCATAGTAGAGCGCATTCGGGCCACGATCCGTGTCAGCAAGCACGACGCCGACTGGGATTGATCGCATCTTGGATGCGCACGATGAAACGAACGCGCGCATGTCACGGATAAACTTCTTTTGACACGGAGCATTGGTGTTCATGTTAGTCACGACGTGGTTGACTTCGTTCCCAGCGCTGAAGCCCTTCAAGATATCGAGAATCAGAGATGAGATGCAAGTGCAAGCATACCAGGACGTTGTTGTACTTGGAGAAGGCCGTGATGATTTGTTGGCCGCGGGTCTTAAGCGCAGCAGGATAGCAAGCTGGATATGGATCGCTCGTAATGGCACAATTTTCACAACTCGAGGCAAGATCTACAAGGACGTAGATGCCAGCGCCAGTCAACGCACACATGAACTTGTCGTGACTCTTGGATGGATCCACAGCATACAAGCGGACGGCGTTCACTCCAAGCGCGATGAACTCTTTGATGTGGTTCTCCCACACGTCTTGGTAGTCGTCTGTGAAGAAATCATGGTTGTTCACATCGAGAAGTCCCGCATTTGGCCGCGGGTAATAGTCCACGCCGCGTACTTGGAACGGCTTTCCAGTGCCGTACTCAAACATGTGCGTGCCTTTGATCTCAATCGGCTTGATGGCCATGACCGCCGCAGCGTACAAGCTCAGCAACGCTTGGGACTTCATGCCGAATCGACTACTGCCGCCCGCCTCTCAAGTATGAAAATTCGAAAGATGGATCTTTTCATTGACGAAACGGCTAGCAAGTGAAAAAACAATGGCAAGCTCGACGTTACATTTAAAGCTTGGACAAGATTTGCTTCATCTGAGGAGAGCTCGCGGCGTCTTCTTCTTCAGGGTTTGTCGCGCGAGTGAAGTCCGTGATCTTCTTCCAGTTGTTCGCCACGGCATCGATGTTGATTTCCTTCTCCAAGTCGAAAAAGTGGCCTTCAGCACGCGTGTACTTGACTTGGGCAGTCCAGCCTCCACCGGATTCAAAGACGGCACCAGTGCAAGGAACGCTTTCGTGGCACAAGAAGGCAATCGTAGGAGCGACGTACTCTGGCTTCCAGTTCTTGACAATCTACACAAAAGCGATTACATGCGATGCAGTGACTCGTGTGTACGTTTTCAGGAAGAACGGTGGCAGTCATGCTCGAGCCAGCGCCAGGAGCAACAACGTTCACTTTAATGTTGGAGCGGGAACCTTCCTTTGCCAAAGCCTTGGTGAAACCAATCATACCAGCCTTTACGGATGCTACGAACAACGAGTAAGACAAGACACCACAAATGGATCATACAGTAGTTGGCTTGGCCAGCTTGACCGTACAAGCCGTTGACCGACGTGATGTTGACGATGCGACCATACTTTTGTTGGCGCATGTAGGGCCAAGCAGCGTGCGTGACAGCAAAAGCTACACATGCAAGAATTAATATCGGATAACTTGAACAATATCTTACTTCCGTCAAGGTGGACGCTCTTGACTGCATCCCATTCCGCGCGGGTCATCTTGTGGAAAGCGCGGTCACGCAAGATACCAGCGTTGTTGACAATGATATCAACGCGGCCGAAAGCTTCAATTGCAGTGGCAACAACCTTGGCACCTACATTGCATCGTCACTTGGCTGAAAAATCATGCATCGCTTTTATACCATCAGTGACCGAATCGTAGTTGGCAACAGCAACACCTCCCTTGGCGCGGATTTCGTTCACAACTTGATCCGCGGGACGAACACCGCCGTCGCGAGCAGGACCGACATCGTTCACAATGCTAGAAAACCGGATATATCGACACATAAATCGTGAAAACCTACACTTTGGCTCCAAGTTCAGCGAGGAGGAGGGCATATGCGCGGCCCAAACCAGCGCCAGATCCAGTCACGATCGCAACTTGTCCATCGAAGCGGTACTTGGTCGACATGGTGATTTGAGCCTCAGACTTCGAATTGAAAAATGATTTCAGTTGACGAATCCCCTTTGAAATTTAATATTTTACTTGAAATGAGAGGTTTCCATGTTGAAGTTGATTCCGTGATGACTTCCCTCAAGGATGACGTGGCAGCACGAAAATGCAACGAGGATGCACAGGGCATCCATATGCGAGTAAGACCAGAAAGCGGCAAGTCTTGCTTGCACGTTGAAAGATCTGGCGTGCCGATCAAAAGCCAGCAATGCCAAGAGCACAATCGAGGCCACTTTGGCCGTGCCAACAAGGAAAAAGCTAGGACGATGACAAAGTTTCGCTGCCTAAGACTTTGCGAGCACATAACCGATTGCCATGTAGAGTCCGCTCTGTATGCTCACTCTTGGTCTTGTTTGTGGCCTCTTGTCTTACTCAAAGAGAGCTGAAACAATGGTGCAATGCAACCAAGGAAGGTCTCGTTGGACAGGTTCTTTCACAAGAATTGCCTCCACGAATGATGAAGTGAAAGAAATTAATGGAGTGAACATGCTAGACGACACTCTCAGGGTGAGCTAAAACTTGAGCGCTCCAAATCCATTGCGCTTCCAACCCAGTCGTGACGACGAGTTGTCCAGTTGGTAGATGAAGAGTATTATTCTGTATCTGGCAATTGTTGACATTGACAATGCAGTTGGAAGGTGCCGATATCATGGCCAGTCTGGAGTCCGCGACTGCAGCTCGCTAGTTGTCATATTGTCAGTGGACGAAAGGTGTTACACTCTTTCAGGACGCCTAAGTATGGTATGCCTTGACCAGTCTATTCTTAGCAAACTCGAGGGCTCAACAATGGCTGAGACTGTCGGCACGCGGCTCTTTGCCGCAACGACAAACTACCTCCGTGGAAAGCCCATGCTCACAGATGACGAAGTCAAAGCCATGTACACACTCAAAGAGTACGTCGATCGCATCTATAGGTATCATCGGCGGCGAACGAGCTTGAGCAGCTCAGGGCGGCAATACTTTAATGCGTCCAACTTCCATCCCGTCAATCGCTTCTCTGGATCTGGTATGGCATCTTTGAGCTTCCTTTCCTCACTCCATTATGCGTGCATTTAGGCTCAGTGTCGCGGCATTCTGTCGGTTTGGTGGCAACACATGCCGAAACGGAGAGCGGGCTAGCCACGACCGCGATCAAAGGCATCCTATGCGCAGTGACGCCTTTCACAGAGTTGTCCGAGTACGACGTCAACACGTCCGTCTTTGAAAAACTCTTTGGTCAAGCCATTGGGTCCTTTTGGTCGCTCCACAAACCAGTCGCTAGTCGTCTGGCAGCTATTACAACAGTGTGGAGTCTGCTGTACAATTCGCCACTGCAGCATTTTCTACTTCGATTGACGAGCGACATAACCTGCCGCCTCATCTCCATGGGCTCAATCCTCTGGCTCGTGCTCTACTTCTGGTCGCAGCTCAACTGGCGCATGACTGTCACCGTGTTGCGCTACTTTGACTCATGGTTCTTCATCACGCAAGCCATTTTGTACGCCGTCGCGATCATGGCTCTCTACGAATGGGACCTCGTCATCATCATATACAACATCATTGGCATCCTAGGCTTTTCCGCTGTCGTGATGTACGATGCCTACCCTCTCTCGATGCGCAACCTCGCCAAGTACATTCTCCTGATCATTTTAATTTGCCTTTTTGTTGCGACTGTTTCAATGAGTGTCAGCAGCGGCTCCCTCGATCATCGACTTTATGTTGACGTTGTTCATGGCCTCGTCCATTTGGATTGCAAAGTTGTCGAAGACGTGCCGCTGACGTGGACTTTCAACGTCTATGACTTTGCCATCCAACGCCTTCAGATCCTAACGATCTACATGGTGCGGAACACGTACTGGGCTTTCAATGCTCCACGCTACTGCGTTATTATCAAATCCCGCGTCGCTTTGGAAGAAGTTCCCGTGCTTGGCATTCGTGTCATGCCCGCCCAAGGCCCCACGACTCGCCAGAATACATTAATCCGTCAAGACATTGAGCTTCCTCCCACGTCAAAGCGACAAGACAGCAGCAAGAGTGGAGGTAGCAAGGGAATTGTTCGCCCTGCTGCTGTAACACCACTCGCAGCATCGGTGCCCAACACAATCCATGAAGCAGTCCCATTGTTTCCAAACACTGGGCCGCTTTATGACCTCCATCCCATCCACAATGATGCTGCCCATGTCTACGACGGTCTTCATCGCATGAGTATCGTGACTGACGACAACAAAACGTCCACCGATGAGTCTGCTTCTGCCACGGAACGAATTCTTCCAACGCCGATTCCTCATCGTCCTGCTAAACCAACGTCGATGCTTCGACTTCATAAACTTAGCAGCCGGAGACTGGGGATACGAAGCCAGCATCTATCGCAATTTTCAATCATTCCCAATATCGAACGCAAAACTTCGTCGGTGCCGAAGAATTTGTCCGCTCTGCGCCCTGAGGGACAAGACGTCCAGGACAGGGTCCAGTTAGACTTGGCACGATTAAATTAATAGGTTGGTTCGTTCCACGGCGATGCCGGGGCGAGTTGAAACACCAGAGTTCCTGGCACGAGCACACCTTCTTTCCATTCCCCTTGGAGGACTTCGCCAGTTGGGAATCGGAGACTGCCTGTGCCGTGTTTCTTGTTGTTTAGCCATTCTCCGTGGTAGCTCTTGCCGTCAACTTTGCAGTAAAATGTGCCAGTGCCTTGCCGTCTACGTGAAATGAGCTCAATCAGCACAAATGATCGATCCCATACGCATTGCCAACGAGCTGCCCTTCATACTTGTCGCCATTTGCATACGTCAAGACACCTCCTGCTGTAGTACCATCACAACCCCATTGGCCCACAAAGACGTCGCGATTCTTCATGACAAGTTGCCCCTTCATGCGATTTATTCCTCAGGTTTCTCAAAGGCAGCTCACATACCTTGCCTTGCTTCAGCCCAGCTACCCATTGACCAGTATATTGATGGCCCTGCAAGAAAAAGAGAGTCAGTGGACAGATCCATAGGCTTGAGACGCACGAGGATGTCGCGAAAGGTGCCCATGCCATGAAAGAGATCTTCCTGCCATAATCCATCGTATTTTTCGCCATTCGTATACTCCATAACACCATATCCTTGCTGGAAAACATCGTCAAGCTAGGGTATCTCCTCTCAGTAAGACATACCTTGAGATCGTGGAACCATTCGCCAATATACTTGTTGCCATTATGGTAGACATACGTGCCTTTGCCGTGCATTTGGTCATGTTGCCACTCGCCTTCGTACAAACTCCCGTCACCATACCAATAAGTTCCTTTCCCATGCATTTGCCCACGGCACCATTCACCCTACCCAAGTCACCTTCTTGAGAGTTACTTGCAGCCTCTGTTACCTCGTATTTCTCATGAATGTGTCCGTCGCCACCCTTATAAACAATCGTGCCGCGCCCGTGGCGCTGATCTTCTTTCCACTCGCCTTCGTACCGATCGCCATTATGAAACTGGTACACGCCATGTGCGTCCATCTTGCCATCTTTCCAGTAACCCTCATAAAAGTCGCCGTCGTAGTAATGTAATCTTCCCTTGACGGTGCGATAATGTGATACCGTCTCATTTGACTTTTGTCTTACCTTGCCATTGATAACACCGTTGACCCAGTCGCCTTCGTACTTGTTTCCATTGGGATACTGGCGCGCGCCAACACCGTGAATGACGTCGTTTTGCCACATGCCTTAGTCGTACATTATCCAGAGCTGGACACCAGACTAACCTGTGTACACGCTGCCGTCTTCAAATTGCATGACGCCGATGCCATGTCGTTTGCCCCGGACGAACTCTCCCGTGTATTTCTCCTTGTTTGGATATACAAGCATGCCTTGTCCGTGCATGAGCCCATCGCTCATTTGTCCAGAGTACTCCATGCTTGTGGATCTGTCTGTCGCCGCGCAGTCGACCGTGCGATGCCCGGTATCCGGAAATTCCGGATAATAAATTATCTAGCAATGAAACTGCCATTTTTCATTTTGGCGCCAAGATCAAAACTGCTAATCCTGCTTTATGCTACTCTGCGGGATCCACGACGTGGATTTGGCTGGAGATGGAGATTTGGATGGGAGAAGCGAGACGAAGATGAACAAGCAGCCCAAAACGCTCACAAATAATGTCACGGCGGTGACAAATCGGCCGTCGTTGAGGTTTCCCACTGGAATTTGCAATGTCAAGCCTTGGACAGGACGATTCAGTGTGACTCTACATCCAAGAGATCAATGACAATGACAGTCTGATAGTAACCGTACCGCTTCCAATAGGTATCAGGATTGTTTGGGATTCCCAAGGTACGAAGATCGGTTGGTGTTGGATCACTTTCGCAATGGAGATACAAGGAGGGAGCAACGAGGTGCACCGCTCGATACAAGGTCTGATTCGAAGGGAACTGGTAGCGAAAGTGTATGGGGACGTCAACGGTCAAATTTGTTGACGAGAGCGGCCTACAAGGTTTCATTGTCAAGGGGAAGACATGATATTTCGATATACAAAACAAAGGCCACCACATGTTCGCTTGAAAGTGCTGATGGACGTTCAATCTCAATGTGCTTGGCAAATGCAATGACTTGAAAGGCATTGAACCGCTCCATACGCTACAACAAAGATGACACATCGTACTCTCGCAGCAAGGTACCCGCAATTCATCCATGTCGGCATACGCAGTTGTTGGAAATGGCTGCGCCATCAACAATCGACAGGTACTATCTGTATGGCTCGATTGCACGTTAACGTGAAGTAGTTGATGAAACCCTAGTGCATATTGAGACGAGCAACAACAAATTGGTCATACCAGAGCCAGATACAGTTGTGTCGACATCAAGAACGCGGATTGCTGGTTCAGGTGACACTGTCACCGAGGTGGCTTCAGTCGAATACAATGACTTAAGGATGGAAAAGGAGTCTGAAGAGATAGACTGGACGACCTTTGCTGCCTCAGCAATATCTTCCGAAACAGTCACTGACAATACTGATTCACCTTGGCGACGCGACTCAATCACTTGCTGAATGTTCAAAAGAACCCTCTACAAAATGACAAGAATCATCACAAAGGCATTAAGGTTGGGCAAACCTTATCGAATGTGAGAGTCAAGTGAGTGGCGCGGATGTGCCATTCAGAGATGGTATCGGGTTGAATCTGGCTCGACCTACGACACAATGAAACTTGGACAATCTTGACGAGCGTACGAAGATAAGATGGCCTGTAATGGAGTTGATGGCACTTTTGATAGTGATGGAAAAAGGGTTGGGACTTCTACGTCCGGCGCATATCGAGAGGACACCAAACAGAATGATAACGTGAAGGGTTGCTCAGAGGTTTGACCAAGACGCTTAACATAAGCTGGAAGGTTGCATGACGCGTTGGCAAACACGATTGTCGATTCAAAGTGAAAGGTGTTGCTTTCACATCCCACAGAGCACGTTGATGAAGCGTACGAAGGTCCCAACATGTCAATCAACACCTGAGTCACGTTGGATTGGAGATCCTTGATATCAACAGGCGCGCCTCGATGATGGATTCGAATATGCATACCAGTGGTGTCGTGCAAAGTATGGACAGTCGATGACACATAGCGCGACCAAATCGGCGCTGCATTGGACACTTGGGAGGTCAAGGCCGGGATGAAACTGATGTCAATCGCATCGAGGGAAGGATGCCATGCGACGTTCTAATTGAAATTCATCAAGACATGGGTAACCTTCATGTATACGTACCGGCAAGTCTAGCGCGATTTGCTTCTCATGGACAATCACCATGTTTCCTGTTGATCTTACTTGGTTGCCTACGCGCAAGACGTCGATCCATCAAGTTCTTCTCTCCGATGATGTACCTTGGATTGAGAGCTTGTCGTCGAATTCCTGCGGCCAAAACACTGCAGAAGAGCCTTTATCTGTCGTAGCTTCCTCTCCAGCCGCAGCGGCACTCGCACAGAGGAAGAGCGCCATGCATTGCCACATGCTCTTCATCTTGCTTTGTGTAAAAATTAAACTATTTAATATTGTTTTGTACTCATACAAAAATCAAGCTTGCTGTAACTACGATAATCATCATCAAGTAGTATAGTTCTGACACTTAAATAGTGTAAATTCTATTCAAAAATGCTCATCCAGAAGAAAGTCCTCGCGTCCAAACAAGGCAATCCACGACCTCTCCATGAGAAGAAACCCTCCAAGCAAGTGTCTCTCCCAGTGATCCACAAAGAGAACAAACCCCAAAAGACTCCAAGAACACGACCATCCAAACGATCCAGCGCCCCGATCGCTGTTGTCGTGGATACGAAGCCTGACGAGAGCGTGGTTGAGTTGGCCAAGAGATTGCTTGGACTACCAAGACAAGGAGATCACAATTGTGGCTCAGTCTTCATCAAGTTCAATCACTACAATCGAAGCTTTCCCATCTTTAATGGCGTGCTGCAATGGATTGACGTTGATAAAGAGGATTGCTTCTCGTTCGTCTATCGCGGCAACTACACAAGAAACGTCTTTCCAAGGTCACAACCTGTCATGACTATCGCTTCGTATAATACGTATAATTCATTGTACAGTAAGTTACAGTCCATTTGCACACTTGTACTGTACACATGTACTATTGTGTACTACAGTCGAGTCGGCGAGCAGTGAACGCATGAAAATTGATACAGATAAACCTGCTTGTTTGAACAACGCGCCGTGGAGTGGGATTCTTGTTCAATTCCAAAGGTGTTCAGCTATAGCTTTATCGAAGCGTTTGTATAGGTATACAAATTTCAAGTTACTAATGTACCGTTTGGTATCAGGACATTTCCATAAGTAACGTCTGTCGTTCATCAACTACTCTGTCTCAACCGAGCACTTGAAGCGCTTCTTGATGTCTTCGTATGGGGTGCCTTCATCGATCATCTTCAGCATGGTGACTTTGTCTTCCATCTCAAGTCGACCATCCTTCCACCAAGACTAACAATGTGTGGCTAACCAACGATGTGTTCTGACGTTACGTTGTACAACTCATATTTGATCAAATTACTTCGTTTAGCATGAGAGGTTTTTGTTCAATCTACCAGGGTCGACATATATGGAAATCTGTCCGTGGATTGAAAACCTGTTCAGTTCGAAAGGCGTTTAGCTATCAGAGGTGTTTAAACTAGCAGGTTTTTCTGTATTGTCTTTTTCACTGAAATTTGTATTTTTGACTAAAAATTGAAATATTCTCAAATACAATTCAGATATAGTGAGTACAAGTGTAATATGAAAGTACATTCAATAAAGTAAAGTTTTGAATGTGTGTTTTGCGTGTGTTTTTGTCAAGAAGGCAAATCCTCGACTCTGATTGGCTATAGATTTGAAATTGATTTGGAAAAATAGATACATTTTTCACCCCAGGGAGATGCAGGAATTCACGACTTTTAATAAAACTATCAATAATTAAAAAAAGTTTCTTCGAGATTCTTTTAGATAAACCGTAAAAGGTAATGCTCACAGCTATTAGTTGTGAGAGTCGTATTGCTGGCGTCATCACAATTTCCATTTCTCGGGAGTTTCCTTTATCTATTTCTTTGATAGTTGTATTCACAGTCAAGAAGTATCCTGCGGGAAATGGAAATCGTGATATTCTGTGCACCACTCAAATTTTCTCTAATTTCATTGGCCAAAAATTTGGTGTAAGACACGCTGCTTATTTCCAAATTTGCAATGCCGGTCGAAGACTTCACGATTCAACGTGCGCGGACGAAGCGAATTTCGGATAGCACACGAAAAGGATATGCGTCAGGTCTACATCAAATAAGGGCATGGATACAGGTCTGACATGAAATATAACGGTAGTCATTGATTGTGAATAGGAGACAGATCAGTTGTACTTGCTAAGAGAAAGCGACAGTGGTGAGCAGATCATTGACCTCAACGTATTCAAATACGACCATTTCAAAGAATTTATAACACATACAATGCGTTCTAAGGACATAGAGCCCAATACACTATCGAAGTATAGAAGTTCAATCAAATCGCTGTACAAAGACCTACAAATGCCAATTCCAGACGAATATGGCGAAGATCTGAAAGAGATTTTGTCAGGTACATTCCTTCCATAAGTAGTATATTCTTATAGTAAGTAGGCATCAGGAAAATGCATGCTGAAAAGCTGCAAAGTGGAGAAAAAGTTGGGTCGGGGAAGAAGCCTCTTCACTATGCTATGTATTCAATTTTATGCGAGAGGTCGTTGTCGCTAAAGGACGGTGGATTCACTCATCTTTTCCTGATCCTAACTTGGAATCTCATGTGTCGTTCCAAGTCTACGGAAACAATTCAACTGCATCATATTCTGCTTGAGAATGACTCGATAGATGTATGCTTTTATAAGACAAAGACACAGCAAGAGGGTAGAAAGTGCAACATGTCGACAACTATAACTATATCCTATAGGCTCGAATTTATAAGATCCTCGTCATTGTTATGCAAATCCTATGAGCCCTCATACATGCCTGTTCCTTGCCCTTGGCATCTACTTGGCTTGTCAACCACAGCTTGGTGTTGGTTGGTTGTTTCCTGGTTCAAACCAACGAGAACGATTTGCAAAGTCACTTCATAAGTTGCTCGCTGCTCGTCAACATTCATCACATATTGAGCGTACAAGAAAAGATATCGGCACCCACTCTATTCGAAAAGGTGTTGCCACCTTTGCATGCTCTGGCTCGACGGCCGGTCCAACTATAGTAAGTGTTTGTTTGCGTTGTGGGTGGGCCTTAGGAAATGTTCTGGAACGATATTTTCGTTATGAGAGTGCTGGAGATCAATATGTGGACGACTAGTGGCTGGCCTTCCATTGGATTCAGCTACATTTGCTGCTTTACCACCCCAGTTTACCCCATCTATCCCCCTCGACAGACAAAGCCCTTCTATTGATGTTCCCATCGTTGAGTCAAGACGCATCATTTGTTCCCGTTCTTGAAATCGCCCTTGCTTCGCTTGTACACCATGCTCGTTTTTTATCGTCCCACTTGCCCTCTACACATGCTTTGTTATCTACACCATTGTTCCGAGATCCAAATTTGCTTGGTCAGCTTGAATCTGCTCTTCTTGTCGATATGAATAAGTCTCCTATGAAGCCTTCTGGTATACCACCCCATGTTCACATATATGGTGGCATTCAACGAAATTACTCCTCAATTGACCCCCTGCCACAAATTGTACTTGATGGTATTTCAAAGCTATTGGAAGAGAAAGGAATCATGGCTGGAAATATTACGAAGGAAGTGTTGGAATCAACCTTGTCACGTGCTTTAAGCTCCTTACAACGATCTACATCTAGCATGGAATCATTGTCCCAAAATAACTCTGGTGGTTCGACTTTTGATGCATTCAACTGGCAAGGTCGTTTTCATCATCTCCCCGAATCATTTGTCTTTCCTAGTGTTGGTGTTTGTGCTGCTTGGCATCTTTGGTGGTGTGGTAATGCGTCACAACGCTGGTCTCCCCTTTGTCAAGCATCATTTCATGACTTTTCTAATCGTATTGTGAGAAATACTTTCTATCAATGGAAGTATGTGATAAACAAAATGGTAAGCTATCTACAGGAGAAGTCCCTCTGTGTTCCACGGGCTGGTTCGAGCAATGAAGTTGTCCAGACAGCGTTTGACCAGGCCATCAAGGCCATCCAACTTGAAATCACAACGACCAGGAAAAACAAGCCACGGGGACTCGAGCAAATGAAGATCACAACAATTTGTCGGCTTCTACATGAGAAAGAGATGTTACGTAATCAAATAATGCAATAGATATACATTGTGTTGATTCACATTGAATGGTTGACGGCTTGCAACGCATATTGTCTTCTCACCGAGGTTATGGCTCGGCTTGCTTCCCTCTTGCCGTCACTCTTCCGAATGCAAAATGCAGAAACCATACTATTCGCTAGCTTTCAACCAATCACGTGCTGCCAAAAGGTGATTTCACCAGCATTACGAAATCCAGAGACTGCTGAGGATTCTTTTAGGATTATATAATCAAAAAAGAAACTTGCAAAACGACCTAAAAAAAACCTCACTTCCAAAACGATTCAAAGCTTGATATTTTAGGAGAAGGTACTTAGGAATACTTCGTGAGGATATCAGTCGAGAAACATCAACTTTTGGCATGTCTTGTTTGGTTTTTTCAACGTCAAAGTCGGAGTTTTTAGACGTTTCTTTTAACTTTACATTAAAAAAACCCACATTCAAACCATTTCAATCCTGGATTTCATTGTTCTCAGCTGTAGACCTACTTATAGCTATAAGTTTCAACGAAAAGTAATCGCAATGGGAAATGTCTTGGTTAGTTTTTTAAGCGACAAGTCAGAGATTTTGGAACTTAAAGAAACTTTTGTAAATGTTGTATACACCAACAATCATGTAATTTAAAAAAGTTTTGAGCAATATTTCCGCATCTCCCAGTCACAATTTAGAGTGTAAATAACAATACCTTTAGTAATAAATAAATTTACAAGTATCGAATATGTGAGTATTGGTGGAGTATTCTGTGTCTACTACCTTGACAATCCAAATAATCGTGACATATTGAGATTTTCTTCAAGTCAATTATGTCTTCGGAAAGTTAATTGACTCTCCTGTAGAAGGAAGAGATTACGCGACTACGCAGTGTGCAACCAACGACATCATTGCGAGTTTTCCTGACAGACCTGTTGATATCTCATGGATAAATGAAGCGAAGAGTCACTTGGACAAGGTCCCGAAACTCTCCAACAATTGGATAGTCAATTTCATGATCGTCATTGCCTTGTTTCGCTTTTGACATCGTTTTACGATATCCCTCCAATTAGGTGACGACCACAACTTGATATCTTGAAATATGATTTTATTTTTGTACAAGTTTTCAAGTTCACTATGGTTTGTGTACGTGGTCCTAACATGATAATTTATACTTTTAAAACATGATATAGTCTACCCTGCTCCAAAGCATACAAATATCAGTATCTAACTTGGAAATGAGTACCTCTCTAAGTGAATATTTTCCGACCAGAGTGCACCTTTCACTACTCGCCGACTCGACTGCTACATGTAGTACTTATTATTATATTATGAAGATAGGATGGACGACTGTCTCCATCCTATCTTCATTCCAAAATCTTGGAATAGAGATAGAATGCAGAATATTGTGCAAGAGATTTCGGAAACGTTTTCTATCTTTAATCCAAATTCCATATGTCTGGTCGCCACAGCGCAACATGCCTCATGTAGAGGAGATCATCATAGAGAGGGATTAACTCATTCAGCAGCCTAGTTTCCCCGCTTTGTCTTGTTGAACCCCACCGAGGTGTTTTGAGGAGGTTTGAAACTTTCGGTGAGCTCTAACACGCACGTAAAATCGACATGACGGCTATTTGCTATCAATTCTGCTGTGGTGAAGTCGGGTATTGTCTGCAGGTTTGCAGGAAGTGCATCTCAGGCTTTCATGGAGTTGCTTCCTCCGTTGTCGTGTGAATTAAGAAGTACTACACCATTTGCCGGTTTAGTTCGCATTACTTGCGATATATTTCGTATCATTTGCAATATATTTCGCATCACGTGCAATATATTTCGAATGACTTGCATTTAATTTCGTGGCCGGCGACGAAAATTTATTTATATTTCGCATGACTTGCATTATATTTCATACCTCTTGCATTTAATTTCGTATTTTTTAGCTTATTCGATTTCGTGGTCATCAAAAAATGAAATCCATTAAAGAGTTACGTCAATTCATGATCTGCAAAAATTGCTCATTTAATCTAGGCACCAACTTACATGTTGCCTAGAGCTTCAGCAATACCATTGAACCTATCCAGTCGTATGATGTAGCGACCGAAACCAGAAGTGTCGACCGTTACATGATGAGTTAGGTATCAAAAATTCATATTTACCTCTGATTGCATCTCGAGCAATATGCTCTAAATACTGAATTCGAAACTCTTCTCGTGTTTGTCCGTCGGGAGGACGGCCAAAAAAAGCAGCCAAACGCTCTCGCAAACGAGTTTTGATGAATGCTTTCATCGATGACCAAAGATTCTCGATGGGATTGAGCATCGGTGAGTAAGGGCTAAGTTTCAGAAGCTGAACGCCAAAAAACTCGTCATTTTCGATGACTCTTGACAATCTATCAAACAGTTAAAATAGATATTTCAAATAAATACTTGGAGTGACAAGGGGCATTGTCAGCAATGACAACAATGTCATTAAAGCTTCCAATTGACTCAATTGCACTGCGAAGCATTCGGCGAAGCCACTCATTGGCATCGTCTGATTTGTAAGAACCGCGCTTCATTTCACAGTAGAAAAAAGTTGGTAGCAGACATAGCACCAATAAGGTGCAAATTTTTTCCATGCTGAGTGGACCCTCGAACTGAAACAGCACGACTTCCTCGTCTTGACCTTCCCTTTGTTCTTGACGTAAAAATATTGAAATTGGTCTCGTCGATCCATATAGGAATTTTTCCGAGACCCATAGCTTCACGCAGGGATCGGACGTAGTTGCGACGGAGCTCCTTGAACTCCTCTGAATTCAATTGCAACGGCTCGTAATGGAGAGTCTTGTAAGTGAGCACCCTCCCTTGCAAGACTCTCTAAACCGTTGACCGAGAAGCGCATATTCCGTATTTGTCGTTAAGTCTCACGCAGATCTCGTCCAAAGTGAGTTGACAATCGTGTTCAACCCACATTTGCACCTCATCTGCACGAGACTCATCGATAAGACACGGCTTATGACCTCCTATGTATCGGTTAAGTTTTCAACTCTTCAGTATTACCTCTTTGTTTGGCAACAGAGTCTTGATTTACTATCCATGTCCGAGCTGTGGACTCGCTGACTCCATTTGCTCGGGCAATGGCTTTCCAATCTTCCCCCGAGTTGCATGCTTGGATGATTCTCTTCTTCGGCGACGAAAAATATTTCTTGTACTTCCCACGGGTTTGTGTCTGGTCAAACATTAGATCTACATAGATTCTTGCACTACCGCGCGCGTAGTCTCTGCTGATGTGTTCATGGCAGGATGTATTCGAAAATGCGCCAAATCTTGCCTAAAGACTCAAAAAGCGCGCGAGAGTTTGGCGTACTTCAATACTTTATTGAAGTATCATAGTGTAGCGAAACTTTCGCGCGCTTTTTAAAATTGTAGGCAGCTTTGGTGCATTTTTCGCTTTCGAATGCCCATGACGAAAGACTCTATATGCAATCTAACATTGCCCAGTCATAACACTTTGGGCAGTACATACACGTTTCCTCGCCAAAGTCGGTAATCTTCGAAGCATTCAGCCCAGGAGAAAATTGGAAATGAATAATTTTTAATTGTTAGCTGCGAATTTAAATGCACGTGATACGAAATATAAGCTAAAAAACGAAATTAAATGCAAGAGGTATGAAATATAATGCAAGTCATGCGAAATATAAATCGATTTTCGTCGCGGGCCACGAAATTAAATGCAAGTCATACGAAATACATTGCAAGTCATACAAAATATATTGCACGTGACACGAAATATATCGCAAGTTAAGCGAACTAAACCGGCAAATGGTGTAGTACAAGTCTTCGTCATGACTCCACAACCACCACTTTTTCCATTTCGTCCAATCACAGGTTGTCTCCAAAATCGTCTAATTTTGCAGATGATGCAACAAGTTATGAGAGGTCGGCTCCAAATTTATCAGTTTATGGAGGATAGGATGCAGATAGAATAGAGACACCTCCTCCGAAATCTGTTTGCATCCAGTTTGAAGTTGATCGGAAAGTCATTGGCATCGAAGATATGACATCCAACGTTGGTAATTTATCTATATAATATATAGAGATGATGCACTCTATGCGTCATCATGCACACGCAGCGACAGGCAGGAAGATTTCTATAGCGTGTATCAGATGTTTAAAAAAATATATTTGTCCAGTCAAAATGAATTATTTTTGTCCAATCAAGTCACGGTAGGTGTGTGACTGCCAAGATTCATCTTTCCATCGCCGTCTTTGACTTCAAGTGCACAAAGACTGCCTCTAAACAGATTATTTCCTGCAAATTGCCGAGCAAATCGTTTACAGGAAAGAGTTAACGGGTGTTTTACTCATTTGTACACAAAAAAGTTTTCTCTTAGTTAAAGTATAGGTGTACCTATTGTGCTAATCGATTGGATTGTACACTGTATTATACATGTACAAAAATACGTCCATATGAATATTGTTGATTTGATACGAATTTCCAGACCCCGTTCAATCGAATCACGCCGGCGGATCGATTCACCAATCGACGCCATTGGCTAATAAATATTTTGGGTGATTTTGATTGGCTGAATAAAATTTTAAAGAAAGTACAGTCCCCATGAGAGAAAGTACTGTTCTAATTTTCATTCATCCAATGTATTGGCGCGATTGGAGATTGATACAAAAACCAATCCAAATTGGGAAATTTCTAGCGAATCCACAATATACGAAGCCATAGTCATGACAGCGACTGTGTTCGCGTTGCAATGCGACGCGACGCAAGCGGCGATTACTTCGTCGATCTCATCACCTCACAAAGCTATGAAGTCCTGGTCGAAGAAGATCTAATCGCTGGTGTCTGAAGGACTTCGCACGACCGACAAACCTCTCTTTGCATCCTCACGGACGCCAATGCTTGCCAGTGGAAACGCCGCGACGAGGCAATTGACGCAAGATCTGTTGGATCTACCACCTGATCAACTCGGCAGCACCGTCGCCATAGATATCTTAGCACGGCGCGACATTGAAGACGTCATGTTTGCATGAGAGGTCGAATAGATTAGTTGGAGCTTACAATATTAAAACTCGTGGCGCGTCTTGTACGGCGGAGGCGTCGACGGCGGCTTCACGTCTCCATTTGAGAGCCGTCGTCGAATCTGCTGCACAGCTTTGCCAGTGAACGATGTCGTCTTCGTGGCTGTCAATTCTGTCGTCTTGGTGGCTTTGGTCAACTTGATGGCTGTGAAGCTGAACGGCAAGGGCAAGGCCATGATGGGTGTTGACTCGGTGGCAGATTGCAAAATGAACGATCCTCTCTCTCTTCTTTTTTCTTCCCGATGGCGTCTCTCGTTCGTCTTTCTGGAGATTTGACCATTTGCTACATACTGCGACAGCTCTTGTGTACGATTGATAGCACGCGTCCGTCGCGGATCGATCCTTGATGAGCCTGCCGCCCTCAATGAAATTCATCTCTCATAGCTAACTACCGGTACATCGATCTCCTTGACGACTACAGCGTCCATCGTGCTCTACACGACGAGCACGACGGTCCCGAGTCTCACGGTCACCATCCCCTTGAAGCAACGGGGTATTTCGCCAGAAGCTTGCACCATCTGCTACCGGATTGATGATGAGGACACACGTGTGGTGGCGAAAACGATTGAAAGAGACACATCCCCAGCCAGAACACGCCACGACGTTCGACAGTAGAGAGATCGTAGGCAAAATTCTCTCCATCACGAGCCATCTTGCGGCTAAATTTAGCCATCTCCCATGACGATTTGCCTTCCATCATGACGCCACGGTCAAGCCGTTGAGATATTTTTGTCGTCAAGATCATCTCTGCGGCCTTTGGTGCGCATTTTGTCATTGTCCATGTGGCGACTCGACTCACTCTCGAGTGCTTTCCATGCGCATCGACAAGCCTTTCGGCAATTGGCAGTCCAAGCGTCGTCCAACTTGAGCCAAGACAAGACAGACGACGATCATGCGCTCGACGCGTTTCCTCACATTGCGCCGATTCGATTCCCAACGTCGTGGTGGTCCTTCCTCGCTGCGTGCGTCGTCTTGCTGTCTCTATGTGGCGCTGTCTATTATACCTACCGCCGTCGCTACTGTCTCCGCCCGCGGCATCCGCGCCAATATCGAGCCACGATGGTGCCAGTCGCCAAAGTCGTCGGCAACAGCGCCACTGCCGACGGCGTCGTCCATGATGATTATGTCCTGATTGAGGTTGCGTAAATCGACACACAAGACTTCCATTCATCATCATATATCATCATCTATAAAAACTCTTCCGTCTTCTCTACAGCGTTGCTTCCACGACTTCTTCCTTCTTCACTTCCGCACTGGCAGCAGCAGCAGCACTGGCGGCAGCGGCGTCCGGGGAAGGAATATTGGGCGTCGGTTCCTCTGCAATCGGCGAATCGACGACCAAATCGGTCTTGTTGTTACTGTTGCGGGGCTTGCGGTTCGACTGGACGACAGGGGCAGCAGGGGCCGCCACTTTGGTTTCATCCAAGTACGGCTTGCCATTGCGCACGGCCTTGGCTTCTTCGCGGTCAATGATGCGCAGCGTGTTGATCACTTCTTCCTTGGAAGCTTTCAACTTGTCGAGGCACAGCATGACCTTGGCTTCTTCCTTCTTGGCAGCAGCCAAGGTTTCATCCACGACGGCGCACAAGTCCTTGTCCTTGGACGCGATCGCCTTCTTGACGTTGATCAATTCGACGACCCATTGTTCCTTGGCGTGGACAGCGCTGACACCTACGCATGTATCATGAGTTCTCCAAGCTCTTTTCCATCAAGAGCGACTTACCCTTGTCCTTGATGATCTCATCGACTTCAATGAAGGCAGGGATCTTGGTCAACATGTCGGCGCTCCAGTCAATTTCGTTGGCCTTGGTGGCCAAGAGCGTCATTTCCTTGCGCTCGCCCTTGCTCAATTCCATCCATCGTTCGACGGCCTTGATGTCACCGTCGACGGCGATGAGCAACCAATCCAAGATGTCGCGCACTTCGTTCATTTCGACGGGAGTCGAGACGAACTTCTTGGAGAATTCAGCGCACGCCTTCTTGTCGTAGTAGTTGCGGGCCTTGACAAGCTTGCGAGCGACTTCGAGTTCAGCATCGCGGAGTTTGAGCGGCACTTCGCGTTCCGAGCGTGTCTTCTTGACGGCATCAAACGCGACCGGCAACTTGGCGTGTTCCGACGCGATCGATTTGTAGTTGGAGCTCAATGCACGGGCACGTTGTTCGACCAAGTCGCTTTCCGACTTGCGGACGTTGCTTTCCTTCAAGAGCGAGGCCTTCTCGGTGGCCGAGAGCGCCGATTCTTCCGACTCGATGCGTTCCATGAAGCTCTTGATCGATTCCACTTCGCCGTACAAGATTTGGTAAGCGTGTTGCAAGCTTTCCTCTTCTTCCGCCAAGCGGTTCGTGAGCATCTCGAACGTCTCGCCGAGTTGCGCGACCAAGCCACGGATTTGCGACGTCATCATCATGTCTTCGTCCTTCTCTTGGGGTTTCTCGGTGCTGTAGACGTCTTCGACGTACGCCCAGACTTCGCGCTTGACAACCTTTTCTTCGGCGCATGCCTTGGACTTCTCCAATTCGGCCGTCACAGCGACAATGTCAGCGTCGTCTTCCGAGAGCAACTTGCCGCCTTGGGCAATGTCGTCTTCGCGTTCCTTCTTGGCAGTTTCGAGGCACTTGGCGTCGTGCTTGCCAATGTCCGGCGTGTGCACCGTCACGTAGAGGAACCACGAGTCGGAGCTCTTGAGCATTTCCAACTTGTGTTCGCCCAAGAGAATGCGCTGCTTCTGGCGCATGATACGCTCCTCTTGCTCAATCACACGATGCGTGAAATGTTGCACGAGGCGTTGGAGTTCCGAAGCGCGCAGAGCTTGCTTGACAAGACGGTCGGCTTCACGCTTCTTGCGCTTCGAGTGGTCGTGGAGCGCATCGTAGACCCAGTTGCCAGCGTCCGTCAAGAGCGACGTCAAGTATTGCTTCTTTTGTTCGCGGCACGTTTCTTCGTCGGCGATGAGCTTCTTCTCCGAGTCCAAGATCGCTTGGTATTCGGTGATGAGGGTTTCTTCCGTGACGGCAGTGGTCGTTTCCGAGTTGAGGCGTTCGATGAAGCCCGAGATGCGCTTGAGGAGCGAGTCGCAGACGCCGAATTCACCCTCGAGTTGCTTGAGTTGCGTGTCCAATTCGACTTGGAACGCACGGCGACGGGCGCGGACTTCGTTCATGAAAGGATCGCGTTCGTCGACGGCATCGCCTTCCATGGGAGTGCGGTAGTTGGAGGAAACAATGTCATCCGTTTCTTGCTTGTTGATTTCAACATCCGAGTTGAGACGCGTGACGTATTCAGGTGCCATGGCCAAGTTGCTCTTGGCGGCTTCAAGTGCAGACTTGCAGCCATCCTTGTGGTCGATGAAGAGCGTCGTATCGGCATCGCGCTCTTCGTTCATGGCCGCGCGCTTGAAAAGCAACAAGCGGCTCGACTTTTGCTGACGTTGCAATTGGTCGCTGAGGCTTTCGCAGCGCTTCGTGCCGCGGCCAATGCGGTCATTGTGCGAAGTAAGACGTTCGGACGTGAAGGCCATGCGGGCATCTTGGCTCTTCTTCCACTCGAGCTCGTATTCCTTGTCGAGGGCTTCGTGGCGGAGCTTGCGTTGCGTGTACGCCTTGGTGCGGCCCTTGATTTCCATGTCGAGCGCAGCCAAGTCGGCCTCAATCGCTTCCATCTTCTTTTGGCGGCATTCAAGGTACAAGCGGACATGTTCGTGCTCGGCCTTGTAGCGGACATCTTCGTCGGCGCACATCTCGTCTTCGCGCTTCATGTTGGCGCGGTCTTGAGCCCAGTTGTCACGTTCCTTACTCAATTCGCTCCATTCGTCATCGAGCGCTTGGCCTTCCTTTTCAAGGATAGCGGGCTCTTCATCTTGGAGCTGTTGAACCTTGGCGTGCAAGTTGATCAATTCCTTGGGGATGACAGCGACGTTGCCTTCCGCCGTGAATCGATGCGTGATACCAAAGGCCTTGATGAGCCATTCGTTGGCGATTTGCTTGGAGACGGGAGGATTGTGCACGTCACTCCAGTCGGCGCGTTGACGACTCCAGAGAGCCATGTCCTTGTTCCAGTCGGTCGTGTCCGTCTGGAACGCATCCTTCGACTTGACAAATTCGACCTTTTCCTTCTGGCGGACATCTTCCTCCGTCGCGCGGGTTTCTTCGTCTTCCTTGGTGTCGTCGTAGACGATGGCGACGCTTTCTTGTTGGATGCGAAGGCGTTCTTGTTCGCGAGCATGGCGGGCAAGTTGGCTCTCCTTGCGGGCGACCAAAGCTTCGTAGCGCATCTGAGCGTTCATGCGGCGCGAGCTTTGGTTGACCTTGCGGCCTTCATAAGCTTGCTTACGAGCTTGTTGCTTGGCCACACGGGCTTCGTTGTCCTTGCGGCGTTGGACCAACGTAGCCAACTTGTGTTCCATTTGATCTTGCTCCATCTTGAGGAGCAACCACATGAGGATGTCAGTGTACTCTGGGGCGACCTTGAGCTCAGTGTTGGCGCCGGCATTCTTGAACGCACGGAATTGTTCGTTCGTCAAGCCGAAGAAAGCCTTGAGGGCATCGCACGAGCGGTACAGAGGATGGACCAAGCAGCCCGTCAAGAAGACTTGGAGCGATTGACCCTTCTTGCCGCCGCGAGGAATGCGCTTGTCGGGGTAGTTCGGCAAAGCCTTAGACGTGACTTGTTCACCCAAGGCGTTGACAAGCCAGTCAAAGTCAGCAGCGCTGCGCTTCCGAGACATGGCATATTCCTTGGCGGCTTCGATATCGCTGGGACGCAAAGTTTCGTTCAAGTTCTTCACGTGAGCGGCGTTAGGTTCGAAGTAGACATCGACCTTGTACACTTCGCCACCATCACCGCCGACATCAGCGACAGCAACCTTGAAGTCCATCTTGGAGAGGAATTCAAATCCAGGAAGAGGCTCCACGACGCCTTCAGCTTCAAGCGAAGCAAATTGAGGAGGCTTCGACATGCAGTTGTTACAATGGCGCACTGGTGTTGGGAAACCAAGTTCAGGAATTGGCTTGTTGCCTTGCGAGCACTGGTTGCACACAGAACGTGTGCAGCGTTGGCAATGGTACGCACGACGACCGATGGCGAATTGACGGAAGCACACTTGGCATTCCTTTTGTTCAGCACGCGCGACTTGCGCAGGATTCTTGCTGGCAAAATCGTTCAAGTTTACGCCCGACGCAGTTTCGGCGCCAGATTTGATACGGTTGGTGGCAACAACTGCGGTCGCAGCGCCACGTAGACCCGCACGGGCAGTGGGCACGGAGGCAGCGGCAGCTGGAGCACTGGCAGGAGCAGCAGCGTTAGCCTTTGGAGTACTCGTAGACACAACACGTGATTGAGCTTGTTGACGCTGGGAGAAGACATCAGCGGGTGTGTTGATCGCTTTCATTTGAAGCGAAATCGTACAGCTCTTGCAGCAACGTTGTGGCTTGTCTCCGTAACCAAACGACGATGGAATCGTGCATTTGTTGGCGACGCAGTCACGGCAAAACAATTTACCACAGACACGGCAATGATGGCGGCGGGGTTGAGGGAAGCCAAACGTTTTACCGCAGTCCATACAGTCGTCCGAGAAGTCATTGGGAACCCACAATTTTTGCAAGTCGGCAATCTGCGCGAGGGATGCATCGTCTGGTCCAAATCCATCAATCGAATCTCGTCGTTCGTCATGGTTGGATTTTGAGGTTTTACGTTGCGCGGCCACGGGTGCGGATTTGGGTGGTGATGGGGTAGGAGCTGGAGTGGGTGTGGCGGTCGGGGCCGATGGAGGGGGTTGCTTCACTGCATTTGATGAAGATTGCTTGACAGGGGTAGCTGTCGGTTGCTTGACTGGCGTGGCAGTCGGTTGCTTGGCTGCTTGAGCAGGGGGAGACGTTGATTTCGACGGTGCGGCCGCTGCTGCTGCTGCAGGGGGGGAAGGCGCTTTGTCCGTCTTGGATGCCGCGTTCGAACGTTCGACTGCAGTACCGCAATAGATGCAGAACTGGTCCGTCGCGGCGATGGTGCTGCTGCACTTGGCGCAAGACGACTCCATGTATTACACGCAAGACCTGGCCTGGTGAATGAGTGAAAATGACCGACGCAAGCAAAAGCTGCGAGGGAGAGAGGACCTTCCTCTCCCTACCATACAAACTTCAAGATTAAATCTCGTCAAGCTTGTGACATACCAAGCATATCCGGATGTGAGTAATCCACGCTCTAGTAGTTACTACTTCAGCCTTCCAAGGCGAGAAACGACGGTACGAGATGCATGCATAGCTCGACGGGAGGGTCAGAACAAGGCATTAGAACGAGAAAAGGTCGATCGTATTGCAGAAACGACCGCTTGTGCGGTTGAAATCGCCGCTAGATTCGATGAAGCGACCACTACTACTAGTAGCTGCACATTGTAGGAAAATTACATGATGCGCATTACAGTACAATTACACATTTGGTAAAAAAACTTTTTGACGCATAGGGGGGACCCTATGGTTTGTACCAGTTTATATGGGAAAGTGGGTGCAGGGACGCAGTCAAAACAAAGAAAAACGCGCGTGGCCACAGGGATTTGGCAGTGAATTAACGCCATCAATGAGAGAAACAACGGCGAGCATTACAGTACGCCAAGGCCAGTTTCGAAGATTGAACACACGCAGGACCACTTGACAAGTGTCAGCAACACAACCTCATTGCACACACGCGCAAACACAAGAGGGGCTCATGAACATGTGTCGAGGTCATGTGAAATGAAAAGGACATGCGAAAGCACACTTCATACCTACGATGACGGTTTCGACGATGAAACCGATCGAGAAGAAAGGATCAGTTACAGCGAGATGGGGCCGAAGAAGGACAAGAAGAAGGGCAAAGACAAGAAAGGTACGCTTGTCTGTGTGCAGCGACGTCGATAAATTGTCATCTTGAACAAATAGGTGCGGCCGACGATACGGCTGAGAATGGAGGTGTGCTAACGCCGGAAGATCAAGTCAAACTCCTCGGATGTGTGAATCGATCGTTGCAGCAACAACTCGCCGACCGCCATGAGCTGGCTGTGCGCGCTATGGAGGCCAAACGGGAGCTCCAGAACCGTGTGTCTGACCTTCAGCGCGACTTCGAAGCCGGGAAGAACGACACATTTGGCATCACGCAAGACATGACGCGGCAGTACAAGAGCATGCAGGAAGAATTACTCAATCGCATTAATGCCTTGGAAAACACCAACACTGAATTGCGCGACCAGCTCGGTACAGCACCATCTGTTGGCTGTCGTTTGATATATTCCCCGACTAGAGCTGGCGCGCGTGCACTTGGAAGACGTGAAGCGCGAGAAAGACAGCGTGATTGCCAACAAGAACAGCGAGATCCAAGAGCTGAAGGCCAAAATGGAAGAAATGGCCGCTGAATTTGGCGACATGCTCAAAGAAACGCTCGACCGCATGCGCGAACGCATTGAAATTTCCAACACGAGCTACGACAATGAATCGGGGCAGCCCATGATGCGTCGCTTGGACGAATTCAATCTCGGTGGATCGCCGTCCAAGCCCATCCAGCCTGTCAAATAGCATGCCCATTTTTCACGTCCCCACGTCCATCTGGTCGGAACCCCGATCGAGCAAATGGGCATCTCGGATTGGCTGAATTTCCGACACAAGTGTCGTTTGTTTGTAAACTCAGCGTTGATTCGTTGTTGGTTCCTTGTTTCATCCGGATAAAGTAGTTTTATCCGGAATTCCTCTCTGATATGCGCTGAAAAAATTATTGTATTCGGATTGGTCGTATATATATTATTTTGACCAATCAAATAAGTCCATTTGGTATAATCCGCAGCTGTCTCTCACTCTTGAAACGAGGTTGTCATCCACGAAGCGGGAACGTCGCGGTTCCGATGAAAGTGCTGCGGAATGCGATTTCAGGCTCGCGCAATCGATACACGCAAGATGGATACGATTTAGACTTGACCTACATCCACGACAGGTATGCAATGTTGTCTGCGAGAGCGCTCAAGCTTTTTGTTCTTTTGTAGAGTGGTCGCTATGGGATATCCCGCGACAGGTGTGGAAAAGACGTACCGCAATGACGTCTCGGACGTCTCGTCGTTTCTAAATAAGAAACACCGTGGCAAGTACTTCGTTTATAACCTTAGTGAACGGTATGCTCGCTGGACGATCATGGGGAGAATATTCATGACAATGGAGTAGTCACTACGACGGCAACAAATTTGGCGGACGAGTTGATGAATGCGGATTTCCAGATCACCATCCACCGCCTCTACAAGTACCAATGCGTGGAATGCGCCCTCTGACCTGTTGTTCGTTGCACAGATCCTCTTGGATATTCTCAACCGCATGCTCGAATGGTATATGCAAGATCCTGAAAACGTTGTCGTGGTCCATTGCATGGCCGGCAAAGGCCGCACGGGCGTAGTCATCACCTGCTTTTTGATCGTTCTTGGATATTTCGAAGAGTACATTCCATAACTCTATGCATTGCACTCATGAATGTCCAGGAACTACAATCTCAACTACTACGATCAATCGGACGAAAGCTTGCTCGAATATGTGCAAACCGTAAATGGCATCTTTTGGAAGAAGCGGGGTCAAGGCGTACGCTATCCAAGCCAAAGTCGATATATCTACTACTTCATCAAGGTACGTCGGTCCTGATCTTCTCAGTAGTTCTCACGATGTGACGGCAGTACTTATGTCGGCTATCACTCACTCCTCGGCAAATGCAGTACCGTCTTCCTCCTTTGCCACGCCCATGCCGACTCGTACGCACACTCATTGGCATCGCAATCTAAATCAGACTAGTTTTTGCGCTCCATTGTCATGACTGGCATTCCCAACATTGATGCAGGAGGCTGTTCCCCTTTCCTTCTGGTATGCAATAACTCTGATCAATCCGTCTTTTAATTGTTGGCTTAGGTCCATCCAGCGCCTTCCGAGCATGTGCCGTCCAAAATTTTGTACAATAGCGCATGGGACACTCCTACGATTCAATCGTACATGGCAGATTCGCAGAGACGAGTTGTGTTTCCGGTACACACGCTATTGAATTACTTGATTTGACGTCATTCTCCGCAGACGGAATGCATCGTCGAAGGCGATTTTCTCGTCCGCATTTACAACTCAAATGCAACTTTAATCCTTGGAAAGAAAGAGAGCCAACTGTGTCACTTCACGCTACATACCGACTACGTCAGACCTCACATTGCCAAAAACTCAGCATATTTGCTTCCGAAGTCGGAAGTAGACGACGCCAGTGACAACAAACGCTTTCCAGAAAGGTTCACGATTGAATGCATGCTTGAAGAAGTTCCTCCGTCGCGTGAAGACGAATCAGTGCGCCATCTTATGCCTCATGATGTGCGTGAAAAGGAACAATTCATAAAGCGTGGCTGGCTTTACAAACAAGTAAACTCCACCTCATGTTCATTATCGACTCGTTATGCTTCACTAGGGTGGCTTTGTTCAAAACTGGAAGCGTCGATGGTGTGTTGCGAAAGAAGGGAAGCTGACATACTATAAGAGCGAAACCAAACTCCAGGCCACCGGTGTGGTGTCCCTCGAAGGGGCTACCATTGACCGATGCCAGGGTCGCGACATGGCCAAACTGCCAAAGGCGAGTTTCTACTTCAAGGTGATAGAAGATGATACGTCAACTGAATTGCTGACAGATGAATATGACTAGGTGGAACCGCCATCGGGGGCGCAAAAGAAGCGCATCTACTACTTTGGAGCCGAATCCGAAGCTGACATGCTGGATTGGGTCCGTGTCTTGAAAACCCAAAATGGCAACGTGCCTCCGTTGCTTCAGTATCGCAACTCCCGAGGCAGCATAACCAAGAGCGCGTCATTCGTCGAGGAAAACAATTCGTTCGTGAGTACAACAAGCTCCTTTACTGCACGAGGCAACAACCAGTTTTCATTTCGCAATTCTCTTCCGAGCTCGGCATCCCATCGCATGATGCATCGCCACTCGTTTGAAGACCGCTCAGCTCAGCCACAGATTGTCGAGGCAAAAAAACCACCACCTCGCACGCCCATCGTGTCGACGTATGAGTATTCGACAGAAGAGCTCCTCTCGGCCGCCGATCTGCAGCAACATTTGAAGGAGACGGGCCAATTCACTGCCTTCCGAGACATGGACCGCGCTGACGCAGTGCAGCTCGTCTTGCTGCTAGCTCACGACATGTTCCCCGGCTTACTGGATGCAGTCGACGAAGACAGCGGACACTTGATCGACATGGTCGCAGGGCGAGAGAGCTTCAAGTAAAGTGTATTTATAAGCTAATCCAGCGGCGGTCGTTGGTTTCACCTATAAATACATTGAAGGCGACCGTTTCGGCCGTTTCGTGACGTGACTGCAAGATTGTATGGCAGAAGGAGGGGGTTGGGTGACAGTTCCATGCGAGATGCGAAACCTGCGAGAAGATTTCAGTTCCTCATTTGAGTCAAAAGAGCCAAGGCGTATGGCGCTCCACCATCCAGTGGCTGAAGTTCACGACTCGACCAAATCAAAGCCAGTTAAGCAGCGCAAAGTCGGGGTGCCCAAGTTTCTTCGCTATCTCTTTCAGATCCTAGAATGCGAAGATCCGACCATAATCTCATGGGCGGGGGACGGCACGTCGATTCAAATCCTTGACATGGCAGCGGTCGCGACTGTGGTTCTCCCCAAATACTTCAAACATTCCAATTACGCGAGCTTCCAGCGCCAACTCAACTACTTTGGCTTTCGCAAGTGGACGAAATCCCAAACCAACATCTGCACCTTTTCACACCCAGAGTTCACCAAGCATCGACCGGATCGCATGTGCTACATCAAGCGAAAGAATCGCCCCGAGCGCATCAATGCAAGGCGAAACATGCCCAAGACACTAGCTTCAGCGTTTCCTGCGTGGCCGTCGGACCCTTCTACGCCCATGGCAGCGACGAATGCCATGCGACACACACCATTCCAAGTCGATGTCAAAGTTCCCATGGCAGGACTCCCCAACATGACGCCCCGCCAGACTTTCTTGCATCAAGATGTCCCGCCACTCCATCCTACAAATATGTCGCAGCTCATGGAGCAAGTCCATTTCATCCATACTCCCATGCACCACTACCACCGGTCGGTTGCAATGTTTGACCAAAACAACAGCCGACAGCTCAATCAAATGCCACAACCTGCTGATGCATCTTCGATTTGGTACTATTAGCTTCCTTGTCTACCTACGTTCCTAATTTTAATATCATACCAATCAGCTTGTACCTAGCGATCTACTACGATCTTTTCCAACGTATACCCAGCAGTGTGTCGGGTCTCGCTCGAGGGAATAGCCCTGGGGCATAGTCTCTTCAATCTTCTTGCGCTTGGCTGTCTTGGGAACTCCATCCAAAATGCGCTTCTTCTCGAAGAAAAAGTAGGCAGCTTTGTATACAATTCCAACGCCTTCACGCTTGCCCTTGCGAGCCAAATACTTGTGCAAAGCCGCCAGCGAGACATTCAAGTACTTCGCAAATTCTGTCTGAGGCATCACTTTTGTCAAAAGAAATTCTTGAATGTGGCCTCGCACAACATCGCAATCGTCGTAGACTTTGAGGTTTTCTGGCAATACGACAGCATCGATTTCCTTCAGGCGCTCCGCAAACTTTTTCTTCTTGGCTGCAGGGGACTCTTCATCATCACCTTTGCTTGCTTTTTTGCGCTTGTTGGTACCAGAAGCTTTGGCTTTTTTCGCTTCCTTCTCTCGCTCATCGAAGAAGCGCAAAGCTCCCCAGTACGTTGAATTCTGACTGCCTCCGAATGGTCCCTTGAGTTTCATGAATCGCTGAAACGAATTGCTGTTTGCACTAATTTCTTTAAGGAAAGCCGTTTGTGTCATTTCCTTGGTCGCGAGGAATCGGTTGATCTTTCCTCGAATCGTTTGGCATGACCATTTCTGACTCAATCTTTCGTCGCGTTCGTCTTCGTCTTCATCGGACGGCGGCTCCGTTGCTGCTGGACGGTCATTGGTTGCACCCAACATGCGTTGGATCGATGCCGACGAGCTGATGATGACAATCGGATGCGGCAACGAGTTGGTTGGCGATGGATTCACTACGGCTGCAACAGGTCCGGTCATGGCGAAATGAAAAGTGCGCGGAACTCTCTTGGATCGAAAATTCCACCAATCAAATTGTACATATATTTTTTCAACGAAAGTAAATATTTTGTCTTAAAATTCTAATATCAAATATTTATATATTCAATATTGAAAAAAAGGATCAGATGGCGGTAAACGAGTGCAATTCCATCAAAATTCAAATTGTTTGAATTTCATCTCGCGGGTTATACAGCAGCCAATCATTTCTCTCAAATTCATAAAATCGAAAATACTTTTTAAAAATTTGTGGGAAAAACGAATCAACGACAAGCGAACAAGCGACGACTGACTCGTGGTTGAGACGAACTGCGAGGAGACCCCGCGAAGATGATGGCAATCCCATTTATCTCAGCTTGGGCATTGATTTTGTGAAGAATACAACATTCTGTGTGCGCGATGTGGCATGAAAGACTATAATAGTAGAACGCTTGTTCGAGGTTTACACTGAATGTACAAGTGAATATGACAAGGAGTGTATCAACAAGAGATGCCATACTGTAGGCTACAGTCTGTCGCCCAACGCAACTCGATGATCTCTTAAGAGAGATGACACCGCGAGCGAAAAAATACATGCTAAACGTGGTGGTGTTCACCGATCATGGGTGCGATATGATTGAGACGCCTTGTTTCCAAATCGTTTGGCACGACCGGCACAATTCACTGTCACGTTCTTTCTCATCTTTATCGAATGAAAGCCTTGGTCAGCGTCACTTTTAGGGACGCTGTTCACGCGCAGAGGTGCGTTGACGGAATTGATCCAGCTTGAGGCGGCAACGTCGGCAGGACTTCTGACATGACGAATTTGAAAAAGCGTGGGGGATTTCTCATCAACAAATTCCGCAAATCAAACAGCAAAATATAAATTTCAATGAAATTCACAATAACACGAAATGACGACATCATCTTGGAAACGAACAAACGACGCAAGAAAAGGAAGATCAGCCGGAAAGTTCCCTCCTTGTCCGCCTTGAGATATTGGTTGCTTCGAATCTCTCGGTATCCCATCGAGGCACACTCGCATCTCGCGATCGAAGCGTGTGATAGATGTGCTGCATCGTGGGGCGATGGGTTGGGTTTTCTTGAAAGCATGCCGAGAGGAGCGTTTTGTATCGTTCATCGAGATCAACAAGAGGCAGTCGATCTCCTTCAAGTACACGCACGGCTGCTTGGAGCGGGGTCAAATTTGCAAATGGTTTTGTTTCGAACAACGTTTCCCACACCAATACGCTACAACGCAACAAAGAGTTAGCTCCATGCAAGTTTAAGCACCTTACCCAAATGCATACACGTCCGATTTGGCTGTGAATCCATGCGGTGGTGCTAAGGTTTCAGGGGCCATGTATTTAAGAGGCCCGCTGCTTCCATGATGCACAAAGCCACCACCGACTGCACCAACTTGGCGACACATACCAAAGTCACTTAGTACGCCCCGGTGGTTTGCATCCACGAGACAATTCCTAGCTGCTAAATCCCGGTGGACAAAGCCGCTGTCGTGAATTGTCCAAGTGGCAGCAGCGACATCAGCTAGAATGAGTTCTTTTTCCATAATGCTGAGGCTCTTTTCTTGACAATGCGTTTCCAGCGATCCATGCTGCATGTACGTTGTGACAATACCCAGAGGGAAGGATGGATCAGTGCAAGCTCCAACGAATGGAACCATATTGGGATGATGGCCAAATCGGTTGAGCACCGCAGCTTCATGTTGAAAAGCTTGTTGAATGACATCCCCCGAAGTTCCAAATTCACTCGCACGGATCGTCTTGACAACGACTTCTTCGCCTTCATAAGTTGCACGGTAGGCATCGCCGCCCGCTCCAGAGCCAATCCACTCGTGGATTTGCAGCGAAGTGTACGGAATCTCTTGGTAGGACTTGTCGAGTTCCTCAAATGAACTCTCAAGCAAGTGAACGTCTTCGTTGGCAGCTTCAGGAGCAACCAACACAAAGGTTCGCATCGTGAGTACTTTGGCACCGACGACCAACGTGCATTTGAACAAAACGTGGCCAGTTATCTCGGCATCCGAGGCACGTTGGAGGGCAAACGACAAGCTTTCGATGTCTCCTGTCCAAGTCTACAAGACCAGTAATGCCCCGTTGTCAGAAATACCTACCATGGATTGCGTTGGCGTTTCCGTGAGTAGATCAAAACCTTGAGGGACTTCCAACGTCGCATGGACTAAACTGCCATGGGCGACTTGTTTCAAGAGGTTTTCTCGCGAGATTGCCGAATGGTTGGAGGTTTCTCTTGCGATTTCGTCCATGGTTTCTCGCTGCTGTGCTGAAAATGCCCACAAGTGGAGCGAGAAAGCCTCGGTACCAACGCAAGGTGGGCCGTACATTGCAAAATGCGCATCTTCTACTGCGACTGGAACTGCACGACTCACTCCTGGAGCGATAGGAGGAGTAAGCATCGAGTACTGCGGCGAAGGTGGAGGACTCATACGGTCGTACACTGCCTTGACACGCACAGCAGGTTGAAGCGCTTTCTTGGATGGCACGAGGTCAATTGCGATATGATCTTCTTGCTCGGGCGACTCTATTTGTGTGGAGGGCATCGGTGACTTCGTGTAAATGACCATAGGGGATCGTGTGTCTGCAATCGCAGTGCGGCCAGACGTCACACGGGAATAAGTGGTCAAGACGTCAGCGGTGGGTTGGTCGCCACCAATCGGTGGCTGCAAAGGCTCAGCTGGGAAATTTGACTGAAGACTCTCGCGAAAGAGGACACATGCTTCGAAGACATGTGAATACGTCGATGCAGACACATGAACCATGAATGCGAGCTTGATTTCGCACGCCCAAAGACAAATGAGGAAGTAGGCAACAAAAGCAAGTCGGAGCACAATGGGATGCACGTTCATGGTAGATATAAGCACGTCGACGTCGATATTCAAGATACGGAGGCTCGTCGAGTCAATTGCAAAGTAAAGGAGCGGTAGACTAAAGACCAAAAATCCCAGGCAAGCTTTCCACACGACGAAGTAGATGGCTGAGAGGTAGATGGACTCTCGCGTGACGTCCCAATGGGATATTTTCATCATGGAAATTCTTGCTGGGAGCACAAGATTCGCGAGGAAAACTTCTTGGTTCCACAGACATGCCATCGCCTTGTACGCCAGGCGACGACGACGGAGGGGTCCACGAAAGAGATAGAGCAATGCACCGAATGCAACGCTGACCACGAGACTCAAGGCAACATAGAGCCAAATACTGATAGAGAAGAGCCAATTTAAGACAAAGTAGACAAAAAGCCGTCGATATGACCGCGGATCACGAGGGCCAAGCCACGAATCGAGCGAAATCTGGCGTCGGACCGCCGCCGCGTCCATTGTGTACCAGCAGATCAGATGGAAAATGAGCAATGTTGATCAAAATGACATACATTCTTGAATGTGACTCACGAGTGACGTTTGAAAAATATCGAACACGAACACTCGGGAACAAAAGCGAAGAGCGATCAAAGAGCTATTCCCCAGGAAGGAATCAATGGACTTGAGTGTGTCTATTGGCGCTATCATTCTTGTCTTCCCCGTGCTTCCTTCGGCGACTTCAAGAATGATCCCTGCACCCCACAAATCACCCCCGACCTTCGAAATAAGTTATTAATTTTCAGAGGTAACATTGAACATCGCACGATTGTGAGTCTTCCGCTAACGTTTCAACGAATCGCGGGATGTCCATTTCTTTCAATCTCACTCTGGAGGCAATTGAATGCTTTTCACGTGCGGAGCATGCTCGCTTACTGACTGTTCACGCCCTCGTTCCACCATGCTGAACTTCTCTGAGTAAATTATCCAATCAAAATGATCAAAAACATTTAATTTTAGCCAATCATATTATGCTTTGATCTTAACATCGTCGAAAGAGAGGACAGAAAGTGAGGGGAATGGAAGGGAGAGAAGGATTGAGAACTATTCTATTCAAGGGAGACTTTCAAGTTGATTCAATTGACGGAGGAATAGTGGGGGGGGGCCAGTTCTTTGAATATGTGATATATTTTGGTGCGCACTGCCGTGGTTTACCAATGCATCATGACTCGAAATTTACATGGATGTGATTCTTTCATCATCCATTTCGAGAAATTTTCATGACCGAGATGGAGAAACGTTGCATTTGTCTCCAATGTGTTCGCTAACATTATGAGTGACGAGAGTGAGCAGCGTTGGACAGACAGCCTATTCCTGCCCCCTCAATTGGAGATTCGCTGGCCAAGTTGATCGTTCATGCCCTGATGATCCTCTCATCCATTGCGCTATTGACTCTTCTTCCCCCAAGTAAAGCAAGATGCGACGACTATGAAAGGAGGGCGACTTGGAGGTGGTTTAGAGATGAGGGGGGCTCAACAGAGTGCACGGGACGAGGATGCCAACAGTATTGACGGAACTCCTGAGACTTTTTTTTTAGGCCAAATGTGATCTTGTGGATTGCAAGCGATCACGCCAGGCATGTCGACAGGAAGACGATGTACTATTTTGTTCATACCATGGAGATTAATGCTCCAACTGAAAGCCCTCTTCTGGTATGCCCAACATGCTGATTGAAAGGATGATGGAGGTCTACTGCGCAAGGGCAGCAACAACCATCGTCGAGACAAACAAAGACATCGTTGCGAGGCCCACCGACGATTTAGGAGTTGTCGATGGAGTCACTGTTGCCGTCAACGTGATTGCATCTTCTCCAGCCGCACAGCTTCTTTGATTGTCTCGTTGAACGCACACTTGGCAAACCCACCGTTGGTAAAGTGGAAGCACAGCCGCGCCAATTCTTCTGGTTTCGTCCCAATTTCGAGTTAAAAGCCTGTAAGTTCGTCGCCCGCCCATGCCTCGGCCATAGCTTGATTGATTGCCGTGCCATTGACGCATTTGCCATCGTCAAAAAAATCTCGAAGCGTTATGCATTCGAGTTTGCGAGATATGGTAATATATCTGTCGTAGCCACGTCAAGAGATCGTTCACGGGTTTCACACACGAGCCAGGAACTCCAGGCTTGGCAAACACATGCGCCATCTTGAAGCCATTGGCCGTCGTAATTGAATCGCCGAGAGCTGCCGCGCAGCCTTGGTCGTTGGGAATCTGCGCCATGGTCTGGTAGCGGTCAAAAGTTACGTTTCCATCGTCGTAGTGGTAATTGAGACTTCGCATCCACGCAGCGCCACACGTTTGGTTGACAGCGCCATGAAACCCTGGCGTTTGAATGGAGCAGGCAATGTTTGCTGCATGGGAGAGCAGCTTGGTGACAAACTCTTGTGGTGAAGTGCCGGCGGCCTGCTGAAAATCAGAGATCGTTGCAGCATGGATTTGCCGTGATGAGCTCGAAGACCTCGAGGATGAGGTGGTCGGTCGCACAGGGGACGAGGGACCCAAGGAATGGATTGCAAAACGTGGCGCCGTTTGCCTTGGTAATGTTTAGCGAGTCGTGAAGATCAACGTCGTCAAGCAAGTCTGACACCTCGAGAGATCTCGTCCGTGGAGCTCTCGTTGCGTTGGCTTGTTTGAACCATGCAGTCAAGATTTCTGTCGATATGTCCTCTCCGAAATACAGCATGGACAAGAACGGCGCGGTGTCCTTACAGATGGGCTTGGTGGTAAACTCCCGCGCGAGGACATATTGCAACGTCGTCGAGTCGAGCGAGTCCAAGCAAATGGACCAAGATTTCGGCCATCGCTCGAATCTCGTTGACTTATCCCAAGGAGGACATGTTGACGCTGCAATTGAAACCAAGCCAGCGATGGACACAAGCAAGCTCAAGGCTCTCATCACTGCGGAGCAAATTGAAAAATGCCACTCCGATCAACATACAAGAGGACAAGAAGGGAAGAGATTCGATGCACCACTGCACATGACGACAATGGTCAAAATTTGAGCTGGACACGAATCTCCACTGGGTGTCCAACTCGAAAGGCAATATTCGACCGCTTCATGGGCTCCAGGAGTTATGTCCACGTTGTCAGATCACATCGGCCAGAACGAGGCAACAAACAGGTGCGAGACAGGCTGCGTTAGGTCATAGAAATGGGACTGTTTCCATGGCCAGAAAGGATGAAAGCGTCATGCTTTGTCATGTGTGGCCAGCAGGCCTCATCAGGGTGACGGTATCACCTTTCGGTTTACTTTCTGATGTCTGAAGATTTAACAAAACCCCTGTGCGGTGTACGTTGGCCCTCGAGCGCAATGGTCTCGATGGAGGGTCTCACGTCGTCCGCACAGATTAAGGCTTGTCTTCTCCAAACGAGAAAACGGCATGGACTCCCTGCGCCAAGAAAGAGATCTCGTTGACACTGGTCAAGGGATTGTCATGTCATAACCCGTCGAGGGATTCGTCTTTGTCAAGGAGATACCAAATTTCTCGATGTCGATTCAAAGTCTACCACGCAAAACCAACGACAGCCATCGTTGAAACAAGCAAGAACGTCGATGCGAGGTCAATCGATGATTTGGGAGTTGTCGTTGGTATCGCTGTTGTCTTGGACGTGGTTGAATTCTTCGCTGGCGGTGCAGCATCTTTGGTTGCTTCGTTGAACGCACATTTGCCAACGCCACCGTTGGCAAAATGGATGCACATTGGTGCTACTTCGTCAGGTTTCATGAGACGGTAAAACAAGTCGACTCGCTCTTGGAAAATCCTACGACCATGGCTTGGTTGATTGTCGTGCCATTGACGCATTTACCATCGTCAAACAAGTCTCGGAACCTCACGCCGTTCCAAGTCACAGTGTCAATGAAAGGAACTTGTGCCAGGAAGTCATCCACGGGTTTCACGCACGAGCCAGGAACGACTGGCTTGGCAAACACATTCACGACGCTCTCGCCTTTCGTCGTCGTGGTCGCGTCACCGAGAACTGCAGCGCAGCCTTGATCGTTGGGAATCTGCATGGCAGTCCGAATGCGGTCAAACGTTACGTTGGCGTCAGGCCGCACGTTTGGTTGGCAGCGCCGAAGAACCCTGGCGTTTGAATCGAACAGACAATGTTTGCAGCTTGTGAGAGCAGCTCTGGGGCAAACTCTAGCGGTGGAGCGCCGACAGCCTCTTGATATTTCCCTTGAATATCTTGAGCCATGACGTTGCAGCATGGATTTGCCGTGATGAGTTTGAAGAGCCCAGGAAAGAGATAGTTGGCCGCACAAGGAACGAGACCGTGAGCGACTGGAGTACAGAAGGAAGCGATGTCCGCCTCGGTGATATTGAGCAAGTCTGACGCCGCAGTGAGAGATCTTGCAGGTCGAGTTGTCGTCGTGGTGCCATTCTTGGGCCACTCACGCAAGACAGGCGGCGACTCGTTTGTTTTCCAGAGCCACTGGAGCAAGCCCGGCGCCGATGCTTGGCTCGGTGGTCAATGCCTTGGCGATGGCATATTTCACACTTGTCGGGTCGAGTGAACCAATGCAAGAGGACCACAAAGATGGCACGAGCCGCGCGGCGTTGTTCAAACTCTCTTTGGATGTCAACTCGAGGAGGAATGGACGGAATGGACTTGCCGGGTCGGTGAATTGCTTGCACGTATAGCTCGACGGATCGGACGAAATGGTTTGTCCACGAGCTGAAAACAAGCCAGCGACAGACACGAGCAAACTCCACGCTCTCATTGCGCAAGCAGCGGAGCAACTTGAAAAATGGCATTCAGACCAGCATTGCAACAGAAGAAGAGGGAGAAGACGTCCAACGTTGCATGGCCCCGCGGGACGCTCTTGAGTTTCAAGTGGACGCGAATCTCCACTGGCTTTCCAACTTGACGCAATTACATCTCCCCGTGAGTGAGTTGCATGTTGTCCATCGATCGCAGCGACTTTTTGCAGCTTGTTTTCACGATCATCGACATTTGACGGCGCTCTGTTTTATGACGCCGTCAAGATGCCGATGACGATTTCGTCACTGCTGGAGTTGCCGCTGGGTTGCTTCTAAACGATCGTAGCTCAGCCTCTGCAAATCCATCTTCTCGTCACGGAGCTACATCTTGTTGATGAATATCTCTACATGCCGAATGGATGTCTACCATGCAAGAACAACGGCGACCATCGCGGAAACCGTCAACGAGGTCGATGCGAGGTCGATCGATGACTTGAGAGTTGTCGTTGGGATCGGTGTTGCGGTTGAATTCGTTGCTTATACCAATTAGACGGTACAAGCTCTCGGCGTCGCTCTTGGCCAGTCCTTGAAACAATGCTTGGTTGAGTGTCGTACCGTTGACGCATTTGCCATCGTCGAACAAGTCTCGAAGCGTCACGTCGTTCCAAATAAACTTTGCAATGTAAGGAAACTGCCGAGCCCATGTCAAGAGATCATCCACGGGTTTCACACACGAGCAGGAACGACAGGCTTGGCAAACACATTCGCGACGTTCTCGCCTTTCGTCGTCGTGATCGCGTCGCCGAGGGGTCGTCGTCAAACAAGTCTGACGCTGTAAGAGATCTCGCTGGCGGACTTGTCGCGTTGCCATTCTTGAGCCATTGGCGCAAGATGGGCGTCGACTCGTTCGTTCCCCAGAGCCACTTGAACAAGAATGGTCGAGAGGCATCGCAGATCGCATTGGTGGTCAATTCCTTGGCGATGACGTACTTGACAGTTGTCGGGTCGAGCAAGCCAATGCAGGTGGACCAAGACGACGGGATTTGCCGCTTGGCAAGCTCTCCTCGGATGTAAATTCCACGAGGAAGTCATGGAATGGACTTGTCGAGTCGGTGAATGGTTTGCATGGATGGCTCGACGCGTTGAACGAAATGGTTTGTCCATGAGCTGACAACAAGCCAGCGACAGACTCAAGTAGACCCCACGCTCTCATTCCTCTTCAGTCTGGACTGCTGAGCAAGCTGCAAAATGCCATTTCGATCAACATACAAGACGACACGTCCCACGTTGCTGATGACGACATGGTCCAAGCAGAGTGACTCGCTTTCAAGTGGACACGCTTCGTGTCCAACATGACGTCAATTGGATCACGCCATGAGGAAAAACGCAGGAAGACACATCGCAGCGACATCCTCGAGCTCGTGCTGACGCTCTCAGGCAAGGAAATGGTCCACAGTCGGCATCAGACTTGGGTTGCTTGGGTCGCGATAGATTCGACGGCACAGCGCCTTGTCTTTAGGAAGCTGGAGTGCAATCTGCATCTTGAGAATTGCCCAAGCTGTGTATTTGCATCACGAATGACGACAGAGCTCTCAGGAAGCTCTCAACTTTGCGAGTGGCATGTTGCAGCCGGGTGTCCGCGCGGCACAGCTCCACCTCTCGATATTAGTCAGAGTACAGTTGGGATCAATCTGCTACTTGGAAAGGAGACCAAAGCCCAAGATGGGAAAGAAATGACTATGTACGGATTTACCAAGTGAGCGCGACGACTGCAACGGTGGATACAAACAACGAAGCAGTCGCAAGATCAATCGACGATTTGGGAGTCGTTGTTGGGATCGCAGTCGTCGTGGCCGTGCTTACTTGAGGCACGACGTCTTTCAACTCGCCAGCAAAGGTGCATTTGCCGTAGCCACCGTTGGACATGTGAAAGCAAGCACCAGCGACATCGTCCGACGACACACCAAGCGATTCGTACAAATCCGCAGCATCGTTCTTGCTCAGCGAGCTCAAGACAGCCTTGTTGACAGCGCTGCCATTGACGCACTTGCCGTCGGCAAAGAGAGCTTGGATCGACACGTCATCCCACGTGAGATTGCTCAACATGGGGAATTGGCGCACCCAACCAAAGAGGTCATCCACAGGCTTCACGCATGAACCAGGAACGATTGGCTTGGTGAACAAGTTGGAGACGCTCACGCCCTTCGTCGTTGTAAACGCGTTGCCTTGGAAAGCAGAGCAGCCTTGATCATTGGGAACTTGCAACGCATTCAGAATGCGCGACTTGAGACTCGAAGAGTCTTTATTGGTAAAGCTTTGGACCCAGGAATAGCCACAAGTTTGGTTGGCGGCGCCATTGAAGCCTGGCGTTTGCGTATTGCAGACGATGTTGGTAGCATAGTTGAGCAACTTGTTGGTGAAATCCTTGGGCGAGGTACCGACAGCGGCTTTAATTTCAGATACCATGGCGGAGCAGCATGGATTCGCCGTAATTTGGTCGAAGACAGGGGAAAGAACTCCCCCTGTGACACAAGGAAGCACGGAATCACCGATGGGAGTGCACCATGACACCAAATCGGCATTGGTAAAGTTGTAAGAGCTGTCGCTGTCGTCGTCGGTAAGATATCTCGATGGGATTTCAATCTTGCTGGACGTATTGGCTGGAATTCCATTGAACCACGACAACAAGATCTGTCCAGCAGCTAAACAAGTCGGTTGGGTTGCAAACCCTTTGAGCACAGCCGATTTAATCGCATCGGGGTCGAGAGATCCAATGCAGCTCGACCATGATTGAGGCAAGATCTTAGCGACTTTGACTACGTCGTTCTTCGACAGGAGTGACGAGAGCACCTCCGTCACGGCGTTGTTCGGGTCTGCCAACGACGAGCATGTGCTGGACGAATTCGTTTGATTGGTCTGTCCATTCGCCAAAGCCAAGAAGCCCAGCGCGCTCGCAGCAAAGCAGGTCGTCTTCATCACCAAGTCGCAAGTCCAAGAATGTGTCGACCTTCATGAAGTTTCGCTGCACTGAGGACGACAATGGGTCTCACGACGGCACCTACAATTACATCCTGGAAGTTATACTTGAAATCTGTATGGAATGCGAAATTTGGTTCAATTTTCAGCTTATTTTGAACTTTGAATTTAATAATTTCTACCATTTTCATAGTAAAATCAAATGAACATTTTTCTAACTGTTTTTGTAGAACTTTGACTTTAATATGAACATTTGTATGTAGTGCCGCCCATCGTAAATTCAGTCATGTGTGAAAATTTGCATCTCCTGAAAAGCTCTCATCTGGAGTCAAGCAAGTTGGTGCTTGGTCGACTACATGTCGTACACGTTCTGGACAAGACAACAACACCACGGCAGCTCAGATGTACGCAATTGCTGGCTTATCCACGCTGGAATCCTTTTTTATTGTCATTTCAAGCAGACTGCTAGCATTTTTACGTCGACTGGAGCCTCAAAGTAGATTTCCTCAAAAGTTTTGGATGAACTTTGCCATTGCCACGGTGTGCAGCTTCGCTGAGGGGGCTCATCGATTCGTCACGAGGTATGGAGGCACTTCTTGGGGTATTCACTGGATTTGTTGACGCGGCCATGCACAGGTCAATGATTTTGAACCATTGCCACGCCAATTTTCTTGCTCTCTCTCCAGGCGAGGGATGGCCCCTGCTTCATGTTCTCGACATGAGAGCGTGTTATCTCTCACACGTTGGAGCAACTACAAGCTTGGTTCTCTGTGGCATGCTTTGTTCTTTCCTTGATCTCCCCTGTCCTGGTTTGTAATGAATGAATTGAAGCGTTCACGAGGAAGTATACATTATTCATACGACGTTAGATAAGAGCGACAGCGACAAGTGCCCATGCGAGCGCCATGGAAAGCATAAGCGGGCTTGATGCAGACTTTGCCGAGCTGGGGGTGGTTGACGAGCTACCCGAAGAGGACGATGGCCACGCACTCGTCGTTGCATCCGAGAACGTACACGATCCAAGGCCACCGTTGGCCAAATGGAAGCACCCGGCATCTACATCCTTCTTGCGCAGTCCGAGTTCTGCGTAAACTTCAGAGGCGTCGCGACCAAACGTTTTGGAAATCGTGGTGCCGTTGACGCACTTGCCGTCTTCTAGGAAATCGAGGATGCGGACATCTCCCCATGACGCATTAGTTAAGCCAGGGAAGGCTCGCACCCACGTCAGCAAACTGTCGGCGGGCTTAGCGCACGAGCCAGGAATGGTGGGCGACGTGAACAGATTCGATACAATCGCACCAGTCGTGGATGTGAACGAACTGCCTTTGGCAGCGGCGCATCCTTGGTCGTTGGGGACTTGCAAGGCAGTGTAAATTCGAGTTGTCAAAGTTGAGATGTTGCGCCACGATGTCACGCCTGCGGTGAAGCTCTTGATCCAAGCGTAGCCACAGGTTTGGTTGCTAGAGCCATCAAATGCTGGTGATTCCGTGGCACACACGACATCCGAGCCAAGCTTGAGCAAAGTCGTGAAGAAACTTTCAGGAGAGAGACCCGTGATGGTTTGGAAGCCATTCACCATGTCAGTGCAGCAGGACGAGGCATTGATTTGAGTAAAGATAGGTGCGAGGACTGCAGTATCGATGCAAGGAAGGATCGACGCCACAAGTGGAGAGCAGAGCTGCTGGAAGTAGATGTCACTCACATTGAGCCACGAGCTCCACGACGAACGGCTGTCGTCAGGCGATACTATCGTGGACGATGAGTTGGTTTCAAAGAGAGGCAACAAGGTAGGAGCAGCGGCAAGGCAAGTCGATTGGCCCACAAAAGCGGTTGAGACTGCAGTTGAAATCGCAGAAGGATCCAAGGTACCGATGCATGTGGCCCACGATTTCGGCAACGAGCTCAGCGTTTCATCCAAGACGTACGCAGTTGTCTCTGGGACCGTGTCGGAGCGGAAGAACTCAGCCAGCGCTTGATACATGGCGCTCTTGCGACTGTAGAGTGACGTGCATGTCGTATTGGCTGTGCTGTTGGTCTGGGCCGTCACAGCGAGCGCAACCACGGAGAGGAACGAGAGAGACTTCATTCGATGTTGACAAATTGATCAATGACACGGAAAGAAAAGATTCACGCCATGCCTTCTGTAACCGATTTGCAACTGATAGTCGTTGGATGTCTTGGCCTTTTCACTTGAAATTTGTATGGAGCTGTCGTCAGTTCACATTTTGTAACTGCCAGTATACTAAAACCAAGATAATTTTGTCGATAGATTCGACATCTGTCCAGTCGTAAAGATGACATGTCCTCTTCCCCTTCAAGTTGAACCATGTCCACGATGGGTTTCATTCCTTTTATGGCTCGAACTGTCAAGCTCCTGACGCTCCTGAAGCTTCGTTTTCAAACTTGACAGGATTGCAAAGGACTATCGATCAGCTGGGATTGATTAAAGGCTGCAAGTTGTGGTTCAAAGGACCATGGAAGGAAATGTTGGTGCGGCCACCTCGATTCAAGAGGTGTCCAACGCGTGTCGGCTTAGAAGAGAGATTTGACCAAAGTCATGTCCCGTGCACCTTGAGAGGGTTCGCGAAACGTCCATCCCAAAACAATGGAACAATAAGTCGTGAGATTCGCGAGCAGTTTTCAACTCGAGTCAAGTGAGAGTGCTGGACAGGCCGAAAATTTCTATTCTTGCTGTGCTATCTGAGACGATTTGGCATGGAGCGATAGAGAGTTCCATGGTGGCTTGTCGTCGGCGTTGAAAGACAAATTGACGAAAACGGCAAGGGCGACTGGAAATATTCATGTCCGTTAGAACAAGTGTGCGACACCATACACTTGATTCAGCCACGCATCCTTCATTGCTTGAATCATCTGGAATATGTGTTGGGTTCGTGCATACTCCCAAGGCAAGCTTGTGCAATAAATCCACGGCAAGATCTTCAAGGATTGGCGTCCTATAGCAGAATCCTCGCCTTTTGAGGCCAACATATTTGTAGTCTCCATTCCTTCTACGCCTTCATGAGCCTCCAGCCAATTTTGTCAATGGGGAGGTCTAAAATAAGTTAATCCGAGAATTTTGTACTTCCTAGTACTCTTCAGACTTCTGCACCGATTGAACACGAGGTGCCTAGGTCGGCAAATTACCAAGCGTGTGTAGCCTTTGGCTTGAACCAAATGTCCGAATTCGGACAATCCACCCAACATGAAACCCCAAGCCATTGAAGAGTAAACCCAACAAACGATATCAACCACACATCACTCAAGCGATAGATCAAGCCTGAGGCATCAGAGATGAAATAGCACCAGATCCATAAAGTTCCCAGCTTTGCCGAGTGTACATGGGCTTCACTGGACAATTCGTGCCCCCCAAAACTTCAACGACACGTGTACTCAAGTCTTCATCATTGATAGTTTGAAGATCTCAGCGTGTTACCCCGTGAAATCTCCTGGGAAACAATGTTTTTCTAGCCCCCCAAACGAGCCCCCTCCATTGGCGCATTGAATTCATTGCGGGCAAAAGTCGACAGCACTTTGGGGAATTGATCAGCCATGTGGGGGGGCATGTTCCAAGCGCTAGAGCGCCACGAAGCAAGCTGTTCTAGTGCCAAACTTGGTTTTCAGAGGTAATCTGTCTGCCAATATTCGGCACAAAGATGAAAGTTGATTGGCCCATGAACTACAAAATGAGGCATATTTACACTCTATAATATAATTAAACATTTTATTTTATTATATGGCCATTCATATGAGGAGAAGATATCATTGTATTTTATTTCGTTGACAGTCAATGCCACGGACGACGGGCAAACGATCGACGCCGTTCCAAGACAAGCACGGCATGATGTTTGGTCTGAGGGTTTGCTCCAAGGACAGCAAAGACGAGGTGACTGCGGTTCAATGCCTCTTTTGCGCAGTCTATGGCCGTGAAGAACGCGACGCGGGCGGTCAACTTCCCAAGCGAAAGCGGCACAACACGTCGATCAAAATCTTCCAAGCACCGTTCCGTCCTGAAAACTATCGGCATCACCTCTCGACGCAACATACCAAGCGGTGGAATGAATACCAGACTCTGTCGATCGAGAGCAAAACCATATACTTCGGCCTGAGCAGTACACCGACTCCGCCAAAACGCAAACAAAAGTCCATCGCGCCACCACCGTCGCCACTCGACGAGCCAACGCGATTCCAAAGCGACATTGCCACTGACCTGTACTTTGCAAGGGAAGCTTGCCGCGAAGTTAAAATGCTGCGAGAGACCTTGGACGAACAGTACTTTGACGTCGTGGACATGCTCACAGATCCGACAACGGCGCGGGCATTCCTCGTCGTCGCAATGGAGGATCGGCTCGGCTGGGTCCTTTGGAAACTGCGGCAGCGCTGATATTCCTGACGCTCGTTAATGTTGGTCGCTGGACATTTTCCACAAATTACGGTCTTTGATTGGTTGGTTCTAAATAGTGTAACATGATCCCTTGCTAAATAGATTATGAGAAATAAGTAATAAATAACGAAATTCATTTAAAAATTGTATGAAATGATTCAAAAATGAATATTGTATTGTTTATTTTCTATTTTTTTTAACGGTATGGTCATTAATCGATTTCCAATGGAGTTCCGCCTCGACTGGGTCCCTGCTACGCTGCCGCGGCCAGGAGTGACGCCAGACCCGACGTATCGCTACTCCCATGGAGTTGCACAGCTTAGTCCGACACAGGTCGTAGTTTATGGCGGAATCTCTCGCGACGTTGAGTCCAAAGCGGATATGCAGCAAAAAGACGTGTGGCTCATGACGATACATCATTCGGTGGCGCCCGACCAAACGTTGCAAGCGTCTGTCGACTGGAAGCGACTGCGATCGGTCAATTCCCCAGATACCGGACACAATCGGTATGATCTCTTGTTTGTCTTGCATGTAATTTATGATAGAAATCACACAATGATTGCCGTCGGCGAGTATGTTTATGTGTTCGGGAACCGCACGTGCGACCAACAGAAAGCAGAATGGTTTGTCAAGGACGACTTTGAGATCCAACGCTTTCGCATCGACACAGTCACGTTGAGTGCGTATTGGGAAGTCGTTCATTACACTACTCCAAGAGTAATTCCACCTCGACTGGCACACAGTACAGTTCTTCTCGAAGATGGTCGTATTGTAACGTGTGGCGGACGATCGGTCGGCAAATCGATTCAAGACTACAATGATTTGGTCATCTTCAACCCAACAGTACGCCAAAAACAACACTGCCTTGTGGTATTCAAATTGAATCGTCTGTAGACCCTCGAAGCGCAACACGTGACCAATTTGCCATTCCTCGCGCGGTCGTTCTTTTCCATAGCTGCCCGAGGAACAGACATTTACGTCCATGGTGGGCTATCGTATGGCCCCGATTACAAAGACCACTTGGTCAAATCTCCGTCTATCATTGTCAAGTTTAACTTGGATTCGCCGCACACGTGCACGAACATTCAATTTGGACCAGCAGCAAAAGACGACCGCACGTGCATCCAGCGCTTTGACCACACAGTATGTTTAACTCTTGTCGGAATCCGTGAGTTCTTACGGCGATCGTGGCTCTTAGATGGCTTGGCTTGACGGCAAGACGCTTATTGTTGCCGGCGGGAAGAACAAAGATCGTGGTATTATCTTTCGACCGTGGGCTTGGGACATCGAGGTACTTCTAGTGCCATTTTTGAGGCCCTGAACAAATTTTTTGTGACGGTTAGACGAAGGAAGCTGTCGATGTTAGCCAAGGCTTGATGCCGCTTCAGTTTACAGGAGGAAGCCTGCTTTCGCTCGATGCGACGGTCTGTTCCTTGTGACATTGATTTGCGTGCTCACTGTGGATCTGTAGACTTTGATCTGCTTTGGCGGCAAAAAAGGCGTCCCGACATCTGCCCACCGCAAAGTCAACATGCCGCACACTGGCGTCCACGTTGGCAAGGCTTGGAAGCTACCCACGACGCAAGAACTTAAACATGAAATGAGCCAAGCAAAGCCGCTTCCCGCGCCACCGATCACACCAGTGAGTTTGCTAAAACGCCGACGAAGTACTTCCGACTCTCCTGGTACGACGAGACTGCTCAAGAGGAAATGCTGATGCTTTGCCAATTCGTAGAAGCTCCTCAGAAACGCACTCGCATTCCATCTGCAGTTCCTAGCCTTAGCGAGGTCCGAGAAACCCAAGAAGAGTATCATACATCCATAACGGCGATCGAACTTCGACAAGTCATGGTAAGTCTCTTCCTCGGAAGTACTGATAGCAGCATTTTGTGCGTTACATAGGATAATCAAGCAGCGCTGCTCAAAGAAGTCCAAACTTTGAGGCAGGATATGGCCGAGAGGGATCAAAAGATGGCCGAGAAGGATCAAAAGATGACCGAGAAAATCACGACATTGAGTCAACTTGTCACCGAGAAGGTCGCAACGCCTGAAATCAATGTCCAACACATTGCTGGATTGGTCAAAGATTCCTTGGTATGTCTTCGATGTCGATGACAATGACAAACAATATCTTTTTGGTAGAGCCGAGACTTGCAAATGGTCGCCGTCGACATCAACCAGGTGAGAAACTCTGCCACAAGCTCCACAGCGGCTCATGGCTCATGTCAATGATGTAGAACGCTTTAAGCATGGCCAAGTCGTCGGAAAAAGTCGATGTGCTCTTTGCAATGATCCAGAAACACGACAATTCAGACCTCTCGCAGAGCACAGTCAAGTACTCACTGTCCAGATTGACCAAATCTTATCTGTCATTTGTAGCTCGCAAGAGGAGTCCCCGCCAGGACCGCCAGTTGTCCGCAAGGTAGGCTTTCCATGGAGAATCTAGAAAAGATGGACGTTGATCCGTTGCTGTAGAGTGGCAAAGAAGTGCAAACACCACGAACGGCATCGCCTCAAGATCGTCCAACGGATGCGATCCGCAATCCGCAGGCCGCCATGTCCGAGTTGAAGGATTCGCTCGACGAGGAGCAGTACGCAATGGCGTTCGAGCTGATTGACGATCCCGCGACGGCGCATTCTTTTGCCAAAATGCCCAAGCAGGATCGACTGCTATGGGTTCGCAGACGCTTGAATACTGTCGCCGAAGCATTGCGGCTTGTGGAAACGTGCAAGGAGGAATTGAGCCAAGCCAACGAGTACGAATACTTCGCCTCAAAGGAACTTGTTCAAGATTATGGAATCGCCCAAGCGTTCGTGAAAATCGATCACGATTGCCGCATTTCATGGCTCAGGTGGAAACGTATGCTCGCGTCGTCGTCGTCGCAAACCAAGAAATGATCCATAGTGTGAACTTGTAAACAGTGTCAGTAATGGAAAGTGGAGCTAGGCATGATGGACAGGATCTCACGGCTCGCCACAGATTCACGCAGATTAATTGAAAAACAGAGTCAGCGAAGCGAAAACGCCATGGTCGATAGCTTCAAGGGTATGGTGGCATTTCTTAGCTCGTGAGTGTCATGAGTTTGTGCCTTTATGTCGCGTCGTGAATCCACCACGAAGTTATGTGAAGGCTTTCAGTTGTGTCATCCAAGGGCGGGATGGTGGCCAGAATTCCATCGTTTTATGTTGTCGCCCACGGTTTGCAGCTCAAAACCAGCAGATTCACGTGGGAAGTATTGATATTCAGGACGGTTTGTTGCCAGTGCAATATGTGATCGCACCTCACATCAGTCAGCTATCGAAGGGCATTCGATAAACCTCCAAAGGCCCATGACAGCCTTGTATTCTTCACGAATCGCCGCCTTTTGGTGCGCTGTTTCAGACACAGGAAATGCCCTCAGTTCAGTAATGCTGATTTCTTTAGTTTAATGACACATTTAAATTTAATATTGGTTTTTGTATGCTTCAGTTTTTAATTTGTTCATTTTCAAGCATGCCAAAGAGCGCGAAAGCCCGCAAGTCCATCCCGCTGAGCCAAAAGGTGGCCATTATTGAGGAATGGGAGGCCTCCGACGGCTCGAAGTACGTTGTGGCCAAGAAGTATGGTATCAGCGCCGGGCAAATCACGCGGTGGGTACGCAACAAGACGAAATTGCTAGCTCGGGCCGAAAGGAATCCCAACAGCTTTTCAATCCACACAGGTCCCGCTGTGACGAATCCAACGGTCGAAGAAAAGCTCCTTGAATACTACAAAGAACGACAGAAAGAAGGGGTCGCTGTCGATACAAGCATGCTCATGGCGCGGGCGTTGGAGATCGACCCCGGGTTCCACGGAGGATCAAAATCGCTCCGGTATTGGGTCTACCAGTTTATCATTCGCCACGATCTTACAGTCGCCCGATCGAAACGCAACACGCACCCAAAACTCATCGAATCCACGAAGCGAACAATCTCTCGCGCCAAAGTCCCCAACTCCCCGGCAGCGAAACCAGTCGTCCAAGCTGAAGACGGATGTGCTCAAGCATGTCGACAAGCCCAAGAATTGCGACAAAGTCTCGGCGATCAATACTACCCTGCTCTCGACTTGCTCGCCCAAGCGCAAATTGCACACACTTTCAATGTTATTCCTCCTGAAGACCGCTTGGGCTGGCTCCAGTGGAAACTTCAGCAAAACACGAAGCCTCCAGTCGAAGTTTGAGCTTCGACTTCCTTCTCAAGCCCGGAATGCGTCTGCAAGTCCAAATATCGCCTTTATGAATATACCGCGAATGCTATCAAAGCCTCATCCGCGTTGTTCAATGATTAATCTCGTCGTTAGAGCTCTCAAAACTTCTGTAAACCACTCCAGGAGAAGACTCCGACAGCTAAACTCAAAGTTTTCACTGAGAGTCAATGCCAGAGTCTCCGGGCATGGAAGACTTACCTTTCTCTCCTCTGAGATGCCTACAGCAGGGATTCTCTCGACGTCATGGCGCTCTAGGAAGCGGAAACGTCATGCAACCAGTGTGATGTCCTTTCTACATCCTTGGGGGGAACGGGTTAAGGGGTTAGAGCTTTAGGGGTGAAGGGGTTATGGTGTCTGTACAGTATCTATCGGAGGCAAGAATTGGCGGAAGATTGATGCGATTTGCCGATTTTGACGTCAAGATAGTGATCGAGCGTGATGGATGGCCAGTGCCAGCGCCAGAGTACAAGATTGTCCTTGCTTCGGATGGACTGAGTGCCTCGGCGTATGTTGAAGCGCTCATCGGGGTGGACTATTGGATTGAGTGCAGGTAGAACCTATCAGTTGACGATGCGCTGTGAGAGTCGATAGTTACACTGGCACGGCGAAGTTGACGGAAGAGTACGCGCGGCTCATTCTCTACTTTGTGGATGGCCGCCAGATGGGCCAGAGAGCAATAACAGATTCACGGCACGGCAGCTTCCCAAAGCGATGTGAGGTGGTTGAACACCATGGAGACAGAGTCACCCGAACACCATTCAAGTTTTGCACACCAGCGTTTTCAAATCAAGGGGAAGACAGTGAAGATGTCTTATCCAGTGTCGGGCGGTAAGATAAGTGTTACACAAACTTCGTCATGTGGTCAAATAGGATTGACGTCGAGCTGTATGAAGGACGTTTCCTGCACGAGTTTATGGGGTTGAATTACGAGCGGCAGACATTGCTCGGAGAAGTTCGGAACGATACGAAGCTTGGTTCATTTTTATCTGCTGCAACAAGGTGAAGTCTGTTTTATTCCATACTTGTGAAAATCATCTTTGTGTAGCGTTGGCTCGACGAAGTTTGCCACGGAGGCCAGCACGAACGAATCATGTGTATGTGAGAAGGGCCCGCTGCTGTTCACATTCAAATTTATGTACAGAACTCGAGGTAACAACGCCATGCTAGGTCAACTCGACTGCTTTTGCGCAGATGTTCTGCAATTCGAGGGCATTATACCACGCATCAAAGAGGCAGCCAGTTCTGGACAATCGTCGGCGCCGTCTGAGCAACCTGATGCTCTAGCTCCGCCCATCAATGAGATCAATATTAAACTAGAAGGCGTCAAAAGCGAAGTAGTTGAAGTTGAACCAGATAGTCAAGTAGCACCAGAACGCAATGAACAGCCAAGAGCAAGGGTGACAACCAAGAGAGCAAGAACAGTAAAAAGCACAGTCGTGGACTTGACAGTATCGGACGACGAGGACAACGTCCCAGTGCAGTTTGTTGAGCGCGCCTGTACAGAAATGCGAAAAATGCGGTCAGTTCTCGGTGGCCTTTACTACCCAGCTCTCGATCTCATCAGTCAAGACTCGACTGCTCGCTTATTCTTAGCCATAGATGATGAAGATCGCGAGGGGTGGGTCCGCTGGAAGCTGAAAGATCTCAAGACCGTGTCAGCGTAGCTTGTCATGTACATAGTTGTTTATGCCAATTTATCTCGAGGATATCTTCGGCTTTTTCCTCCGTCATCTTGTACTCCGACAGTGGAAATCCACTGGACCGGAATACACCCGGGCGATATGCATTGCAACTAAAACAAAGGACGAATCGAATACTACAGAAGGCACGCCCTTGATGAAGCAGCGGATCTGCTGTTCTCTTTGCCCACTCAGCTCTTTTAACATCAAGTTCACCCCTGGTCAACCACTCCAATGACGATTCTTGCCCAATTCAGGATGTACTTTCTCTTCATTCTAGCAATAGATCTGAGCCAACTTTTGAACAGCACCGCGTCTGAGCAAGCAGTTCTGTGAGAGAGCATCGTCATCCTGTCGGGATGTAACGTGCAACGGTTTCAGAAACTGTCGAGGTCGACACCGTGGATTATAGCCAATCAAATCGCTTCAATTTTTACTTTCCACCAATCAAAATCTAGAATTCCGAGGTCATCATCTTCAAATCTCGTTCATACGAATTCCAAGTGAAACTAGTCAGTGCCGTGCAATATTCAACGCAGTCTTCCCATGACCATATCGACCTTTCGATACAAAGCCATTGTGTTCACCATGTAGAGACTAATTCTATCTACTATTTTATTCACTTAGAATCGTCAGGGTGCAAGTCACGCGAGCGCAACTTTGGAGATATTTACTCTATAAATGAATACTTTAATGAAATATAGAGTTTGGGAGAGAAAGTCCTGCATGGTAGACTTCCCGTTTCAAATTCCAATTGCACAGTGGGCGAACGATGGCGAGCGTGGAAGAAGGAAGGCGCCAAGCTCGGGCCGTGCGAAAGCCGCTTCGCCTCCTTCAGATGGTATTTCTAGCGCTTATCATCTTCTGGGTCCTGTTCTCCTATTGGTACATGTCCTCAAGAGTCGAACCACTCCTGACGAAAAGTACGCGCGCTGCCAAGCGGGGATTTGTCATCCCCATGTTTGACGCGATGCTTCCGATTGGGATTTCACTCATCCAAGAACTTCGACGCTATGGCAACACTGATTTGATCCAAGTATATCACTGCCTTGGTGAACTCTCTCCGCTGTCATTGCAATTGCTACACCGGGCAGACAATTACATCGAAGTCGTCGACGTGTGCCATGAGTACGTCGAATCGGGCAAACTCACGCTCGAACAAGCCAAGGACTTCCGAAATTTTTATATCAAGCCCCTGGCGCTCATTCATACTCGTCTTGATCAACCTATCTTGCTAGACGCTGACGATATCTTCTTCATGGATCCTGCCGCACTCTGGGACGTACCTGAGTACAAATCAATCGGAACGATCTTTTTCTACGACCGTGAAATCAACGAAAACTCGTACCTGAACGGCAAGCACAAGCTCACGCTCCCCAGTGGTGTCGAGATTGAGGAAAACACACTCCAGGAAATGGTGCGAATTTTTGAATACTCTCGCTTCGACTTGGAGCGCAACCCATCAAAGCACGTCTTGGAGTCACTCCCATACAACAGCCAAGGCGCCCACGAACAAGATTCCAGCATTGTTGTCGTTGACAAACGTAAGCATCCTCTCGCTATGGACGTCCTTTGGTTTCTCATTACCAAGTGGCGCTACCGATACACTTACTCGTGGGGTGATAAGGAAAACTTTTGGCTCGCTTATGAATTGAGCCAGTCGCCATACAATTTTTCACCCCATGGGACGTCTGCTGCTGGGTAAGCGCTCCTGCATCTTCCCGTTTAATTCCTTCATTGTAGCGGCCGTCAAGGTCATGATCCCAATACGGTTTGCGGTGACATTGCTCACTTTTTCCCTGAGAGCGGTCGCGCAGACATTCTCCATATTAATGGCAATCGTCTCATTAATCCATACACGAAAACTGACGCAGTCAATGCCTACGACCACTCGTTCAATGCTGACAAGAAGCAGGAATTGACAAACAACATACCTGGCTACTTTGCTGGCCTTCGTCCCCGTGGTCCGACGCCAATCATGCAACCCAACGGAAGTTGTCCCCAGGAGTGCATGTACCAACGAGGCTACGTCGCCATGACGTCTGCACAGCGAAGGTCAATGGAACAACGCATTGCTGACACGTTTGCCGTCGCCGAGGCCGTTCAGCGCCACGTTGCCGCCGATGAAGGCGTGATTATTTGGCTGGTAGGGCTGGAAGATGTCAACCTGGCCATCACAGCTGTGAAAGAACTCCGTACAGTTGGCTACAAAGGTTGGATCCATGCATACCATTGCCTCGGCAATTTTCCATCGGATATTCTCCAAGGACTACATCTCTCAGATTCCAAAGTCCACGTCGTGGATGGTTGCAACGATCTCGTCATCACGGGAAAGATCACGACTGCACAAGTGAAAGACCTCCGCAGCAACATGATTGCCTCTCTCGCGCTAGTGCATACCAAGTTAAAGCGCGTCGTTCTGCTTGATATCCACTCAGTCGTTCTTGAAGATCCAACCAGTCTGTGGTCAAAACCAGCCTTCATCTCTACCGGCACATATTTCTTCCATGCGCATGCCAATTCTGGACAGGCGTTCCTCAATCAACCCACGACTTTCAAAGTATCTGGAAGTGATGCATCGCGCCAAGGGACGGCTCTCGAGGCTCTTATTGCGACGTTCAACTACACCAAGTTTGATTTTGGAGGGCCATCGCCGTCTCATTCCCTGCAGGAATCCAAAGCGTGGAAGAAAGAAAGCGCCGTCCGACAAGACGCCAGCCTCGTTGCCATTGACAAGTCCAAATTGGCCTCCACTGTTGTCATCGACGTGCTTTTGGAGCTCATCACTGTCGACCAGCCACGATTGAAATTTTCCAACGGTGCCGCAGAAACCTATTGGCTTGCCTTCGAACTGAGTCAATTGCCGTATTCGTTCGCGCCGTATGCTCCGACGTATGTTGGAAACCCTCGCAGAGCAGCGTCAGGCACGACGCTCGTCAGCTATCCAGCACAGTTTGGAGAAGCTGGAAGCTTGTTGACTGTTTCTTTCGACCCTGTGCCCTCGAGAGACTCAATTCCAGACCGAATTTGCCTCCGTGAACACGCTGAGCACTCAGTGGGTCAAGACAATGCCAAGTGTCTAGTATCCGTGGGCGGCTACGAGTACTTGTCGGCATTCCAGCAAGGATTCCTCAGCCGTCGAGTTGCCAACTTGAATTTTGCGGCCCCATGATCGATAGAATAGATGTGCATTAGACCCTTATAAGCCAACATCAGTTGAATGTACCGTCGACTTGTAGCTCTCACTTGGAGCGCCATTGCAGCAGCGTCCACTGAATCCACTCGAGTTGATCGGTGGCATCTACGTGCTGGAACTCCTGGGCAATCTTTGCATCCTTGAAAAGATCAAGCGTCGACTCGTAGTCAACTCCCAATTGATTCTGGAACTGCTTTGCCCATTCTACTGCCAGCCACGACGCCGACTGAGCTTGAGAAAAAAGCGGAACTTCGCCGTCCTCCACGAGAGATCTATCCAAAGCCTCAGGACTGTTCAAACTGAGGCTCGCCTCTGCGCTCTGACTGCTTGACGCAACACTCAGTTGCTTATCCTCGAGGATGCCGTCATCATTGAGCATTCCTTCGACTGGAGGGGGCTCCATGTTGCGTTCTCCTTGCAGCTTTTTCTCCTTGGTCTCAGTGCAGTTTGACCATGGTGGAAGAGGACTATCCGGTGCATACACAACACGCCGAGCTGGCGATGGAGAGAGAATGCCCTGAGCTATCAAGTCGTCTAGCTCATATTGTGATGACACTGGAATGTAAGATGATGGGATCGCTGTTACCTCGCGTCTTGTAAATGAAACATCCCGTGCCCATGAGCTCCAAGTCTTCAACTTCGTACGTGTCGACGCTGCTCTCGTGCTGCTCGACGTCGCCCAGTCTAGACTGCATTTAATCTCCAAAGACATGATTGATAGAGAAACAAACCTCGTCGTCGCCGACACGAACGATGCGATTTTCGAAGTGTCATAGAGCGTGTCGATGAAATCGGGACTTGAAATGTCTTGGCCATACGCCGGAGCTCCAACGACCGCATTGTGCACAGTGATGACGATACTACCAGCACAATTGAGAGCCTTTCCTCGTCTTTGCAAGCTAACCTGCCTGTGGATGCCAGACGCTTTCGGTTCTTCTCACCTTGGGAAGAAAACTCGGGTGGACAAAATTTGAATGGTCGAACAGCCCCGTACGACGTCGTGTGCTTGACATCGACGACACCGTTGCTTGTTCGAAACGCAAGCTTGCAAGCGACAAGCTCCCCATCGATGTAAACCTTGATGCTGCGGGCATTGCTTGTCGTCAAACTCGCCCGGCCCCTGTATCTACGCACCAACTGCATTGAACACATGATCGACGGCGAGGATGGTCGTACCTGTACTGAATCCAATACTCGGCTCCAAGCTGCGCTTCAATCCACGCCGTCACGCTTCTCCCGTCAAGATGGATCGAGTGCTGATACTCTGTCGCTTTACAGGGATATTCTTGGGCTTCATCCGCTACCATAACATGAATGTCAAACCCAGCGAGGCGCATTGGACAAAACGAATCCAAGTCTGAAGCATCCCCCGTCGACAATTTCTGTCACAACTGCATCATGTCAGTCCTGGGACAAGGCAGACAAAAGCTCAGGTGAGACTCGGATCGAAGTGTCGCCTGAGCTTTCAACAGGTTCTTGCATGGGAATCCCAAGGGGAAACACAGCAATTCGAGAGAGGATCGCTTGTTACTTTCCCCTTGCAGGTTACAGGAGCAGTCCATTTGGAATGCGCCCCATGGCTTGATTCAAGAATGCTTTGCCAGAGAGGATGGCATCGCCTGCAAACAAAAACGAGCACTTGTCTAGACACAATAGGCAGTGAAGCTCGTGGAGCTGTAGAACGTACTTTTCTTGCCTACGAAGCGAAGCGCGGCCATTTCAAGCGGCGTGATGCCACCGACGACAACAACGAGAACCTTCTTCGTCTTCTTTGGCTTGACAGGCTACAGGACTTCAGTCACTCAAACACGCGAAGGCAGATCGTACAGCCGACAGGACTGCTGAAGGGCCTGGTAGGCGATTCAGCAGGGCCTCGAGTGGTTTCCATCCTTCGTCGCCTACACATGACGCATGACATGAGAAAGAACTGGCGGAAATGGAATTTACTCAATGCAGCTTCCACGAGCTTGACTGTGAGGGGGCAATATCCCCCCGAGACGTACGACGGATCGTCAGGATTGCAAGGATCGCAGTCAAAGTGGCCTGTCAAATGCCAAGCGTCGATCTGGTTGACAGCGCCTAGTCCATTCGTCGCTGCTGCTGGCGTCAGGATGCCCATCATCTCGAGGTTTTCAAAGACATGAAGGTATTCCAAGCCGTACAGGTTTAGGCATTGCGACTTCAAATGCAAATACGCAGCTTTGGGAATGCCTTGGTTGGCCAAGCTGTGTCTACTTCAGGGTGAGCTCGGCATGAATCTTTCAGGACTTACAAGCACAGCAAGCGCAAGACAGTGCAGGCGGGCGTTTGCTTCCAAATCAACGCCTCAATGTCGCCCAAGTGATTTTGTCGCTCGAGTCTACGTTGAATGTCATCAAATGCCGCTCGGAGATCGGTCAGACATGGATTTCTCTAGCAGCCATTGACTCTTGAAGGTCTTGGACTTGGTCGTGACCTGAATGAGCTCCGCCAATGCAATATGCTGCCCAAGGATGGCGCATTTGTCCTGATGAGAAGGCTCAAGTTGCATCGCATTGCAAACGACGTACGACGTGCTGAGTCATGGATATGCTGAGGGCATCGAGATCTTTCACAGAGGTCGAGTCGGACTTGAGCGTGGCTTCGATTTGCTTGCGCTCTTCGGAAAAGACGGCGCTAGTGCTGTGGAGATAAGGACCGATAGCTTGGACGTGCTTGTCTCGAATGTCTTGAAAGATCTCGTCGTCGCTGTTAAAGTTCCATTCAACCTACAAGACCGTCGTCATGAATAGTCGCAATGCATTCAGTACCATTGGAGTCGTGGGCTTGGCATCGACAATATTTGCAACCTTTGGATCAACTTTGACGACGCCATTTTGAAAATCCAGAAGCTCTGCCATGAGTCCTTCGTGTCTACTTGATTGTCAAGCCATGCACTCGGCTAGAAATACGTCAAGGGAGTACTCAAAGGGGCAATGTAATCAAGCTTGCGGTCGAGAAGGATGAGTCCATCCAAGCGCTGCTTCTTTTGCTTGGGAGGCGGTGGTTCTTTGGCATTCAACTCCACCAAGGCTTTCCAAACGCTCTTCGACAGCTCGCCCTTGTAATGAATCGATGGAATTTCACCAACCGTCTGCTGGAGGAGATGCAGAGCATGCGCAATTTCCCTACGAAGAAAGAAATAGCGCCATCGAGGAAGGTGTACGTACGTGAGTCCCGTCTTGTTCCCGTGGAGGTAGCAATCCCGCAGGAGAGACTCGTGGCCAAGGGTGAGGATGTCATGATCGAGAGGAACAAATCCAAGCGCAAGTGGCACAAGTTTAATCCGCTTCTCAGTATCAAACCGAGTGAAAACGTCAGCACACAACGCATTCCATGAACCTAAGCATTGAGAGATTATGATGGTACAAAGATAGGTTCCGGTGTTGCAGTACCAGTGTGAAGGACAACACACTCAGGCAATGGAATAGCATGTTCTTGAATGTGTTTGGTCACGAGGTGGACGTGTGCAACTTGCGGTCGAACAATATACACAATCTTCGCGCCATTTCGTTGAAAGCTCGATGTTTGGTGGGTTTCTAGCGCATAAATTGTTCGCACTTGGACGTTCTCTAGGTTGACAGCGTGTCGAAACAGCTTCAAAAAGCTTGATTCGACTGCTAATTCGACGTCACCGACTTCTAAAGATACTAACGTCTTTTGTAGAGCTTCTGTAGCTGCTTCACGGACTTGCTTGAGCGCAAAGACGCTCTTTTCGAGCGTGCATGGATGCGCCATTGATGTGATTTTTGTGCCGTTTCATTTCTTAGGTAATTCGGATACCATAAAGATGTATCCGGATTACAAATGTCCGGTTAAAAGCACTTTAACCGGATAATAGGAAACATCCGTATAAACATGGTATTATCCGGATCTCTCAAGTATACGGACAATTATGCTTTGTGTATCCGGACATATTTGATCAAGGTATCAGCGACAGCATGAAGTTGGTCGGCAGGAAAGCATGCATGAGTTTGATTGATGGACTTTCTCTGTAGATTCAGCTTGGCCATGCTGAAGAAGGTGTTTCTTCCTTCTTGGCTGGGACGTGTGGTCGCCAAGTTTTGCTGGATTGCGGCTTGAATATGAAAGCTTTGGTGCATTTGCCACTCCAAGGTCCATATCGTTTCCACGGTCCGAGTCTCCATGCAATCGACGTGGATTCAATCGACTGCGTTGTGATTTCAAACCACTTGAGCTTGCTTGGTCTGCCTCTACTCACGGAGCGTACTTCATTCAAGGTAAACCTTACGAGATAGATCGTTGCTGACAACATGTCAGGGTGCGATCTTTGCAACAGAACCATGCGTGCGCTTTGGCAAGCGAATGCTCCTGGAAATGCTCGAGATGTTTAAACGACGACGAAGTGCCAACAAAGGGTGGATGTCCCGCGCTGATATCAAGACACTGTCGTTTCCAGACAAGGATCTCCTCTTGGTATCTACTGTCGGCCTAGTCGAGCCCCTCGTCACAACCATTACTAGGGCATGGAATACGAAAAATGGGCGGAACCATACACGGAATTTGAGATTGAGCGCTGCTTGCAGCGTATTACGCTTGTTTCCTTCCGCCAGGTCTATGTCCGTTTCCAGGCTGGAATTCCTCATGGGGTCAATCGTAGACGCTCACATTGTCATACGAGCTCAAGCTCACGGCAGTCAGTTCTGGCTTTGCTCTCGGTTCTTGCTGTTGGGTCATGGAAAGCCCCATGGAAAAACTCGTAAGCGCAGTCCGATGTCTTCCACGTCTTAACATTTTTTCTCCAAGGTTTACGTCCCGGCCGCGTCTTCAGAAGTAGATCGTCATCCTGCAGCTCTAGACATGCAGCATTTAAAGGTAAACTCGATCGTTGCTGCCATGGGCTCTATCTTCATCGTTCGTTTCCTCTAGGATGCAGATATCATGCTTGTGTCGAACTTGAAAGTTGACAGAGACATCCACATGATCGACAAGCGCCTTGAAACCTTTTTGAGCCACCTCCTCACCGTCTACACACGCAAAGGAACGTCGTTGATCCCGTGCCTCTTTGACGGCGTTCTCTTTGACTTGCTTGAAAACTTGGAGCTTTTCCTCAAAGCTGTCAATCATGGCCCGATCCCAATCTACTTTTTAACATCATCGCCCTTGGATGCCGCGACATTTGCGCCTCAGTGGCTTTGCGACTCCAAGATTCAAAAGGTCTACTAGCTGTCCCCTGCATCTATTGACATCCTCGCTTAGTTGTACTCTGGCGAGTCTCCCTTTGTCCATGCTGCCATGGCCAAGCATGGCCACTTGCGCATTCTCCCCCCCGGTTCCCCCCTTCCCCTCGACGTACATACCCTCAGTCCCCTACGTCTTGACGTTACATATTCGCTTAGGAACCCTGCGTGATCTTTGCTAGCCATCCAAGTGTTCGCTTTGGCGACGTCGTGCACTTGATCCCTCGCCTTCAAACCCGCGCGACGAATGCGATCATCTTTATCGATCCCCACGTGAACCCTCAGCAAGCCATGGGGCCGTTCCAGCCGAATGTCTTGATGGAGGTCATCCATGCGCCGATTGACTTTCGTCTCTCATGCAACAATGCCAACATGCTCATTGCAGAATGCAAACCCCAGACAGTCGTTCTCCCCGCTTGCTATCTCCAGTACGGCATTTCCCTTTCATGTTCTTGACGAGACCTCGATAGACAAGTTCCAAATGGCCAAAGCGTGCGAAAACTCCACGAGCTCATCGTGACTCGAGAGGAAGAATCGACGGTCTTGCTCCATCATTTGCATCCAGTCGTTGTCAACAAGACGAAGAAGACTGTCGACGCCATCCTCGATCCTGAAGTACTTGTGCTGTCGTTGTGTACACCATGCTCACTCTTTTCTCGTAGCTTGCAGCGCAGACGACGTTGACGCTTGTCGACAAACAAGCAGCAGCGCTAGTCCATGCAACGCTTTCACACGCATCTGGCCACGTCGAGCTGAAACCCGTCGCGGGAGATTTCTGGCAGCATACACTCGATCAAGCAGCCGGAGCGACTCCAAGCAAGAAGCTCTGTGTGCGTGAAAAGACCAACGTCTTGCTTGGCGAGCTGGACCTGAATCTACTCTTTCAGCACTTGGAGGTACAAAACTCCATGCAGTCGACAACTCAGTGGCTCAATGTAGATGGATTTCGGTCCCATTCGCGTCGAAGAACGCACGCCCAATGCAGTCACAGTCGCGTCGTTCAAGGATACAATGCTCACCTTTGTCACGACAGAGAACAAAACGATCGTCTCGTCCACGGATGAGCATGTTCGAGAGCGTGTTTCCCAGCTTATCTTGGCGCAATTATGTCCATTCTAATGCACAACTCCTTGAAAAGCTTTCCCTACTCTATTCCCCTTGACTCCCCTCGCAAGCTGCGTCTATGACAAGGAACATCTCGACTCCCTGGCAAGCCCCCGATGCTCCCCCCCTCGTCCTAGCTCCAAGAACGCCCTCTCGATGAAGAACAAAGACACAACAGACAATATTTACTTAGTGACTGAGATGGTTGTAAATTTCCACCATGCTCGGTCGTTTGTCCGGCTGGGGATCAAAGCATCGCGCGATTAAATCGACGTGAGGTCGCGGGATTTCGGTCCCGTTGAGGGGAAGCCTGTCGCCCTCACAGACGCGGACGGCCACTTGCATTGGATCCAAGTCGGCATATGGGGCTTGGCCGTGGTAGACTTCCCACATCGTCACGCCAAAGGCAAAGACATCCGACGCTTGGGAAAACACATACGGAGGTTGTAAAGTCTCCGGAGCCATCCATTTGAGCGGCCCCACGACGGGGGCGGCCGATTCCACGACGTAGCCACGACGCGCGAGTCCGAAATCGCCCACTTTGACTTGTTCATGCGCATCCACAAAGCAATTCCGCGCCGCGACGTCGCGGTGGAGGAACTCCGAGCTGTGCAGATGGGCAAGACCGTTCGCTGCATCTCGAAGCATATTGGAACGAATAGACGATGGAAAGCGAGCCACGGCGTCTGGCGCAGTCACGAGACACGACAGCGACCCAAGTGGCATGTACTCGGTCACGACTGCCAGCGGGGAACCTGCGTCTGTGCAAGCGCCGACAAAAGGAACGACACAAGGATGATGGCCAAACATGGACAGCACGGCAGCTTCATGCTGAAGCGCGGGGATGTCGTGCTTCCGCAGCATCTTGACGACGACTTGTTTTTGCTTGTACTCGGCCAAGTAGGCGTCGCCAAAGTGTCCTTGGCCGATCCATTTGATCAAACGCAGCTCGTCGTAGTTGATCTCTTCGTAGCCAGGCTCGAGGACTTCCAAGGGGTCGCTCACAGGCTCCATGTCGAACCAAGCGTCTTCGCACTGCTGGGCCTTGGAGACGCCGGATGGACCGACGACGACGCAGCAATGCAACACGCCAACGAACGACTGCGCGACAACTTTGACAAGGATCGAATGCGGCGCATTGGACCGCAACAACGATCCTTGCGCGAATAAATGAAACGCAATTGTGTCCACGTCAGCGCGCCACGTCATGGTTTGGTGCAAACTCGGGCTCAGCACTTGAAATCCCGGTGGCACGTCGATAGAGATCGTCACGCGCGTTCCCCGCGGCAACACGTCGTCTAGAGAAAGTGTCCGAGCGGCTGGACGCTGTCCAACCTCTGCTAAAAGCTCCTTCACTTCGTCGAGCTCATGGGCCAAGTGGCATCCGACGACGAGATGGAACGATGTGTTTGGAGCGACGCGCTTGGGAGCAAACGCTGTGAAACAAGGCGGAAGCGCTTCGTCGTCGAGCGCAGCACCTGCTAAACTACGACTTACAGGCCGCGACGACGTTTTGCTCGAGGAAAGACTGCTAGATCGAGGGCTCAGTCGGTCGTACGACGGCGACAGGAGCGGCTGATGCGGAGCACGAGGCGTCGAGCGCTTCAGGACTGTATCGCACAGTGTTTGAAAGTCTTCCTCATCGCTGGAAGACGTCACGGATGCAGGGCGACGGCCAATTTGTTGTCTGGTGTTGATGGGGGCAAGCTGCCTCAGAGGGACGGGAGCGCTGAGGACGTCCGCCGCAGGGGGAGCCGACGGCGCAAAGGAAACGATGGCGGAATGGTGGCGGTGAAGAGATTGTCGGCGCGAAGGCGCGGGGCGATGGATTCGTCGTTGGAAATTGCGCTTGATCAGTGCGGCGCAAGTTTGAACGTTCAATGGAGCCAAGGAAGACGACGGGCGGACGAAATCACGCGGAGAACTGGCGCTGCTGTCGTCTTCATCGGAAGAAAGAGGACGAGGAGATCCGTCGCTTTCACTGGCGGACGACATGGGCGTGTCCAGGACGGGCAACATTGGCGTTGGATCGCTCCACCTTTGGACTCGTTTCGCGGTGGACTCGACGCTGTTCGTGTAGCGCTGGAAGAGATCAGCGAGGAAGGAACGACTGGGCGTCAAGAGCGTCGTGAGCTTGGCGTCGAGATGATACGACGTGTGGAACCCATCGCCGTCGGTTGGGGTTTGAGGCATAGCGTAGTTTCCCCTCGCAAAGGGAGTCTCCGGCAGTGCAAACGCCGTGAAGAAGGGAAGGGCGCCATTGAAAACGATCGATCGGGCGCTTAATGCACCGCCGACGAGAGCGACAACAGCGACGGTCGACTCGATAGCGATCGTGGCGGTCGAGAGAGTGCCAAAGGCGACATTGAAAACGATCAAAACTGAGGCGACAACGAGCGACACCGGAACGAGCACAAAGACGACATCGAGGAGATTCCACGCGCCAAAGAACACTGTGCCATACGACGGGTTGGAGTACAAAGCACACGCGGTGGGTTTCGCCTGGGGAGCTTTCACAAAGCGCAGGAGACGCCATTTCATCGCCCAGAGACATTCCAGGAGCAAAACATGCCACGACGCGAAGCGTTTGCGCGATAGAGCGGCCAAAAACGACGAAAGGAGCGTCAACGGTGCGGCGACGACAGCCAGCGTGGCGCTACAAATGAGAAACGGAAGACATCGCAGCACGGACGGCCGTGACGTTGACAAAGACGACGGCGGCGTCGGCGGCGCACTCAAGTCTTCGTCAATTGTGATTGAATGAGACGACATCATGCGGATCATGGCGGTGGCGGCGCTGTAAGAGCGCGTGAGTCGGAGGATGGCACTAGAGGAGCGTCTGCTCGATTAGTCGAACGGCGACAACCCAGATTTTCGGAAGGCTTGAATTGTAAATTACCTGTAGAAGTGAATAGTTGTCCTTATCTTATCACTATCATTTGACTAATTCATCTAAGTTTTACTGTATATTATCATATCCTGTTTAAATAAATTCAATATTTTCGTATACTCTGTTTCGTGTGATTGGGGTCGAAGCTTCGACATTCGACAGTCGATTGCTTTTTCTCCCACGTTGGAAGAACTGACATGCTATGAAAGACTCCGCGGGATTTTTTGAATGCGGTCAGAATGTCGTTGGATGCCAATGTGCTTTGGATGGTTTGTGACATGGCATGTGCAATTTTGCCGTTTGCTCCCAACTGCACTGGAGTAATACAAACATTCTGTCAAATGACAAACATTCTAAAGAGAATTTTGTTGGGAGAGTGACGTCATTGGAGGACCAGTTTCGAACGAACGAACGAGCAGCTGGCTCGTCTACACTTTAAATAGTGTAAGTACTATCAAGAGGAAGATATCTCTCCAAGCAGGACATTTCTAGCTTGTATTCCACGTCATCTTAGCTGAAATTGATGATTATGTATAATTTCTCGGCATTCGAGATCGGTTGGCAGCTTGGATTTGCTGGATGACGACTCGACAATGTAATGTTCACACTATTTAAATACTGTTATGATTGGAATATAATACTATTTAAATATTATACTTGATGTTTGTATACCGCTGAGATTTCAGTTCGTGACATGGGGTGTTCCATCTGGATGATGGTTCATGATGACATGGATGTTTGTTAAGATGACGAGAGAACGATCTTTCTTCGAATCTTATGGAAGGATTTCGTCACTTGACAAGGTTGGCAGAGAGATGGAAGACGCGACGGAAGCTGCGGTGGGGCATCGGTCACCATAAATCTCGAGAAATGTCCAAGAAGGTATAAAACTGATTTCACTCGGCTCAAATGTCCATCGCTGGCCATACAACGATTGCCTCATGCTTTATGTCCATGCGAGAATTCCCCGCGCCTCAGAACCTGAAAGAACGACAAGCGAATAAAGCAATGAACTTATTAGATGCAGGGAAACACACTTGGGGAGCTCACTGCGAGTCCACTGGAGCCCAACAGGTCGGTCACTTTTGGGACACATCACGGCGTTCACATGTTCTCGACCACTCCATCAAGCACTTTTCATGGACACGGTGGGTACAAGGAAGGACTCGTGACGGCTGATGCTGGTCGGCAAGAGATCCAAAACAAATAGGGCAGACTTTGGGGTCAAGTGGTATCGCTGTAATCATCAAGTTTTGCCATGTCGCCAACTTACTGTGTCGAAATCGGTGGTAAATATGTCTCCTGTGGCTCTTTGCCACGGGCTGCCCATGTGCACACCAGTGCCAACTTGGACGCCTTCAAATCTCCATTGACACAAACTGAAGCCACAAGTCAACGGCGTCAATCTCGAACTGCAGATCGGGCATTGCACGGTGTGCGCCAGCAGGTTGAAAGGTCGCCATTGCATTGGCGCAATCACCAACTTAGCGAAGGCAGCGCAGGAAGGATTCCCGCATCGGCCTTCAACATTCAAGCCGCCACTTTGGGCCAATTGGTGACGACAGTCTCAGCTCAAGGTTCGTCCCATCAGAGACATCAGCAAAGAGGCATGTAGGAAGAATGGAGCCGCCTAGCAATCGAAATGACGCGTTCAGAGTCGCATCGTCGACAATTCCATACGCTTTTAACGACCGATGGCCCTGCAAACTCCGTCCGCCCCATAGCACTGTTAGGTCGACGCGTGGAATATTTGTTTTGTCTTGGACGACTTGAGCCACCTCATCCACGAGCATGTTGGGAGTAGTGTCAACGACAAGAGTTCCTTTTCCAGGAACGCACACAAAGACAGATCCACTGAAGCGGCTCAAGAGATCATAAGTGAAGACAAAGCGGGGGGAGTTTGACTGGAAGCAAGGGAGGTACGATGCAATTTCACCACTGGGAAGTGGCTCGCCATAGAGCTTCAGTGTCTTTCTCCCGTTTGCATCCACCGCCAATCTCGCCGCGATGTTGTTCTTGATCCTTTCGACGCTTCCTGCACGATGTACTTCTTCCGACAGACGAAGCGTTCCCTTCGCTTCTTTCGTCACTGGATCGAGCCACAACACTTGCATGAGATCAGCAGGGTGAAAACAAAACTGACCGTTGAACAATGGTTGAGATCCGGGAAAGCGAGGGGGATTCAACTGCCACAACTCTTCTTAGCCACGAGATTTGAAGTCGTTCGACCTTCTCCCTCGGTAATATTAGCCATGAAGCACTTAATGGAATGCATGGCATTGTTTCTCGTTACTCTCAGGCATGTCCCCCTATATCGCCCCAGAATCCCCCCTTGGTCTCTTCAAAGAATTTCCAGGACTGCATGGCAGGTTGGACACGCGACTGTGCGGTGCATGCTCAAGCATCTCTTCGTCCAGGCTTTCAAGCACGTGGCATGCACCTTGTGGTTGCACGGGGGATGGTGGAGAAGAGTATGACGACTGAGACTGCCGTAGCAAACCGCACACGAGTCGTCCCCCAGAGGCATTGGAATAATCAAGAGACTTTCCCACTCGACAAGATTGCACTCGTCCGAGCTAAATCGATGGTACTTGTCTCCGTCCGCCACAGACCACGCGCTGCACATTTGCATCATCGAGGGGGCTTTCACGCCTTCAAACCGCCATCGACATTGGTAAAACCCACACGTGATGGGCTTCACATGAGCGCGGCATATTGGACATTTCATCGAGTGGCTCAGCAAGTTGAAAGGATTCAACAAAATGGGCTCAATCACGAGCTTTCCAAAGGCCCGACACTGTCGATTCAAGCATTTGCCTTCAATGTTGAGGCCATGACGAAGCGTGCGCCACGTGGGACCGCCGTACGACACTCTGTGTTGCTGCAAGTGCTGGCTGTTCTCGACATCGGCAAAGAGCGCTCCTCCTCCGCGAAGAGGCATCACCAAATGCAAGGTAGATTCCTTTTGGATGTTGTAGTTGCCAAGTGTCTGTTCATCTTCGAGTTGTTTGCCTGCAAAGATCAATCGCTGTTGGACTGGAGGAATACCCTCAGCATCCTCAATGTCCAGTTTGACAGCTTCAATCGTGTCGCTACTGCTCCCTTGTAATGTAATTGTTCTTCCCGTGAGCATCTTGACATAGTAGAGGATGGCATTCCCCCGACAGGACGAGCGATTGAACCGAAACATCCAACGGATGCCACGACAAAGTTGCAGCGAAGGGAGATAATGCTTGGCTTCGTCATCTTCACAAAGACGATGGCCATAGAATCGCAATGTCATGAGGCATTCTTCCAGTCCAAGCGCGTCAGCAATCTTGTTCTTCCATTGCTTGACTGTCAGTTCATCGAGCTCTTCCGTCTGAACAGCCACGTCGACGACGCGCGGCTCCTCTTCATCCTTGACGTCAGTCACCAGCACAGGCACTAATACACTCATTGCTCTGGTCGAAAAATCTAAACTGAGCCTCGCTGACCACGTCGTCCCTGTCCCAAACTCCAACGGTCTCTCCTGCTAGCCTTGAGCCCAAGCCGACGCTAGCCAAGGATGACAAGCAAGACTTGAAGTCCTTCCCTGGCGGTATTACTCAAGGTTTTATGCTTATCAAGCTGCTGAAGTTGGTGGCGGAACGACGACGACGATGCATTGTCCTGGCGGAGATTTTGAATTCCATGGCAGCGATTAGAGTTGAATGGCAGCTCGACAGGTTGGACACGTGACGTCGGCGTGGTTGGCTTTGCAGTAGGATCCCCAGAGCATGACACAAGTTCGATGAACCAAGTGGCCGCATGGAGGACTAAAAACTTTGGTCTGGTCGGCCAACTTGTCCATGCAAAAGACGCAGTCGCTGTCGACGCGCAGTGGCATTGGAATGATCACGAGGCTTTCCCACGCCACTTGCTTGCTCTCGTCAGCGCTGAGGCTGTGGTAGACCTCGCCATCCGCGACAGCCCATGGACTGCTCACGTGCTCGTGGGCTTCGAGTTTCAAGCCTTCAAAGCGCCAACGACATTTGTAAAAGCCACATGTCTTTGGCTCAATGGTCAAGCGGCACATTGGGCACTTGGCGGTGTGTCTTTGTAGGTTGAATGGCATCCACTTGACAGGCGCAATGACGTGCTGGCCCTTGGCTTCGCACGCGCCGTTGGTGCAAACGCCTTGGATGTTGAGACCAACATCGACAGCTCGCCAGGGTGGACCTGTCGACGCAAACTCGTGCTGCTCGAGGAGCTGCTCATCCTCCACGTCTGCAAATAATCGAGCAGCTTCGACACCGCCGCCGCGGAGACGAAGCATCAAATGCACCGTCGCGTCTTGGGGAATTTGATAATCTCCAAGCGTCCAGTCGTCTTCGAGTTCCGTGCCAGCAAAGACGAGTCGTTGCTGCTGCACTGCAAAGCCTTGGAGGGATTCAATCGTCTCTTTCAGCAGACGCACAGTTTCATGCGGGCTCGAGACGACTGGAAACGTGTTGCCGGTCAACGTGGCGATGTGAATGTCGAGGGGCGTCGCATTGCGGAGTACAAAGCGTGGCAAGGCTTCCGGCGTCTTGAGCGTCGGGAGATATGGCTCGATGAGGTCTTGATTCCGCAGCGGATGGCCGTAGTAATGTAGACTTGTCGTCGGTTCCTTGGATCTTCCAGCCAAGAGTCCGAGCAGGCCTGAGCCAAGTCGTTTGAAGATTGCCGATGGCTGGCTCGTGCTCGTACGGCATAACTCCGCAACGACCAGCGCTTTCACCTGCGCCACCGTGAGGGCTTTCAAGCTGTCGGTGGCCAGAGAGAGCTCCACGACAGAGCTCGCTTCGTTCGTGGTCGGATCAATCCAAAGGACTTGCATGAAAGGCGGCGCACGTTGACAATGTGATGTCACCAACGTGCAGTCAGTTTAGACCAGCTAATATGAACGATTTGGTCAAAAAACGACCAGACGACACCTGGCCGAACAAACTTTGTAAAATGAAATATGCATGTCAATCCTAGGCTTCCTGGCTTGCGGAGCTCCATTAAGGCACTGCAGAGCGACACAATGGACACGACACGCTGGCATTGCGACCCTTGCATGTTGTCGTCCATTCGTTCAAACAGACGCGGTGAATTCGATGCTGACAAGGCAGCGTGGCCAGCCCATTGACTCCAAGCGCTTCACAGCACACGGCGCATTCCATGACAGCTAGCGGATGTGGAATAATCAAGAGTGATTCCCACAACACCAAGTTGCTCTCTTGAGACTTGAACGCGTGGTACAATTCGCCCTCGGCCTTCTTCCAACCGCTGCTCATGTGCACATCCGAATTCAATTTTATGCCTTCGAAACGCCATTGACAAGAATAAAATCCACAAGTCTTGGGGACGACCGACTGTCGACACATTGGGCAATGAGCTTGATACGTGAAGAGATTGACAGGGCGGAAACCAACTTGCATGTAAACCCCCTTCGAGCCGGCTACGCAGTCTGGGTTGGTGCAGCGACCGCAGAGGTTGAGTCCGCGGCAAACTCGACGCCACGCTGGAGCTGAAGGGCTAAACTCAATCACTTCCATCATGTCCTCGTTGGAAACGTCGGCAAATTTCAAACCCTTAGACGGTAAAGCCGTCGTCAAACTTCCCATTTGAATGTGACTGCCGCCGACGAGTCGACCGAGACTCATGAGCGTGGCGTTCGGGGGAATATTGTAATGAAAGACACGGTGGTGGTCACCCAGCTCGACGCCTCCATAGACCAAACGGTGGTCGGCAACAGGCAGGCCTTCCTTCTCCTCGAATCTCTGCTTCACGTCTTTGATCGTCTCGTTAGGGTTCACATTAAGTTGAATAGTTCGGCCACGAATGGTCTTGACAAAGAGCCCCAACGTGAGCTTCGTTGGGGAATACGACAATGCAAACCGAGGAGTATTTGTCCGCAAGAGAGGAAGGTACGACGCCAGTGGACCTTGGGGGAGCGACTGCCCGTACAATTTCAAGTCCAACTTGGCAGAGTTCTCAACGCCTAACTTGGCGGCAACCAGTTGTTTCAACGAATAGACTGTCATGTTGACCGTGTCGAGCTCAGTCGTGGACAAGTGGATGGTGCCGCCCGCTTGTTTTGTCGTGGGATCGACCCAGACGACTTGCATGCTCTCGATCGCGGTCGTTGCCATTGAAACACCAAATTGCACACTGAATCCATGAGCTTGGCGATGCAGAATGTCCGTTGACTCTACTGTGCCTTCGTCGCACATTGAAATCAACGGTCTCTGCAATGCGATAGTTGGAAAATACAAGAAAGCAGAGGGGCAATATATTGACTGATGACGTCAAGCCGTTGTTGAGCTGCGCCGCTGCAGAGTTTGTCGATTCCATCGCAAGGAGGTAATCGCCAGGTGGCAGTAAGCAAACAGAAGGATGTAGATCTGTTTCCCCGCAGAGTCCGTGTATTCCATGGGCGGGGGGGGGCACTCGCTGGGGGAGAAGTGTAGGGGGCAACATTGTTCTGCGCTCCAACGTGGCTAGTTTGTTTCCTTGGGCAGGGGCACATCAAGTCCGAACTGCAAGAGCAACGAAATGTAGCAGGAAAATATATTAAGTCGATCAAGAAAGCTACGGACTACATGAGCAGACAGTACGAATCGTTCGATTGCGTCTTTCCACCTCGGCGAATTGCTGTGCGACAGATCGGACACAACGGACTCAAATCCTTGCTGGTCGTCCATTCCACAATGCACGCGCGGTGAAAACGATGGTTGCAAGGCAGTTTGATCAAATTCAAGAGCCCCAACTTGTCAAAGCACACGACGCATTGCTTGACGGGACTATCAAGTGATCGCCAGCGATTCCCACAACACAAAGTTGCTCCCTCCAGATTTGAACGTATTTTCCATCGGCAGTCTTCCAGCCGCTGCTCACATGCACACCAGACGACGGCTTGGCGCCTCCGAAGCGCCACCGACACGAATAAAAGCGCATATCGTGGGCATAAAGGGCTGACGACACATTGGACAAGTAGCGTCGACTGTCAAAATATTGACACGGCCAAAGCACATCAGGCGAGTAGACAATCTGGTTGTTTGCCTCGCATTTGCCACGAGTGCAGCGGCCAGTGAGGTTCAATCCACGCTCGATATGCCGCCACGTGGGTGCATGAACGTCAAACTTTCGCACCATGTCTTGGACGTTGGCAAATTCAAAACTCGCCGAGTTCGTTGCCAAACTCCCCGTGCCACCGCCAACGATCCGGCCAAGGCTCAAGAGCGTCGCCTTGTCGGGAATCTCATAGAACGACACTCGACGATGGTCCTCCAGCTCGACACTTCCATAGATCAAACGGTGCTGAGCAGCAGGCAGACCTTCCATTGCTTCAAATCGTTCCTTCACGTCTTTGATCGTCTCCAGTGGGCTCAGATAAAGGCGAATGGTGTTACCACGCATGGTCTTGACAAACAGCTCCAAAGAGCGTTCTGGCGGCGCGGACGTCTTGGCAATCCCCTGGGTTCTTGTAGTGACATCAGACAGTTTGTCTCACTGCATTGGATTGTTGGTGAATGTTGGTACTGTGACGTGTTTATGTGTATTAGATTTGGAAGGTTTTGGTGTGTGGATTGTATGAAGAATTGTATGACATGGGGTCGACAGGAGTCGGATCCCAAGGGTCCCCAAGGGTCCCCAAGGTCGGACCCCTCGAGAGATCAGGTTCCAGAGGTCTCGATTGACGACCACGAATGGACAGTGTTGAAGCTCAAGATAAGTCTCCGAGAACGTTGATGAGGTTAGGGAGTCTAAAGCTAAATGAATCACTTTTGAATTCTCTAGTCACGAGTAGTGCCTGCGGACGCGCGACAACACTACATTTGGTAGCACTGGGGGAGATCAATGGACCCTGTCAGTCAAGAACAACAATGGGCGGCCCGAGAGGCAGAAATCAGACTTGTTCGCAAACTTAAGCGCTTTCTGAGCTGACGACGTCTTCTTGGACTTGAAGTGGGACAAAAGACCAGGAGTAGGTTGTGATGATGGTCCTGCCTTTGGTCGAGGAGGTGTGGATGGATCAAACGAAATATCCTTGTCGTCGGCAGTCACTGGACTCGAAGGTCGAAAACCAACACAAATTGATGGACCAGTCGGGGGACATCTTCAATCAAAATACTAGCCGGCTCCCACGAATTTTCACACTCGGCTAATCCAAACCATTTGACCAAGATCTTCCACGTTTTGTCCTCTCGATCGAACTTACAATCCCGCAAGTCTTCAACCAGGTAAGAAGACGAGAGAAGTGTTGCGCGAAGAACTGCGCGCTGAAATGGAATTGGAGCTTGCGATGCGATTGCAAGAAGAGCGTGATCAGAAAGAGGACACGCAAGAAGAAGACCACGACATGGAGGGAGAGAATGTCAGCAGCGGTCAAATCGGAGAGATTCTGACGAATCAGACTCAACTGCTCAAGCTTATGGTCGAAAAGCAGTCTCATGGACCTTCGGAATTGAAGGTTGAAGGTATCAACATGCCTCAGTACAAGGGTATGGTTGGCGAAAACTTGGATGCATTCATGTGGAATGCCAAAGTGTTTTTTGCGGCGAAGAATTTGGATTGGCAGACGCCAGCCAATCACAAGCGCTGCATGGCTATGATTGTTGCGAGTCTGCGCGGTGTCGCTGGCTCATGGTATCAAGACTATGTCACGCGGACAAATCAACCGCTGCGCGACTTGGATGAATTGGAACTGTTGTTGCGAGCTGAGTTCGTACCACCGGACTTACAAGAGCGTCTTCGTGATGCTCTCGGTGCGTTGAATCAGAAGTCGTGCTCGACTCTTGAAGAATACATCAGCCGTTATCGAGAAATTATGGTTCAAGTCCGTGAGATGTCCGAGTTGGACAACGTCACATGGTTTAACCGTGGTTTGCGTCCCAAAACGAAGATAGAAGTCAACTATCGTCGTTGCAATACGCTGTCTCAAGCCATGGCTGTGGCACTTGAATATGAGCGCACTCATTTTCAAGGAACCGAACGTGACGATCGTGATCGCGATCGCCCACCGCATGCAACGCACAAGGCTAACTACGTGCAGCAACGTCCCAACATGCCTCGACAGCAACAGCAGCCTCAACGAAGCCAAAGTCAATACTTCAACGACGTGGCTAAGGCGAACAATCTCTGTTTTAACTGTCATTCGTCGTCCCACAGCGTGAATTCCTGTTCGGAGCCGAAGCGCCGAGCAACTGACCGACCCAAGTACTTTCGAAGCCAACATCAAGCGGCATCTGGCCGTCAACGTAGCGTGAAAAGCCAATCAAAAGCGACCGCAGCAGTGGCGCAAGCGGTGCCTGAAGAGGTGGAGATGTTCTCTACTTACACGACGTCGAGCCTCAAGGTCGCAGCTACAACGTCGCACGAGAACAAGTTGTTCATTGTGCAAGCTCAAATCAATGGCAACAGTGTGCGTTTGCTATTGGACAGTGGTGCTGACCACAACATCTTGCGCAATGGTCTTGGAACGAACGTCGTTGGATCAAGCGCCATCGCTATGGAAGACTTTTCGGGAGTGGCATCTCCAGTCGTCGACGCGCGAGAAGTCTGTGAAACCGTGCGCATCGAGAACGAATTTGAGTTCCGCGAGACTCTGTTCACTGAGTGGAAACTGTCGGCGAGAGACTACGACGGCATCCTTGGCAGCCATGGTTTGCGAAGTGGAATCCTACAATGGACTGGCGCCGTCATGTTCTCAAGGCCGTGGATCCTGTATCTGACGATTGCGGCAATGCTCCCTTGAAGATGCACCGTGTCTGTGTCTGCTTTCGTGAAATCAAGGTCGGAAACACCGTGCAACTACTGGCGAAGGCATCCGACACCTCTGACAAGCCACCGATAGCACCGGAATTGACTGCTCTACTTGACGAGTTTGCGGATGTATTTCCTGAAACGCTCCCTGAAGGCCTTCCGCCGTTGCGTGCTGTCGATTTCGATGTCATTATGAAGCCTGACGCGAAGCCGCAAGCTCATCCGGCGAATTTCCGGCTGTCACACATGGAGCAGAAGCTGTTGGACAAGTTTGTAGACACCATCATGGAGAAAGGATGGGTCCAAGTCAGCAGCAGCCCCTGGATCGCGAATGTTTTTGGAGTTCCCAAGCGCTCGGACGATGGTTCGATGGTAAGCCGAGCCCAATGGTTGAGAATGCTAGTTGATGACACCCCAGTTCGATGGGCTCTCGACTACAGATACGTCAACTCCCAACAAGAAGTTCCCAAGATTCCGTTACCCAACATTGATGAGCTATTTGACTCATGCCATGGAGCCCAACTCTTTACCAAGATCGATCTGAACAGCGGATATCATCAAATGCTCGTGGCACCGGCTGCAAGGAAGTATACTGCGTTTCGGACCCACCGCGAGACCTACGAGTGGTGTGTGGCTCCAATGGGCATGGCTGGTATGCCTGGTTTATGGTCAAGGCTCATGCGTTCAATATTCAGCAAGTACCCGTTCATCAAGGTCTACATGGACGATTTGTGTATTTGCAGCCGCTCCATGGATGAACACATCGATCACCTGCGCGTCGTGTGCACCTTGTTTCGTGAACAGAAGTTGTATGCGCGAAGATCCAAGTGCGAATTTGGTGTTCCAGAAGTTCGATTCCTTGGTCACATCATCTCAAAGGCTGGTCTAGCTGTCGATCCATCCAAAATCGAAGTTATCGAGCGTTGGAAGCCTCCGACCAACCGCAAAGAGCTGCTCAGCTTCCTCGGTCTGGCTGGATATTACCGCAAATTTATTTACAATTACGCAGCAATCGTGATGCCCTTGAGCGAATTGGCCAAGGAGACCGAGTCGTGGGTGTGGCTAGAAGACCAACAAGCAGCATTTGACACTATCAAGTTGCTTTTACAACAAGCCCCGGTCTTACAGTTGCCGAATCACGACAAGCCGTTTATTGTCACAACCGATGCATCTGATCTCTCTTGTGGCGCGGTACTCTCTCAACTTGACGATAGAAATGAGGAGCATCCAATTGCCTTCATGTCCAAGAAGCTGGGAATCCACGAGAAGAACTGGCCGGCTCAGGAGAAAGAATTGTTTGCAATCAAGATGGCTCTCACAAAGTGGCGACACTACTTGCTTGGACAGCACTTTGATGTCTACACAGACAATAGTGCATGCCAATGGTTTCTCAAGACACCAATCCTCAACGCCAAGATGGCTCGTTGGCTTGACTTTTTTAGCGAATTTCAGTTTGCACTACATCACCGTCCTGGTCGGACCAACGTGGTGGCTGATGCCTTGTCTCAATATTGCCCTCCAGTGAATGCTGGTGACACGCTTACTACGTCCGAAGTTCCAGTTGTGGCTCAAGTGGAGCCACCTGCATTTGTTCACGCTTGTACAGTCACGTGCACAGAGCGCTCGTCCCTGCTGAACATCTTGTACGATCGTGCCAACGGTTTACATGCCCTTGACCCAGTGGACAAGCTCTCACTCCTCGGCAACCCGTATGGGGGAGAGTCATGTCTGCGCGAGGGGTCGGACCCCTCGACTACCAAGATACGGGTTGGTATTCCTCAAGAGCACATCATCCGTCATGCTAGCCAAGTGGATTTTACCACTGTGAGCATGAATGAGTCGTTCAAAAAGCGTATACGAGAAGCCTACAAGAAGGATCCAATATTTGCTCGATATGCCAAGAACAAGTCCAATTACATGGAACGAGATGGTCTGTATTTTGCCAAGACCAAGAACCGACAATGGCGTCTGCAAGTGCCAGACGACGAAATAGTGAAGACCGATATCATTGCCATGTTCCACGATAGCCCCACAGCAGCACACCCTGATGTCAGACGAACTCAACTTGCTGTGTCGCAATGGTTTGTCTGGTCCATGATGAATGAAGATATCCATTTGTACGTTGTGACGTGTGAAACCTGCCAGTGGTACAAATCCAACAACCAGAAGCCAAATGGGAAGTTAATACCCTTACCAATACCGACAGCCTGCTGGCATGCAGTCTCAATGGATTTTATTACTGGATTACCTGTTTCCGATGGATACGATGCTATTATGACTGTGGTTTGCAAGTTATCCAAGCGCCCCAAGTATATACGCACCCATACAACTGCAACCGCTGAATACGTGGCTATGTTGTTTTTTGAAAGTGTGGTCTCTGTCCATGGTCGACCTGCTATTGTTATTTCAGATCGTGATCCAAAGTTCATGTCCACCTTTTGGAAATCTCTGATGTCGAAAATGGGTATTCAACACAGTGCATCAACTGCATATCGTGTCCAAACCGATGGACAAACCGAGCGTCAAAACCGCACGTTAGAAGATTCACTCCGCTGTATGTGTTCATACCATGGTGACGACTGGTCTCACCACTTGCCAATGATTGAATACGCCCACATGGGTTTGGTACAAGCATCTCATGGAATGACTCCATTTGAAGTTGACACTGGCCGACAATGACCCAATATGTTATATGCAAACATCGATTTTATGGATGAGTGTGCCCGACAATTTTCCCAAGAACGTCGAGAAACTATTAAAATTGCACGTGAACACCTCTTGGAAGAGGCAAAAGGAATATTATGACAAGCGTCGATTGAATGTGACATTCAAGCCTGGTGACATGGTTTCACTAGCAACTCGAGATTTGCCCCTTAGACATGCTCAAAATGATGGAACTGAACGACCAAAGTTAGAGCATCTCCAGCAGTCTCTGAATCCTTCTCTGAAATTGACTTTTTTCTGATTCCAGTGGATAATTTCAGGGAAAACACCTCCAGCAGTCTCTGGTTTTGACTCTGAAACTGGTTCTCAGGACAACGTGACACTGAGTTTCGAGCGCTGCCACTGAGTTTTGAGCCAAAAAGTCAGGGTTTTGGGACCAAAACTCAGAGGCACTGACTTTAGTTTCATATTCAGACTTATTATGGTATACAAAATACTAGATATTCACGTTTTATTGGCATGGATGGAAAGAGAGCTGCACCTTGCCGTCACTCTCTTGATGACCTAGTTTTATAACATTACGCATATCTTCATCATCTCCTGACTCTTCATGGCGCAGGACGCAAGAACCCTCGCAACTTGGAGCGCCAGCCAGCTGCTGGCTCTGTTCTGGCTGCATTACAGGTGAACATGTCATTGCATAAATTAATATAGTATTTAAAATTAGAGGTTTCTGAGCTTTAAATTCTGAGACTGCTGTGAAAATATCGACACTGAAACTCAAACTCAGTTTTCTGTGCAACTCTTGCCCCTGGATCTCAGGTAAAATTCAGTTTCAGATTCAGAGACTGCTGGAGATGCTCTTAGTACCACGTTATATTGGCCCTTTCAAGATTGCTTGGCGTTGCGGTCATTCCTGTCCTCCAAGCCAGACATTCACGCATCTATTCTCGACACCAAGGAAAGCGCAATCAAACTCGGACGATTCCAACAGAGTCATATACAAAGCATCAAGTAAGGATTAGTGGTTGGCAGGGGGACGGCATGTCGGGCATGGGGCGGAGCAAGAAGGACACGTGGTTTGCTTTTGATTTTGCAACTTGCAAATGATTGCCCATTACTGCAAGCACTTGGCGTGGGCAGAGTGCTCACACGGGAGAGATTCAAGGCCGTTGGCATGATCAGCGAGTGGTTCAAAGCACACGGGACACTCCTTCGCATCGAGAGGACGCACAGACACGACGAGAGATAACCATTGTACAGTCTTTCCCTTGGATGCATCAAAGACGTGATACTTTCCATTGCTCACTTGAGTCCACTGACTGCTCATGTGCATACCAGAGCCATAGCGCACGCCCTCAAAGCGCCATTTGCTCTGGCGAAAGCCGCAAGTGATGGGAGTGAACGGGCAAAGTCGTACGATTGCTTTGGCTTTGAAAGACCGCCGCCCCCGCCGCGGAGTCGCATCTTAAGCCGCACGGCCGAGTAGGCTTGAATCCCAGTTGAAGCAATGCTCTTCTTGCTGCGAAGCTCGCGGCCATTGAAGACAAGTCGTTGATGCGACGGCTGAATACCGAGCATGGCCTCGACTTGGAGTTTCAAGTGCGCCACATCCCGAGCGGGGCTCACCCACACGACAGCAGACTTGCCAGAAGGAGGCACGATGAGGAGCGGTAGCGTGCGAGTCCAAAGCACAAAGCGGGGGATGTTCGTGCGCAGGAGTGGCAGGTATGAGCTGACCCCCCCCGCTTTCAATCGCTGGCCATACATTGTCAACGAGCTCTTGCTTCGTCGAGGCAGATTCAGTCTTGACGTCAAATGGCGCTCGAGTCCTGAGACTGTTGTAATGCTGTGGATTTCGTCTCCAGAGAGGAAGATCGTCCCGCCGGCCTCGTTTGTCGTCGGGTCGAGCCACACGACCGCCATCTTGTTGTCAACAGCAACCATGAGCAACAAGAATTCCAAAATGACAGTTGCGTGTTGCCTCCCCTCAACTAACTGCCTGATGCACTAGGAGGTTGAACAGTCTCATGAGAAAACGGAGGCTAAATTCTCGGGAAGTGTTGAGCAGTAGTTTCCTTTCTTGTCGTTTATTGATGCGCTACGAGTTCAGGTCCGCCCGACGACGAGAAGGAGCCCCTCCCTAGTTCACCCTCATCTCCCCCCATGCACCCCTTCCCCTGACGCCCCTCTTCCCCCGAGATCCCCCTCAGAAAGGTTTGTGAACTCTCGCAAGTTGCAAGTCATGCAGCGTCTCCAAACATGAAGGGTGTGAAGGTGAGGGGTTGGACGAACGGCGCCATGAGATCTTGATTCTTGCCGCAAAAGGGGAAGATACAAAGCCAGTTAGTCAGGGGGGGGCGTCTGGCAAGCGTGCGAGCACTCTGCCTCGTGTATGCAGCAATGGGCAAAGCAAAATCAAAAGCTCCATCTTGCTCCGCCCCTTGTCAACCACTAAACCTTACTTGATGCTTTCTATCAAGTAAGGTTTACGATTGCGTGACTTTTTGGACAGGAACGCCCGCGACGTCCAGCCCAACTCGCCAAGCTCCAGTGCATGGTGTCTACAGTGTCTTTTCACATCAAGTTCATCTCGGAAAGAGTCGTTGGGGCGCTCAAATCAACAACATCAGCCCATCAACAAGCCATCAACTCATGCATCAAGCGAGCTTGGCTGAACCCGCCGCTGTACGAGGGAGCAAACCAGCCACGTCTGAGCGCAACGCGCTAGTGGGCCACTGCTCACGCGCGCTTTCCCCCATCATGGAGTAAGGTTGACTACTCTTCACTCGAAATGCAAATCAAACTCCCACAACTCATGACACCAACAACACAAGAATCCCCCTTGACGCATCAAGTACAATACTCTTCCAGCTCGACTCTCCCTTGCCGCTCAGCAGCAGGCAGGCAGGCCTTCCATCTCTTTGAACCATTCTTTCGCCACTTTGATTGTACTCAAGCACCGTCCTTTGCCAAAAGTTTGGAGCCATGAACATTGAAACGACTGCTGCTATACTACGAACTTAGGCAATACAAACGAGCTCCATGACAGTCGACTAGCTCCTCGCTTAGCTTGAAACAGGAGCGCGGCAGGTAGGGCACGTGGTTGGGTTTTGATTTTGCATCTTGCAAATCACATCCCATTCGTCCATACACGACCGGTGCACGGGATGCTTGCATGGCAGAGGAGCGAGGCGTTGGATATCCTCGCAGAGAGGCTCAAAGCAAACAGGACACTCTTCAACATCCAGAGGACGCACAGACACGACCAAAGTCAGCCACTTGACCATCGTCGCCTCCGAGCAATCAAACACGTGATACATGTCATTGCTGACGTCGGTCCATTCGCTGCTGAAATGCATGCCAGAGCCATGGAGCACGCCTTCAAAGCGCCACTTGCATTCGTAAAAGCCACACGTGCGGGGAATGCATTGAAATGAGCACATGGGGCAGACAACTTTGTGCGCCGTGAGATTAAACGCGTCAAAGTGTTGCGGTGAAATGACTTCTTTGTTGAACGCGACGCAGTCGGCATTATTGCAAACGCTTTCAATGCTCAATCCACATTCCACAGTAAGCCAGTCGGGGCCGTCAGTTGTCAAAGGGACCTGCACTAGGAGGTCGTCACGCGTCAGGTTGGCAAATTTGTACGCTCGCAAGTGCTTCGTCATGCCTCCGCCGCCACCCAAAAGGCGCATGGCCAACTGAACTGTCGAGTAGGGTTTCAAGCCAGCAGACTCAATCGAACGATGGCCCCGGAGCTCACGTCCATTGCAGAGCAGTCGTTGATCCGATGGAGGAACGCCAAGAGCAGCGCTGATTTCGTGCTTCATGTGCTCAAAAGTCCGGGCTGGGTTCACCCAAACAGTGACAGTTTGTCCAGAGGGAGGCGAAATGAGAAGTGGCAGCGTCCGAGTCGACAGCACAAAACGGGGAATGTCCGTGCGCAGCAGTGGCAAGTACGAGCTGATGTCTTGACATTTCAATTGTTGGCCGTGCATCTTCAGGGAGCTCTTGCTTCGAGAGGGCAGCGGAAGCTTTGACTTGAGGTGGTTCTCCAGGCAGTCGACACTAGAGGCTTGATTGAGTTCACTTGCAGAGAGGAAGACCACGCCGCCTGCTTCGTTTGTCGTTGGGTTGACCCACACCACCGCCATCTTGTTGGAACAAACCGTAGCAGCAGCCATACAAGCAACAATTCGGAAATGAAAGCAGGGAGTTGACGCCCCAATGAAGTTTCAACCTCTGTCCTTGTCCCAGGGAACAGAAAGGAGCCAAGCGGTTGGAGGGGATTCTTGTCAACGGAACGATCGTGACGAGTGCCTCTAGTTCGTCATGGACGTTCGATTGCCAGGGTTGTGCTTGGGGCAGCCTGGGCATTTGCAAGAATTGCCACAGGAACATTCAAAACCAAACGCCATGCCACAGCCAGGAACAGCCCATCCAACTGCAAGCGCCGCAGTGTGAGCCATGACAGTGCGATACTTCATGCATTCGCTTGTTTCAGCGGAGGAAAAACCGCAGTCGTGCAGCGTGCTCTCTGTGGTGAACACATCAGCCGTCGCAAGTGGAAGTTGAGTCTCGGCAGTCTCTTGTCTTGTTGGCGATGCAAGCAACGTGACATTCATGGTCGCAGCCACGAGAACAATTTCGTTTTCATCGAAGAATCCACTCGCGACCAATTCCGCCGACTCTGCGATGAACAGAATATCTTCGACGCCTTCGACATGGGACAACGCCTTACTGAGAAGCTTGACAGCTTCAGCCGTGAGCTGCTTCTTGGACACGGGGTGAACTTCAAATCGCAGTTGATTGGGAAAAGGACGGGTCGAGACGACGTTGGCTTCAAAACCGACAGCTTGAATGGTTGAAATGAGAGCGTGCATTGAAATATTGCCACTTGCGACAACTAGTTGGGCCGCTTCAAAGTCGAGATGCGCCTACGAACCCGAATTGAGCTGATGATGAACAATGACAAGACAAACCTGCTGCACCAAAGGACTCTTCTGAACGGCGCGAAGGACTCGATTGCCGCAGCTTTCCATGCACATCATACCATTCACGGCGAGGGTTGTCTCTACTGCGATGTTGACGTCGTCCACGGCATTGTCTTCCAAGAGCACGGACGGGATATGAAGACCATCAAGGGCTGATATCAAGCTCGAAGCTTTCAAATCTCCCCTTACGACGAAGCAGACGCTTGTTTTGGGAAGCCTAGAGAGACTTGGCCTATAGCCCAAGATGTGGACGCTTCGAACGCCAGCCTCGGCTTTCAAAACGGACAGCACGCGGGATTCAGTCCACGGTCCATGAAGCTGAGCTTGGATCAATAGACGACGGTAATTGAACGAAAGAGACGGCTCCATGGACATAGCCATTGTCAACATGGACATGGCGCGTGGTCGTGGAGACGTGGAGTAACTTGTGTCAGAGAGAATCACGTCTTCAACATCACCATGGTCACGGCAGTAGCCTTGAGCATTTCGGGCGATTTTCCTGCAGTTGGGTGTCTTGCAAACTTGAGCACCACCGTGTTGGGGACATTTTCCAGTTGACCCTTTGCCCATCTTGATACATCCAGGCTCTGAACACCGCCGTCCGCCTCCATGGGCTCGACAATACCCACCGCCTTGGCTGTTCTTCTTGCAAAGTGGGAATCCACAGCGTTTGCCACCACCATGCGCCGTGCAAAACCCACCACCAACGTCAGCTTTTGTACACTCTGGCGCTTTGCATCGCTTGCCACCACCATGGGAGCGACAGAGACCTCGTCCAGCATCGACTTTGTTGCAAAACGGCATTGTGCATCTCGAGCCACCGCCGTGCTTACGGCAGAAACCACCGCGCTGGTAGCCTTTGGTGCATCCTTCGTATTGACAAAGCTTGCCACCGCCGTGAGAGACACAGAGACCACCGCTGGCCGCTTGTTTATTGCAGCCGACCTCCGTGCAGGTCTTTCTCGCTGGGGCCATCACTTGATAAATGTCAAACTGGTTGCAAAAAGTTGTAGGAATCGTTGATTGGCTTCAAAATATCAATATTTTGACCAATCAAATGGAATTATTACTTCATGGGAACAAATCCAATAGGATTACGAGATTCCAAGTTTTTTCGGGGAGGCTTTGAGGAAGTGCGTAGTGAGATGTAGAGCTCGAGCAACATAAACAGGGTCAACATGCACGTTGAGATGACGACGTGCTCGCAGCTCAGGTGAAAGATATTGAAGTTCAATGGATATGGTCAGTGTCAGACGACGGGGCAATGCCACAGAGGAATGAGAGAAAAATCGCCCGTTGGGCGATTGCACAGAGAACTTGCCGCAAGTGTTGTCAAGGCGTGGTCTTAACAGTCGGGGACCCACATGACAAATGCATAAACAACCACGAGGAAGCTCGTTACCTAAGCCTGTTTAATTGATATATTTTTCAAATTGATAAGTCTTAAGAGTGCCTCAATCTGCTCTGTAAGTGAATTTAATACATGTATTGTGTCTAGAAAAAAACTGGAATCTTGCAAAGAAAATATCGACGCAGCCATTTTGACGCAAAAATGACGCAATACAAACTTCAAATGAAATGAAATTGAATGCTTCCAACATGTTTTTCAAACATTTAAAACGTTTGAAATTACACTATTTAACGTTCATGATTAAGAAAATGCTTGCGTAAACCTTAAATAGTGTATGCGTCAATTAATTGAAACATTTTCGAAACATCTCAAAACTCCAGTTTTGGACCCAAACGACAATACAGTGTATTGTCTTTTTCACTGAAATTTGTATTTTCAACTAAGGGCTGGTCTGGATGCCCATAAAAAATTTTATTCCATAAAACTGAAATGACATTTTGCAAAAATTTTCCAAAGTCCCAAATTCACAATTTAAAATGGAATAGTTGGAGAATTTGTTATTTGTCTGGATGCTACAAATTGTGGCCCACAAGAAACTTTAACATTACCAGTACAGACGATTGTTGCCATACTGCTGTGTCAGTCACTTCCTACCGGAAACTTTGAAATGAGCCAGAGATGAGCAAGGCTCGATCACAGTCGCTTCTCAGAGTGTTAGAACATGCAACAGTGATAATATATAGTGTGTGCGTGTATTTTTGTAGAGATGACTAGCTGAATCTCATGCTTGACTCGATCAGTGCGTTCATGACGAAAATATGTCATAAAAAATAGACCAATTTGGTCCATTTTTTTATGGCATAATTTGGCCAAAACTCCAGAAAATTGTGACAAAAAAATTCTTTGAGAAGGTGGCATAATTGAAAATTATGACATATTTCGAATTATGGCATTTTTTGGCATTTTTATGCCATTTTTGATGGCATCCAGACCCGCCCTAAAAATTCAAATATTCTCAAATACTATTCAGGAATAGTGAGTTCAAGTGTAATATGAAAGTATATTCAATAAAGTAAAGTTTTGAATGTGTGTTTTGTGTGTGTGTGTTTTTTTGTCAAGAAGACAAATACTCGATTTTGATTGGCTTTAGATTTCAAATAGATTTGGAAAAATAGATATTGTCTTTTTCGTCCAAATTTACAGTTTTGATCAAAATCGACGAAATTTGTGTGATCAATCGGGCAATAGTGAATTCAAGTATAATCGGAAGGTACATGAATTAGTGTGTGTGTGTGTGTTGGTGTGTTTTGCGTGTGTTTAAACAAACTCTGGACGCTGATTGGCTGGTTCGATTTGGTGATTGATTCAAAGTTTGATCGATTTCAGCCAAGTTCGGAAATTTTGAGTAAATCAGACAATACTACATGTACTCCGTTCCTAAATGATTGCGGCATGTGTCGTCTAACTGGTGGTATTTCGCCAAAACTCATCGTTATTAGAATCTGATTGGACAGATAAATAGAGCGTTTTTTGCTTGTTATTTTGGTACTTTTTGAGTGAAAAAATGCTTCATGGTTGAGGAGATAATCCAGGTGACAGGTCCTGGATAGTCTTGGACAACAACAAAACCCTCCGGTGAGACCATATTATCCCTGTTCACTCCTGACCAACGTACTATGATGGTAGTCCAAGTCAAGAGCACTCCTCCTGTGCGCTTTGTGGACCAAAAGACACCCAACTGTCCTCTAGGTGGCGTCGCCACTCGCGCGACAGCGAGAGACGACGCTTTTTGAACGTCTGTTCGAGTATAGCTCGAATGGCATCCTCCCTTTCGGCTCAAGCACTGAGCCAGTACCCAGTACCGACATGACCGAGACGCAATCGCAAGAATAAGGCATCGTGGCGTGCACTCGCGGCAACAAGCTACGGATCTGTCGGCAAGGATCAAAGAGTAAATAATATTCTATATAGAATTTAGAGTCCACATACAAAAAACAAGTCATTCTTCAAATCGGAATAGTATACAAAAATCCATATTAAAATCAGCATGCCGCAATCTTTTTGGAACGAGTACAGCAGTACATTACAGAGGCCTGGTAAATATAAGCGTATAGTGGTACACTATTTTGATTGGACAAGTCGCCCCTATCAATGTTCGCAGTGTCCCCGTGGGTAATGCTGGCATCGCTACCTCTTTGGGCAAGGATGTAGCGCGGAGGAGTATCGAAATAGATGCCAGTTTCGTCGCAATTAATGACGTCTCTGGCATCGAAATGGCCGTGTTCGTCCCAAAACTCGTCAAGGAATTTCGTTCGAACCTCCAGCATCTGCAATGTGGTCATTGCTTTTGCTGTTGAGGCTCTACGGCGCGAAAAACCGTGCCTGTAAACAAAGTCCCTACATAAATTAAAGAGAGACTTGTATGGATCCTCTTTTGAGGCAGAATATTCATTTACCCACTCCTGGTGATGAGCTTTGACTTGCTGAACTACATGGTAAGTCGTCAAGGGAAAGTTCTTTTCCCTCATTGCAACCATGTAGTCCAATAAATCCTAATATAACAATGAAATGAAGTTTATTATATTGACTTACATCGCCACCAGGAAGGATTTCCTTTCGGCCTGGAGCTCCTAGGTGTTGTCGTCTTTTGGCTAAGAGAGACTCTTGTATTGTCTTCTTTTCTCGTACGAAACCTTGTACTGTGCGAAGTGAAATGCCGCTAAGCTCTGAGACTTTTTTTTGCGTGAGCTCTGTCAGAGCACGCAAAACGTTTCGTTTAGTCTCGAGGCTGTACCGTCGCCGGGTCTTCACGATCTTGAGCTCATCATCCTCCATGTCGAAATATGAATAGACTTCTATCAGCCACTAATCTCTTTCCCTCCAAAATACCATTCTTGTGAAAATTTATAACATAATATCTTAGAGGTCACTAGAATTGGTCCCAAAGTTCACGTACCACTATACGCTTATATTTACAAGGCCTCTGTATTCACCCCGTTCTCAATTTAGAGTGTATGTAACAATATCTGCATAAAAAACTTGTGAAAATTAATATATCTTGATAAACGATTAACGATGTCACATCAGCAGTTTGATTGTAGTATGTTTATCCTAGAAGATGTTTCTGCCTGATGAAAGGACCTGCCGCCTCTGACGTATACCTTTGGGTTCACCAGTTGGTTGGATAGGTCCATATCAATTTGTTAACAAACCCCCCGGAGATCTTGCAAAATTAGTCGCGCCCCACGTCATGCACGTGAGAGGGGGACAAGTCGTATGACTGTAATGGCGTTATGCAAACAAGGCGTGGCAGTAGCCAAGAGGCTCCCCGAGGAAATTTCGAGATGTTTACAGCACAGTCGTCACTCAGTCTGGTCCCTGAGGCTGCGCCCACTACTCCCTCAAGCCCCCCCCGGTAAGGGATGGAAAGAGGGGGGAATGACTACTGTGTGCGGCCCAGGAAAGACATGAATGGCAATAACAGATGAAACACCGACCACGTCACTCTTGTTTTCCCGAAATAAACCTAGAATTGTCGCCTCCAGTCAGGAGGTAGCAATGCGACTACCGACTGGGTGCCTTCCTACTTCCTAGCGTCCTTCATGAAACGTACTGAAGGAATTCTTCCTATCTCGAAAGAAGTGTTAAGATCTCATATTATGAGATGTGGCACGAGCAGAGGATGCAGCAGATTGTATGTGATGGGTACAAGACTGTTTATGGTCGTGGGGATGTTTATGCATGAGGGAAGTGATCCACCTTTCCCATGTTGACACACCCATCACGAGTGAAACCGATGGTCAAGTCGTCCGTTTGTTTTTCAAGATCTTGCAACAAAGAGGATATGCTAACGCTGAGATCTTTTTCGCGGCACACGCTTCAGAATCTTCTTCCAACTTTGAACAACGAACAGTTTGGTCCATTGAATAAAATGGGTTCAAGATTGGCAAGGATGATCTTGCCGTTTCTTTGGGGGGGTCGTAGATTTGACGGCCAAAGCTGTCATAATAAAATGATCGCCCTCAGTCTACAGCTTCTCATGGCTTTAAGTTGTCTGCCTCCTTCACTGTGTCATCATTAACCTCCTCTAGCCCCGTGGAGGGGGCAAACATGGCAGGCAAATCGCCTTTACCATTCCCTCCTCGGTAGAGTATAAACCTACCAGTAGTTCACTCGGCGCCATCGGCTGGTGTCTGGTCAACGAGCTTGTTACGCTTCACGACACAAAGGGACAGATGGAACGCCTTCAGTGACGTCATGTGCATTCTACGTGCATCCTAGCTATTTGCTGCTTTCCAGAACGGCGCGAGGATAGCGCAATTGTTGAAAAGAACATGGCACATACCATCTGAACCACGCCGTCATTCTGCCATAGGAGCCGATATCAAACCTAAAACACATCGCAACTTCCCCCTGTAATGCCCTATTGCGTCATTCTCCATGTAGGAGCTTGGGAAAACCTTTCCAGGACGGCACGCAACAAGACGACAGACATTGTCGATGGGGTTGAGAAGTTTCGTCTGAAGCAAAAACCAAGCAGAACAAACAATATCAGTAACGAATCAGGTGCGAGACTGCCATGGAGTTTCATGATTATTCACAACCCGAAACGAGCATGGCCATCTAACGAGCCGTCCTATGATGGATGCAGTTATTTCGACCTCTGGTTTGCATTGTAGTTCCAAGGATGACACTCCGCCTCACAAACTCGAACAATGTATCTGGGTGTAATAGGCAAGATATGACCAAGACGATTGAGAGGAGAAACAACGGAGAGTAAATGTTCCATGAGGCTTTACCACAGGAGCTGGCGATGATCGTGAAGATCAACCCTCGAGGGAAAGAAGAGAGCGATATTTCACACTATGTGTTTGGATGAGGCCCAGAAATGGCACCAAGCGATGACGAAACAACGCCGCTCCAAAGAAATATGATCACTTCAGTGAAATCAGGAGGTTGCCAAGATTACATGGGAGCTCGTGGCTGTGATCATACGACAATCCGACACGTAGGGTGTCAACATGTTAGATCAAATACAGTGCAAAAGAGAGTGGAGGCATTGAAGGATAACGTTAAGTGTTATAGATTTATGCTTGGCAATTGTTGATTCGACACGTCGGACAAACCACTCGTATACCAACTGAAAACTCACCTAGACTGTAAGAAGCGCTGTCGAGACACACGCCAGTCCCGTGAGTCTTGTATTGAATCGACAGGATTCATGCAAGTGAGTGGTGAAAGACAGACAACTATGGATTTTTCATACGAGGAATTTAAGGCGAGTGTGGAAAACAGCTCTCGGTCTGTTTGCCCCCCCCTGAGACGACAACCAAGTCACTCACACTTCCACCACGCTTTTGCATTACTTTTCTGCTTTACTGTGACGTCATTCTTACCCCCTGATCAAGTACAGAGGTCTAAAGTGGCATGTTTACCGTGTTGCTCCACTCTCTTTACCATTTCCCCTCTGCGTAGGAGTTTGGCACGCACAAGGAAGAAGGTGTCATCGCCGTCCGCGATGCCAATACAAATCGCTACCGACAACGAGAGTACGTCGTCGGTAGCCGCGGCGTCAAGTCTCTCATTTTGGCTCTAGAGTATAAAATACACCAAGCGCCACAATGACAAGCAGAGCGATCGATGATCGGCTCCGCATGACGTCGCCGTGCCACTTGAAGGCCCTCCGTCGCCCAACTGCAGCGAAGTGACGCCGCCCGACACACTCATTCCCCCACTCGAGGCTAAGGGGGAACGCCCCCTGTGCATGTCTTTCAACCGGGCAACAACCTCGTCGCGCTCAAATATTCCTAGCGCATGCCAACGGAAAAGATGCTCACCAAGACGGGCTCTGTCCTGGTAAGACCGTCGAGTAAGAGGCGCTCGGCTGTCTAGAGCCTTGGTACACACGCCAAGAACCCGATGAAGTACCGACGAGAGTCCATTTGCCCCGACTTGACAGCGAAATTATCGATTGCCTTCACGGTCGACGTTCTCGAGGACCCAGTGACGCTCCAGCTCATGATCGAATTCGCAGCAGACGTGCCATACGCTGCGGAGCGACAACATTTTTGGGACGACGCACAACATCTTCGCTTACGGACAAAGTCCTCCGAAAGATCTACGACAAAAGTTCCTTAGCCCGACGGCGCCCACGCCCATTTGCGTCCTCGCGGCGGCTCAAGACGACTCACGCCGTGTTTTAAAGCTCGACGGGCATCCACACTGCTGGTACGTCTATCTGCCCCCCCCCCACATTTCCCCCTCACGGGGGGGCGCTCGTAGGTATTTACTCGGAAGCGCAAGCGCTCTGCCTCTTCGACTTGGAAAAAGATGTCTTTCCTCGCTTTTGCAAGCATTAGATCCACACCGACATGTGCGAAGAACTCGCTGAGAAACCCTCCAAGTGGAGGAGCGCCCTCGGTGGGGTCCTCCAGTCGTCGCACATCCTGCAAGCTCTCCATCTTTGTCCAAGTTTTTGACATGCTGTGCAGAGCGCAGGAAAACCACGACACATTCATTGCCGTCATGAACTACGAGACCAAGCTGCGCTATTTCAAGAGCTACTGCATGGAAAACCTCACGCTCGAGAATCTCATGCTCCACATGGACGTCGAGGAGGCCAAGCGACCGCCGAATCAATCTTTCATTCGTCATTTCGATCCCCCTTGGCTGTGGTCTGACGTCTTGGAGTAGTTTACTGCAGAAGGCGATGGATCTTCCCGTCCAATTGATGGCCAACATTGCGAAAGCGCATCAAGGCCACCACGACACGGCGCTGCTGCTCCTCCAGGACAAAATCGCCCACCGGATTTTAAAAAAATTCCTCCGCATGCGCCGGAAGGAACACTACGTGGCCTTTAAGTTGCGGGGTAGTTGACTCACTGGATGGATATGAAGGCGGAAGAGTACACGAGCCTTCCTGGCATTGAATTCATGCAGCACATGGCCAAGAAATTCTTCAAAAGGTACTTCAGCGATACGGCCAAGCTCCAAGTCGACATGAGCACCATGATGCGCCAAGACATCGAGTCCAAGCTCGACGTGCCGTCGATTCACAAGTTCAAGCCCGCCATTGACAAAGTGAAGACTGGTAGACGCTGTCCGTCGACGACGCAGCGCACGCAGTGGTCTCTGCTAGGTTTAATCCAATGATGCTGCCGATCCACACGGAGCCCCATGAAGATCCTGACATTCTCCTTCTCGTTCAAGAAGTCACGACGGCGCGAGACTGCGGTAAATTGGACCTGCCGCACTTGGAATCCGTGCAGAGCCATCCGAAATACATCGGCAATTTTCGTAAATTCCTCGCGACGCAGCACGAGACGGAGAATTTGATCTTCCTTGAAGAGGTGGAAGAGTTTCATCGCCTCCCGTCGTCACAAAGCGTCCTCCGCAATGCAAAGTAGAATGTCGACAAGTACATCAACAAGGAAACAGCCAAGTCGCCGTTGCCCCTAAATGATCGACTCCACGATGAGTCCTATGCTTTTCTTGCCCTGCTTCTTGTAAATCGACAGTTTAACCTCCTACTCGCCTTCCGTGAAAGTACTCTGCTCGCCATCAGGGGTTTCTGTACCTCGTGCCAGCCATTCCGCGCCTAGTCCTGCCATGGGCCGTGGGAATTATTGTGAAACTGAAAATCGAACCCGAAGATGTCCTCGAGGTACGTGTCATCCTGCGATGTCGACAGATAAATTTATACAGTATTAATACTTCTGTATTATAATATTTAACAGTTTTTGCCAGTTTTATCCGGATACTGTCAAAATGGATATCATATGTCAGAGGTTTAATTCAAATGCAGTTTGAATTCTCGATCCTCCCGCCGACTGCCGTTGGTCATGGACGACGACGACTCGTACAACATCACAACGAATCCATGTACGCGTTCCAGACGATGGTGAAGTGGTAATGGAGTCTGCTTTTGTAGGGGGCAATCTGCAAGAGTTCTTTCCCAAGGTAGATTGTCAAGCGTGGATCTTCCCGTGCTGATGAGTGACCCAGGTCATTGCACCCACAGTGCCATTGAGTGCTGATTTAACAGAGCTGCACACTTTTTTGATGAACCAAAAACCCAGCAGCGATAGTGATGCTGGTATATGCACGCATTGAGTGTTCTCTGACAAGTTGTGAGTATAGAGTTGAAACAGATGAGCAAGAAGGAACTCGAATCCAAAATACGCGTGTTGGAGAACTGGAATTTTAGACTATACTTGGACGAAGGCCGTGAAATGCAGCGAGGACAGCACCTTCAAGTCCTCTCGGGAGATTTTCCCAATGGACGAGTGACACCAACAGAGGCTACCGATCGACGTCGAGCCAAACGTCAGCGGAGTTCATCCAGCTCAGATGAATAATATCAACGCTCCATTGTGGTAAAATGAATCTAGTTGGGTGTCTTACAAAATCAAAAATTACACAGTGCACGCCCCGCGATTGTGCTTGTAGATGGTTTGGCCCTTGAGGTTGCTTCTTGGCGTCGGGGTGTACTTGTAGTGCTCAATCGTGCCGTACTGCTTGCAGAGGCGAGGGAAAAACTTGCTTGGGATGAGCGCGTAAATGCTAATAACGTGGTAGATTGGGTTGTGGTGTTTCGTTGGATCAATCGGAACGATCGCTGCAGTCCTGTCGGCACTCGTTAGCTCGGCACACTAGCCGTTCATAGCTTACGGATCGGCATCGATCACGGACGAGTACCCAAGGAGAGCTTGTGTGCTAGCACCAACGTGAGTCAAGAAAGTGTTGAGAGATGGAAGACCTTGGCTTGCAGTACGATTTACTCCCGAGCTTGATTGCATTCACTTGCTCGAGCGGCAGCGACGTTATAAAGTTTGGCACGCCGGCATGGACAAGAAACCCATTGGTCTTGCACCACTCAATATGCAGCATGAATCTAAAGCCCATGAAGCCCATGATGAGGCTTAGGCGTTCTCGCTGTGCTTACGTGTGATGATTGATCTTGTGGAGGATAGCCGAAACACCGACGGAAGTTGCGAACGCCACGAAAAGGGGAAGCAAGATCTGCTCCATCAAATACGTCAACACTGGCGGCGTTCCAGCAGCTGTGTAGGAACCACTCGGCCAGTCGACGCCATTGATTTGCATGGCTACGAGGAGACAAAGCAGTTTAGCAACGACTTCCGTCATGAGCAGACGACGTACTGATGAGAGGTGTGCCACCGGCATAATACTTGTTGTACGTTGCAAGGAACACAGAGTCACGACAGCAGATACTCGAGACGACAGCGTTCGCTCCACTCAAAAAGAGCAGCGAGGAATAGCCAAAGACGTAATTGCATCGGAACGGAATCAAATCGATCAGGCTAAGCGTATCGAGAGTTGAGTGAAGCGCGTGGAGCGGGGGAGGGCTCACCTCACAAGAAGCACCAAGCCAAACGAGAAGAAATTCGCCATGACGATGCAGGAGAGACACCAGATTTTGAAGCCATTCTCGGTGAAATAGTAGATGCGGGACACGTCCATGTATAACAGCGCTGGCAGCGCATTGAGCACAATGCAGACCAATTGCAACTACAACAAGTTACTTGGGACTTGGCACGTATTTTTTGTACCCTTCGGCGCTCCAACCCAGACAATATGGCGTACGTCAGCACAGGCTGGCCTTGTAAGACGCCTCGGAAGCCTAGACAGACAACTCAATGCCTTGGAAGTCTTGGATCTACCTTCGACAGTGACGAAGAAGTCGCCCAGGATGAACACAAGTGTTAAAACCGACAGCGCAATTTGTATTCCAATCAGCTCGGACGAGTTGGAGACGACATGACCGCACGCCCATCCAGGGGCGACTGGACGCTTGGAGAATTTACCTTGGCTCCATCCCGTCAGTCCAAGACCATCCTTCACTTGACTAAACTCTTCAATCGCAGAGAGGCAGTATCCCGTGACGAGATAGCTAACGCGGGTTTCAAAGGCGCAGTCGCGGTGTGAACAACGTACCGCTCGCCCAGAGGTCTCGAGTAGACGATGAAATCCGCTCCCATTGTATCTTCCAGCACTTGGCCTTGGGGAGTGAAGAACGCTCGCTTTGGATTTGCCATCAAGTTGTGCGAAGTTCCATCCGAGTTGGCATAGCTGTACACCGTCTACGTCCATTGCCGTCGTGAGCAAGATAGTTTGACAAGGTGACAACCATGGCGGGATCCATATCTGCGTACACAACTATGGCGTACAATCCATCGAGGTACTCTTCGCGAATCTACAAGGCAGTTGATAGTTGCTCGTCCGCAGTGAACCTTACGGTGGTCTCCACCATGGCCATGCCCGCCACGTCTTGCGGCGTCGTTGGCAAACATTTTGGGAAATAATCGTAGCTAGCTCGAGATCAAACCCAAAGCGGAGAGAGACAGAACCAACCCGGCGATAAAGACGACGTTGGTCCAGCCCACTTGGTCTGTTCCACCGATCGTACACGTCGAGATTTTCAAGGATCCACCAGCTACATGTAGATATGACACTCGGAGGAGCACGAGTCAATGTCTACCGTGAGCTGTTTCGTTGGCCCAGTGCTGGGCTAAGACAGTTCCAATCGATGCAAATGCTGGTGCTGGCGCAATGCTCGTAACTTTCGCTTCACAGCTAGAGATATGTGAGAGGTATGCAGTGCCAAGGCAGGCTAACGTGTTGTCGACCCAACCGGTCGAGCGAAGGACGCAGCTTTGACTGTACTCCGCCCAATAGAAGTCGCTCGTTTGGGCATTTTCAGACACGATCAATCGTTTGAACATCCCCTGAAAGATGTCAACGCACAAGCAAGTAGAGATTGTTTACTTGGAAAATGAGCACCGCGAGGGTTATCACAGGCAAGAGCACGAGTGAGCCCGCGAGAACATTCGCCAGGATTCGAGTCAAAGTTTGAAGAATCGACGTTGTTTCAACAAGCGAACTACTTTCGCCTCGACCAACCGACTAGCCAGGCTCTTTCAAACGCAATCAAGATAGCAGCGCTTACCCCATGGTTGTCCGCAGAGTGCCCTTGAGTGATCGTGGTGGCGCTCGGCCCGACAGACATGCCCCTGAAGTCTCTATATTGATGCTGATCCAAGAATAGCCCACACACACTTGGGCGGTTTTCTTCCGAGATAAGGACGCAGCCCACGCCATGGACTTTGAAGAAGAGCCTCGCGGAAGATGGAAGAGTTTGGGCCGAGACAGGAAGCTGAGTTGACGACGCTTTGTGTGAATGACCAATCTCTCCGGGCTTACAAGCCATCAAAGTCACCACGGTCTTCTAGTGTGGACTAGCAGCAACCCGTCGGTAGAGTCTCGGTAAAACATCACGAGACAAGCACTTCGTCTGCTGCAATCTCGCAGTTTTGATCACAGCTGGATGTGTCATGACCTATCGCCCACGAATCTTTCATCTATCGCCTCGTGTTTCGCCAGAATCAACCGCGTCATATCACTTTTTATTGTTGGACGCCTGGAATACGCCCTGCATTGACTGCAAGGCCAAGAATGGTCTTCATAGACGTCATAATGTCCTTGTCGAATAGCAAATACAGCAGCATCAGGGCCGTGGACAAAACCAAGTATGCATTTACAGAAACTGCAGTCAATCGTACAGTGTATGCTGCTGTCATACCGTCGGTACAAAAGTCGACTGCTCTCCAACTTTTCTGCCCGTCACCCCTCAAGTAGTCACGGTGTAGTACCAGCGGGAATGGAAATTCACCATGGATGCCCAGCCGCTTGCAATGTTGTAACCCGCGCGGAATTTTCAAAGACTGGTGAATTTCGCTTCCCTACCTGCACCTATAAATTCCAACGAACGCGTAAAACATGTCGGCACCACAATTGCTCAATTCATCTCCCATTGAGCCGCTACTGCCATGGCGAAACTGTCGTCTAGTCACTGAGGTGGCTCGTTTGAAAAGCCCTGCTGCCTTGTCATGGATCTCGTAACCGATCCAGTTGGACAAACTAGCCTGAGATGATGAAACATGACAAAGAAGATCAGCGCATAACCAACGACCTCGACAACGAAGTGCTTGCAGTCGACAGACCAAAGTGCGTCCTCACGAATTTGCTCTTGTTTTACGCTGATCTCTGATACTCACAGCCTCCTTCTCCTTCTTCGTCGCCAGCTTGGCAGCAGTTTGACAAAGTTGAGCTTGTTGTACATCCAAGAATTCGGTGTTTCACGGACCAGGACACCCGTTGAGTTGACGTCTCTCGGCGATGATTTCAACAAAACGCCATTTTCAGTCCCCCACAGACGTGTTTGTTATAACGCTATAGCGTGAAACGACCACGCCTTCTTCGTTACTTCGAAGTATTAATAGTTTGGTGTGCCAGGGAGTCATCTTTCATCGGCATGATGCGAATGTAGTCTTCGTTCAAGTACACGATCGCGGGCCGTTCGTCGCGCCCGGTTGGTTTGCTTGGACTGTGCGTTGTGAACCATACTTTGTAGTCGGAGGTATCAAGCCGCTCGGACAGTACCGTCAAGACCGAGAAAACAGCATCCAAGACTGCGCTTGGGCGAATCGTGTCCAATGTCGTCGCTGGCATGCTCGTTTTCCTTCCCATCTTCACCTTGAGTGTTCTCGTGTCGCAAGTATGTTGCAAGAAGAAGTTCGTGGGCTTTGAGCTGCGCTAGGACATGTTTGATCGACTCGTCGTGTCTGTCAATACGCAGACCACGACGTTCTACTGGTCGGACTATGGCAAGAGCTGTGTCTTGAGCGCCACTGGGTGGACACCCAGCACGTACAGAAAGCGTCTCTGATCTCCCATGGCTCTCATCACTGCTCAGGTGTGATGCTGCGACGAGGCTGTCACTCCAGACAAGACCTTTGCTGCCATCGGAGTGGTGTTGAGTCAGCGGTGGTCGAAAGAAATTGCCGAAGGTATCGACCGACCGGGAATTCATCACAACGAAATATAGTACTTGGTTTCAACGACTGAGGCATAACCCATCAGAGCTTGAGTGCTGTCGATGGCACATCAAACAAGCGAAGGTGACGAGTAGACTACCTCGGTTTGCAAAACATTTTGTTGCCAATTTTGATCGCATTGGTCTGTTCCAGAGGGAGCGCTGTGATAAAGTTTGGCGTCTTGGCAAACGTCAAGAAGCTGTTGGTCTTGCACCAACCCAAGGCCATGAAAACTCTGCGATTCATTACGGAAGACTCGAACTTGGTCGTGGTACCGTTTGTGGGAAACGAGGCGGTAGACAGTCGACAACACAAGTGAGCATACAAACGAGACGACGAGAGGCTGGACGATGGAGCTCATGATGTGCTTCACTGACGGTGGAGTTCCTTCGGCAGTGTACGACCCGCAAGGCCAGTCAGCGTCATTTGCATGGAGAGCTACGAGGATATATCAAACACAACACCGCTGAAACAACTTACTGATGTATGTTGGAGCCGCATAAAACATGTTGGTTGCGTACTGGAAGAGAGAATCGTTGCAGCATGCGATCGAGATGGCAGCAATCGACGCTGAGAGAAAGACAGGAGCGGAATAACTCACGACATGCTGCAACCGGAGCGGGATCATATCAAGCAAGCTAAGCAGCGACAAGTATGTCACTGTTGCAGCACCAAGTTGTCAGTACCTGACAGCAAGGACGACTCCAAAGGAGAAGAAGTTGGCCACCATGATAATCGACAAGCACCAGATCTTGAATCCATTCGTTGTAAAGTAGTAGATGCGCGCAATGTCGGCGTAGAGAAGGCCAGACATAGCATTCAGGACGATGAAGATGAGAAGAAGCTGCAATTTTGTTATTGCCCAGGCAGCAAACACTAAGTAGCATACCTTTCGTCGCTCCAAACCTGAAAGAATCGTGTACGTGAGGACAGGTTTGCCTCGAAGAACCCCACGAAGGCCTGCTGCACGGTTGAGAGGAAGACGTTGGTTCATACCTTCGAACGTGATGAAAACGTCCCCAGCGAGTAAAACCAACGTGCCCGCGGCGAAGAAAAATTGCAAGACAATCAATTCACTGGAATTCTTCACTTGGTGACCACAAAGCCATCCTAGCGCCACGGGATGCTTGGAATGTTTCCCTACAAATGCGTTAACTTCGCCGTGGGGAGCTTGTCAGTGCCTTGGCTCCATCCAGTCAGTCCTTGGTCGATCGCGATTTGACTCAACTCTTCAAATTCCATCAAGCAATAGCCACGCACGGTGTATCTAATGATGCCGTGCGTGTGGATAAGACGGTAAAGCTTCAAGTCGACTACCTTGAGCCCAGTGGTCTCGAGTCGATAATGTCCTCGAGACCTTCCGTCGGATCTTCTAGAAGTTGACCGTCCAGTGCGATGAGCGTCCGCTTTGGGTTGGCGATCAAGTCTTGAAAGGTTCCATCCGAGTTGGCGTGGTTGTACACCGTCTAGATGCCGCGAATTTAAGTTGAAAGACAATTGCAGGCTGACCATGGCTGGATCCAAGTCGGAATAGAGCATGAGGGCGTAGTATACGTTTGTAAATTCGTCGCGCGCCTAGAGCAAACGTCGTTCACGGTATGTGGATTGTTGAGGTTGTACCGTCGTTTCAAACATGGCCATGCAAGCAACATCTTGCGGGACATCAGGCACGCAAGCTGGGAAATAATCGTAGCTACATGCCCGCAACGTCAGTGTGATTGGTGTGACTTTCTTACCCAGCAACGAATTCCAAGTCTGTCCAGCCAACATCGCTTGTGCCGCCGATGACGCAAGTCGTCACGTACAGCTTTCCCCCAGCTAGGGAATCAACGTCACTCCAAGATGGATTGGCAACATACCTTCGGCGAGTTCTCTCGACCATTGCTGTGCGAAAGCAACCCCCGCAGCGGCAAATATCTTGTCGGGAACAACGGCCAGCGTTGCAGCATCACACCTGTAATATGTCTCCATGGAACGACATCGCTTCGCGTTGCAGCTTACGTGTTGGGCACCCATCCATTGGCACTGAGCATGCAACTCTTGCCATAATCGGCCCAGAAATACGCACTCGTTTGAGTGTTCACCGAGACCACGAGGCGTTCAAACATGCTCTACACACAATGAGAAATACAACGTCCACGATAAAAGCCTCTACTTGCGAAATCAAGATCACCAGTGTGATAATTGGAAGAATGACAAGAGTTCCAGCGGCGACATTCAACACGATGCGAAAGAGGGCAACGTACGACGTGGTCTTTTCAGTTTTGATCTCGCTGTCTGTTCGTCTTGATACATCCGACTATGGAGAAGGGCGTGGGAACGAGAAGTCTCAAACGCACCGTTCGTGTCCGACCCGTGACAACGTACCGCAGGGACGACCACAGCTGCATGGTACAGCGTTTAGTCGCTCAATTGGAGAATGTCACTGAGAGCTATTTTGGTAGGCGCTCTAACTGCTACAATATTAATAGACGTGCGACTCGATAGTACGAAGGAGACGTCGTAAAAGACGACCAGTCGAGAAACATGCATGGAAGAGATCTCAATGCGTCTGCTTCACAACGCCAACTTTAAAAGGAGACATTAGAAAGCTACAAGATCGTGCTCTCGAGGAAGAATTTTGATCTGTAAGATGGAGCTATCACATGCAAAATCCTCATTCCATGGTGAAAACACGCCATGAAACTGACACCCGTTCAGATGAAACGCCTCGATTGAATGAGGTTCAGACGACATGCCTCAGCAGCAGAGTTGCGCATTGTACGTGGAGCATGAGTTTATCGTGAACTGATGGTCCCCATTCCTTCAAAAACGTACTCTCTACACTCTTGAGCTCCTTGCAACCAACTCCCCATCCGTTTTAGGTCAACATTACCGGGAGCATAGAGAACAACACTTGGGCGTAGGAAACAGTCATGGTCGTCGGTGGAACTTTAAGCCAAGTCTCAGACGCTTTCTCCAATTCTAACATGGTTACGAATCAAGCGCACGAGCACGCGTCGTTGTTAGCTTTGGAGGCTTGAGAGTGCTGCCTATGGATGGTTATCCGCTAATCGCGGGAAGTTCGCAGCAAACCGTTGTGGATATACCCACGTTTTAGCGCTATGTTGCTCTACTTCACTCAGAGTTATCGACTCAATGAGCCTCCTGAACGGTCGTTCTTGGATAAAGATGGCCGGGAACGTGCGCCGCAGTCGAGTGTCCACCTCGTGGCACAACCATGGCGAGAATGACGTCGCGGTACGTCCAGTAATCGCTGCGGTCATTTCAAAAGGATTGTTGTTCGTGATTTCAAAAGTCTAGTAGTTGGTAGCGACGACGACCAAGTTGCGTTGGTTTGCCCAGGAATACTTGACCAAGAGGACAAAGTAGAGGAGCACACTGGACTCCAGTGTCGAGTACTAGTAAAACACTCCAAAGAGCCAAACTTGGGCAGTTCGCCCACATTGCAGCATTGCTAAGGAAACGTCGTGATAGACCAAATATTGTAGTTTCAAGCGTTTTGACCATCTCTCATCGGACTCAAGGGGTCGCTTGAATGGCCTTCACCATGCCGAGTGACGACCTTGCAGATACACTTCTTGAGCTACACAAGGAATGGCAAGTCCTCGACAATGGCAACTCGACAGCTTGGCGCTGTCATTCCTCGCCAAGTTGACGCTTTCGTGAAGTAGAACGATGCTCTGAAACGGGTTTCGAATAGATTCATGTCCGAAGTCGAAGCGTTGGGACTTGGTTGACGAGAAGTTGGGTGTTGGATAGCCCAGCTCGAGGTGAAGGAGAGCTCCGCTCGGGGTAATGCATGTGTAGACCAGAGCAAAGACGAGCGAGCGCTCTCGAAAAGCCAATCTCTCCCAAAGCAACCTGCGTATGCAACCGACGCGAGTGGAGTTACAGAGCGGCATCTCATGCCGATTGGCAACTAAAATTAGCGCAGACTTGTTTTGCAACTGTCGAGCAATAAGATGGGAGCTCTGTGGTGGCTCCTTGCTGTTCAAGTCGCAGCCGTCACGGCACAATTCAACGTGGTCAAGCTGGACGAAGCCACGTCGTTCTGTCTCGATGCTGCCTTGCCGACGATTCAGTGGCGGAGTCGAGCTATTTTTGAATCCGCAGCAGTCTCGATCAGCATCCACTTCGCAGCCTTGCGCCTTCCACCACGCGTCTCCCTCATCGTGCGGACTCTGTCAAATCGCACGACAAACCTCACTCGCTTCTTCGGTGTTGACGTGGACTACTCGGACGTCTTTTCCCCTCGCGTTTTTGCCAAGTACGTCACACTCGAGCTCATCCGCGACGATCTCGACGAGGGAACCAACACAACCACCGCTGCATGTGGCTACCTTGCTGCTGACATGTACGAATACACAACGACCGAGACAAAAGACTCCAACATCGCCGTGCCAGGTCAGTTGGAACAAGGCTGCGGACGGATCGATGAAAGCGCTCACGCTGTCTGCTCGTTCGATCCAACGAATTCGCTGTCGGTGTACTCCTTCAGCAGGGCTGTCATGCGTCTCGTTGTTCGGTTGCGAGACGGCGGCACTCTCATGTGCACTGGCTGGCTTTGGGGATCCGCTGGACATGTTCTCACAACGAGACATTGCGTCGGTGCGAGCAAACTTACTGACTACTGACGCTGTGCGGCTCGTAGGCTCCCCTGAAGATGCCCGACGCGTTCAATTTGAATTTAAGGCGGAATCGCCATGGTGCCAAGCCCACCGCGATGTCACGTGCAGTGGAATCCCAGAAGCAACAACTGCGACGTGGTTGGCATCAAATGAAGCGCTTGACTACACGTTACTGCAGCTTCCTCGTGAGATTCCAGCTCGATATGGCTATCTCCAAGCTGGAAGTCAACCCATCACAATGGGCACGCCAGTCTACATCCCCCAGCATCCTAGAGGCGGATGCAAACTCATTTCATCCAAAGCTTACGATGGAAACCGCACATCAGTCATTGCGACTGATGGATACAAGTAAGCTGCAGAGCACATTCATCTCACGTGGCTAAGAGGATGACTAGCTGCGATGGGCTTGGTGGAAATAGCTCCTTTCGCTACAACGCTGACACGGATCATGGGTCGTCTGGGGCTCCTGTCATTCATGCAGACACGCATGTTGTCTTGGGGCTCCACTTTTGTGGCGGCCAGTCGTGCCAAAATGCCGGCACGGCAATGTCAAGAATTGTTGCCGATGTTGCAAAGATGGGTCTTCTTCCGCCAAACGCGATTGCTGGCCAAGACAGTGTCGCTCCTGCCGTGGATGGATATCCAGATCCCCGTTTTACAGCTTCAAAGGAGCGACAAGTTGAGATGTACAAAGTGCCGCCTCTCCTTGGTGAAATTCGTCGTGTGGGGACTGTCAAAAAGCCGTACTTAACATCCGTCGACCGGTTTGAGTTGACTGCAGCGACTCCCGTCGAAGTCATCGTCGATGTTCTTGCCTTTGAATTCAACTCGGAGACGCTTGCGTGCATGGATTTGATACCAGACAGTCGGATCACATCGTTCCAAGCGTCCGTCTTTGTCTTCTCCAAGTACAACAACAGTACTTTGTCGTCCCCCTGTCGGAGCTGTCAACTTGAGTTTAGTTTCATACAAGGCATACTCGAATGCTGGCATTTCCCGTGCCCTGTATCCCGACGAAGGACGTCTTGATGGTAGCATCATGGCCGCTGATCCATACTTAGTCGCTGATTTGCCTCCAGGTAATCCACGTCGACTGCCTTGATCACCAGCTGCAGGAACTCATATTGTTGCTCTTGGCGGAATGGGTCTCAGCTTGACGGACGCCATGGCTGGGGTCAATTCGTACCGATATGTCGATTTTTATGCTGGCAGCCGCATTACGCTCGACCCGACTGCCTCGGTGGCGTACCAAATCACAATCACGAGTACTGGCCCGATTGGAGTCCGCAATATACCGCCCGCAAACACGTCAACAAGGCTTGTGGCTACAACATGCCCGTGGGCATCGGCTCGAACCGAGTCAAGATGTTAAAGCTTCCAAATAGACAGAGAATTCACGAGGATCACGCAGTATAACAACAAAGTTAGTAGCATCCGCCCCATCCAAGCATTGAGTTTACTCCTGGAGGAATCTAAAATGCAGAGACCAGACATCTTAACGGAGACGTCTATGGGTCGATTATAGTTGTCGGTGTCCAAAGCTGACAACATACGAGATGTCCGCATTATTGTCTGCTCTCGTCATCGCTGCCTTGCAACTTGTTGATAATTTTAGCCTGAAGGCATCTTACTGACGGAAAATAGATCGTAACTTGCTTGGAAAGACTTGCAGTGCCTTCTCTTTCAGCTGCTGACCATGGCTCGAGTATGGACTTCGTACAAGTACTCTATCGCTGGCCGCACACGCACGTTGCGCTCACTAGTTATCTGGTTGTGGTGTTGATTTGCTTCGTAGTCGGATGTGTCGACGCGTACCGAGAGCATGATTAGTGCTGAAAAAACAGCCTCGAATATCGCTCTCGGTCGAGTGACGTCCAACGTGGTGGCTAGCACACTCATTTTCCTCCCGACGCTTACTCTAATAGTTCTCATCTTCCATGTAAGATCAACTTGGTCACCACAGACTTGACGCTTGCCTTAGGGGATGTTTGATCGACTCGTTGTGTCCGTGAATTCTCAAACTGAGAGTTTGTTTTGGTCGGAGTATGGCCAAAGTTGCGCCTTGAATGCCGCTGGATGGGTACCAAACACGTAAGAGAGAGCTTCAGCGATATCGCGACCCTTTCTATTTACAGATGTGATGCTGCTACGATGGCTGTTGCTCCCGACAATATATTCACCACTGTTGGAACTGTTTTGAGTCAACAATGGTCGAAAGAAATCTCTGAAGGTGATACACAACCAAGTAGACTCTCAACCTATTCTATTGTACGTAGCTGGCGGAAAACTTCACGTGACCACATGCGTTCTTGGTGGCACGAGCGATGTTGGCTGGACAGACATGCAATTTATTGCAGGGCTTGAATCATCTTGATAGCGAAATGCGTGATGCACGGCTTGTAGATATGACTATTTTCCAGCTTGTTTGCCTGATGCACCTCAAGATGTAGCTGGAATGGCCATGCTTGAGACCACGGTGCTTGACATCATCAAAGAAACCTCTAACGTTGTTGTGGAATATAGATCCGAGACGGTCATGTCGATGGTTTGTATATAATCACCCTCTACTCGGACTTGGATCCGTCCATGGTACTAAACTTGCATGAAGTTTGTCGTCTTGGAGTGCCTGATGATTCTAGACCGTGTACAGCTATGCACATTCGGACGGGACGCTCCAAAACTTGATGGCCAACCCCAAGCGAACGCTTGTAACATCCGACGGCCAAATTCTTCAGGATACATTCGGCGGAGACTTTATCATTAACACTCCAAGCACCCAGTCGTTCCAGGCTGGGCGTGTGGTCATAAAGTTTCCCACTCACAAGAACTCATCGCATTGCAAATTGTGTTTGCAGTCGGCACGTGGATTTTCTTTGCTGGTGACATCTTCATTACATTCGAAGGTATCAAACAACACAAAGCATGCTCTTTGTAATCTCCCCAGGTTTCATAGGAGTTCTCCAGGGCAAGCCCGTTCTCACGTACACGATTTTGTCAGGTCTTGAGCGACGCAAGGTATGTCAGCATGTTTCCATATCATACCTGACAGTCATATTTCCAGATTCTCCTCATCTTTGTCGTGCTTAATGCGATGCCTGGTCTCCTCTACGCTGACGTTGCTCGTATCTACTACTTCACCACCAATGGGTTCAAAATTTGGTGCTTGTCGATTGTCATGGTGGCCAACTTCTTTTCGTTTGGTCTTGTCCTTGCCGTCAGGTAGTCTCCAGCTGACGCCACCAACGTCACTCTCACTAGCGTGCTCGACATGGTTCCGATTCAACTGAATTTTGTCGTGAGTTACTCTGCTCCAATCTTTCTCTACTCGTCGATCGCTGCCATCTCAATTGCCTGCTGCAATGATACTCTGTTTCAATATGCCTACAACGGCTTCTACTCGGCTACGCCGTTCTTGTGTCAGTTTCCTATGCTATCTTGAAACCTTGACGCGGCTTATGTAGCTCTTCATGTCAATGGCGCAGACGGGCCGAGTGGATCGTACACGGCAGCGGGAACACCGCCAGTGTTGACCTACTTGACCAACAATATCATGACACCGCTCTTTGTGGCATTTGGCTGTTCCATTGCTATAGCGACGATCTATCGAGCCTTCGTGCACAAGAGGTAGCGGCGACACTGCCATCTCTTTCTTGACAAAACTTACTCAGTGTACTTGGGTTGGTGCAAGACGAATGGATTCCTATCCTTTGCCAAGACGCCAAACTTTATCACAGCGCTGCCACTTGAGCAAACGAATGCGATTAAAATCGGCAACAAAATGTATTGCAAACCGAGGTATGACTTTCCCCACGACCATCGTCTGACATTCCGTGGCTAGCACGCAAGCCTTGCTGGGATATGCGACTGTGATCGATGATGAGTAAGGTTTCTATGTCACGAGGATCCTATATGAAATGCTAGACCACTTGTGAAGACAACGGACCAAAAGAAACTCTTCAAGGTGAACCATGTCATCACCATTTACGCTCTCTCGTACCTTCGAAACTTATACCAACCTTCATCAGAGAGCACGGTGTGATCCTGCGCAATGAATTCACGCCAAAGATGCAATCCCGACTCGAGAAGAAGACTTACCACCATACAAGAGGAGCTTGTGTCGTGTAGATGTTAGATATCCAAGTCTACATATTACATTTTACGAAGTACCTGCAACTTGAATCCTACTCAATCGCAACCTTTGTCTTCGAAATTTTAATAGAAAGAAGCCCAAGCAGCTTGCAACTCTGCCGCACATTTAGCTTGGAGTGTGGCAATCGGTGTCGTGCAAATTGGCGTCATTGGGATTGGCGTTGGCCACTTGGTCACATTAATCCCAACCGTGCTGGACAATGTCAACCTGTATGTTCCTTCAGCCCCCTTGGCAGTGTTGTCACCAACGCAACTCTCCAAAGAGGCGTATTTGTAATTGTTTTGACCTTTCATCGCGTCGGCAATGGCCAAGTTGGTGATGCCAATCGCAACAACATGGGAGCCTTTCGGCAAGGTCGCTAGTAGATACGAGTCTTTCGTCGAGACACTTCCGTCTGCTTTGCCATCCGTCGCGTGAAGCACTCGATCGACGTCGTCGTTGAAATATGGCTTGTATGTTGGTACTACGCCACCATTGAAGTCAAGCGACAACATATTCACTACGCACCATTGGGGTCTCGGGAGAAGATGTAAATGTTGGAGTCGAAAAAGTTGAATCTGCAGTCGCGGTTCAAGTCAACATAGACGCTGGCAACCTCGTCGATCTCATAAGACAGGATATCGACCATGACGAGGCCAGGAGCATCGAGAGTGAACTCATATTGATCCACCGACGTTGGAAACAATTTTGTCGAGTTGCTCGTACGGCGAATGATTCCATCAAATACAATCCGCGGGCCAAAGACTGGCTGTTGACTCGATGCCACCACTCGTGGATCGGAATACGATGGCATAGCGGGGGCTCCACTGGTCGACGCCACCGCATTGGATGGCAAGAGTCCCCGAAGGTTCAAATCCGCAACGATACTTAGAATGGGAATCCCGCTATTGTTGCAACCCACGGCGCCACAATAGTGCAGCGCGACGACTGTGTTGTCTGTCGCAGATATTACTGGGGATCCTGAAGAGCCACCGTCAGTGTCGGCGTTGTACGACACACCGCCTTTTCCACACCTATCGGTCATCCTTACGCTCTACAGCTCATAACGAAATCGTACCCAGGAGGCGCATCGAGCCTCGTGATCATGACTGGTTTCTTGGTTGCGGCATCGGTAATGTAAGAGACGAGCTTGCAGCCACCTCGGGGGTGTTGGGGGACGTACACGGGCTGGCCCACGAATGCTGGCGTGCGGCTGGCTTGGAGGTAGCCGTACTTCGCCACAAGTGATGCATTGAGCCGGACGAGCGAATAATCCAATGCTGCATTTGTCATGATGAGCTTGGATGTGATAGCTTCGACGACTCCAGGACATGTCGTCGTGAGTGCTCCATTGCATGCAGTTGAGTCAGCGATAAATTCAAACTGAGCCGAGGCAGCTTGAGCCTGTGTCGCTGAAAGAAATGGTTAGAAGCAGGGAGATGTCAACATACCGATGCAGTGGTTGTTGGTCAAGACGTCGCCGTCGCTGCCAAAGAGCCAACCTGTGCAAAGCTCGGATCCATCGGGGTTGTTTGGCCCCACTGTGATTCTCACGACGGGTCTAGAGAATGTGAACATGGAGGTTCCGATGTTGCTTGGGTCGTAGCGACAGACAGCATGGACACTGTCGTCTGCGCCGCAGATTTGCTCACGGCGGCCCAATGTCTGGGTCATTGCCGCTAGATCAGCCGCTGTGGTGTATGAAAAAGCATCAAGGCGTAATGTGTGGTTGGCGCAAAACACAGTCGTTGGGGTAGCATGCAGCTCAACCAGGAAAAAGTTGGCATAGACGCGTGGCGCGCTGGCTGCAGAGTATGGCGTGCCACCGCTGGGCAAAAGTGTCGAGATGTTGGTGGTTTCATTCGTCAACGTTCGAGCAACAACGTAGGCGCCGACAGGAAGATGCAACGTCGAAATGCTGAGCGAAATGTAGACTGCGTCGGTTTGAAACACTGGTGGGCTTTGCCACACTGGTTTCGTGAAGTCCGCAAGATCGAGTGGATTGCATCGATCATGATACGACGGCAAGACGTAGCTGTACTGAGAGGCATTCAGCGGGACAACGTGGAGGCTAGACGAGAGACCAAGCACTGCAGCAACGAGGAAGAGCAAGCGCATGACGGACGCAATGGATTACTGATAGCTGTCAAAGTTCTGATGCGTCTATTTTTAGATGGAGCCGCGGCGGTTGCAATGGTGTCGTTCACGAGATGGAAATTTGAAATCGAAGATTATCTCGCGGCCGAGGAAGACGTCACGTTCTCCCCAATGCATGTTTGAAAGGTGCAGTTGAATGCTGGAAGTCTGTACAGCCAAGTGCCATCGTCGCAGAGTTTAATGTCGCGGTTACAAGTCTGGCCAACGAAGTTAATTCTCGCCTAGAACAAGTTTGTGAATGTGATTTACCTTGGGACGAAGGGTGAATGCGAGTGCTATCCACACATGGCATATCAAGAGTAACTGGAGTTTGAAATGCATTGAGATCAACGAGGGGAAGATGCAATTGTGTCGTTGGTTGTCGACAACGAACCCACACAGTTTCTACATTTGTGTCGAGGTTTGTGCACTGAAAGATACACAAATGCACTGTAAATATCATCAGCTTGCTCCTTCTCCAGGGATTAGGCCCACTAGCTTCTTGTTGCCAAGAAGAGCCTCTGCCTGGGCTTGAAAACTGATGAAAGATGGCTATTTTCGCGATTCCTCCATCAGAGTCCAAGCAATCTCGAAAGAAACGTTGTGAATTCAAATTGGGTGCTTAGCCGATGAGCCACCTCCTCGAATAAAAATAAAACAATATACTCAGTAAATGTATTGCCAATTAAACATTGTTTTTAAAATATTGGGTCTCCCCATAGGTTTGTATGGAAGAATCGCCAAGGGGGGACCCTATGATCAAAGTAAGTTTTCAAGCCAACACAAGATTGGCAGGACAAGGGTCCAACATGCGCATCTTCATGCGGTCCCTCGTGCAACCGGCGCGATATTGTCGTCGTGGGTTCCTGTCCATGCCTGAATTCATGCAGCCATCTAGTCTGCGCAAGGTGCACCGTGAGAAAAAGGTCGTTCCGTTCTCGTGTCAAGAGATGTTTGACGTGGTCGCCAACGTTGATGCGTACACTGACTTCTTGCCATTCTGTGTTGCTTCTCGAGTCGTGCGACGGCCAGCTGCAGGTGTGATGGAAGCTGACTTGACGATTGGGTTTCAGATTTTCACCGAGACGTATCGATCACGTGTCTTGATGGAATCACCCAACAGAATCCTCATCTCGTCGATCGAGTCACCAACTTTTAAATCGATTGAAAGGTGGAAATACATGTTCACAAATGCCTAGCCGCTCATGCCTTGTTATAGTGAATGGATCTTTCGTGAACTCTCGCCAACGTCGTGTGAAGTTCAGTTTCGAGTGTCATTCGAAGTGGCATCGATTCTCCATGCTCATGCGATGCGTTTATTCTTTGACGACGTCGCTCGAGTCCAGCTCAATGCATTTATCAAGCAAGCTACAAAGCTGCAACGTTTAGCTCCTCCACCACCACCACAGCAACCTGTCGTGTTTCCATCGATTCCCCGACCATTGAGGAGCCTCCAGGACAAAATCGACGCCAATGACATTGCCCAACTCCGACAGATTTTCACCAAGCATGCTAAAGACGGCCGTAAACTCTTGTTGAGTGGCTTTGGTGCCGCTTGCAAAGATCTCGTCGAGTCTTCTGAATGGGCTCAAGAGTCACACACCCTCGACGATGTGAAAACAATCAGCGACAACCACAACTCAGGCACGTTTCTCATCATATCACTCGTCAATTCACTTGGACGTATAGCATTGGCGTCGGTTGTGTTTGCAAGTTACATGGTTCCCGATGCGAAGACCATCGAAGCTGGCGGCGCACACGACTGGCTGTCCTTCGAAGAATTTGCCATGGGTCTCTACATGACTTTGTATGGAACCGTGGACGAGAAGGCCGTGCATTTGTTCCAAGTGATCGACTCGTCCAACGATGGTTTCTTGAGCCCAGATGAGCTACGCCGAGCAATGGAGAGCCGAATCCGCGTAGGGCTCGCGGCCATTGTCAATCATTTATATACTGATGTAGATTGTCAAAGACATTTTTCCCATGCTGCTGGAAGAGCAAGTCGGTTTGCATTCAGAGTCGAATGGAGCATCGCGTGAGCTCATCGACGAGTGCATGAAAGTCGGCTTGATGGCGATTGAAACCCTCCTGGCTCAAGTCGAAACGGACATTCCTCTAGCTGTGAACCAAATCTTCCTCAGCACAAACCTCAAAGCGCCAAATCGGATCACTCTCGACGAATGGTGCCGCATGTGGTACGCAATGAAGAATTCGTTCTCCTCATCATGACTTGCATTAGGTATGCACACCCAGAGCTAGTCGAGATGATGACCATCGATGGGATGAAAAAGATCATGAAAATGGCGTCTGTCGTTACTCCGTCGACAAAATCGTCCTCGCCATCGCACAATTAATTCAAATTGATCCTCCTTTGCCGTCTCGTGTCATTTGTGTTCCGTCGGAAGCATTGCTAACTTCGCTTTGCATTTCATATTTGCAGTTCCTCGAATCTCTGCTCCAGCTGAGTCAAAACATAGCTTCTCATTCTTCGTGGCTCAAGCTTGCTCGAGGGGTAGCAAGTCACGCTGAGTTAATGCACATCTTGGGCTCCTTTCAGCTGTCGCTTGCGATGAGATCTGTAAACATGCTTGCCTTCAAATCCTGCCAATTCCCCCTTCTTTCCCCCCACCAGCCCCTCTACTGCACCCACAAGCTTTCTCGTTGCTGCTACTGTCCTCTTGGCAAGAGCAATGGGTTCCTTCATCCCGAACATGGATATCTTGGTCGTGGATGTATGAAAGGATGATGAATCTTGCTGACGTGGCCGTCGTCTTGTTCAAAAGACAAAATCAAGTTGTTCAAAACGCTTTTCAGACGCTAGTTACAATTTGGTTGCAAAGATACGCGTATCTTCAAGAGGCATTGACATGGTATGCGGATGACATGGATTTATATCCGGATACCGCCGTGTGATGCCACGATGGATTTGTTGAAGGCTCACTTTGGCTCACTTTGCCTCACTTTGCAATTCACGCCATGCCCCAGCAATCGCCTATTGATATCGACCCGACGGAAGTCAAAGAACTCGTCATGGACGACTCGACTGGCAAGATTGAGCTCACAATTGGCCGCAGCGATGGGTTCATCGAACATGGTGGCTCGAATTTCAAAGTGCATTGGAATGGCGGCAACAACTCAGTGTTGAAATTACGTGACGGTCGTGAATTTCACCCGATTCAATTTCACTTCCACACGCCATCCGAACACACTGTCGAAGGCAAGGCGTTTCCATTTTGCATGCACTTGGTGCATCAGTCCAAGGACGGCCACCTCGCAGTTGTTGGTGTTTTCTTTGAAGAGGGCGAAGAAAGCGAATTCCTTGCCCAATTTTGGGACGTTCTTGCTGAGGCTGAACCCCGTGGCGAGAAGATTGCTGTCAAGGATATCCATTTTGACTCGCTCAAGATTGACAACGAAAGCTTCTATCGCTACGAAGGCTCGCTCACGACGCCTCCATACACGGAAGGTGTCGAGTGGGTCATCGTCAAGGATCCTCGAACGGTCTCGGCTGCCCAAATCCAGCAGTTCATTGACGTAATCCCCACCGACTCGAACGCTCGCGACCTCCAACCTCTCGAAGGTGCTGCTGGCCGAGTTTTGTTCTGCTGTGAAGCTTAAATTTTCCATATATGTCTTGTTATGATTGTACAAATGGTCGAAAACGACATCTGTGGCTACTTCTCCATCGTGGCAGGGTATTGTGGCGACAGCCTTGGCGGTGATAAAATTGGAACGATCTACGGCATGGAAGCGACATCCGCCGCGTGTCCATACGTGGCCAAAATGCTCCGTTCCCATGTCGCCTGTTGCAGTTGACTGACTTCAAACGCCACTCAAAACTGCCCCGGACGCTCCTTGATTCAACACTGCGTCAGAGGTTGTGTCGTTTCGAACGTGTCTAAAATGCAACAACAGCCAAAAAAGTATAGTACTACTAAAAGTACTAGCATTTGTACTAATCCAGAGATCGCGGCCATCAGCTTACAATCAACCAAGACCGCGCAGTCAGAGTGTCAAATACATAGCCCAGAGTTTGTCAGCTATATTAATGTGGTCTACTTTGAAATCCAAAAGATCTGCGGTGTCAACAAATCGTAAGGAGTTTTGACGTAACTTCAAGTCTCTGATTTGAACTTTAGTACATTTTGGGGAGTTGAGTGATATCGACCAGATGCGCCGTGCACACTACAGACGTGCACACTACAGAGCTATGGAGTGGTATATTCTTGATTTCTTGGATATGTGGTTGCCTTTGATCGATCCTTTCAGCACGAAGAGCATGTCTTGTGCCAAACTGCCTTATACAAGCTGCCATTTGTGGACTGACTTTAGACTAAAGATACAGAAATTTAATTGGTTATAATTATATTTCATCATCCAATGCAATTTTACTATTTTGATTTGATTTTGATCATTTTAACCAATCAAATAGACGCATACATTGTTTTTATCCAATCAAATTGGAATATCTATTGACCAATGGACTGATCAATCTGGTTGGATTCCAGTGCATGACGCAGTGAGCGCGCACTCAACTTCGCGCCGGGGCATTCGCAGAGCATGTCGTTGGACCTGAGGGAAACGACCAGCGGTGTTGTTGGTGCGATCTTTAATGTGTACGCTGGTCTTCCTTTCGATGTTGTGAAGGTGCGTTTGCAAACTCAAGGCGCTAATTCGCAATACTCGGGTCTATTTGACTGTTTTGCGAAGACCGTCCGGCAGGAAAGCGTCCGTTCGCTGTGGAAAGGAGCTGTACCCGCACTCTCAAGCGCGATCATTGAAAACTCAGTCCTCTTTACGGCCAATGGAGCACTCAAGCGCATTTTCTTCCCGGATGGTCAACCGCTCTCAACAACGGATGAAGCTTTGATCGGCAGTGCTTCAGGCGTTTTTTCTGCTGCGGCCATCACTCCCGCCGAAGTTGTAAAATGCCGTCTCCAGACGTATGCACATGCTGAATCAATGGGTATCGGACGCTGCATTCGTGCCATCATTCAAGAAAGCGGTGTTACTGGGCTCATGTCTGGCCTTGGTGCAGTCATGCTCCGTGATGTGCCTTTCAACTTTTGCTTCTTTGGCTTGTACAACTTTTATACCTGTCGATTCATGGATCTGCTCAATGTGGAGTCGCGTCGTGATTTGCATCCACTTGCTGTGCTTGCCTCGGGTGGATGTGCTGGCGCCTCTTCTTGGACGATTGTCTTTCCCGCTGATGTGATCAAATCTCGTATGCAAGTCGATGCAAGATTGACGTTTCAAGCTGCCGTGCGTCGCCTTTGGCTTGCACAAGGCATCATGGGTTTCTATCGAGGCTGGAGCTCAGCTGTTCTTGGGAGCTTTCCTGCCGATGGTTGTTTATTCCTTGGCGTCGAAATGACCCATCGTTTCTTTGCCCATCTCGAAGGCGTATGAAGACTTTCACTTCTACCAATGCACATATTAATATAAACTCTACAACACAACTGTTTCCATGCTGCAAGATCTTCCGCCATGTTGAAGTTGAGTTAGGGGTTGAAGGGTTTATGGGTGTGTGGGTACATCGGGGTTTGAGGGTTTTAGGGGTTTCGTTTCGAAGAATGTTTGTATCACGATTACCGGATGACTGAATTTTAGACGGGCGTATCCGGATCGTACCAACATTCTTTTTCCGATCGACTGCAGCAAGTCCACCAACGACGAAACAGTCCATCATTGACGCCATTCAATCGACATCATGCCAGCGTCTGAGCGCACGTGGTACCGTTTGATCTGCTACACGTTCTGTACGTGCTTGTGGGTCTTCTCGTTCCAAGTGGTGCTGGCCGTCGTGTTTGTCTTGAACTTGCTCGTCGCGTTCTGCACTGGCAATTTCCACAATGTCCTGACTCGAGTGGTACGCACGGCGTGGCAAGTAGAGCTTTGGATACACAGTATTTACATCACGGACACGAAGCTCCCATTGCCTCGAGCCGATGCTATCAAGCGGGGAACGATTTGGTGGACTTTGCTCTACTTTTTCGTGTGGAAACAGATTCAAACGGCTTATTTTGCCAGCATTGGTGCATCGATCATCACAAACTCCTCTGCAGATCAGAGCGCCCCGTCAGTACCCACATCTACAGTTACTTCGATCCCATGGCCTGAAATAGGACTTCCATTCCCATTGACGACAAAGCCATCAACATCGTCATCGTCGACAGGAGACGAGAGCGCCGCGAAAGTTTTGATTGTTGTTGTGGTCGCCTTCACAATCAACATATTCATGGTGTGGATTTCGACGTGGATGACTCAATCATACTACCTTTGGCTCATTCGAGACCTTGAGCTGGCTGAGTCGAGACAACTCCTGCCAAGAAGTGAGAAGAAGCCCTTCAGGTTAATTCTGCGGATTGGCTCGCCAAAGAATGACTCCCCAGATAGTCCCCGCTCAGTGTCCGACGACATGGAGTCGCCTCCACCATCGCTCCCCTTAGGGCAACACACATCATCAGTGGGTAGCAGCCATTCGACCAGCAGTGGATACAATCGTCCTATAAGTATGCCTCCGATGCCTCCAATGCCCCTGATGCCTCCCATGGGACCTGTTCTGCCGCCTTTAGATCCTGATCAAGCGAACAAGTCTATTCATCCCATGCTTCATTTTCCCTCAACGTTGACGGAGCGCAATGGTGTTCTTGGATTTCCTGTACCTCCACCGCCGCCAGTTGAAGGTGTGGCTCCATCTTTCTGGAATAGCTGGCTGGAAACACCTCCAACCTTAGCAGAGAAATCAACGCCAAAGAAAGATCATCACCACAAGACCCACAAGCACAAAGGGGACCCAAGTATGGTCGATGGAAAGCATCATGTGCATGCGTTGCGCCACCTCATTTCGCTCCGGAAACCTGGTGGATTGGAAGAAGCCAAATTGCACCTGGAAGCACTCCAGCGAGAGCTTAGCAGACATACAGACGTGCATGATCCTCGTCGACGACATTTAGAAAACCTTTGTCGCGATTTTGCTGACGAATTGCACACTTGGGAAAGCGAACTGGACGTCGCCGTGACAGTACAGCGCGAGAAAGCTAAACAAGACGACGCTACGATGGACATTGCTCGCGATCGTTTGCAAACGCTTGAGCGCTTGTGGGAAACATCAGACGAATCCGCACGTGATGACACCCTCATCGAACACTTGCGCAACCAACTCCTAGCTCTCCGTGCGATGGTAAGCTCAGTACCACCAACACGACAAGACCGACAAATCTTTGATCGACACTGTGATGCTCTTTCAGACAACGTAGCTCGATTCGTGGCTCTCCAACAAGAAAAAGCTGCATGGAAAGCCCACGAAGAGGAAGTTGAGCGCCGTAAAACAGCTAGGGAAGGCATCCAAACACAACTCAATGCGATGCGACAGACCTTAGCTGTCGCAGTTGTCCTCTCCGCAGACCAAAAGGGCAGTTTGGAAGCCATTTGCGTCGACTTGGAGCGCCAACTCGCCGAGCTGGCAGAGCCTCTATCACCACCGCCACCAACATCAACAGTTGCAACACAACCAGTTTTACAGTCAGAATCTATTCGTGTCAAAGAGGACCGGACGTTTGGAGAATCACTTGTGGTTTTTGGTGGCAGGCCTCCAGCGTCGAAAGAAACTCGACGACCTGTCGCTGAGATCGTCCATACCGCTCCAACCGACGAATTCAATGAAGAGGATGTTTTGCATGCCCCGAAAGAGTCGAGGTTCCTTGATGTCACATTGAAAGCCCAGTCTGGGTGGTTGTCACCGAGTGGGTATGCTCAAGTACCAGCATCGTATGGCCTCTTGTCGCCTGTGGCTTCAGCTGCCGCGTCCATCGCAACGTATGGCATACTTTCTCCTCTCTCATCCCCGAAAGCCCGCGACTTTGACGTCGCCCCAACATATCGCGCACTTGATGCACCAGTCAAGCAAGACAACGTGCACTTCCTCGCATTCGCACCTCCTACAGTATGCCACGGCATGACTTTTCAGTTCGACATTTGGGCATTCCTCGTAAACCAGCGCCAAGAAATGTTGGAACAAGCCACGTCTACGAATCCATCAGGTCGTTCGTTGTCTCGCGAAATGCTGCTCCAAATTCGCCGCGGGGCTCTTATCCATGTGCAGTTGGAAGTCCCGAGTGGGTTTGCACTCAAGTCTGAGCCCACACAAGCTCTCGAATGGCAAGGCGACGTGTCGAGTGTCGCTTATGACGTTCAGTGCACAAAGAAAGCATCAACAGGTCAAGTCCTCTTCAAGGCCACGATTATCGTTGGATCCAGCGTTCTCATCTTGCGATCGTATCTCTTTGTGGCGGCCAATGTCGACAAGGACGCGCTGTCAGTTCAAGAATTGACATGTGAACTCGAGGCACTTCCGAAGACATTCACAGAAATTCCCTTCAATTCATTGCAACTTGGTGGCATGGTTGGTCGAGGCAACTATGGTGAAGCTTTCCGTGCAACTTACCATGGCAAAGAGGTACTAGCTCCTCTCCTCTCCATGTCTCTAACTCTGTTGTTGTCCAGGTGGTGGTGAAAACAATCCGTGGTGATGCTCTTGGGGACTCGGGGGACCAAATTGTCCAGGAATTCCGCCACGAAGCTGCTGTCCTCAACATGTTTGGCCACCATCCACACATTGTTCCGTTCGTGGGAGCATCCACAGACATTTCCCAGCCGCTGAGTTTGATCACAGAGTATTTGCCGCACGGGACCATCGAGGCTCAGTATGGCAAGCGCCTCAGCTACAAGGAAAAGGGTCGAATCCTTGGCGACGTCGCGGCAGGATTGCTCAACATGCATGAAGGCGGCTTTATCCATCGCGACATTGCCGCGCGGAATTGTCTCGTCGACCAAAACCTCCGCGCAAAAGTTTGTGATTTTGGTCTCTGCCGACGAGTCAATGCCTACGGCGGTTCGCACTTTGACATGAGTGTCGGACCACTCAAGTACATGGCTCCAGAATCACTCCAGCCTCCTCATGCCTTTTCCTACAAGTCTGATGCTTTCTCGTTTGGCGTGCTCATGTGGGAGACTTTTATCGAAGCCAAACCATTTGCGTCAATATCTGCACCTGAAGCCGCTATTCGTGTTCTAGAAGGTGGTCGATTAGACAACACGCATCCAGATATACCGAAAGCGTACCAAGAGCTCATCGCTAGTTGTTTCAAGGAAGATCCGACGTTGCGACCGACGATGGCAGAGCTATTCGACGCCTGTAGGCATCTCCAAGCAGTAGATTGAGTCTAATTGTCGCCAAATTTATCGTGAGCCAGCAAGAACGACATGATCAGCGTCTAGTGCTTACTGCTGGCTTCGCTCCGAGAAGACGCTAAAATGCAAATATTGATGGATTAGTTCCTGAATGTCTCGGAGCGTGACGAAAGAGTCCTTGAGCAGCAAGAGCCGTGGATCTTGTGTCCATACTGCCAGAAGTACTGCCAACAAAAGCGACACGATAGTCAGCGACGCCACCATGTCAATGCGAGGGTGTCGAATGATGGAAAGAATTGCGTCGGGGACAGATGGGATGCCTCTGAGAGCAAGAGCAAATTGACCTTGGACGTTTGTTTCGATGCAATGTTGTAAATGACGATCGGGGCAACAACATGGATGACAATCGTCTTCCAAATTGACTTTTGCTCAGTCATGCTGCTGCTGGGAGGTAGCAAATTGCACGATGGACCCAATGCCCAGAACCGCTGAAGGCAGCGCAAAGTCCATCGGTTTAGAACTTTTTGTCTATTGTAATCATTTCACCAAATGTAAGCAAGTCTCGAGGAAATGATCGTCCAGAGGGCATTGTCACCGCGCATGACGACGCTCGATCCTATGAATCTTTCTATCGTTCATGCTTAATAGCGCTCTCGAACGACAGCATCGCGTCGGTTGCATGATTGCTTTGGCCTCGCCTCGAGTAATGCAACAACTCATCGACAAGATCGTTCACTGGGCCAGAGAATGGAGCTCAAGAATGAATGGCGATATGCCCATCAGTCGTGCTGGAATATTTCTCCCCACCGATACTCCATGGAATCTATCTTTTCACATACTGCCATCTCGCCAGTCAGCTTGGACAACCCTGTCGATGCCCACCGAGAAAGAAACTCAAGACGATACAAAGTTGTCTAGAATGGGCCCTCTTTCCAGCCAGAGGGGGCCTCTCTCCTCCATGTGGTCCTCGATTCATCGAATCAAATTTGCCCTCAGGCGCAGCATATGATTGCGGTGGCATTTTGCACGCATCATCCAACCCGAAGATCCATCAACGACCAATGCTAACTAGTCGGGAATTTCGAACTCAAGCTCACTTTTCAACTTTCTTCATTCATGGCTCCACTTGTTTATTTTATCACGGGCGCTAACCAGGTATCGACGCCTTCTATCTCCTTGCGACATCTCACGTAGTCTATCAGGGCATCGGCTACGAAGTCGTGCGCATTCTATCCGAGCGCTTAGGTGACCAAGCCATCATCCTACTCGGCACGCGCTCCATCGACAACGGCAAGGCGGCTCTTGTGACAATGCAAGAGGCGAATGGTTCATTCAACTATGCCAACGTTCGCTTGCTTGAGATCGACGAATTCCGGCTCGATCCAGCTCACGATCATCCCGACATCAAGACGGTCATTGTGTGCCCAGGCCACTGCGCGACGGAGCTGAGTGCGTACAGAGGAGCTCGAACTCCAACGCAAGGCGCCGAGAGTGTCGTCTTTCCACTCTTTCATCCCAACGAGTCGAAGGCGGGACGCTTCTACCGCGATGGGATCGAGCTTGCTTTTGACGTTCCAATGCCAACGCCGTACCGCCTCCAATGAATATAAGATTGCTCTAAAAGATATCGTCGATGCGATTTCTTGTCAAATGTTGTTGAGAACTTGCAACGGGCACTTCTGCAAACTGTGCCATCCACTGATATAAATTAGATGTCTTTACCGCTTGGGTTTGAAGCTACTGGAGAGAATGGCTCGACGATGACGATCGCGCCAGAGTCATGAGTGGGTTGAAATGCCCCGAGTCTTGGGCCGTCCTCTCGGTGACACTCTCGGCTCCATATGATGCCAATTCTTCAGTGATCGCTCCAAAAATTCTGCCTATGTAGCATTTCGTCCAAGCGCCCAAAATGGCAAAGAAGAGGACGAGGAGAACGGGACTTGCGTAAGCGACAACGTCGACGGAAGTGGTGTAGATGAGTGCGATGCGAATGGCAACTTCAATGAACAAACCAACGCCCCACATTTGACAGACGCGTCGAGATCGATTTCAGGCTTCGCATACATCGCATCAAGATGTTCCTCGGCTTCGGCTCCTCGATATTCGCGCTGATGTTGCCAGATCATGTCTTCCTTTGCACACATGGTGGTCATCAAAAACGTAGCCCCAATGATGCAAGTGAAGATGGAGTCCTTGACTAGCAAGAGCTGTGCATCCTGTACCAGAGCTGCGATAAGAGCCAACAGAGAAATGGATGCCAGAGTCATCGCTGCGATTAAATCCATCCGGCGATTGCGAATGACAGAGACGATTGTATACACTGCGGGTGGGGTGCCAGACAACAAGAGCGCACTCGCCTGGGACATCTCCTTGGACGCGATGCTGTAAATCACAATCGGGGCCACCACATTGACTGTGAGCGTGAGGCAGATTGCTCGTCGGTGCGCCATGCTGCTTAGGTGTCCTCGGGTTTTGAAGTGCGACCGAATTTCAAGATAGCCTTGTTGTTTATCGCCATCCCAGTTGGCAAGGTGACGCCTCTACTCATGTGCCGACGCTACACAACTTCCATTTGGCAATCTCAGTGACTGTTTAATGTAGAATCGAAGCCCATCGTCATCTGTGGCCGTGTATATACCATGGAGATTGTCCGTTCTCTCGTCGTTAATGATATGCAAGAGTTATCTGTTAGTCGCATGGTTAAGCTCGTGACTGTGTACGCTGGGCGACGACCATGTCAGCGCGACTAAGCGTTTTCTCATGGCTTAGACGGCTTTGCAAGGATTCTCAAGATTGGTCTCCACTTCGAGAAACTTTGCTTTTTCAGAATTTGGTTCAGGCGCTGCACCTGAAAACCACCGCGTCCAAATGCCCAAACTCGTGAACGTCACGACCATCAGAATTGGACTTGTGTACGCCACTGCATCCACGGACAGCGTGTAGATCATCGTGATACGAATGGCTGCTTCAATCAGCAAGCCTCCTCCCCACACGCGGCAGACACGCTTTGAGTGAGCTTTCACTTCAGGCTTGGCGTACATCGCATCCATTTCTTCCTTGGCTTCAGGTCCACGATGTTGGCGCTTGTGGGTCCACATCATATCTTCCTTTCCCCAAAACGTGGAGACCAAGAAGGTTGTTCCAATGATGCACGTGAAGAATGAGTCCTTGACGAGTAGGAGCTTTGGATCTTGGGTCAGGCCAGCGATGAGAGCAGACAAGGATATCGACACGACCATCAGCGATGCTACGATGTCAGCTTGACCATGTCGGATCATTGATCCGATCGCGTCGATGGCAGGAGGAATCCCAGAGAGCAGGAGTGCATTCGCCTTGGACGTTTGTTTCGATGCGATGTTGTAAATGAGGATCGGCGAGACCACGCTGATGAGGATCGTCTTGCAGATTGCCTTCCGCTCGGCCATGTTGGTTGACTGGTGTAAATTGAAGAGTGATGAAAGAAAACATATTCTTGTCTTGAAGCCGATGATCTCCACGACGGATTACGCCCGACATCTCCAGTCTAACCATATTTGCACTTTGTATACTCAGAGCGAGCTACGTTGAAGAATAGATCGGTTGGACGTGACGTCGAAGTTCCATTGGAATGATTATTTCTGCTGATTGAGCGTAAACTCATGGAACTGATCGAATCTTTGTCTGCATCGCAAGGAGGATAGCAGGGGAAGAAAGGGGAGGAAAGAGACTTGTCGTGTCGACTACTTCGTGTACACAATGTAATGATGTCACTGCTGTTTCGTCAAGTGCACTGGATGTGTAGCTCGTACATACGTGGCCCATCGATCCATGATGACATTTGTCCGTTTCGTCCGTTGCCAGAATCGAGCAAAAATCACAAGCGTCAGACTGGGGCTGTGCTTCAGACTGACCTTTCATCAAGATCATGACGTGCACAAGAGCCACACAAACAGCCCCTTCGAACGAAACACCGCATCTCAAATCCTTAGCGGGCCGTAGCGGTTGACGTGGAAACGAACGATGAGCATGAAACACCATCGTTCAATGTACTGGAGTAGAGTTGTTGTCAAGCTAATTGCACAGCCTCCGGTGATAACCCTGATGAAAAAGCCTACGGAGTTGAAGTCAAAGATAGTCGATATCGTTCCTGCTCCCTTCGGTGGAGCTACACTGCATTGAATGCTGCTGTAAACTTGAACGATCGAACACTCTCTTAGTGTGTGGGAATGCTTCGGCGACGCTGAAATTTGCCATTGCGCACTTTGCAGCTCGAATACTGCTTTCATCATGAACGGTAAAACAAACAACTGATGACCTCGATGTCTATTTATGAGTTCTCTCAAGGGAGAGAATAGCTATCAGACAGTCGAGCTGATGGTTTTCACATAGCGGTTGTCTGGAGCAGGCTGTACTGCTTTAGATGGCGCGGAGATTTCTTGGCGAGCATGACCAACGTACCATTTCGTCCACAGTCCCAAAGACGTGACTAAGCCATCGCATCGACTGAGATCAAATACACGAGCGCGAGTCGAATCGCTGCCTCCAGCCCCACACACGACAGAGGAAATGCGAACGAGCACGGACTTCGGGCTTGGCTATTTGGCGTCAAGTTCTTCCTTGGCTTCGGGTCCACGTAGTTGGCGATTGTATGTCCAAATGAGGTCTTCCTTGCCACAGACCGTCGAGATCCAAAATGTAGCTTCGATGATAAACGTAAAGATGGAGTCCTTGACCAGCAAGAGTTTGGCGTCGTTGGTCAAAGTCGCAATCACAGCGGACAAGGCGATCGACACCACAGTCAATGACGACAGAATGTCAATGCGGCGGTGCGTTATCATCGTGTGCATGGCATCAGCCGCTGGTGGAATGCCCGACAGCAAAAGTGCATTGGCTTGAGAGGTATGCTTGGACGCGACGTTGTAAATGACAAGTGGCGCGACGACATTAGACAAATTTTGCAAAACAATATTTCTCTGTGAGATTTCCTTCTGTGATGAGAACGGCACTTTGGCAGCGTCAAAATTTCCGCAAATTTTTCCGAATTTTGCGGATATTTTTTATAAATATGCGGAATTCTGAAAGCACTGGTCCGCAGGCTTTTTCCGCAAAACGCGGAAGTTGAGGAGGGCCATTCCGCAAAATGTCGCTTCGAGATCAATGGAAAGTAAGGTAGATCGATCTTGGTTAGTGTGCGATGCACAGAGGAAGCTGGTCTTTTGAACATTTTATTTTTTGCAGCCTATTCTAACTAAGGAGGCTTGGTATAATACCACATGCACAACGTCCCAGACTGTATCGACGGCTTCTTGTTAATTGGACTCATTGTTTTCATCCCAAGTCAGTACTTGGAAACGTCGTTATTATCTCGCTTCGACATTACATAGTGTCGTGTCAAGCTTGACAAAGAAGAGATTGTTTTGGCACCGAAAAGACTGGAATATGAGGAATAGTATTATTGACAAAGATTTTATTGGCTGAAAATATTCTTAAATTCATTTTGATTGGCTAATCGTTCAGCACATCGATTGTGCCCACGATGTGCAGAACTATAATAGTTGTAGTAAGAAAAAGTTGGACGGAAGTTGGATCACCTTTTAAGTACACCAATTTAGTATTTAGTGGGACACAATCATTTCATTATCGTTCGCTTTGTCGTCTTGGTCATTCCTGGGAGGTCCTGCGACGCCTCTTGCGCATTATGTTAACAGCGCTGGTCCATTTGAGGTGATCTTTACGGCGAATCCTGTTAACGTCCGTGTTGTCATAGATTGGAAGGTCTTGCTTCACAGCATCAAGCATACTTGCGGCCTCGGCGACGGACGGCGAATGGGTCAGTCATCCTGCCAGCTTGAACGACCCGCCTTTCGATCGCGCTCATCAAGAACCGGAAATCAGACAGGCGTTTGCGATGCTGCTTCGATGGCATGTCTGCTGGCTGTAGAAGACGCAATGGTGGGTAGCGTAGCCTGGCGTCCCCACAACACCAGTATTCCCAGGCATTTGCGACAGTCCCGCTAGGAAATTCAAACGCTAAAGGTACCCTTTGAAACGACCCATTCCAGTTGAATAAAGTAGGCTCGGGCTCGGATGATGGCACCACAGAGATGTTTTGTTGAGCAACCTCCTGCGAGGTTTGACTTTGAACAAATGAGAGTATTCCTGAGCTATCCAACACTTCGGCCATAATACTTTTCAAAGCTTCACGGCTTAAACCATTTACGTTGTTTGCTCGTTCATCAATCAATGTGACGACCTGATCAACAATAGATGGAGCTAGTTGAGGTAGCGAGGATAGTAACTGATTAATAGCAGTAGTTTGAGCTTCCATTTGGACAAGAATGCTAATGTGGGGTGGAATTCCAGTACATCGAAGATTGTCACTAGGTGTTGTGTGTCGGCATTGTACAAGTCGTTTGAGCTCATGCAAAAGAGCAGGAATGCGAAAGAGTGCCGTCTGGAAAAGGAGATGATCGTTGGGAAGTGTACGCTCCAAGTAGTCGCTGTGATAAACCATGGATGCCAGACAAAACTCACAAATCTTCAAGAGCTGAGGGGGGCAAAGCGGAAAACAATCCATAATAGCTTGTGAAACTAAACCAACTGAATCCACCAAAATGGAGGGGATAAAGCAAAGTCGGGTGACTCAAAAGGTAGTCCAGCAACAAAGCGACCGATAACTTGGTCGCCTGCGGCTTCGTATCGTACATACGTGTCTTGCACGCCAGGCAAGCTCCAACCAGCTCGCAAACATATTGACGCAGACGATGGCCCTGGTGACGAGCACGAGGACACATAAGTTGTTGAGCCCTTTCTTGCCGAGTGAGAGCCGATATCGCTTGATAGTAAGCCCCTTTTTTTCATTTCAAGCCGCACTGTAGGAGTTTCGAGTAGTCTTTTTAGAGCTTTACTGTACCTATCATACTGTTTGCTTCCAGGAAACAGACGACCCCTGTCAGAAAAGCCAAGCACACCAAGCGTAAGAATAGGGCAGACATCAGGTGACTTTGGGTTGGCGTACACGTGTCTTGGATCCTTGGGCCGCTCGCCTTCTTGGTCATTTTTCATGTGGCCAAACTGGATTGCCAAGGCGTCTTCTTGCCAAGCCATATGCCCAAAGTGGATGGTTTCGCCATTACCAGCCGGCACATCAGATTCCAAGTAAGAACCAAGAACAACTGGCAAAATATGATATCCTTTCCGCCAGTGCGAAGCATCTCCTTGCAAATGAGTTTAAATAGCGAAAAGGGTAAAGGCTCTTTGCCTTCAGTAAGACGACCGTCGTTTTCGTGGGATGCCTGAGCCACTGAACGCTTAAGCCCCTTGTAGAATAGTGTAAGCTCAGCAGCAAATTCAGCAGTCATTGGAACACCATATGTGCTGTAAAGATACATCAAGCTCGAGCGCAAGGTGCGATAGACTGATTTGCCTGGATTTTGACCGTCGGCCTTTTTTTGCGATACTAGAAATGCTTCGAACGTGTTGGGCTTGAGAGCTACTAAATCAATTGGTGGATCCAAACGTGGTGTGGCCGATAGCCACGAATTCACAAAAGTTTGGTCAATACGGCCACGGCAGTCAGGATGGAGGAGTTCACAGCTCATTTGATCTAACGAAGCAAGAAACCGCAAAATTCCGCGTTTGTAAATGTCTTTCGACTTACTCCCGATTGTATTACTCCCCACAAAAACAATGTCCTGCTCAAAGGTACCGTGGTCCATGATCGGAGGGAGGCAGATTCGAATGTGGGCGCTGTATCTTGAAGAGTCGCACTTAAACGACAAATATGGAAGAATTAGTTGAGTATTTGACGTTGGATGAGCCGTTCGACGAATTCGCAAGAATCCTCGAAATCCAAGCATATACAGTAAAACCTCGAGATAGTCACATCAATTTCAGGGTATAGTTTATAAATTTGTAAAGGTATAAGACTATAAGGTTACGTCATGTTATCATTCATGTCATTAAACCTGGCAAATTTAAAGCTCAATTGCATTGATCGAGTTATCCAATTCATACAGTTCTTCATCGAGGATTGCTGTATGGCGCCAACAATTCGAAATTGTTGACTCAGTGACCTCTTGCCACGCTGCTTGGGCCCATTGCTCTTCTTTGATCTTGAGCTTGTCGGCGAGACTGTTACGTTGGCGATGCATTGAGATTCAAAGTTAGCGTTGCCACCACTTATTCTTTCACCTTTCACATTTTATTGGATATAAAGTATCAATTTATATAAAATATAAAATTAGAAAGGTGTGACTAACTCGGGGTTTTACTGTATACAAATTGCAAATGCCATCCAAAATTTCTATTCGTCGCTTTTCGAAAAGTTGGAGAATCGGTCCAACTTTTCACTGAAAATTTGGGGGATTCATCCCACAAATTCAATAGAACTCGGAATATGCTCACGGCGGGCCAACATTTTGAGACTTTGGCATTTCCAAAACAACAAGAGCATGGCTTAAAAGCAAGAGATGGACCCTAGACAGTTTTGGGCAGTACCATTCTTACATTTTTTGTCCTTTGCGGAAATGCGGAAGCACATACTAGTATAACACTCTTTCAGCAGCGATAGATATTGATTTAATGCAGCACAACCTTTCAGATACGTTGTGCGCTTGATATACTAAACTACTTCGCACATGCTTAGTTCGTTGAAGCAACCTAGATATACTTTGCGGTCGAGTTTGCGTTAATTTGCGGAAGTCTGACACCCTCATTCCGCAACTTCCGCTGCGGATATTGTAACGCTGCACTTTGGCGGTTCTCCACGGGGCAAATGAAAGAATGGCAAACGCGTCGTCGTTTTCCTAATGAGTCTACCGTGAGCGATCGACACTCCTTGCGATGGGTGAGACGACCTGAATGCCGACGAGTTTGATTTGAACGAGTATTGAGATACTATTCAAATTCAAGGCACGCTCTTTACACCCATAAATAGACAGATTTCGCAGACGTTCCCATGCATTTGCCATTCCTCAAATCTGGTCTGATCTTTGAGGATATGGCATTAAATTTAGTTGGATTTCGCAAGTTCTATTTCCACATCCGGATATTTAGCAAGGCACACATATGTCTCACTTCTGCACTGCCTTCCAATGCTCTCTGTCGAGGACCTCATCTCTGTTCTCCGTCGCCGTCGCCACCTTTCGTTTGAAGGAAGAATGCGACTCTTGCGGTCTTGCGCTATTGCCATTGCACGACCAATTGTTCCCTACACTAGACTGAACCTGGGTCGAAATGAACGATGCCGATGCTGAGCTGAAATTCCGATTCGATGTACATGGAGTGTACAAACTAACTCAACTTCTCCACATGCCGCATGTTGTAATCACTGAAAGTCGGGATAGATGCCTCGGTGTGGAAGCTTTGTGCATTGTCCTCCATCGTTTAGTGTATCCCAAAAGGTATTATGAAATGATGCCAGTGTTTGGGCGATCACGGGAATCCTTATCTCCTATCTTCAATCATGCCGTAGACTATTTGTACGACAAGTGGAGTGATGTGCTATACTTCCCGTTGCATATTGTCCAACGTCGTTTAACCATTTATGCCAGAGCGGTTGCTCGAAAGGGGGCCATGATGTCGAACATCGTCGGCTTTATTGATGGAAGTAAATTTGAAACCTGTCGAATCACACCGAGAGCAATAAATGATGACATTCGAAATGCAAAAGGTTATGGTGATTCGCAGCGACTTATCTACAGCGGTCATAACCGACGCCATTGCTTGAACTTTCAAGCCGTCACCTCGCCTGATGGTTTGTGTGTTAGCTTTTGGGGACCACTTGAAGGCTCCCGTCACGACACGACATTGTTGCGCCTGGGTAAACTCCAAGAATATCTCGACGAGAATGAAGATTTATTCATGGGTTATTTGATTTACGGGGACCCAGCGTATGGAATGTTAAAGTGGATATGCTCTGGCTTCAAAGACAATGGAATTGATGCCGCCAAACGTGAATTCAATGCAAGTATGAGCAAAGTCAGGCAATCTGTCGAATGGTCCTTTGGTATCATGAAACAATTATGGGCAATGGTGACGTACAAGATGGAGCAAAAGATTATGCTACAAAATGTCGGCAAAGTCATTCATATTGCCATGCTGTTCACGAATTGTCATTGCTGTTACTACGATGGAAATCAAGTGAGCTCCTACTTTAACTTGAAACCACCAGCTCTTGAGGAATACTTGAAACGATAAGATAAAATAAAAATGCATCTACTTTGACGCAATTATCTCTAGAAGCTGTCGAATGAAACCCAACGTTTCTGCATTTCGTTCTTGTTCCATGACACGCAAGTTTAGTCTTTCTTGCCTCTCCTTTTCACGCTCTTGGCGGTCTTTTTCGCGTTCTTCCATCTCTCGTTCGAATTTTAATTTTTTGAAAGCAAGCCGTTCTTGTTCAAGGGCAATCTCTTTTGCTTGAACTTCTTCAATAAGTTTTCTCTTGCGACCCACAGTACCATCCACCTCACTTGATTCAGAAGTCTCAGAGGTGTCTACTATTTTTTGGCGACCACGCATCATGGCTTGCTCACGTACATACATTGCCGATATTTCCTTTTGTTGTTGTTTTGCAGCCTCGCTTTCTCGATCACTTTGTTTCATAGAGTCATAATCATCAATCAATCCAACTAGCTCATCCAACAAGCGAGTTTTCTCCGTCTCCTCTTGATTGACACCAGACAAGGTCAAAGACTTGTTTTGGAACTTTCGATGGGCATTGATCAAGTTTAAAAATCGATTTTGTGCCTTCTTGCCATCAAGGAATCGTCTGCCGAAGCCTGGGGTCTGAAGCAGACACTGAGCCAGTTGGTCCCACGCCTTCGTTGTCCGCTGAGCCTTGAACGGCAGGTCGTTGTTGACTTGTATGAGAAGAAACATGTCGTCCTTGTCGCTCCACCATCGTCGTTCGTTCGATTCAACATCAGGCTCTTCACTCTCCGCGCTTGCTTGAGGATTTTCGTCCATGTTCACTCTGTGGAAACCGGAAGTGGCAAGCCACAAACACGAGCCATTTAACGGATGCCATAATAGTTTATCAAAGGTTGCCATAAAATAATTGAATTATAGAGGTAAAATATATGGTAAAAACGTGGCAAGGAGTTTCGAAATCTGTCTAATGACTCTAAACAAACCCTATTTTTAGGTCCATAGGATGTTTTAGGATGTGCAATTTGGACTGACATACATTCATTTTAAGAGAAGTGTGATGTTGTAGCAAATAAGGTAGTATTTATTAACTGTCGAGGCAGCCAAATGGTCCACAATTATGAAAATTCCATTGAAATGACTTGTTATCAGAATTTGCTGAGAGGAATCTCGGCTTGTAAATGCCTACTCCGTATGCATAGTAGAGCATGCGATCCTATAAATGATAACGTTATGATTTGTTTTTGGCATGATTGGATACATTTTTTGAATTTTTAGTTACTCTATTGGCCCACCCTATTGCTGAGGCCATCCTCAGCAAATTCGACAAGATATCTCCAATAGTGAGGCAATACAAAATATCATATATTTCGGATCAATTTAATGGCCGATGCACGAAAATACTGAGAGTTCTCTCAGCGATTCACATTTCTCATACTTAAAATTTGTATTTCTCTCGACGAATTACGATTAATGACTTGTTATCGGAATTTGCTGAGAGGAATCTCGGCTTGTAAATTTTGACCAATTATTTTATTGAATACGTTTGATTGGACAAATGTAATCGACTTAGTGATTTTCAGAGTTGTCGCCAAGCCACCTCCGGCTGCAAATAGCAAAAGAGTTCGTAGCGCTCATGCAATACGCATGGCGTTTAATATCATTATGTAGCTAGACTTTCAAGTGATGACAACGACAGAGATGAACGTTTGCTTTGCCCAGATCATACATAATGCGTAGTAAAAGTTTAATGTCTCACTAATCTACAACTCCCTCTGAACATGACATTTGCAAGAATGATCATGCTGATTTGAAATCTCGTGTACAAGACACAGTTTGAGACAGTCGTGGCGCGATACTGTCAAAGCGTGCCTTGTTTTCACAGCAGAGCAATAGAAGTTTCATACATAGACATCATTTTATATGCTGTTATCATTTGAACAGACGATACAAATGAAATTCCAAACTATAGCTTCAAACTGGAGTTAGTGCTCATAGTATTTGCACTTTTTCAGCTACAATTGGTCAACATGATGGAGGCTTTCTCGGCTTAGCGAGGTGGAATTTCGATATAAAATCCACAAAATTGCAGCTAGTCAATGTATAGGCTACCTAGTGTTGTAGATACGTCTTACTAGTGAACATGGTGAATGCTTCATTGTCTCCAATGCCTACTCCGTATGCATAGTAGAGCATGCGATCCTATAAATGATAACGTTATGATTTGTTTTTGGCATGATTGGGTACATTTTTTGAATTTTTAGTTACTCTATTGGCCCACCCTATTGCTGAGGCCATCCTCAGCAAATTCGACAAGATATCTCCAATAGTGAGGCAATACAAAATATCATATATTTCGGATCAATTTAATGGCCGATGCACGAAAATACTGAGAGTTCTCTCAGCGATTCACATTTCTCATACTTAAAATTTGTATTTCTCTCGACGAATTACGATTAATGTCGAGTTGATGGTTATCCGGATACTGTATCCGAATATTTTCTATGTTGACTATTGTAGTCATCCTCACTCCGTTGGACAAAATTTCAAATGTGACTTTGGACAGAATGCAGTTGGCAAATGGTCATTTTCCAATTTTCCATCAAGGAGCAACCATGAGCAAGTCGAACGTGATCGTCCTCATCAATGTCGTCCTCCCGCTTATCATTTACAACATCGCGTCAAAACACACCTCTCAAGTTGTCGCGCTTGTCCTGTCGGGGATTCCGCCCGCTGCAGACGCCCTCTATACAATGGTCAGAGATCGCCGCATCGATATTTTGTCCTCCTTGACGGTGGTTTCAATCGCTCTCTCTGCTGTCATTGCCACCTTGACCCACGACCCAAAACTCTTGCTCGTCAAAGACTCCATGTTTACCCTCATCAGGAGCGACGTTTTGGCTGTCGACAGTGTGTGGGAAGGAGAATCTCATTTGGACGTACAATCGTCAACTTCGAGGACCCGATGCCAAGGCAGAACTTGACGCTGCTTATGCCAAGCCGGAAGTCCGCTCTCGCTCGCATTTCATCTGTCGTGTGTGGGGATCGGGTCTGTTGTTGGAAGCAGCCATCCGTGTGGCTCTCGTGTACACGATCTCAGTGGATGCAATGGCTTATGTGAGTCCAATCTTGATGATTGTAGCATTTGGTTGTCTGGGCTTGTGGACGAAATGGTATGTCGGCAAAAGCCAACAACAAGCAAAGAAGAGGTTAAACTCGCAAATCCACCTTACTCCAAGAGCTCAAGTTCCGTCGTCTAGGCGCTCCACGTACAGAAGCATTAGCAATTAACATATGTAGTATAAAGCGATGAACACTTTCTTGCAAATTTATCTTAAGTGTTTCTTCATCGCTATACCGATTGCCGACAGCTCCAAGTTTGGATGAAAAAATGTCGACATGGATTCCGTTGCTGTAATTAGATTCCGTCGATTGCGACAAAATTCCGGCCAAAGCAAGTCCAAGGGCGGTACATTTTGTATTCTGTGCTGTCAAAGAACCAACTTGATTTATACGCCGCTGGAACAATGTTTATTGTACCTTTGGTTGACAGATGGACGTAATTTGTACTCCAGGAGTACAAGTTCTGGACATTTGGGTGCCACGACGTCGCACTGGAAGCTCTCTTCAGAGAACCACTGATCAATACTCGACCGAGTATTTTCAACACAGGACATTCTTTGAACCAACTTGTCTCTGTCAAAACTTGAATAAACGAGATGGGATACACAGCTCTGGTCATGAACAAACGAGCGTCGTCTTGCATCGAGTGTGAAAACTCACTTCCGACCTTTCAAACTACTGTAACATTTCAATGCTCGAATACGCGACTGTCTTGAGAGAGAACTTTAGTACTACGTAGTATTAAAAAGTTGAAAGCGACAAGTCCTCTGGTAGATAGAACCACTTTTCACCCCAAGACATATCTCGAGGAATCAATTGATTCCATGCCCATTCGAAGCCTTCTTCGTCCGTCTTCGATCGTTTGATAACCTTTCACGGTGACTCCTCTCCCTGCCAAAGCAGCTAATTACTCGTTGATGTCCATGAAATCAGAATCCACATGGTCCTTGCGATGCTGAATTGATTATGATGACTATTGTAGTAATAGTCCGTGAGAATCTATGTGAACACTTCTATTGAATGTAGTGCATTTGAAAACACAACTCGGCATCAATTTGTCATATTCAAATTTTCCAACTTTGAGCAACCATGAACAAATCCAATCTCATCAAAAAGATCGTCATCGTCAACGTCGTCCTGCCGCTCATTATCTACCACATTGCGTCCAAACGCACCACTCAAGTCGTCGCGCTCGTCCTCTCGGGGATTCCACCAGCAACTGATGCTGTCTACACGATGGTCCGAGACCGCCGCATCGATATTTTGTCTTCCTTGACGGTGGTTTCGATCGCTCTCTCTGCTGTCATTGCCACCTTGACCCATGACCCAAAGCTCTTGCTTGTCAAAGACTCCATGTTAACTCTCATCATTGGAACGACGTTTTGGTTGTCGACAGTGTACGCCAAGGAAGATCTCATGTGGACTTACAACTGTGGGATGGTCGGATCAGTGAAGTCCGAGCTTCTCGCCGCAAGAAAAAGGGGGTCAAAGGTTAGAGGTCGCCTGGGGCTTTAGGTGAGCCAGACGCGATCGAAGGAAATGGAGAGGCCCGACTGTGGGTTGAAAATCCGCAGTAGTTGACCGCTGGTGGGGGAGAGGACGGTGGGGAGGACCGGGAAGGGGTTGGTTGCTCGGTTGCCCACGAGCTACGCCTAGCGTTGACTGGCGTTGGTGGTGGGCGATTGACAGTGCGGGTTTTCGACAGACCCACGGAACTCCTGCAAACTTCTTGGCGCTTAAACTCTCTCGACGGGACGCCACAAACTTAGAGATTCATTCAACGCCAGCCAAAAAGAGCTCTGTCTAACTACTGCCTCTGTTTCCTAAGCTACTCCTAACTTCGCACGCACGCTCTGTAATTGTCTCCGTCTCGCTCCACGATTGGTCTCTGACCTTTACTCACTCACTCAATTGGCCATAAGTCTTGGCAGCACACTCGCAGCAGGCCACCACACTGACTGCAAGCCTGGTTGGCCGCCCTCCATTTGTGGCCACTGCTCTGGCTTGTTGGGCTCTGCTTTTCCACTCGTACTGCTTGCTCCTTGGTCATGATTCCTGGACAATCCGGCACTGCAATCCACTCGTAGTCCGTCGCGATTGGCGACCTTTCAGCCAATAGATCATCGCTCTTTGTGTCAACCTACGCGTTGGATCGGTTTCGCGAGTGGCGGCTCGCTTTGCCACAAACCACCCCTGGCAGCTCGTGACGCCACGGGCACAAACGGCTGCCAACCGACGAGCGACACTCGCTGGGCTTCGCTCCCTTGGTCCACAAGTGCTTTTGAAATGGAGGTCAGCTTCAACAGTCATCGCCCACACTCGTATCTGTCAAGCGACTCTTCGGATCTCGAGCCAAAGCGATCGTTCACCGCCAATCGTAAGCCACAAGTCGTGCGCCGCAAGGACAAGATCATTCGAGACAAAATGAGTCAATCGCTACCATCGCCACCACCGGCCGATTCGTCGCTACAAGGGCCAGGTTCGCCACAAGATGTTTCGTCGGTAGCACCGCTTCCCGGGATTTTCTTAGTGTCGGGCAAACTGGGGGACCATGCCGTCAACTCGCCGGAGGATTCTCCACTGCCACAGGACAACGAGTCCGATGATGAGGCTCCGTTTGATGCGAGCACTCCTGGGCCGTTCAGCAGCGACCCCATCGAGGAGCTCAAAAACCAGGTCAACCACATCAATCACATTCTGGCACGGATTGACAAGCAGGACGCGGCCATCATTGAGATGAATGAGCGAGTAGCTACACAAACCACCGCCGCGGAGCAGCTCAACAGCCGACTCACTCGACAAAAGGCATCCGTTGACATGTAGCAAACAGTGTGGTTCAATATGGGCGAGCTGTGGTCAAGCTCGCAGCCGACTTGGACAACCTTCGACTTGCGGTGCAATCGCAGGGGCGCTCGCCACGCCGTCGTCCAGACGTCGAACTGTGCGGCATGTTAACAAACAAAGGCTATCCTTGTCGCAACTCCTTGGCGCGCTGTCCATATCGTCGCTCTGGGATGCATCCGGCCCAGCCAACTGACAGTCCATCATCCTCACAGAACGAATCTTCACCAGACGAGCCAACGGAATAGCCATCATAGTCAATTCTCTGAGCAACACGACATCTTCTTTCTTCTTCATTTCCCTTTTCACCATTGTTGTCGCTCATCTTCTTCTGGCCATGGCTCTCAACAACCAAAACAACACTGATCGGATGCACCAAGTGATCGCAGCGGCCAACCAGCAGCTGGGACAGGCGCTTCGAACCTTTCACACTCACCTGGACGACCACAAAACCGAGGTGCAAACGCGCATTCGGGAAGCTCACCACCAGCAAAACACATTCAGCCACACAATCGCCGAACACGCTCAACTGTTCCGTCAGTTGCGGCACCAGATCGCGCTGAAGGACCGTGAAATCCGCCAACTGCAAGAACGTCATACCGAGCTCGCCCAGTGCGACTGAATGAGTTGCTGGCACAGCACTTGAAGCAATATCCCCTGGACCATCGCGATGCCAATCGTGACATGAGGGGGCACATGGGCGCACCATGTTTGGGGATTACGCCAGGAGATTTGCCTAACACGCCATCGTGCTCCCATTACAAGGACGAGTGCCCCTTCGGATACAGCTATCACATCGACGGCCATGGTCCTCGCATTGACTTCCCCGCGCTGCCCCTCGACTGATCGGCTCGCTTGGCACGTTTAGAATCTTCGTAGTATAATCCCATTGGCCGATAATTCAGGAGCGTTTGTTGATCGATTTCATGAGTCAGTTTGTTCGCGGATTCTGTGCACCGTCCTCGCTAATCAACTGACCGATGCCGTCAAAGGACTCAGACGGAGCCAAGCCATCGGGCTCACAATCTAACCAGCTCGCACCTCAGCCAGCCGTCATGTCGTCCTTCCAAGCCACTTTGAGTATAGCCGCGTCCGAGCTCACCACCGAGCTCGGAAACCACGCTCTGCGCCTCCAAGGGGTCTTTCCTGGTGCCGCCTCTCCGTTAGCCGACCTCCCTTCACTTGCGCACGCAACTGTTGATACGCTCGCCAACTCCCGGCAGCTGATCAGACGTGACGCTCGAGGATGGATTCACGATTCGAAGACACGCCAAGAATTCATCTCCATCGCCCATTCTTTGCTGCTCAGGAACAGTCACCAACTCGCGGCCAGCGTTCTGGCTACAGCGCAAGCGACGCAGCGAATCAGCGTTCTTGAGGAGCAAGTGGGGATCCAAGCGAATCTCATTCAACTACAGGAGAGCCGCATTGAGGCGCAGGGGCGGCAAGTCGACGCGTTGGAGGCTCAGGTACTAACATCCACTCGCCATTGTTGAAGCAATTCGTGTAGCTGAAGGCCTTGTCGGAGGCGAAGGGGTCTGAGGCCTTATCAAGCATCGTTGTCGCGCCTGCCAGTGGCCAGGATCTCTCCAGCGCGGGTGTTGACCTCGGTCCACCCATAGACACGCCACCAAGTTCACCTGTCGCGCGAATGCGCGAAGCCATTCGGGAGTCTGTGACGATCGATTCTGACGGGGCAGCCACACCGCCGGCTGACCAGGACAATGATCTCTTTGCGGCCCCCGCATCTCCCGTGGTAGACAACTCTGACGACTCCGACTACGAGATAGTGGAGAACCCGGGAGCCGCGACAAAGTCGTATTGGGTGTACGAGGACAAAACATCAGCAGAAGCTCAGCGCTACCGCCAAGCCATGGACGAGAAGCTGTGTGACCACCGCTACCCTGGGAAGGAAGACCAGCACTGCGCTCTACCTCTGGCGGATTGCATGGAACGTAGACTTGGCGACCACGGGGAGCAATGTCGCTGGATTACGACGAAGCATATGGCTCGCTGCAAGGCCCCAATCAAGCAATGTTCCCAACATCGTCAGTGGGCGCCGCAACCACCTCCAGGCAAATTGTATCGCCGTGAGTTTTCCACTCGCCCAAAAGGAGTCGAAGCTCGACGCTTTTTCCTATGCGAATACCGATCTTACAAGCAGGAGTTCACGGGCCCCGACAAGAAGAAACCACGTATCATCTAGCTTGAACCAACGACCAAGTTCGGGGCCATCGAACTAGGAATGGAGCTTTTCGTTGTAGCATAGCGTAATGATTAATGCCCCACCATCTTGTTCGTCCAATTTTCTTCATAAATCACATGTAATCAAATGCATAATACGCACGTTCCCATCACAAAATCAATCAATTTCCATTCCATCACCAACAATCGGGCCATTCGATCCACCTGCACCTCACAAAGCCAACCATACCAAAGTAATCTCAACCAAGTAAAGCGCTACAGAACCGGGATAAATGTCAATGTCGGGGGCCTCCGAACCGGAACTCGGGATATCGCGATCCATTTCAAGTACCGTTGGGCTGGGATTTACGCTTGATCGTCGTCCTTTGTCTCCTCCTCTTCGATCGGGTGGAGCTCTTCCTGGCCCATCATCGCAAGCCGATCAAACCCGAGGCGCACTCGCTCAAATTCGTAAATCAGCTCAGACGGCGGGATGTTGACGAGCGCTTCCCATATCCACGGTCCACCCCGGTAAAATTGAACTTCATACTCCTTCGTGCCTTCTGTGTATCGCACGTTTCGCACAGCCACAACTTGCGGGCGCGAGCCCAGTACATCGTCGCGGTCGGGTCGTCCACCAAGAAACGAGTCGTCGGGTAAAGCTAGTTCTTCGTCAAAGTCAATTTCCGGCACGCTTTGCAACAATTCCACTGGCCGCTCTAAGTAAACCCGTCGCGGCTTCTTCCGAGAGTCGTGCACAACTGCGTGGAACCGATAGACCTTCCCCGTGTGACGCACACGAGACTCCAGTTCGCTTGAGTAATCATTGGGACGCGACAACACGCGGAAAGGGCCATGCCAGCTGTGAGCTAACTTGACTTTCACGCCGGGCTTGACCTGGTCGATGTACAGCCACACTGCATCACCCACTTTGATGCGCTCGTCAACATTTTCAGGCAATTGCTCGTTGTGGCGACGCGCACGGTTAGCGATGGCGGCAGCCACTAAGTCTCGGTTCAGAGCATGGCAATACACTTGTTGCTGGTGGACTTGCAATCGCCAGCGATAGGCTTCCGGCTCAGCATCCCCGCGAACTGTCGGCAGGCTCGCAGTGATCGTAGTGTGCGGGTCCCATCCGTGCATGAGAAAGAACGGAGTCTCCTTGCGCACGACCGACACGGACGTGTTCATCGCGAACACCAGTCTCTCAGCCCAGTCGTCCCAGTCTCTTTGCTTCGGATCCTGAACATAGTGCTTCACGGCAGGGGTCATCACTTGGATCGATCGCTCGATAAGGCCATTCGCCTGCGGACGGTATGCAAAGGTCGGCATCTGCCGCTGCCCCAACATCTCACAGAAATACTTGAACACGTTCGACATGAAGGAGGGGTCGCGGTCATGGCGCAGTTCGAGGCAGGCTCCAAAGCGGCGGGAAACAACTTCCTCGAAGGCGAGAGCGACTATGTGAGCCGTTCGATTCGGTGTCGCCTTGGTCATGATGAAACCCGTGAACACGTCGGCGAAGACAATCAACTGGGTGTTCCCTCTGAACGACAACGGCATGTCGGTTGCGGCATCCATGCACACCACATCTAGCGGCCCTTCCGGGGTGAGGTTCCCAGGGCTCAGAGCTCGGAAGTTCGGCGGTGGTCCAGCCGTTTTGCAAACGGCACAGTCGACGACGTAGTCCTTCGTATCGGCGTATATTAGTCTCCAATAGAAGTGGGCTCTTGCGCGCTCGTACGTCCGTTGGAACTTTGCGTGTCCACCCTGAGCGTCGTCATGACAATGAGCCAGCACCACCTTGACCAGGACTCGCGGGATCACCAGCTTCCATTGCATGCGCTCTTCTGGCGATCTCTTCGACGACCACTCGACACGGTATAGAGCCCCTCGCTCGCCGATTTCGAACTGACCGGCCAACTTGGGCAATAGGCGACACTCCGTCTCAGTCAGGTGGCTGACCTCACCCCGCAAATAGCACTTAATATTCGCCAATTCTCTTTCTCGATCTTGTGCCTTGCTCACTCGATCCAGCCTCAGTGCGGCCATTTTCTCCGTCGACCTCGCTTGGAACGCCATAATCATCGGGGTTGCAGCGGCAGCGGCGGGATGCAGAAGCTCTGGTAACAGGTTGTGTCGCTGTAGCTCTTCCAGGACCGATTCATCCAGCACTTGCCCTCCAGCGCGGTCTTGCAGCGCGAGCCCAGCCAGCAGATCAGCGGCGCCGTTCCATTCCCGCTTCACATGGTGAAATTCCACCCCAGTCGCTTGGTCCTTCAGCACACGGACCCGATCAAGGCAGCTCTGTAGATGGGACTGTTTGCTCTGCATCCACCCCAGTACTTGGTGGATAACCAAGCGCGAGTCACCGAAAATCATTGGATTTGCCAGGCTTAGACTCAAGGCACGTCCAAGGCCACAATCAGTCCACTGTACTCTGCAAGGTTAACCGTTCGCATCAGCGAGGACACCCTACCCACAGCACACTCCAACCAGGCAGCTGCCAGATCACAAAGCCGAAGCTGCCAAGTTTCTCCTTCACTTTGATAGCGCCGTCAAAGGCGACCACCACAGTCCGTTCGTCGGGGTCGAATTGGGGCAGAGCGGCTTGCCTCTGAGAGACCTGCACGTCCTTGGCTTTGTTGGGTTTGTACACGTCCATATCAGCCAAGGTTGACGCGTCTGGGGGGTGCAGGATGTCCATCAAGCGAATCGGCAGGGCCCATCGTTCGTCCAACTCGACCACTTGTTCCACGCGAATCGTCCACGGCGACAAGATTGCAGCCCACGGCAGATGATCGGCTTTGCCATGCTTGTCGGCCAGGATCCACTTCAAGAGGCCATGGCGACTGTACACCACCAACTGCATGTTGCGCAACTCATAGTAGCAAACCTTGACGGCACGCAGCAGAGCAAGAGCCTCCTTAGCCCACTCCTCGTAACGCGGCTCGCCGCCCTTCAGAGTCCGACCACAGAACCTCACAGGATGCAGCCCTCCATCATAGTCCTGACAGACTGTCGCCGAAATCGCCCAAGTTGTCGTGTACAATAGGATGTGGAACTCTCGGCCAGGATCGGCATGACGCAGGAGCGGTGTCGACGAGTAGGCGGCCTTCAGGTCAGCGAACGCACAAACGGCAGCGGGCGACACCAAGCCAAGGCGTAGTTCTTCGTCTGAGATCTCGTACAGACAGCTCGCCAAAATCGAGTAATTTTCGATAAATCGGCTATAAAAATTCAGCGAGCCCAGGAACGATTGCATGTCACTGAGGCACTTCGGGAATGGCGCAGCTAGGACAGTATCGAGACTCCGTGGCCTTGCTTCCAATCCTCTGCGAGATACAACGCGGCCAAGGAAATCGGTTGCGAATTTGCCAAACTTGCTCTTCAGGGCCGAGATGCTCACGCCGAAATAGGTCAAGCGTGCGAGGATACGATCGGTCAGCTCTACGATTCCATCCCACGAATCGGCGCCGTCGCTTATGTCGTCGGCGAACGATGTGCGGTTGGCCGGCGGTGGAAGCTGCGATAAGTCGCATTTAAATCCCAAAGCGAACATATCCACTGGCTCGCCATCAGCATCATCATCGGTCACCCCTGGTGGCATGTCCACAAAGCCAAACAACGCGTTCGTAATCATCCGCTGGTATATCATCGGCGCATTCTTGAGCCCTTGCGCCATTCGCGTCCATTCGAAGTGGCCCAACGCGCAGATGAAGGCACTGACCTTGCGCGCCCGCTTGGTTGCACGTACGACCCAAAACCCGGATGCGTTGTCGAGTGACAAGAACCACTGCATCGTGTGGAAGTTGGCTAGCATTCCGTCCAGCGTCGGCATCGGTGACCGCATGAGTTCTTGGAGCTCGTTGATTCCCCGGTAGTCGATACAAAGGCGGATATCTTTGCCACCCTTCTTGAGGACCAGCACGATCGGGGAGGCCCAAGGCGAATTCGAAAAGGTGATCAGCCCAAAGTCCAACAATCCTCGCAGGAGGTCAAACAGCTTCTTCAACAGCTCTGGGCGGATGCGTCTTGCTCGTTCAGCTAGTGGCTTTGCTTCACCGACATCAATGTCGCAGACAGCTCCCTTAGCAGGCGGCGGCAGGCTGTTGCCCGACTTGATAAAGAACTTTCGGTGCTTGCGGAGGACGACTCTCATTTTCTCTTTTTCTTCATCGCTCAATTCATCCTCGCCGACGTCCAGTTGATCAGGGTCGAACGGCTCTACCTCGCGAAGCACTTCAGGGATTATGGCTAGCTGCTGCTCCAATTCTTCAGTTGACAAATCGATTCCTTCGCGCAGCATTACTTCTTTAGCCATCCGCCGCTGATCCAGGTTGTCGGGCATCGTGTCCATCAGGAAGATTGATGGTGGAGGCAGCGTGTCCCGAAAGTGGCAGGCATGGTAGCAGAAGACAGCATGCATCCTTGGCTCGGCGGCTTCCACCGGATCCAGCGGCGCTTCATGGTCGTCCACCGATTGTGTAATAGGGGGCCGTTCGTCATCCACGCCGTAGTCACCGTCGCTCTCGCAGGTTGTACGCAGTTTCCCGTCAGCAGTGAGCAAGTGTCTGGGTGACGGGGGTCGCGGTTCCCTCCAGCTGTTGTCGTCAGCTAACTCAGCCGCAGCTTCTTCCAGTCTCGCTCGGTGGTCATCGGGGTAACTCCCTTCCCACGCTTCCGTTTTCCACGCTTGGTATCTCAAACTACTCGTACGCACCATCAGCCGGCTAAGCGGTCGCTCGCCTTGGGCTGAGATTGCCCCGACAACAGTGTTGGCAGACAGAAACACGTTGCGTTCGCTGACGTTTGTGACCTTGTAGGCTGCTGGTTTGTCGTCGGCGTCTAACGCAGTGGTAATCCAGCGCACATCGCGATGAACCCAGTATTCCAGTGTCTCTGGCATTCCTTCTCGCAGCTTGGGTAAAGGCACAACGATTGATCCACCGGGCGGGATGCTCGCATCGCGGTTCAGGCGCACGTAATTCATGTAGCCACGACTGTAGCAGACCGGCTGGTCGTGTAGTTCGACGTACTTGCCTTCAGGTAGGTTCAGTTCGCGACGACTCGCATCCACCATGACGACAGCGCGGAACAGGAAGTCCATCCCAAGGATGGCGTCGAAGCCAGTGTCCCCAAAGTCGCAGACAGCGATGGGGAAAACGTAAACTAGTCCGCGACCAATGGTCAACTTGATGTCTACGATGCCTTGAGTGTTCACAACGGCGGCTCCTCCAAGGCCAGCTATATCAGTCGTCTTCGTTGTGTCCACTTTCAGGCCGAGTTTCTTGACGACCATGGGGTGGATGATACTCATGTTGGCACCAGTATCTACCAGGACCACCACTGCTTGGTCCATGATTTGCGCATTTAGGAATGCTTGGCGGGTCATGTCGTTCTCGATGAACGTTGTATCTTGCCAGTGACCAAAGTGTTCGCCTTCCTTGAGCCCGTACTCGTCTGACAGCGCCACGCAGTCGACAGCCGAGTAGAAAACAAAAGGTTTGTCAATAAGGTTGGATGTATTCTTGGTTACTGGGGGAACTTTCAGGAAACCAACATGGTTGGCGGCATTGGCGTCGCGTCGACTTTTGATTCTGTCTTCATTCTTGATTGCTTCTTCAACGCTTGCCGTAACCGCTCGCTCTTGTCGCTTCCTCTTCCATCCACGAACCACCTCAAAAAGCTCTTCGAACTCCGTCAGTAAGGTTCTGGTGGGGGCTATTTTTATGGATTTTTCTTGGGTTTTCAATGTTTTTGGGTTTTCGTCATTTTTCAGTTTTTCTTGGTTTTTTGAGTCAGTGTGCGATGTCCGACGTCCGTCGCGGCTGGGGTATCGCGGTCCCCACGGACTTACAAGTTTAAACAATCCAGGCTGGGCATGTCGGGGATGTCCAGCCTTTGCAGGAACTCCTTCAGCTCGGCAGCTTGTTGACGAGTCGGGCACGGATCGGCTTTGTGGTGCGGTGTCGCACAGAGTTGACAAGCCTTGAAGCAGTTGATCTCCGGGTGCCCCATGCGTTGGCAGAGAGTGCAGAAGACCTTCGACCAGCACAAGCCATCCAACTTGAAGTGCGTCTTGCCACAGTCGCGACAGACCTCGCGACGCGCCTCATGATTGTTGAGTCCAAGAGCGAAGATCTCAGCGCGCACAGAGTCGGTCGCTGCCGCCGCCAGCTTGGCCATGTCCGTTGGGGTCACAGCGTCAAGTGGTTGACACGCGGAACCTTTGCACGTTCTTGTCGCTGGTTGCCGCTCGGTTGGGCCGTTCCTCGTTGGCTGCGATGCTCTCGCAATGCTTCAGTGTGGCGCTGGTCATTCAAGTACTCCTTCAAGTCGTCCATCGAGGTGAAGTGCATCGAAGAGATCCACTTGGCTTGGCTCGGATCCGCCAGCGAGTGGCAAAAGCACCGTAAGTGGTCGACAAAGTGCTTCCGATTGGTATCGTACTTGAGACCGATCTTCGTGGCAGCCGCGTTGAAGCGGAAGAGGTACTCGCGGATAGTCTCATTCTCCTTCTGACGCATCGTGTAGTAGACCTCCTGCTTGGGCACCGGACTGAGGATGTACTCGCGGACGAAGCTCGCACGCACGGCCTTCCAAGTGGATCGTTCGTCAGCTCGCAGCTGGTTGTACCAGTCTTGGACGACTCGGCCGACAGTCAGGCGGAACTTGCGTTTTGCCTCGTCGTCAGTCCATCCGCTGGCGGTCGCATTCTCCTCGAATCGTCGGAAGAAACTTGACGCCGCATCGGTGCCGTCAGCGGATCCGTTGAATCGCTGCAGCGGCTCGAGCGCGAGGATATGCAGACGGGGAGCATTGTTGAAAGGGAGCCCGACAGGCGCAGCGTCCATGTTCCACTCGTCAAGATCGTCCTCGTCTTCCTGCACTTGCGCGGAGGTTTGGTTGCTTTGCAGCTGCCGCATCAGATCTTGATTTTGCCTGACCAACACCGCGATCAATCTTGACTGGTCGTCGGCGGGAGCCGGAGGCGATTCATCGGCGTCCATGTCTTCGTCGTAGTCACCAACATCGTTACCGTGGCTTTGGAATTCCACGGGATTGTTTTTGCTAGAGCGCGATCGCGCGTCTAGGTTGGTCGAAGTGGCGTGGGTCGGTGCCGCTACTGATTGATATTGCCCGAAGGCAGTTGGAGTCTGCCCGTAACGACTCCTGGATGCCGCCATCGCTTGCTTCGCTTGCTCCGACGGGTCCGATTGCATGTCCACCGAAGTGGACGTCTGGTTGTCTGATGCCGCGTCCGACAGCAGGGTGGCATGGTTAACAGGTCTAACCATTTCTTCGTTCGTGTGCTCAACCTCCCGGTTCGTGGCACCACTTGTGGAATGGTCGGATCAGTGAAGTCCGAGCTTCTCGCCGCAAGAAAAAGGGGGTCAAAGGTTAGAGGTCGCCTGGGGCTTTAGGTGAGCCAGACGCGATCGAAGGAAATGGAGAGGCCCGACTGTGGGTTGAAAATCCGCAGTAGTTGACCGCTGCTGGGGGAGAGGACGGTGGGGAGGACCGGGAAGGGGTTGGTTGCTCGGTTGCCCACGAGCTACGCCTAGCGTTGACTGGCGTTGGTGGTGGGCGATTGACGGTGCGGGTTTTCGACAGACCCACGGAACTCCTGCAAACTTCTTGGCGCTTAAACTCTCTCGACGGGACGCCACAAACTTAGAGATTCATTCAACGCCAGCCAAAAAGAGCTCTGTCTAACTACTGCCTCTGTTTCCTAAGCTACTCCTAACTTCGCACGCACGCTCTGTAATTGTCTCCGTCTCGCTCCACGATTGGTCTCTGACCTTTACTCACTCACTCAATTGGCCATAAGTCTTGGCAGCACACTCGCAGCAGGCCACCACACTGACTGCAAGCCTGGTTGGCCGCCCTCCATTGGTGGCCACTGCTCTGGCTTGTTGGGCTCTGCTTTTCCACTCGTACTGCTTGCTCCTTGGTCATGATTCCTGGACAATCCGGCACTGCAATCCACTCGTAGTCCGTCGCGATTGGCGACCTTTCAGCCAATAGATCATCGCTCTTTGTGTCAACCTACGCGTTGGATCGGTTTCGCGAGTGGCGGCTCGCTTTGCCACACAACCGTCAACTATGGGGACCTGACGCAAAGCCCGACCTTGATGCAGCTTATGCCAAACCGGAAGTCCGCTCTCGCTCGCATTTCATCTGTCGTGTGTGGGGAACAGGTCTGTTGTTTGAAGCAGCTGTCCGTATCGTACTAGTTTATACGATTCCGGTGGATGCGATGGCGTACGTGAGTCCAATTTTGATTGTAGTGTCGTTTGGCTGCTTGGGTTTGTGGACAAGTGGTTCGTCGGCAAAAACCCACAACCAGCTACTGCGCAAGCCTCCGATGATGCGAGAATCCCGAATCCACCTTACTCCAAAAGCTCAAGTTCCGCCGTCTAACCGCTCAGGTCGTTGGCACTATCCCGAGTTACGAAGACTAGTGATAACTCTAAATGAAGTTTTTCACCCCCTTGCCAGTTATCGAGAACCTGCAAATCTGGAGGTATCTCATCGTTGTAGCTCCTTTTTCGCCTCCGTCGTGTTCTAACGTGTGGAGTCGTCAGGCAGACCCGATGAGAAATCCAACCCTCTCTACGCCCCCTTTTTCCTCTTCATGGCCCAAAAGCATGTAATTCGAAATGTTTATCAAAGTCGTGGCACACTCGTCATTGACAAAGTTGTTCCCATCGTCGAGTAGTAGCTGTCTGATAGCCCCTCCCACCGGGCCTCATGGAGACTGAATTATGTTTCACACGCCACGTTGACCACTCTTCGTTGACTGTGGCGTCTAGAACTCTGTCTGCTATACTTCTTTATTTAGGCTCAGTACAGCCTTCTCTTAGTGTAGCGATGGCTCAGAACCATGTTCGATCAAGGTTAGCTTGTTGAGTGTTTTCTTGGTGGACATAGAACAAGGTCCCCTTTCATTCATGCACAACGACTGAGGAATGCAACGACCTCGAGAGAAGCGCTCGTGTTGGCCATGGCATCAACTGTAATCAAGTATATAAGAACACTACGCGTCGCAGCTTCTAAAATGAACTAGAGTACCAAACCTGGGAGATCTAAACCGAACGGCTCGCTCAGCTGGCAATGGAGGCATCAACCTCTTCCCAAATTTGGCGAGGATGCCTTCGTATCGTGTCAAATTCATAGCGACATTCCTCTCATGGAGGAGTCGTGGTGTTACTGCGAAACTGTTGGAGATATGCAAACTACATCCAGAAGTTCATTCATTCTGTCAAACCCACTGACACCAACTGAGATGTTAAAATCCAAGCTCAAGAGGCTTAATGGTACTGTTACACGTTGAATATGCCACGTCGTCAAATGTAATCATGTTCGATGGAAGTTTGAGTGGAGCATGAGCCTAGTTGTGAGGGAGGTTGGATCGTAGGCGTTTGGAATTTCGAAGCTGTGGTCGTGCAGATCCTGAGATGAAATGGTTGAGACAGCGGGAGAGATTGCTTGAGGCGGCACAATTGAAACTCCAGTGGAGAACGAACATGGCCGAGCGGAAGGCAATCTGCAAGACGATCTTCATCAGCGTGGTCTCACCGATCGTCATTTACAACATCGCATCGAAACAAACGTCCAAGGCGAATGCACTCCTGCTCTCTGGGATTCCTCCTGCGTTCGATTCGATGGTTTCCATGATTCGACACCGTCGTATCGACGTCGTGCCATCTTTGATGGTCGTGTCGATATCCTTGTCAGCTCTCATCGCTAGCCTAACCCAAGATCCAAAGCTCCTACTCGTCAAGGACTCATTCTTCACGTGCATCATTGGAACTACCTTCTTGGCCTCCACGTTTTGGGGAAAGGAAGATATGATGTGGACCCACAAGCGCCAACATCGTGGATCTGAAGCCAAGGAAGAAATGGATGCGATGTACGCCAAGCCTGAAGTGAAAGCTCACTCAAAGCGTGTCTGCCGCGTGTGGGGAGGAGGCTTGCTGATTGAAGCAGCCATTCGTATCACGATGATCTACACGCTGTCCGTGGATGCAGTGGCGTACACAAGTCCACTTCTGATGGTCGTGACGTTCACGAGTTTGGTCATTTGGACGCAGTGGTTTTCAGGTGCAGCGCCTGAACCAAATTCTGAAAAGTCGGCCTTTCTCCAAGGAAAGAGCAGCCTCACAAGTGACTACAGCACCATCTAAGAGCATTCAATAATGATTTCGTAACTGCGAGCGTGCCTAATTTCTTCTCACCTACGTGAGCGATAAGTTAATCCACGGACTTTTGATGGTTTACTCTGGTTGAACGACTTGTAGTGATGGCAATTCATCACGAATTCATTGTCGAGTCTTGAAAAAGTTCCCCGACATCTGTATGAGCTCCAGGAGCACGGATCTCTGGCATGCGCTATCTGTAATTGTTCATGTGGCTATGAATAATTGCGTGGAATTTGACGCCTCGACGAATTTATTCGTGTGCAAAGCCGATGACTCCTCTAGTCATCACCACTTGCCTCGATCCATTGGCAAGATTTTGACAGCAGTTGCAAATGAAATTCAGTCATCGTATGGTAGTCGTCAGCTCACGGTGATGCATGTCGTTGTCAAACTAAGAGTTGGGAAGGGACTAGAGTTGCCCGAGACAATGGGAAGACATCTATCGACTCTACAATCTGTAATACCTTGTCCATCTCGACATTTTTACTCGACTTTGAGCTTGCAGTCGGCAAAATCTGTCGACGACTTCTCCAGAATTCGAATCGTCAGCGTCGGGGGCTCTTGGATCCTGCCAGTATTACAGAGCATTGGATTATACATACTTAATAATATTCCACAAAAACCATGTGGCGTCCACTTCAAACGGATCGGAGGTAGTATTCAGGAGTAATCCTTGAAGAGAGCCAAGAACGTTGATCAATTTTCTCTGTACAAAATTATTAATTAATAGAATCAATACTTTGTTTTTACTTAGAATATGTATTATCAGAGGTTTACGTGTAATGTAGTGGTAAAGTAATATTACACGAATACTTTATAATTTTATAATTACTTTACCAAATTGTGTTTGTAGCAAATACTAGAATTTCTGAACGGAGGTAGTACTAGTAGTCAGTGGCTACTAGTCCTATCAAGCGTGAGATCTACGTTTGGTGTGTTGTCTTCGTCCTTGTTGCTGTAGACAAATCAGTGCGGGGGTTCGAATGGTTGAAGAGTGCTCGAAATGAGCTCTAGTTATCGCGAAGCAGCAATGGTATTGTTGTGTCGGGCGCTACATCATGCGCCGATCCTTTTGTCATGTGTCATCTTCTCGGTCTAGCCTGTGTGTACAGCTGGAACCAGTAAACGAGATCAGTTGACCAGGCGCCAGTCAGGCGGCTAGGCGCCGTGGCTAGGCGGCAGTTTTATCATGATAGTACGTCGATTGGCTCAGTAAGGGACTGGTTGTCCTGAGTCGTTGTAGGGCAGATATGTTTCTAGCCTTAGTTTGGAATTCACAGCGATCTAATCAAGTGCCATTCTCTCCACCTCGCGTGTTCGACTGCTGTTGTCGCCCGGAAGTCACAACAGGTATCAGGGAGCTATATAGCATACACACAGTGTTGTAGACACCAAGCACAGTATCATACGAAGCTATTGAGAGCCATGAGAATCAACCATGCAAACTTAAAGCTGGACCACAGTATGTAGATCGTGTGATATATTGCCTTTGAAAGATTCAGCACTTGGCGTCGTATTCGAGTTTGTGTTGGTCAACGTTGCATCGAAAAGATAATGATAAAAGAGTAAAATGGGATTTCGATGCATGTACAACATTCACTTTACAGTCCTTAGGACATTCATTCTGGTAGAAAAGTCCACTTTTGTCAACATTTGGTTTGGCTTGAACCAAATATTCATTTTCAAATTGCCGACCGCTTCGACATCATGGCCACGGACATATCAGCACGCATTCGAAGAGCCATCGTGCTCTTGGTCTTGATCAATATCATCTCACCCATTGTCATCTACTCCGTCGCCAAATCGCATATGTCGCAAGTGAATGCCCTGCTCCTCTCTGGTATGATACCAGAGATGAGCAGGGTGTCGAGGGATTATTCGTCATCGTCGGTTGGACATTGTGTCGTCGCTTGCAGTGCTTTCCATTGTTTTATCCGTTGTTGTCGCGACCCAGACGAACGACGCGCGACTGTTGCTTGTGAAGGATTCATTCTACACCGTCGCGTTTGGTTTGACCTTTTGGTTCTCGACAGTGTTTGGTAAGGAAGACTTAATTTAGCTGTACCGTCAGAAGACCTTTCGTTTCGGCAAGAAGCTCTATCGTTAGCGAATGACTTGGGTCTGGGATAGCACGGAGGGCTGCTGCATCCCCCCGTCATTCCTTTGGCCAAAGAGTCTCCAAGTGCCACAAGTCCAGCACCAACATCGTACTTTGGTTTGGCGCGTTGTTGTCTTTGGACTTCGAGCTCATCGACAGCTTTTCGTTTATCGGAATTTTTATCATTGCCAACATCATTGGGATCCTCGTGTCCGTTCTCAATCTCACCCAAGCCAGGCATGTCATCGTAAGCACTGACAAGTTCATCCCAGTACGACGGATAAATAATTGGACTACTTGTGTCATTGCCAGTTGACCCCTCTTTGATTCGAATTGCCTTGTATTTAGCCCTCAAGTCGTACTCCTTGTTCTTGAGAGACGCCGTTATTACAGCAACTTTGCTGTTCGAGATGATGTTGAACTGCAAAGCTAGTCGTTCCCACAGACTACACTTCTTTTGGTTAGAATTACAATTCATGAAAGCCTCTTTGAATCGTCCATAGCGTAACTCAAGCAAAATGATGACCATGTCGTCGCTGTAGGTGACGAATGATACAGCTTCCACCTCCTCAACAACGCCATCACTTGCGGCATTCTCGCATCCTGGGGGTGCCCTGAGAACTTGTTGAAGCTGACGCACTTACTCTTGGAGCTCTTTCTTGGACAAGGTCTTGGCCTTTGGTTGCCGCGCCATCGTGAGTTCGGAAGTGGTGGGTGGAGTTGAGTGAATTGCCAAATGATAGTTTAGGGCCCGTCTGGCAACCGAAAATATTACAATAAATAGGTCCAAAATGCCATTTTGAGGCCAAATTCAATAATTTAGGTCAAAATATGAACTTGTCTATCTCAAAGAGTTTTGCACCAAATCCTTTATTCTTGGTTGGGATATACTCACTGGAGCCTCCCAAAATGCCATTTTACGAGATGGAGGTTTTACCTCTACCGTATTTCCTGTAAGGTTGTCACCACTATTTTTTCCCATTGAGTTGTCACCACTGATATAATTATTTAAATGATTCATACAAATTTATAGTATACATTTATAATACAATCTGATGAAATTTTTCGGAGTTCCCCTTGAGTTGTCACCAGTCAGATCTTATTGGAAGAAATGCAATGGCTCAATTAGATACCAGGGCCATAAATTTGTCGTGTTCATGCGTTGCAGTCGGCAAACCTGGACCCAAATGAGCGTTGCAGGTTTTCATTCTCCCAAACTGGAGTCAGCCACTCGTAAAGTCGACATACGACTGCGAAGTGTTCATGATAATAATATGATTGGTAAATACGTCTAATTTTTACCCAATCAAATGTACCTCGTTTTGATATCTGATTTCCTTTGGACTTGTCACCATTTTCGAAAATCATTTATGGTGACAACCTTACGGGAAATACGGTATTTTGAATATGCCATAAATCGTTGATCCCAATTTAGCTGAAAATGGCATATTGATTTTGAAATTTTGCCAGACGCACCCTTATATTTTGATAATATCAAAATATAAACCTATCATGTGGTCAATATATTATAGTGACCACTAGTGTTGTTGCAGATATCAGGAGACACAAATGCCGCCCCCAAACTCTTGGCCAATCATCTACATCAACGCAATGTGATTCGGAGACGGTCACGAGACGACATCTACTCCGCACGCCTTTTGGTGAATGTTTCCAATTCTACTCCGAACTGCCCCTAAGGAAGCGAAACGACTACACTGTAGTCCGCGCTGACGACTGAAGAGTAGCGACCTTGGTCTCACTGTTGTTGGACGAAAAATTCCAAATTTCCCATGTTGACTACAGTTGTCATACTCTCTGACGACTACCGAGTGAATGTCGTCCACCTACTACTTTGGAAAACTGCAAACTCACTTTCATTCCTTCCCCAGCAGACAACCCCTTGTCCACTTTTCCACTTTCCAAATTGCCACTCCAACGCAAAAATGAGCCGAGTAAATGCCATCCGAAAGACTCTCCTTGTCAACGTCGTTGCGCCTCTCGTCATTTACAGCATCGCGTCCCAATACACATCCCATGTTGAGGCGCTCGTTCTTTCAGGCATTCCACCAGCGGTTGATGCGATTATTACGATGGTCTGTCAACGCCAACTCGACATCACAGCTTCCTTGACGGTGGTGTCGATCGCCTTGCCGGCTGTAGTTGCAACCCTGACTCAAGATCCAAAGCTCTTGCTGGTCAAGGATTCCTCGTTCACTTTTATCATTGGAGCGACCTTCTTGGGCTCGACGATTTGCGCAATGGAAGATCTCATTTGGTCATAAAACCGTCAACTACGAGGACCTGATGCGAAGGACGAACTTGATGCCAAGTATGCTAAACCTGATGTGCGTGGTCGATCGCAACTCGTCTGCCGTGTATGGGGCTCTGCTCTTTTGCTAGAGGTAGCCGTCCGTGTCGATCTCGTGTACTCCATCTCAGTGGATATGGTGGTTTACGTTAGCCCCATCTTGATGATCATCACGTTTGCAACTCTGGGATTTTGGACGAAATGGTACGTAAGCAAAGTCCGACAGGAAAATGCAGCGGCTGCCACAGAAACCACGAAGCTCGTTTAACTTGGCTAGAAGATCTCGCTACTACAAGGCTAAAGAAAGAGGACAATGAAGTCCTTCAGTTGGTCGAGTGATAAGTTTTGAGAAGGACTGAGCATTCTCCAGAATGCACAGAGCATCAATGCTCCTGCAGGAGACACTGGATGGTCTTTTCAATGTTTGTTGTGGCCCCAGCACAGTTTCATAACCACCGTTCCATTGTGGTTGCTCTTTCAGCTTATGCATGAAACGCTCACTCGTTTATATTTACACGCCGAAGGATGTCGAGCAAGGTGAGTGCGAGACGGCACCGGTTGGCTCCACGTGCTCGTAGCCGCGATGTGCATCGGGTCCTTTGTCGACTCCTTCCAAACAAGAGCGCATAGTCAAACTCAAATCGCTTGGAACTTCGTCAGAACGTGACCGTATCGTGAAAGCACTCAAGACAAATAGCTGCATGAACATGTATCAATTCGGCCCGGTATTCTGCTCTCCATGGCGTGTGGATTGATTTGATGCGTAGGTGATTGGAAATGGACGCTTTGGGAAAGTGAGGAAGGCAACCCATCGGTTAAGCCGAGAGGCGGTGGCGATGAAAATCTACAACAAAGCTCAAGCCAAGACTGACGACCAGATTCCACGCATTCAAAAAGAGGTAGAGTATGAGAAGGCAAGCAATGCGGCGACACTTCCCTAGATCGATATCATGAAAGAGATTGACCATCCCAACATTGTTCGACTGTACGAAATCTTGGAAACCAACGACTACATTGTGATCGCGATGGAACTTTGCGAAGGGTAAGTTGACAGAGTCGACTCTTGAGCTGCATTGGCCAATTATGTAGAGAAGACATGGCCAAATACATTGCTCGAAGATCTCGATTGAAAGAAGACGTGGCAAGACGAATATTCCAACAAATTGTCGACGCGATCTCATACATTCATCGCAAGAGCATTGTCCACCGCGACATCAAGGTAGAGCTCGAATACATCGCGAGAAGACTGACGGGATGAATAGCCAGAGAACATTTATATCCTCGACCATCCAACGTCGCCGACGGTGAAAATCCTGGACTTTGGACTTGGCTCTACAGATTCGACACTATCGGCGTTTTGCGGCACGCCAGCGTTCATGGTACTGGCTTTGAGAGATTCCAATGACATTGTGGCCATCTAGGCTCCAGAAATCATCTTCCAGGAAGCATACGATGGCAAGTAAGTTGACGAAATTGCTGGCCTGTTGACGATGGACCTCTCGTGGGGGTAGACCTGTCGATGCATGGAGCTTGGGCGTCTTGCTGTACTTGATGACAGTCGGAAAGATCCCATTCGATGCCAAATCGACTCAGTCTCTGTATCAAAAGATCCTTGCTGGGGAATTCGCCCTTCCTACCACCTTGTCTCTCGAACTACAAGATTTGATCCGGCAAGTTCTCGTCGTGGATTCGAGTGAGGTAGACTTCCTGTTGCGCGAGTATTCCTAAGATCTTTTTGTTTCTAGCGGCTAGGAGTCGACCAGATAAAACATCATCCTTGGCTTGGACTTGAAAACCAAAACTCGTTGTCGGAAATTCCTCCCTCCCTGTTTGTCGCTGATGAGCTCCTTCACAATGAGATCATCGCAGAGGTCCTTCTTGTTTTGAAATTTATTGTGCTTACTGAGCTCCGTAGATGGATGGCTACGACGTAGACCGGTTAAAACTCCACGATGAATTGGCCTCCAAGACATACAATGCTTCGACAACTTGGTACCGCCTCGTGCATTTACGCCATATCAAAACAAGAAAACAGAGTAGGGCAATTTCATAGCTATGCGTATTCAAAAGTGTATTTGTCTAGGCTCTCGCCCATGCACAAACACAGCCTTAAGCTCAGTTGACTTTAGTCGGTTTCTCCAAGAACGTATCATGAAAGCTAAAACTCTAGCCTAATGCAGTTGTCAATGTTCAACATCGTTCGGTGATTTATTCGGTCACTGGAATGCAGACCCATATACGCTGAGTCTGGTTGACTTGGGAGTCCTGAGCCAGCCAGTCTGTAATAGCAACACTGTACTAACGTTAACCTCCATGTCTAGGTAGACGTATGAGTCGTCAAGCTTTCAAGTTCTACTAACATTTGCAAGCCCAGCTCGCTGTTTTTCACTCGTGGTCGTAAGCTTCCCCGAGGAGTGCTATTGCTGAGTATTCATCGTCTTCAAGGCATGGCAGAGTAAAGCTTGCGTGAAGGTCGAATGCAGTAGTCCCTCCGTCACACTGCAATGAATGGTCACTAAATAGTGACCAGTCACTAATCGGTGTCACAAATGGACCATCCGGATAAGAACATTTCAAATTTTGAGTTGCCACCATGTCCAAGCGGGAAGGCGACGAGCTGAAGGACGTCGAGTCATCGCCCAAGAAACGGTAAGTGATGGATGCTCGTGATGAAATGAAAATTCGCTTTATAGAGTAAGATCTGCTGGCCCAGGATCGTCGAAAATTCCAGTTTTGCCGTCTTCCACTGCGAAGTCTGAAGTCCCTCCCACGCAGTATGCATTCGGCGCGCGGGTAGTTCCTCCAAAGGACGACAAGCAAAAGAAAGACGCGAAGTCTAAAGACTCGAAGAAAGACGATCTTTCGAGGAGGTATAGGTGATGCCGACGAGATTGGCTGGACTATTATTTTGCCCAGAGCATCGAAGAAAGACGAGAGCTCCAACACAGTCAATGAAAAGCACGCCGCGTTACTTAAACATAGCAGCGAACTCATGGAAAAGGCTGAAAACTTTAAACTCCAGGCTGAAATCGAGCTGCTCAATGCCAAGTTAGCGCAAGCTGAAGGTACACTAATTTACATTGCGAGCATCTATGCTGTAACATGATGTAGAGAGGGAGAAAAAGCAAGGAGCTCGCAACAAAATGCTCTCTGGTGTGAACAGGACACAACAAGAGCAGATCAAGACACAGCAGGAGCAGATGAAGGATTTGCTTGAGCAAGTCAAGAGCCTTGCAGATCAAAATCAAAGCCTCGTGACAAAGCTAAAAGAGCTCCAGGACAAGGTTCTTCGCATCCATCCATCACCCACCTCTCATGTTCTTCTCGATCAAGAAGGAAAAGGCAAAGGTCGAGGCAAGCAAACAATCAAGCGACGACATATCCGAAGACGATTCGAAAACTGTTCAGGAATTGTTTGTGTCATTTAGCCGTGGTTTCAAAGTTGGAAAGGAGATTGAGTACGTGATCTCGCCCATGGACTTGAAAATTTTTGACGACAACACGACAGAGCATTTTTTCGCGACGTGCTCGAAGAATTGGATTAAGTTTTCGTTCCATGGCGTCAATAGCTGGTGGTGTTTAGTTGAGCTCTGCTCTGGTACGTTATCTCAATCAAGTGTAGGCTGACTATGCCGCTTCGCCGCTAGATCTCAATATTGGCGACAAGACGACAAAGACAAGATTCCAAGGAGGCTTGAGTGCTTCGAGCCACACAATGTTCCACAATCAGATCGAACCAGTCGTTGTGAATCGTCATCTCGTCCACTTGCTCCCATTCGCTGCCCTCTAATCTTCCAAATTCACTGCATGTTCGATTGGAACTTCCCTTTTGAGATCGCTCTTCTCGCATTTTCAGATTCGCACAGTATGAAGTTCATCTCTGTCATCGCCACAGTCGCCACTGCCGCTTTCATGCGCGGGATGAAGTCCCTCAACACCAGTCAATACAACACGACACGTCCTACCAACTGGACAAATTTGACTAACTGGACGCATCATGGCAACTGGACGGGCAACTGGGCCAACTCAAGCAATTGGACATCGTACAACAACAGCTACGGCAGCAACTCGACGCACGGCCATCTTTTGTACGACGACGGCTTCGTAGTCGTCGGTAGTCATTACCCGTAATTACTCCACACGAAGTTGTGATTTTCTAATCTATTTTGACTTGCAATCTCTCCAGACACTACAGACCGACCGCTATGATCGCGCTCTGTTCGATAGTCGACTACACGTTGGCAGAAGGATACCGGAAGGCCAAGATTCACATCGCCGTGTGCTTCTTGATCGTCTCTGGTTTGCCATGTCGTTTGAAGCATGGCTGAAGAGCCAGCAGTTCATCCGACAAGAAGCATTAGGTACCGATACGTAACATCTTCGTCTCTGACGGCATAGCGACTGCTGCAGTAATGTTGCCTCAGTGCAGTGTCAATAAATCCACACGATAGTCGCGTCCTACTTGAAATGTTGTCCGCTCTTGGTCTTGCCATCCTCGTGAGTGTACTCTTTGAACAAAGTGATTGACTCTGCGGACAGGTCTCTCTACCTAGTGTTGATGGAGTTCTTGGCATTTGGTCTCACCGTACGTGCTCATGTCAGCTGGAAAGTAACACGCTGTAGATATCGAAAGTGTGGAATTCCCTGGCAAATGCCTCGACGCATCAAGCGACTTCAAAGCCTTGCGTCTTTCACGCTGCGACGATAAATTGGAAGCCCAAGCGTGGCATTTTCAGTACTGGCCAGCGTACGCAGATCGTTTTGCAGCCCATTTGATGGTTCCTGCTTTTGGCGAAGCGTCCACAGCCATCGACTTGCTTGGTTTTTCGGGAAAGACACAGCCGGAATCGCGCATCGACATGTATCCCATCAGTTTGAAGATCAACCAGTTCTGGCAGTTTACATGGCACAACCTCGGGTACACGATCCGCCCAGCCGCCAATTTGACGACATGCATGACACTGCGCTCCGGTGAAATGGGAGCCCAGCCTGTGCTAATGGATTGCGGCAAAGGCAGCGGCATAGCCCAAGTATTCAAGGACAGACAAGGAACTTTTTGAGTGTCTGCTTAGCATCCCTGTCGGAACGTAACGAAGTTAGGAATCGCTAAGATGAATGGAAATTAACTCAATCGTGCTGACGAGTGTCATAAAGGCGACATGAATTTACGTTAACATGCAGGCTAGCCAAAGCTAACTCGGTGTCGGTTGAGTGGTAACTCAGAGCTTGGGCTTGGCGAGGGGGTGACGCGTGGCACATGGGAGTTGTTCCCATCGTGGTGAGGAGGGATCTTGGTTTCGTTACAATGGTGATCAGGTTTGTCACCAGGGAATGGATGGCCTCCAGTGTGGTTGCCAGGGAAAGGATGATCCCCGCCGGTGTGGTTACCAGGGAAAGGATAGTCTCCATCGCTGTGGTTGCCAGAGAACGGACGGTCTTCAAGCGCGCGGGTAGGGAAAGGATGGTCGCCGTGAGTTTGGTTACCGGGTTTGCCATCATGAGTGTGATTGCCAGGGAATGGTTTGTCATCATGAGTGTGGTTACCGGGGAAAGGATGGTCACCACCGGTATGATTCCCCACCTTCCCTGGTAACCAGGGAAGGTGTGCTCTTCAAGCCCGCGGATAGGGAAAGGATGGTCGCCGTGAGTTTGGTTACCAAATTTGCCATCATGAGTATGGTTTCCGGGGAATGGATGGTCATCAGTGTGGTTGCCAGGGAAAGGATGATCGCCACCAGTGTGATTGCCGGGGAAAGGATGGTCATCGTGGCTGTAGTTGCCAGGGAACGGACGGTCTTCAAGCGCGCGGGTAGGGAAAGGATGGTCGCCGTGAGTTTGGTTACCAGGCTTGCCATCATGAGTGTGATTGCCAGGGAAAGGATGGTCATCGTGGCTGTGGTTACCAGGGAAGGGGCGCTCTTCTAGTGCGCGGGTTGGGAAGGGGTGGTCTCCATGGCTGTGGTTGCCTGGGAATGGCTTGTCGTCGTGACTGTGATTGCCCGGGAAAGGATGATCGCCGCCGGTGTGGTTACCAGGGAAAGGATGGTCGCCATGGGTGTTGTTAGCATGGCCGTTTCCAGGTTTGTCTTGGGAGTTCGTGGCGCTCATCATGGCCAAGGCAGAGCCGACGAGGAGAGCTGGAACGAATTGGAGGAGCTTCATAGTTGATGGTGTTTTGAAAAATGAAGTCAAGGATCAAAATGGTTTCATCGTGTCCAGACGTACGCCTACTTTCCCCCTTAGTCCTACGACCACCTTGCCTGCTTAATCTAATGATGTTACGCGTGCGGGGCGTTGGATGAAAACGCCCCCAGTTGGATCTTTTGGACAAAACTGCTCAAGATCAACGCAGCCAAAGGTTTGTCTGGTCAAGTTCTTGCGTTTGTTGCTCACGTGTCCATCGAACGTTGCATCTGTAAAGGTTGTGATGCAGCTCTGCGTAAAGCAACGATCGACATCACTGAGAAAGCGGCAGCTCCGCCACACAAACGACCAAGGTCAAGGCAGATGGCTGCTTCCTCCCAAAGATTACTGTCTGGAAATTGATCACGGCTCGCAAAGTCAGGGCCACTTTCAGTGCTGTCGCTGAAGAAGCGATGGGATCTGAACTTTGGGTGCTTCTCGACCGTCGATATTCCAACTCTTTGGCTACAGTAGTTCATATGTATCAGCGACGCTAGTCATCGTGAATGGACGACGTAGTAATTAATGGCGCCTACAAACGAATCGAATTGTCCGCTTATCCTGGCTTTTCATTTCCGGGTGCGTTTTCCCTTGTATGGCCTGTTGGCAACACAAAGCCAGTGCTGTCGCCGCTACTGGACTCTGGTTCTGTCGGCTCAGTGTCGCTGGGGCACGCGACCAATTAGAACTTGGGCCCGTCCGACGTCACATTTCACAACAACCAGTTGGGATATTTCAAGAGGACTTCCCCTTGTCATCTCTGTAGAATCGACAGAAAACTTCCTCGAATGCGGTGCTCTCGTACGCATTTGGCCGTCGACGCGATGCTGACTGCGGTACGAATTCGAGCCCAAGCAATAGCCCAAGCGATCCTTCAAGACGTCGACGAGAAATCAAGTTGCATCAGACGGTCACGAGCAACTTCTCCATCTGGTGTACGAATGTGTCGACAGGCATAGGTGTGACGAGGATTGTACGCATGGAAGGGAGTGATAAACCGTATTCTATCACAATCAGTCGTAGCCAACGTCTCTGTTGGTCTTGGTTCAGTCTAGCTGCAATCGGCGTCGCTCCTGTCGGCTTGAGATGACCATGAGCTTGGCTAGGAAGCGCCTCAGTACCTCCATGATGCTGTCGTTTTGAGAGAAAGCTGTTGTATCTAATGGAGTTATCAGAGAACATTTGTCCACGAACCCAACCAGCCGGTTGTGTATGACAGCGTGAGGTCTGTTTTTACAGTGTCATCATAGGCTTGACGAGAGTGGACACGAAGTGTCTTCGAGTGGGTCCCTCATTATCTAATTTCCAAACAAGATGAAGTTCCTCGCATTGGTTTCTACTGTTCTCGCCGCCTCCAGTGTCGTCCTTGACTCTGCCCTGCGTGGAATCAACCAAGGCAATCATTCCCAACACGATGGACACGATCATACATTCCCTGGCAACCACACCTTCCCCCATGGCAACTGGACTGGTCCTGGCAACCACACCTTCCCCCACGGCGATCAAACTGAAAGCTTTCCTCAACGCGGTAACGGCACCCACGTTCCTCCCAACCATGGTAATGGTACGCACTTTCCTCCCCACCGCGGCAACGTCACGCATTTCCCTCCAAACCATGGCAACGGCACGCATTTCCCGCCAAACCATGGCAATGGAACGCACATTCCACCAAGTCATGGCAATGGAACACATGTTCCACCCCACCATGGCAACGGAACGCATGCTCCTCGCACGACCGCCTCGAGCGATTAGACTTGCGACTACTCTGAGTCTTCTACGAGAGTCCTCACTACATGTTGTCTTAATGTACCTTAAAACCTCAATCAACTTGAGATCCTCACTGTTCTTGAGTCACACATTGCATAGAATCGTCAAAATTGGTTGCAATAAACGCTTGAGAGCATTTGACTCTCCAGCTCTACACTTGTATGGGATGGTCGGATCAGTGAAGTCCGAGCTTCTCGCCGCAAGAAAAGGGGGGTGGAAGGTTAGAGGTCGCCTGGGGCTTTTAGGTGAACCAGACGCGAACGAAGGAAATGGAGAGGCGTGGCTGTGGGTTGAAGTCCACAGCAGTCGACCGCTGCTGGGGGAGAGGACGGTGGGGAGGACCGGAAGGGGGATTGATTGCTCCGTTGCCCACGAGCTACGCCTAGCGTTGACTGGCGTTGGTGAGGGCGATTGACGGTGCGGGTTTTCGATAGACCCACGGAACTCCTGCAAACTTCTTGGCGCTAAAACTCTCTCGACGGGACGCCACAAACTTAGAGGTTCATTCAACGCCAGCCAAAAAGAGCTCTGTCTAACTACTGCCTCTGTTTCCTAAGCTACTCCTAACTTCGCACGCACGCGTGTTAATCCGCTCGCTCTTGCTCCCTTGATTGGTCTTCAGGTCTTGCTCGCCATCTTCATTGGCCATAAACTTCAGTCGCACGCCCGTCCCCTGCTACCAACACTGACTGACTGCTTGGTCAGCTCCCTCTATTGACAGTCGTTGCCCTGGCTCGCTGTTCTCTGCTTTTCCATTCATGCCGCCCGCTCCTTGGCCATAATTCGCACACGATCAGGCACCGAAATCCACTCGCCGTCCGTCGGGATTGGCGACCTTCCAGCCAATAGTTCTTCGTCTTCGCGCCAACCTACGCGTTGGATCGGTTTCGCGAGTGGCGGCTCGCTTTGCCACAAACCACCCCTGGCAGCTCGTGACGCCACGGGCACAAACGGCTGCCAACCGACGAGCGACACTCGCTGGGCTTCGCTCCCTTGGTCCACAAGTGCTTTCGATATGGAGGTCAGCTTCAACAGTCATCGCCCACACTCGTATATGTCAAGCGACTCTTCAGATCTCGAGCCAAAGCGATCGTTCACCGCCAATCGTAAGCCACAAGTCGTGCGCCGCAAGGACAAGATCATTCGAGACAAAATGAGTCAATCGCTACCATCGCCACCACCGGCCGATTCGTCGCTACAAGGGCCAGGTTCGCCACAAGATGTTTCGTCGGTAGCACCGCTTCCCGGGATTTTCTTAGTGTCGGGCAAACTGGGGGACCATGCCGTCAACTCGCCGGAGCATTCTCCACTGCCACAGGACAACGAGTCCGATGATGAGGCTCCGTTTCATGCGAGCACTCATGGGCCATTCAGCAGCGACCCCATCGAGGAGCCGAAGAACCAGGTCAACCACATCAATCACATTCTGGCTCGGATTGACAAGCAGGACGCGGCCATCATTGAGATGAATGAGCGAGTAGCTACACAAACCACCGCCACGGAGCAGCTCAACAGCCGACTCACTCGACAAAAGGCATCCGTTGACATGTAGCAAACAGCGTGGTTCAATATGGGCGAGCTGTGGTCAAGCTCGCAGCCGACTTGGACAACCTTCGACTTGCGGTGCAATCGCAAGGATGCTCGCCACGCCGCCGTCCGGACGTCGAGTTGTGCGGCATGCTGACAAACAAGGGTCACCCGTGTCGTAACTCCTTGGCGCGCTGTCCATATCGTCGCTCTGGGATGCATCCAGCCCAGCCAACTGACAGTCCATCATCCTCACAGAACGAATCTTCACCAGACGAGCCAACGGAATAGCCATCATAGTCAATTTCTTGAGCAACACGACATCTTCTTCTTCTTCATTTCCTTTTCGCCATCGTTGTCGCTCATCTTCTTCTGGCCATGGCTCTCAACAACCAAGACAATACAGACCAGATGCACCAGGTGATCGCCGCAGCCAACCAACAGCTGGGGCAGGCACTTCAAACCTTCCACATCCACCTGTATGACCACAAAACAGGGGTGCAGGCGCGCATTCGGGAAGCCCATCACCAACAAGACACGTTCAGCCACACGCTCGCTGAGCACGTTCAAATCTTTCGTCAGTTGCAGCGCCAAATCATGCAAAAGGACCGAGAGATCCGCCGGTTGCAGGAGAGCCACACCGAACTTGCCCAGGGCGTCATGCGGCTGAGCGAGCTGTTAGCGCAGCACCTGAAGAGATATCCCCTGGACCACCGCGACGCCAATCGCGACATGAGGGGGCACATGGGTGCTCCGTGCTCGGGGATCACGCCAGGAGACTTGCCAAACGAGCCGTCTTGCTCCCACTACAAGGACGAGTGCCCCTTCGGGTATAGCTACCACATCAATGGCTACGGCCCTCGCATCGACTTCCCCGCGCTGCCCCTCGACTGATCGACTCGCTTGACACGCTCAGAGTCTTCATAGTATAATCCCATTGGTTGATAATAGAGTTTTCGCAGCTCGTTTTATGAAGTCTAATTATACTGTAAAGCATAATATAATACAAATCTATAATCCGCTGAAAAACCGATTTCGCACTTAAATCAAGCCTTTGAATGTTATTACTAGTATAGTATAATATCAATGGTTCAGAGGTTTTGTTTCAAATTTCATTTTGAGTTGATAGGCATGGATTCTCGCTTGCTGGTTCTCGCTCCAGAGGATGGAGACGATGAAGCAATGCTATTGCTCCTTGATCGGTCCCTCAGAGAACGTCTCATGATACCGGATGAAAGATTCTGTATGGACTCCATTTGCGATCAGACGTGCCTAGCTTTGTTTAGATTTTCTAAGCAAGGAATTTCGCGCATGCTTTTGTCAATGAGGTTGCCTGATGTACTCGTTACCAGCGACAGAGACAAAATATGCACTTATGAGGCGCTTTTGATTGTTCTACGACGTTTGAGCTATCCTAATCGATGGACTGATATGGCGATGATGTTTGGTTGTAGTATTCCTTCACTTTGCAAAGTGTTTAGGGCCAGTTCCAAGTAAACGGTGAAATTTTGCCACAATCAGTTCCAAGTAAGTTTCATGTAATTTTATCACCAGTTGCAAGTTTGTCTTTTGATTGGTGGACACGATGGATGGCATTCCCTTTCAGCATTCGAAACTGCGATGAGCACAACGGGCAAGGGCAAACCACCGACAAAGAAGGAACTACAAGTGAAGCTCGAAGAAATGCAGACACAACTGCACAGTTTGGCAAGAGGCACGGCTTGCATGTCAATGGCAGGATTGATTGTTGGCGCACCTTCTGCAGAGTCCAAGTCCAGTGTAACCTACACATCGCAGATGGTTGCCGCATTGCTGGAAATACGATATGGCTTTCTTGGTGATGCGTTTCGAAAGTCGACGAGCAACGCACAAAGGGCAATATTGTGGGAGAAATTGACGTTGAGATTTAACATTGCAACTCAACAATCTGTAAGTCTATATGAAGATAGCTCTAACATGCGATGCAGGTGGAAAGTTTATCTCTCAAGAACAAAATAAACAATTTGAGGCGTGAATACACGAGAATACGGTCAGCTCAAGAGGCCACAGGAAACTCCACGGAGCATCCCATCGAAACCCCCGAGTATTGGGATATTCTTGTCCAGCATCTTGGCAATAAAAAAGGCCTGGGGGATATTGAGTATGGTGAAGAAACAATGCTTCAATCCCCTGACGTTGATGAAACCACCAGCTTTGACCATGATACGGATGAAACAGCAGAACAACGAAAGCAAACACGAGGGGACAAGCGAATTCGTGAGGTCGATGAGGAAATCGGTCGACAAAGAAAGGCACGAGGCCCTTTTACGACGAAAAAACAAGATGATGCTGCAGGTTTAGCTCCCTTGGCGACTCATTGGCGTAAGCATTAGTCGATTCAGCCACTATCTCGGTCTCGAACAATTCAACGGATGATTCGATCGTTCGTGTCATGTCTGAAACAAACAAGCAATTAGAGAACATTTCGAATCTTTTGACCGAGTCGAAGAAGAGTCAAGACAAAGCCAATGATTTGAACGCGAAGCTCCTCGAATTTATGCAGGCTAGAATACCTTAGTCTGTATCTACATTCATGAACAAGTAGTCCCTTATCTTGTTACGTGTTGCTTCAGCTTGCGCGCCATCAATTAAGTTTAACTCGTTCGGATAAATTTCGTCGCCTCCAATGTGCATCCAATTTTCATTCATGGGGGTGTCGTCGTCATGAATGTTGTGAACATCAAGATCGATAAACCAATTGTGCAGTACCAGCGTGCAAGTAATTAGAGCAGCCATTTGCTCTGGTGTGTCATGAAGGAACACTGTTTGGTGGATTCGAAATGTGTTTTTCCGCAACCCAAAGCATTGCTCCACTGTCATCCGAGTCTTGCTGTGGATGTGGTTGTAGTGAGACTCAGTACAGGGCATATTGGATACAATGGGATATGGCGTCATGACGTGTTCATATAGCTTGTAGCCTGCGTCGCCGACAAAACATCCACCAAGAGGAATGACTAGATGGCAAATTCGTCCAAATCGAGAGTTGTTGAAGAGGGCTTTGTCGTTTTGGGAGCCAGACCTTAAAGAATAAGATCGAAAGCGCAACTTTGCGTCAACAACCGCTTGCATATTGAAGGCAGGGAAGCCTTTTCGACAGTACCATCCGTCAAAGTCTGCAAACCTCTTGATCGGGATCAAACTCCCATCAAGTGCACCATAACAATTTGGAAAACCTGCCTTCATCTCGAAACCACGACGAACTGCTTCCCATTCGGCAGGGTTGTTGGGCAAACGGACGGTACTGGTGAGAAAGCAAATGTTGATGACTTGAACCACCTCGCACACGTATGAATAGGCACGAGTCTTACTCGTCCCAAATATCTCGGCAGTTTGGTCATAGCCGTCGGCATGGGTCAAATAATGCAGCGTCATGGCGACTCGATCATCAATTTCGAAGAAAGTATTGTGATGGAGAGCTTCGTGGACACTGCACCACATGCTGGCAACACGTTGGACGATTGTTTCGTAGGTTGCGCGACTGCAACGTAGGTTGCGATGGAACCAACCTTCAGAACGAGAGCTAGCTTTGACTCGGCTCCACTTTTCGCTTCGAAACGCATAAACATTCTCTCGGGGTTTGGTCATCGATCGGCCATCTAAAGCGACAACGGAAGCGGTGGCGAGCACAACGGCACAGAGGATTGTTGCGCGTTCCATGGTCTGGAAAAGGAGTGGAGCGTGGTGACGAAGGACGGATTGCTGGATCACGTATGATTGGGTGGAATCTTTCATTGTAAGATGAAGACAATGTCAACACTCTCGAAGTATGAGACGCCCGTCACATTTTATGAGGTCAGCCATCTCATAAACTGAAATCAAAAATTTTATTAGACGGAACGAATTCTGATTGGCTGTATCAAATACTTGTTTTACTTGGAACTGGCCCTTAATCATACCGTCAACATCCTCTATGATAAATATCGTTCTAAGATTGAATTCGATAGTGCTTGTCTCTCTATGCTTGCTCATGAATCTAAACTTGCCATCTCTCGCAAGACCAAAATCGAGACCGATTGTGTCGCCTTCGTCGACGGCACAGTTCGCCCAATAGCCCGTCCTGTGTACTTCCAAGAACAAGCCTACAATGGTCATAAACGTGTGCACTCCATCAAGTTCCAAAGCCTCACGATTGCCCACGGCCTTATCGTCAGTATGTTTGGGCCTATCGAAGGGCGTCGACATGACGTAGCCCTTCTCCGCGAAAGTAACCTGGGCTCAAACTGGCGCGCTGCTGTTCCCGAAGGCCACTACATCTACGGTGATCCTGCCTACCCCTTGCGCCCATGGCTCCTCAGTCCCTATAAGGCAGCAAAGTTAACTACCAAGCAAGCTCTCTACAACTCCAGAATGAGCTCTGTACAAGTCTCAGTAGAATGGTGCTTTGGCGACGTTCTCCGCTATTGGGCCTTCCTTGACTACAGAAAGAATATCAAAGTCTTTCTCTCGCCAGTGGCCAAGCTATACTTGACTGGAGTGCTTCTGACGAACTGCTTGACATGCGAGCGGGGCAGCAATCCAACAAGCCGCTTCTTTGGAGTCGATCCACCTGAGCTTGAAGAGTATTTGGTGCTTTGATCCAAAACTTGTTTAAAAATACATTTCGTTTATCGTCAAATTATATCATTTTGTTCATAATATAGCTTAGGGCCCGTCTGGCAACCGAAAATATTACAATAAATAGGCCCAAAATGCCATTTTGAGGCCAAATTCAATAATTGAGGTCAAAATATGAACTTGTTTATCTCAAAGAGTTTTGCTCCAAATCCAATATTTTTGGTTGGGATATACTCACTGGAGGCTCCCAAAATGCCATTTTACGAAATGGAGGTTTTACCTCTATTTTGAATATGCCATAAATCGTTGATCCCAATTTTGCTGAAAATGGCATATTTATTTTGAAATTTTGCCAGACGCACCCTTATCTAAATCTCTCATCGTTGTGTATAAAATATCTCGTTTAATAATCCTATACATTTCAATTTTATTGAAGAACTATTTTGGTAAATTATTTTGTTCTTGTTTAAACTAAACTATTTTGAAAAATATTTTTATTATTGCTTTGATAACTGCGCCAACAGCGCTGACATCAGCGCCATGCTTTGCTGCTGGATTTCGAGCTGCTTCTCTTGTATGCTGATTTGTCTCTCCTCGATATCGAGTTTGCGTCTCTTGGTTGCCTCGTCTTCCATGGTTTGACGCTCACGAATTCTTTGATTTGCTTCAAGGTGCGTGTGGATGCAAAAATTTTTGTCATCCGTCTTCTTTTGAATCGGCTTGATTGATTCAAGAGCTGCGTCTCGGATCGCTTTGCCGCCTTCTTGTCCGCTTCCTCTTTTTTTGTCTTGTTCGCCTTCGCCTCTTTGAGCGCGGCCGCCTCCTCGACCAAACTATGGTACTCCGTGAGGAGCTGGACCTTCTCGTCGTTTTCTTCATCAACACCTAGAAATATTAGCATGACGTAACAAATAAGAGTAACTGAAGCCTTTTTCGACTGTCGCTCGTCATCGATGAACTTCTGGTAGATGAGTCGAAGCCTTACTTGACAGCTGTGAGTCGTTACCGCCATCCCATTGAGCTGCAAACGCTGCGCAATGTTCTTCCAACAGTCGCGCATGGGGCTTTCTCTGTTCGAGAACAAGCCGTCATCGCCCAGTACTTCGCGTAAGAGGAGAAGGTCGAGCTCATCCTTGAAATTGAATCTTGTCTTCCTTGATTTGGAGTCTTCAGCTGCGTTATTCGATCCTTCGCATTCGCTTGCCATGACAGATTGCAATATGAAAGTTGGTTGGTGCTCATTTAACACCCTTTAAAGCCATTCTGTAGAATTTGTTTAATTTTAAAGGATATAATATTATGCAGGTCAACTTGCTTTATTGTAGACGCCGTCCTATAATGCTTTTATTATGATTTTTAATTATAAAAGGATAGGATTTGGAAGGATCCTTCAAAACACTATATTTATAATATAATCTATAATATAATACAGTTTGCGAAAACTCCGTAATACAGGAGCGTTTGTCGATTGCTTTCATGAGTCAGTTTGTTCGCGGATTCTGTGCACCGTCCTCTCTAACCAACTGACCGATGCCATCAAAGGGCTCAGACGGAGCCAAGCCATCAAGTTCACAATCCAACCAGCTCGCTTCTCAGCCAGCCGTCATGTCGTCTCTTCAGGCCGCTTTGAGCATAGCAGCATCTGAGCTCACCACAGAGCTTGGAAACCACGCTCTGCGCCTTCAAGGGATCTTCCCCGGAGCTGCCTCTTCGTTGGTCGACCTCCCTTCGCTTACGCACGCAGATGTTGATACGCTCGCCAACTCCCGGCAGTTGATTAGAACGCTCATGGATGGATCCATGACTCGAGGACACGTCAAGAGTTCATCTCCATCACCCATTCCTTGCTGCTCAGAAGCAGTCACCAACTCGCAGCAAGCGTTCTAGCCACAGCGCAAGCGACGCAGCAGATCAGCGTTCTCGAGGAGCAAGTGGGGATCCAAGCGAATCTCATTCAACTGCAGGAGAGTCGCATTGAGGCGCAGGGGTGGCAAATCGACGCGCTGGAGGCTCAGGTACTAACATCCACTCGCCCTTGTTGAAGTAACTCGTGTAGCTGAAGGCCTTGTCGGGGGCGAAGGGGTCTGAGACCTCATCAGGCATCGTTGTCGCATCTGCCAGTGGCAAGGATCTTTCCAGCACGGGTATTGGCCTCGGCTGACCCATTGACACGCCGCCAAGTTCACCTGTCGCGCGCAAGCGTGAAGCCATTCGGGGGTCTGTGACGATCGATTCTGACGGAGCAGTCACACCGTCAGCTAACCAGGACGATGATCTCTTTGCGGCCCCCATATCACCCGTGGTGGACAACTCTGACGACTCCGACTATGAGATAGTGGAGAACCCAGGAGCCGCGACGAAATCGTACTGGGTATACGAGGACAAAACATCAGCAGAAGCTCAGCGCTACCACCAAGCCATGAACGGGAAGTTGTGTGACCACCGCTACCCTGGGAAAGAAGACCGGCACTGTGCTTTGCTGCTGGCGGATTGTACGGAGCGCAGACATGGCCATCACGGGGAGCAATGCCGCTGGATCACGACGAAGCATATGGCTCGCTGCAAGGCACCAATCAAGCAATGCTCTCAACACCGTCAGTGGGCGCCGCAGCCGCCACCAGGCAAGTTGTATCGTCGTGAGTTTTCCACTCGCCCAAAAGGGGTCGAAGCTTGGCGCTTCTGCCTCTGCGAATACCAATCTTACAAGCAGGAGTTCACGGGCCCAAACAAGAAGAAACCACGCATCATCTAGCCTGAACCAACAACCAAGTTTGGGGCCATCGAACTTGAAGTGGAGCTTTTAGTTGTAGTATAGCGTAACAATTAATACCCCACCACCATGTTCGTCCAATTTTCTTCATAAATCACATGTAACTAAATGCATAATACGCACGTTCCCATCACAAAATCAATCAATTTCCATTCCATCACCAATAATCGGGCCATTCGATCCGCCTGCACCTCACAAAGCCAACCATACCAAAGTAATCTCAACCAAGTAAAGCGCTACAGAACCGGGATAAATGTCAATGTCGGGGGCCTCCGAACCGGAATCTCCACAAGCACTAGGCTGAGACTTGACCCAAGTACCGCCGAACCGGGATATCGGAATCCATTTCGAGCGCCGTTGGGCTGGGATTTACGCTTGATCGTCGTCCTTCGTCTCCTCCACTTCGATCGGGTGGAGTTCTTCCTGGACCATCATCGCAAGCCGATCAAACCCGAGGCGCACTCGCTCAAATTCGTAAATCAGTTCATATTGACAAGCGCTTCCCATATCCACGGTCCACCCCGGTAAAATTGAACTTCATACTCCTTCGTGCCTTCTGTGTATCGCACGTTTCGCACAGCCACAACTTACGGGCGCGAGCCCAGTACATCGTCGCGGTCGGGTCGTCCACCAAGAAATGAGTCGTCGGGTAAAGCTAGCTCTTCGTCAAAGTCAATTTCCGGCACGTTTTGCAACAATTCCACTGGTCGTTCTAAGTAGACCCGTCGTGGCTTCAGCCGAGAATCGTGCACAACCGCATGGAACCTATAAACCTTCCCTGTATGACGCACGCGGGACTCCAATTCGCTTGAATAATCGTTGGGACGCGACGACACGCGGAAAGGGCCGTGCCAGCGGTGGGCTAACTTGACTTTCACGCCGGGCTTGACCTGGTCGATGTACAGCCACACTGCATCACCCACTTTGATGCGCTCGTCAACAGTTTCAGGCAATTGCTCGTTGTGGCGACGCGCACGGTTAGCAATAGCCGCAGCAACCAGGTCTCGATTCAATGCATGACAATACACTTGCTGCTGGTGGACTTGCAATCGCCAGCGATAAGCTTCTGGCTCGGCGTCCCCACGGACTGTCGGCAGGCTCGCAGTGATTGTAGTTTGCGGGTCCCATCCGTGCATGAGGAAGAACGGAGTCTCTTTGCGCACGACCGACACGGACGTGTTCATCGCGAACACCAGTCTCTCAGCCCAGTCGTCTCAGTCTCTTTGCTTCGGATCCTGAACATAGTGCTTCACGGCACGGACCATCACTTGGATCGATCGCTCGGCGTGGCCATTCGCCTGTGTACGGTATGCGAACGTCGGCATTTGCCGCTGCCCCAGCATCTCGCAAAAATACTTGAACACGTTCGACATGAAGGAGGGGTCACGGTCATGGCGCAGTTCACGGCAGGCTCCAAAGCGGCGGAAAACGACTTCCTCGAAGGCAAGAGCGACTGTGTGAGCCGTCCGATTCGGCGTCGCCTTGGTCATGTTGAAACCCGCGAGCACATCGGCAAAGACAATCAGCTGGGTGTTCCCTCTGAAGGATAACGGCATGTCGGTCGCAGCGTCCATGCACACCACATCCAACGGCCCTTCCGGGGTGAGGTTCCCTGGGCTCAAGGCTCGAAAGTTCGGCGGTGGCCCAGCCGTGTTGCAAACGGCGCAGTCGGCGACGTAGTCCTTCGTATCGGCATACATTATTCTCCAATAGAAGTGGGCTCTTGCGCGCTCGTACGTCCGTTGGAACTTTGCGTGTCCACCCTGAGCGTCGTCATGACAATGAGCCAGCACCACCTTGACCAGGACTCGCGGGATCACCAGCTTCCATTGCATGCGCTCTTCTGGCGATCTCTTCGACGACCACTCGACGCGGTACAGAGCCCCTCGCTGGCCGATTTCGAACTGACCGGCTAACTTGGGCAACAAACGACACTCCGTCTCAGTCAGGTGGCTGACTTCGCCCCGCAAATAGCACTTAATATTCGCCAATTCTCTCTCTCGATCTTGTGCTTTACTCACTCGGTCCAGTCTCAGGGCGGCCATTTTCTCCGTCGACTTTGCTTGGAGCGTCATAATCATCGGGGTTGCAACGGCAGCGGCGGGATGCAGAAGCTCCGGCAGCAGGTTGCGTCGCTGTAGCTCTTCCAGGACCGATTCGTCCAGCACTTGCCCTCCAGCACGGTCTTGCAGTGCGAGCCCAGCCAGCAGATCAGCGGCGCCGTTCCATTCTTGCTTCACGTGGTGAAATTCCACCCCAGTCGCTCGATCCCATAGTGCGCGGACCCGATCAAGGCAGCTCTGTAAATGGGACTGCTTGCTCTGCATCCACCCCACTACTACTCTGGTCCGCAAAAAATGCTACACTGTTTTATCTTGATTTGAGTATGTCCGGATATGAGGATATATGGGTTTTTGTATACAACCTCAAAAACGTATATAAAATTTCACAGGATGTCCAATATTTTTATTCAAACTGCACTGATGTCCCGATGACACAGGTCTCTCTGTGTTCATCTTGCTTGCCCAGAACAGAAATAGCGAAGTCTAATGTCAGTATAATGTCAGTTATGTTATAGCGCATGTCAGGTGTGGCTATTGGCGGCTCTCATCGCGAGAGCGCTATGTTTGACAGTCATCTCTAGGTTTGATAGGATCCAGCCTTCTGACGACCTGCAACCGGGCTATACACCAAGAACCAGCAGTGTTGCTATGTTAACACCATCTATCTTTGATGTTGAATCTAGATATGTAATTAAATTGGGTTCAATTCCTACAGTGAACCCGCAGCGAAAAAAATGTGATCTATCCGCCTGGTCGGTCAACTTTGACACACCATATCTCGCCAACGGAGACGAATTGTAGTTTCCACAAATTAACCAATCAAAGAGGAGATCCTAAGCTGTTTACTGAGCCAATCAGCGTTGAATATTTCGATTATTTTTGAAAAAAAATTCTGCAGAGAATGTAACTGTAGCAATTATTTCGGACCAGAGTAGTACCTGGTGGATAACCAAGCGTGAGTCTCCGAAAATCACTAGATTCGCCAGGCTTAGGCCCAAGGCACGTTCCAAGGCCGCAATCAGTCCATTGTACTCTGCAAGGTTAACCGTCGCATCGGCGAGGACGCCATTTTCTGCCCACAGCACGCTCCAACCAGGCAGCTGCCAGATCACAAAGCCGAAGCTGCCGAGTTTCTCCTTCACCTTGATAGCACCGTCAAAGGCAACTACCACAGCCCGTTCGTCGAGGTCGAATCGTGGTGGGCGGCTAGCCGTTGAGAGACTTGCACATCCTTGGCTTTGCTGGGCTTGTACACATCCATATCGGCCAAGGTTGACGCGTCTGGGGGGTGCAGTATGTCCATCAAACGAATCGGCAGGGCCCATCGTTCATCCAACTCGACCACTTGTTCCACGCGAATCGTCCAGGGCGACAGGATCGCGGCCCAGGGCAGATGATCGGCTTTGCCACGCTTGTCGGCCAGGATCCACTTCAAGAGGCCATGGCGACTATACACCACCAGCTGCATGTTGCGCAACTCGTAGTAGCAGACCTTGACGGCACACAGCAGAGCAAGAGCCTCCTTTGCCCATTCCTCGTAACCCGGCTCGCCGCCCTTCAGAGTCCGACCACAGAACCTCACGGGATGCAGCACTCCATCATAGTCCTGACAAACTGTCGCCGAAATCGCCCAAGTTGTCGTGTACAGCAGGATGTGGAACTCTCGGCCAGGATCGGCATGACGCAGGAGCGGTGTCGACGAATAAGCGGCCTTCAGGTCAGCAAACGCACGAACGGCAGCGGGTGATACCAGGCCCAGGCGCAGCTCTTCGTCCGAGATCTCGTACAGGCAGCTCGCCAAAATCGAGTAATTTTCGATAAATCGGCTATAAAAATTCAGCGAGCCCAGAAACGATTGCATGTCACGGAGGCACTTCGGGAATGGCGTGGCTAGGACAGTATCGAGACTCCGCGGCCTTGCCTCCAATCCTCTGCGAGATACAACGCGGCCAAGGAAATCGGTTGCGAATTTGCCAAACTTGCTCTTCAGGGCCGAGATGCTCACGCCGAAATAGGTCAAGCGTGCGAGGATACGATCGGTCAGCTCTACGATTCCATCCCACGAATCGGCGCCATCGCTTATGTCGTCCATGATGACGTCTGGTTGTCTGCTGACGCGTCCGACAGCAGGGTAGAAGGGTTAACTGGCTTAACCATCTCTTCGATCGTGTGCTCAGCCTCCCGGTTCGTGGCACCACTTGTGGTATGGTCGGATCAGTGAAGTCCGAGCTTCTCGCCGCAAGAAAAGGGGGGTGGAAGGTTAGAGGTCGCCTGGGGCTTTAGGTGAACCAGACGCGAACGAAGGAAATGGAGAGGCGTGGCTGTGGGTTGAAGTCCACAGCAGTCGACCGCTGCTGGGGGAGAGGACGGTGGGGAGGACCGGAAGGGGGGTTGATTGCTCGGTTGCCCACGAGCTACGCCTAGCGTTGACTGGCGTTGGTGAGGGCGATTGACGGTGCGGGTTTTCGATAGACCCACGGAACTCCTGCAAACTTCTTGGCGCTAAAACTCTCTCGACGGGACGCCACAAACTTAGAGGTTCATTCAACGCCAGCCAAAAAGAGCTCTGTCTAACTACTGCCTCTGTTTCCTAAGCTACTCCTAACTTCGCACGCACGCGTGTTAATCCGCTCGCTCTTGCTCCCTTGATTGGTCTTCAGGTCTTGCTCGCCATCTTCATTGGCCATAAACTTCAGTCGCACGCCCGTCCCCTGCTACCAACACTGACTGACTGCTTGGTCGGCTCCCTCTATTGACAGTCATTGCCCTGGCTCGCTGTGTTCTGCTTTTCCATTCATGCCGCCCGCTCCTTGGCCATAATTCGCACACGATCAGGCACCGAAATTTACTCGCCGTCCGTCGCGATTGGCGACCTTCCAGCCAATAGTTCTTCGTCTTCGCGCCAACCTACGCGTTGGATCGGTTTCGCGAGTGGCGGTTCGCTTTGCCACACTTGGCTCGGTAGATAAATGGCGGCAGGAAGGCCGAATCGCATCAAGATATACCAATAGATCTAGGGCCATGTATATCAGACCATCGGAAGAGAAGAGATGAGAGAAACCGAAGCGTCTACGTCTCTCATCTGAGGAGAAACGATTGAAGAAGCGACTCCTCACACGTTTCCACGTTGTTTGAAAGTTGACACTCTTTGGTGAATCTGTTAGCGTCTCTTCAGCGAAGTTGAGCTTCGCTCCGAGCTTTGAAGATCAAACAATTCAATCTACAATGAGATTTTCACCTCGCTCGCATTGAGAGACGCCCTTCAGCACTAAGTTCTCGACGCCCATGGTCGCTTCACAGCATCAAACTTTATCTCCCGAATGATCAGAACACTCTATTTACGGTAAACTTTACATATATAATTTAGTATACGATGACACTATTTACAGTTGTAACACTAATTAAGTTTCGTCTGTTCGAAAAGCAAATCAAATTCGTCGCTCTGCACATCATGGTTGCTCTGCCCAAATCTAGCTCTGCTTTGATCCTCATCGATGTCCAGGAAGGTTTCCATCAACCACCATACTCATCGTTGGCGCGGTCAACGCCAGAATTTGAAGCCAATGTCACGGCTCTGCTCGCTGCGTTTCGCCAAACTGAGCTGCCGGTTATTCATGTGCATCATCACTCGCTTTTGGACGACTCGCCCTTTCATCCGACTCGCAACCCCACTGGTATTGAGCCTCTACTCTTCGCAAGGCCAGCCCCTGGTGAACCCGTTGTCATGAAGAATGTCAACTCGAGCTTTATCGGCACGAATTTGGAAAGCCTCTTGCGCGACAATAAATGGGACACACTTGTGGTTGTTGGACTCACGACATCTCACTGTGTAAGTACTACAGTTCGCATGGCTGGCAATCTTGGCTTTCGTGTCTTCCTTCCTCGTGATGGTACTGCCATGTTTGAGCGGCCAACGGCGCCAGGCAGTAAGCTTGGGATAGACAAAATAGATGCGGAAATCGTGCATGAGATCTCCCTGGCGGAACTGCACGACGAATTTGCTACGGTCGTTGATACCCAAGACATTTTGAATACCCTCTCATCTAGCTCCGCTTGACTGGACACTAATCCGCCCAAATAACTGTTGCGATCTCGATCAATTCTATCGATGCTGCAATGAGTTGTGATGTTACGTTGGCTTGAGTTTTGATAGTTTATGATGCAAATCTTCAGGTCCACGGGCAAAGTGTTGTCTTTTCAACGGACAAATATGTCACGATGTGCTTTCGGTACCACGTAGTTTGCTCAATTGGGCACGGTTGACGAATTGATCACTCATGCCGCTGTCATCAATGCTCCAGAGGACCTAAATGGAAGTTGTACAAGATTTTCATGTTGCTTGTATACACCCCCATCGCCAGCCCCCCCTTGACGATTAAGGGGCATTGGCAAGTCATTTAGAGCTGCTAGTTCATGGTACAACATGCGCTCGAGAGGCAGCTTTGCGTTTCTCGTTGAGAGGCTCGCACACTTCTAAGCAACGATAATTGTCTTGACGAATTTGGTGAAATGCCTCACCTGCATTTGATCAGCCTTTGTTCGCGATATTTTGCATTCATTCTTTGGCGCAATAATTGATCTTTTTTGCGAGGTAGACTGAGCGCTCCTTGTTGGATGATTTGGAATGACGACGTGCGAGCATCAAACGTGGTTCTTTCCTCTTGGAAAAGTATGAATGGGCCTGGCAATGAGCTTTACATTCTAACACTATTTAACCCCATCATTTTGACATTTTGCGGAGTGTGGATGGGAAAGAAGACAACCAAGAAGGAATCTGCTGCGACACCAGCCCAAACTAATGAGCAAGGCAGGCTGCCAACAATGCTTCGTGTAATTTTGGTCTGTGCAAGTTCAATAATGGCGGAACGCGCGTGGCAGAATCGAGAAGTCGTGACTCAACATCTCTACAATGACAACCAAACGCCAGCCCAGCAGACTTTGATCTCTATCTTTGCCTATTTTGCATTGATGGGGGCCATCTTTCTCGGCGGTGTTGTCCTCAGCAAGTTCACAACGTTTGCCGCACGTTTTCTATGATCCATGATTGGCATGAAGATCTACCCATTTGAGCCCACACTGAGGTTTATACCCGACAGCCCGGCTGGCACTTCAACACTATGAATTCGCAAAGTCTCTGCTAAAGCTCGAATAAACCCAGACATATACCTCGCAACATGATATCGTCCAGAATAGTCTTGGGAGTTCCTCTGGGGTAGAATACCTGTCAAGTCAGCTCATCATTCAACTCTTGTTAGATCACAGACCATGATGCTTCTGTACAGATAGCTACATGGACTAAGTTTTCAGGTGAATCGTGTCATGGGGCTCCACGTATCCAACCTGTCCATGGCCATGGCACTGTCGAAATCTTTGGTGGCACAAATCATATCTGGCATCATTGGGAGCTCAACTCCAACATGTAAGCCCCATATAGCCTTAAGCTTGAGGTGTCATGCTTCGCGAACCTCTGCTCTCAGCGGAAGAAAATTCATGCCATGGGGAATTTTGGAAAGGGTAAAGTCGCGAGTCCTGTGGCCTTCATGTGTGCTGGAGGTTTGTCACACTTCTATAATCATGCCTGTTAAAATTGTACTAGTATGACACAATACACTGTACAGAGCCCTGGTAAAAATACACGTACAGTTGTACTACAATTTGATTGGCCAAATGGCCAGGTTTACCACATATCAATTTTAGAAAGACCTATATAAACTAATACACTTTTATACTGAATACAATTGTCTAAAAGTAAGCTTCAAATGCTTTCAGTGATACGTCCATAAGCATATTTCATCCCAAACTTAATTATATGATCATTATTCACTGTTAGAGTAGATGTCCAGAGAGAATGAGCTCCAAGTAAAAACAAAAACCATAAAACCTACAACAAAAAATGACTTGATTAAATTAGGTAGACATCCAGGTTATTTGTACGTCATTATCAAATTTGACTTCAACATGACAGTCCATGTTTTCCAATTGCCCTTATCGAGATCCAATGGTTTCCTACAAGCATGATGTAGGGGAGTAGGGAGGATGTTCATGCACCGCACCGCGTAAGCCTTGGTGTATGCTGAATCTCAGTCCTACATCATGCAATTGAGAAATATGGGCTCTTCATAAGGGCAGGTGAAAAACATGGATTGTCATGTTGAAGTCATCATGACAGTCCATGTTTTTCAACTGCCCTTATCGAGATCCAGTGGTTTCCTACAAGCATGATGTAGGGGAATAGGGAGGATGTTCATGCACCGCATCGCGTAAGCCTTGGTGTATGCTGAATCTCAGTCCAACATTATGCAATTGAGAAACAATGGATCTTCGTAAGGGCAGATGAAAAACAAATCGGACAGTTTATTATCAAAGACAGCTACAACTAGCTACGTCTTGGTATAGCCTTTTCGAATGCTTTTCGAGTAGTCTCAGGGGGAATTTCTTCCCAAGCTTGAATGGCTCTTTTAATGCAGGCCATTCGCTTTTTCACTGCACTGTAGGTTTCTCGCATAAAAGATAAATTCCTTATCTTGGCTTTGAAAGGACCCATCACTCCCACGTCTAGTGGTTGCAGCACAGACGTTGTGTTGGGAGGGAGTGTACAAACGACAGAACTAAGCTCTTCTTCGACGAAGGCAATGTTCTTTGATGTCGTATGTGCATCAAAGTTGTCAATGACAATCAGAGAAGGCCTTAAAATTTCAGGCCTAGCATTGATTCATCTTAAATCAACTCACTTGTAAGAATTACCTTAAGACGTTGTCAAGATAGAATTTCCATCTTTCACCGTCGATCCATGCATTTTGTTGGACGGCATATAGATGCTCTGGAGGATACAAATACAATTCATTCGAATCAATATATCCCCCAGGCTTTCCCTATTAGAGTGTGAATTTTCATGTTGACAAGAGAGACTTACTATTACGCCTAGCAGCTAACACAGCCGTTAGTCGGCACGACTTGTCCCCTGAGCTATGCTGGCGTCAGATCCCTTTTGCGTTAGGATGTATCTTGGGGGGTATCAAAATATATCCCCGTCTCGTCGCAATTGATGACGTAGCTGTCTTCAAATTCGCCGTGTTCATGCCAGAATTCGCGGAGAATTTTTCTCGGACGTCATGCATTTGTTGGGGATCCAGAGACTTTGCCGTTGAAGCACGACGGCGAGAAAAGCCATGTCGATAAACAAAGTCTCTACATAAGTTAAATAAAGACTTGTATGGATCTACTTTCAATGCAGAGTAAGCAGTTACCCAGTCCTGGTGGTTTGCCTTGACTTGCTGGACTACATGATACGTCGTTAGAGGGAAAAAAATTTCCCTCATGGCAATCATATAGTCCAATAAGTCCTAATGGAATAGATTAGACAGTACAATATTGATGTCTTACATCGGCACCAGGAAGGATTTCCTTACGCCCAGAGTATCCAATATTGCGACATCGCTTCGCACGAAGCGACGCAAAAATCTTGTCCTTCTCACGCACGAAGTTTTGAATCGTGCGTAGTGGGATGCCGCTGCGAGTCGAAACTTCCTTTTGTGTGCATTCATTTAGTGCACGAAGAATGTTTCGCTTTGTGTCGAGACTATAGCGGCGGCGTGCCTTGACAATTTCGACGCTGCTTTCCATTATAAGAATGCAATTCATCAGCCTCCACAGCGACCCATTTTTCCTCCATAATGTGTTCCTCTATAAGAGCATCTCCACTCCTGGTTTGTATTGTAACGTAAATAAAAACTTGAACTTGACGCTGATTGGCTAATCATGCTTACAAACCAAGTGCCATTGATTTTTATGCACTCGCACCGATTGCTAACACAGCTGACAGCGACTCTGAGGAAGAAGTTGCCTTGCTTCTTGAGGATGACGTGAGAATATTCGACATTTTGTCATACTATGTGAGCAACCAAACATGTAAAGGCTAGTCTGGTCGCGAGCAGGACGCTTGAAGTCTCTTTTTCGAGACTTTGCTTTTGGCCACGTAAGACTCATCCGGGACTATTTCAGTGAGGCACCAGTTTGTGGAGGGCACACTCTATAAGGTTAATTGTAATCATCTCTCTATGACTAGAGGACGACTTCGTGTTGCCACTTCGCGTGAACACTGCTCCAAAACGTCTCTTGCTTCATTGTCCTAGCAACACGCGAGTCTTCAGACCAACATTTGGAAGTGAACAGCCAATCACATTATTCTTCGACCAACATTCCCAAGTTTGTAAGCTGGTCAGCCAATTTTTATTTTGTCAATTTTACAAACAAAAATGTCTCAGATGTGTAAATTTTTCAAATATAAACTCCCAGTGGGGATGATTTTTTCTGATTTTCGTTTGTATTTACCGTTACAAACCAGGAGTGGAGATGCTCTAATATTGTCAAATCGATTCGAATTTGGAGTTGCCTGGCGAATCGAATCGACTGGGCAAATCGATTTGTGAATGGGCTAGCCAATCATATCACGTTATAATTTATTTTTAACCAGTCATATGCATTTAATTTTGCACTCTCTTATACATGTATACCCGCCTTGACATCAACAGGAAAATCGCAACAACAATGGTTCCTTGCGCAAAAGCTGCGGATCCCCAGAGTGGCTGATGGCTCTAGGAAGAACTCTTTAAACAGTATTGGTAAAAGATACATTTTAATCGAAAAAGACATTCAAAATCGATTCGGCCAATAGACTGGAAAGTCCAAATTTGTGCGAAATTGACAATATGATATACTGTAATAATAAACTTGAAAACTCAACTGTCGGTTGTACTATTGTAGGGGCCATTTGGGAAGATACATCAGACAAAGTGTCATAAGTCGACAAGTTTTGCAGACATCGACATAATTTTTGAATATTAAAAAACTAAACAAAGAGCTTGAACATGTTTCTATTGACGGCATGTTTTCTTGGTGACGATAATGTCACCGTAAATCCCTTTAAAAAAAGTGACAATGTAAAACGATTGGTAGTACCTACTTAGTAGATTTTAAAAGAAAATGACTGGTCAAATTTCTTTCGAAGGTGAAATCTTATTGGTCAGTAGTCACCGCTCCTTCGCAGTTGCACAAGATCGATCAGGACGAAGTCAGCAGTGCATCCAGGACACCAGAGCCATTCGCCATCTAACAACAAGAACACAAAACAAGTATGCATATACTGAGTTAACAATCGAAATAATCTAATCCTGGAGTGTTGTCGTTAGTCTTTTGGAGGATATAGTCGTGTTTTTTTGACAACCACAAGCTCCATAGGTGCTGATAGCTCATATCTTTTGGCCATATCTTGGCCGTTTCTTGTCCGATTTTAAAACAACGACAGTCAAAATATTGTGCAGAAACGATTCTATCTACCACTCCGTTCAAAACAATTTATTTGATATTTTTAGTATCAATACTTCAAATTATATAGTCTTGGGGTCTGCGGGAAGTTGCCGGTTTGATAAAAACCCAAATGGATCACATGTATTATTATAGAATACTATTCACCTCGCGCTCAAAGCTGAAACCACAGAAATTGAAGTTTGAGAGAGTCGTGCTGTCTCTCGTTGTAGCAAAAGTGTCTGAAGCTGCTTCCATCTTTGCAACTAGTACAAGCGCACCCGTCTCGGGACAGCGAACAACTGTCTTGATAACTTGATTTGGACTCCACTTCACATTGATTGGAAAATTGATCCGAATCGTTGACTGGGGCAAGTCGCTGATGACATCCGTGTGTGTTTGGAGTTGCTTTTTCAACGCCATGATCATTGGATGATAATTTGCGATTTTCTTCGAATCAATCTCTTCCTTGAAAATATTGTCAACTTTGGCCATAATGATTGGCCAATTATAACCAACCAATCCAAAACGCCCATTCTTTGAAACTTCAAATTTGATTTTGTTCACTCCAGATGGAAGGGAGAGCGTCAATACAAGCATCTCATGCATTGTTTCGGGATCATTGTAAACTGCTAGATTGCATGGAGGGTTAGAAAAGACACAAGAATCACTCTCTTCATCATCAGAGTACTCCTCCTCGTGCTCTTCCGCTTTGTGTCTTTTAAGTGGGCGTAGCTCGTCGATTTCATCCATAGTCGACTCATCAGCACATGCATCGCGACCTACTACATACAATTAACCTGCGATTCATTTCATTCGTACACTCTGTGCCTAGTCGGGCTCGTGTTTTGCTGAGATGCATGCGAAAACAGTTGAGAGACACACGTCGAAAGGGAACGTGTGCAGCGTAGATTGTCTTGGGCTTGTCCTTTGGTTCAATTGAACCATCGCGAATTAGCTTCTCCAAGAGTTTTTGCTCTGGGCCATTGCTGGCCCATCTGTACTCAACCATTCGAAATGAGAAGTGAAAACATATATCTTTGCTCTATTCGTGTTTCCGTCCAGCTTTTTCGCGCTCAAACACACAATTACGGATATAGGACACATTATCCGTACAGCTACTACACATCTTCAAGTTGGTATTTTGAAGTTGTGAAACGCCATTTTGACCACATTTATGATAACGTTTTTTCAGAGGTGATTTTAGCTTCTCTGATTGGGCTAAACTTTAAATTTCAAGCATATCTTTGTTCGCCATGATGTGAGCAACACAATGACGTGTTTGACGTTTGTCAATTCCAAGAATTGAAAAAAGTTTCGGCCAATGAAAATCATTTAATTTCACAAAATATAATATTTTCAGGAGTTTTGAAAGGGACTTTCTCACTGACGAAGACCTTGCGTCTGCATCTTGCAGCATATCATTGGGCACGTTTCGTCCAATTATCAAGTTATGCTTCGTCGTTGGCTCGAAAAGATGTTTTGACGACAGCATTGCCGTCCAAAAGACGCAAGTTTTGAATCTTTTTGTTTAACAAAACCACAATCTTCCACCATATATTTTAATAAATATGGCATATAATATTATAAAATGCATACATTAATCAAATGAAACTTTAAAAAAATTAATTATGAAAAATATTTAAAAATCCGTCGTTATGAGCCTGGATGCTATCACTTTCAAACATGTCGGCTGACGCATTTTACCTTGACTTGCCCAGCATACGCCCCACGGAAGCGCTGCAGTTGGCATTCGTCGGTTTAGAGAGATGTTTGGTACATCTCCTAGATGCTGCAGTCTTGCCTGGCGTCTCGTTGGAGAGAATCGACCACTGGGTTCTCTTCCAATTCACCTGCTCTGGGCACTTCTCTTTCTCAAGGCGTATGCCACCGAGGCCCAACTGCATGCCATAACTGGTGCCGATGAAAAGACGTTTCGCAAGTGGGTGTGGCAATGGATCCGCGCCATTGCCGCTTTGGATGTTGTGAGTATAGTTTATTATTTCTTAACTAACTATAATACAGATTCATTGGGGCAATCGTTTTGTGAACGCATCTCCTGGAGCAACGATGTCCGTTTCGCTTGACGGGACGGACTTCAGAATTTTGGAGCCCACTCACTTCGATGCAAAATGGTTTAGTCACAAGTTCAAAGGAGCTGGATTGCGCTACGAGATAGGTCTGTGTATTCATACAGGTCATATTGTTTGGGCTCACGGAGGCCTGGCATGTGGTGAATGGCCAGACCTGAGACTTGCTCGTGATGCCTACATCTACGCTGTCAACCGTGGTGAAAAGACCTTAGCCGACAGAGGTTATGCAGATCCTTCATATTTTATTTACCCTTCTGATGAAAGGCGAGACAATGCTCGTCAAAAGCAAATCATGGCTCGTCATGAAACTTGCAACAGAAGATTGAAGCAATTTCGAATTCTCGGTGGCATTTTTCGTCATAGACTGACGTTACATCCTACTTGCTTCCACGCCGTCGTGAACTTGACCCAAATCATGATTGAAAATGGCGAGCCATTGTATTCAGTGTTTGAAACTTAACATTTTAATATGAATTTCTTTGAAATCGTTATTTCCCGCAGGCCCCTGGTATCATCCCAAATGGCCCCTACAATAGTATGTAACAATTCGAGGTGGACTATTTTTTTCCATTTTGAAGGACAGAATCAAAATTGGCACGACATGACATGGGCAGTTTACAGCTTTGGGGCGCTGGCTTCGGTGCTTTCGCTCTCGATGATCTCTCCGACAAGAATTGAGTCAATACTCTTTGCTGCTGTATTTGGGCTATTCCTTCTTTTCGTGGGTGATGAGCTCTTGCGACGATATCAAACAAGAAATTTGCTGCCAGTGGAGCCGCGACCTGACGGTGTCGTTGTCCTTACGGGCGCTTCCTCTGGCCTTGGACGGGAAATGGCTTATATTCTTGCGGAGAAGCGCTACCACCTGGTGCTCGTTGCAAGATCCGAGGGAACGCTTCATCGCATGGCTAAAGAACTCCACGACGTTTGGGACATCACTGCCCATGTGTGCAGCGCTGATCTCTCATCGCCTGCTGGTCCCCGGCAGGTCATGGACTTTGTCAAGAAGCACTCCCTCAAAGTTGATATACTTGTCAACTGTGCCGGTGGCACCAAACATGGTGACTTTACAACTGTGCCCGAGAAAGACGTGACGGACCTCATGCACCTAAACGTGCTTTCGTACGTTGAGATGTGCCACCTCTTTCTTCCTGGTATGCTTGAACGTCGATCTGGGCGCATTCTTAATGTGGCCTCCATTGCTGCGGGGTCGCCTATGCCTGGTGTTGCAATGTATGGAGGGTCGAAAGCCTTCCTCATCCGATTTTCGCAAGCTTTGGCTTATGAATGCCGAGGTGTCGTTGGAATCACAGCGTTCTGTCCAGGTAAAGTCCTCTCATTTGAATACTCTAACATTCAAGCAGGCCCATTGCATACTCCTTTTGGTGACACCGCTGGAATTGGCGATGCATTGGTGTACAAGTTGCCCTGGGTGGTTGACACAAAGGTGTCAGCCAAAGCTGCTGTTGATGCTGTACTTGATGGAACTTGGTCAACGACGTTCGACTCATGGACGAGCAAGATATTCTTTCACATTGGTATGATCTTTGGTGAGAAGCAATTGGCAGCACTGTTCTGTGCTGTATGCTGGAGCACTCCCAAGACGTTAGTTGGAAATTCGTAAATCAATTACACGTCGACTCTACGCTTTATTGGCCTTTTCTAACTGCGCCACGCGTTGCGCCAAGCGAGCATTAGCTTCAACAGCGTCGTTCTTGAGGGCTGAAATCTCTTTTTGGAGCTCGGCGTTTGAGACAATCAAGTCTTGACGAATTTGATAGATCGCACCAGCACTGCCGACCGCAGCACCGACGAAGAAAGCGGTGAAACGTTGGCCCAAAGAAGATCCCGTCTTCTTTGGTTTCGGAGCAGCAGCAGCAGCAGCAGGTTGAGCTTCACTTGAGAAGCAGCGGCGAATCACGCGGACGGAACTCGAGCGCATCATGAGTGGCTCGAAGTGTGGGGAAATTTGAGCCAGCTTACATCAACATCCGGATAACATTCCGAACATTCCGGTAAACACAGAACATCCGGATTCAAATGGAAATTATCCGGATAATGATGTTGTAGTGAGTATAGGATAGTTTATTCAAGAGAGATGAGATGCACAGAAATGCCATTTTGAAACGAAATCCATGGGAGTCCAAGTCCAAACGACCCATCCTGGCAATGGCGAAAGGCCACAAACGGGCCAAAACTGCGTCATGCATTACACTGGAAAGGTATGTATCTGCGAAATCTATCTAAGGTAATCACGTTTGTGGTAGTTGGAAGACGGCACGGTATTTGATTCGTCGTACAAGAAGAACCGCCCTTTCCAGTTCCCATTGGGTGTTGGACGTGTCATCCGAGGTTGTCGAGCTCAAGCGATGCAACCTAATGTTTTTACTTTGCATAGGATGGGACGAAGGCGTTGCGCAAATGTCCAAGGGTGAAAAGGCTGTCTTGACCATCTCGGGCGATTATGGCTATGGAGCCCGCGGAGTTCCAGGTGTTATCCCTCCCAATGCCACCTTGATCTTTGAAGTGCATTTGGAAGACTTCAACTAAGAATTATGACTGCTCACTGACGGGCATGCAGACTCGTAGATCTCGTCAGGATGTATATCTCACAGTCAATACATAGCTCGTGTTATTATCATATATGCGTCAGCACAATCAAAGGTCTTGTCAAGAAAGCTCAAAATGCCCAGTAGTCGGGTGTCGCAATTATAATTCTTATATGGACTACACTAGTACAATGGCTTTGTGACGGCTTCACGGAAGGATTTGAATCCGGCAAGTCCAGGGTATTGCGCCATCATATTGCGGAAGTTGTTGTTGGGGTTTGCACCAACGGAGAGAGGCATAACTTGTGGTTGAGCGGCCGTAGCGGTAGTGTGGAAGCCCTGGCGCTGCTTGTGCTTGGGGCTCTTGTCACAAATCACGTACACCTTGCCGCGACGGCGAACCGTCTTGCACGAATCGCACATCTTCTTGACGGACGAGCGGACCTTCATCTCGGTTGGTTGGCCACGACAGAAAATGCTCTGACAGTGTCAACAAAAAATTTATCGATTTTCCAAGGTTAAGATTTCACTTGGTTAGCGTATGTTTATATTCAAAACAAATATTCAATTCCATAGCTCATAATAAAATTAAGGTTATAGAATGTTGTAGTATTTCTACCCTCAAAAGTTATATTTATAGGATTATAAAGTACCTTTCTAATAGTATATAGTGTATATAAAATATGGGAGTAATTTGCTGTTTTGAAGGGCGGGCATCGACATCATGTCAGGGGAAGACGAAGAGCGCAACTTGTACGCTGTATACGCCGTCGCTGGCGTGGTTTTCCTACTTCTAGTTGCGTTTATCATCAAGCTAGCTGCCTCAGGCAGTGGCCCTCGCGGCAAGCGCGATGTAATTCTTCTTTTGGGACCGTCTGGAAGTGGCAAGACCGCTCTCTTTCATCGATTGCGCGACGGCGCTGTCTCTATTGAGACTGTGACGTCCATGAAGGAAACAATGGAAAATTTCCCTTTGCACGACGAAGAAGCAGCCAATGTATCTGTGTTGGATTTTCCAGGCCACGAACGTCTTCGGAGCCAAGCGCCACAGTTCTATCCCATTGCCAAGAAAATTGTCTTCATCGTGGACGCGACGACTGTCTCGGACCCTCTCCAAGTGCGCAAAGCTGCCGAGTACACCACGCATATATTTGTTGATTCTCACTCGTGTACATAGATTTCTCTTCGACATTTTTACCCATCCCAAGCTCAATGACAATGGCATTCCTGTGCTCATTGCATGCAGCAAGGCCGATCAAGCGACTGCTGCCGCACCTTCGCGTATCCAATCGCTATTGGAAGCTGAATTGTATGCAACTCTGCAAAACGTTGCTCAATGTGTTGTAGGACGCAATTGAAGGGAACTCGTGCTTCGTTGGACACTCAAGACGATGACGAGTCGATCCCTCTTGGCCGTGAGAATGTCCCTTTTGCGTTTGACGTGGATGCTCCATGCGAAGTTGTGTTTGAGAGCTATTCGATCCATACACCAAATGGCGTCGCGCCACTGCTTGACTTTATTCTGCAAGAGTAATGCAAGGTTTTCTCGTTGTTTTCTCGTTCGTATATGGCTGACCATGAGCCAACTTCTTGTGCTTCCTAAGACTCGAAGGGATGGAAATGATGGGAGTCTTATTTATCCGAGTAGAGGCAACGTCGTCCCTAAGCCATACAACTGACCATCGTACTTGGTTGCATTCTCGACTTTGCCGTCGCAGTAGAGATCAAGCATCTTGAAGAAAACGCCAGCAGTCAGAAGGGCATCTGAGCCAGCTTGATGCATTGTGCCAATGCGTTCGACTTGGAGGTCTTCGGCCAAACGGCTGAGACCGCCCATCTTGTCGAAATCGAACGCGAGGTACTTTAGATCGTAGGAGGATGGAAAGTAGAGTTGAAAGAGCTCGAAGAAAGAGTCTTCATCCGCTGGGAGCGGTGCACATGTGAGAATCTTGAGAAGATAACCAAAGTCGTATGAGCCTTGAAAGTTGAGCCACTTGATGTTGGGTTCAAGCACCAAGCCAGATGGGACGAGAAGTTCCCTGGACGAACGAGTCATGAGTAAGGGAATGGAATTGTCAAAGCGGCATACCCAAATCGCGTCACCTCAATCCCGCTTTCTTCGTGCTTGGCAAAGTCGATGCCAGACTGTTTCAGCAATTCAATCGAGTTCTCCGCGTACATGTCTTCCCCGAGCGAGAACTTGAAATTGAACTGCCACACAGGGCAATCCCGCATGACCGTGCCATCTTCGTGGAAGAACGCGAGGCCCAGCTGAATGATTCGCAGCAAGTCGACGTTACATCGCAAAGTTTGGTACTGATACTCCGTCGACGTGCTAAACGACCCTATCGGTCGCGCTACGACGCCGGGAAACTCTGTATCCATCGCCACGTAGCACTTGCGCCGTACGATCTCCCTCATCTTCTTCATCTCTTCGTCCAAGTTTCCAGCCCAGACGTCTCGTATCTCCACATCGTCCCCTATATACCCGCGCATGACGTTTTTCAGGTTGGGTGGAAGCGTTGTTTGTCCGGATACATTTTTCATTATCCGGATACCCAGCCTCTTCAAGAAAATCTTGTTCGTGTACAGTCGCCATTCATGGCAATGCAGCGAAACAGCTCGTTTCTTCATCAAGCACCCTCGTGACAATTTGCACAAATGATACATTGTGTTTCTCGACTCTTTGCAGACTCAATGACTGACCGCAAAGTTCATATTTTGTCTGCTTCTCAAATAGTTTCTGTCCCAATTCAGTCTATTTTTTGCTGGAGAGACATTTTCAACATGGATGATCCTGTTATTATTATTTTCTCTTCATTTTCGAGTGCTCGAAGCGAAGGAGCAATATACTTTGTGAGAGATAAAGAGGCTCAGAGCATGTTTGTAAGGCATAAAGCTTCACTTAAAGACTGAAAGGACTATGCGTGGACTTGGTGTTCGTGGCTGTAACAAAATAAAATGTATCACTTGCGAAGGTTTATCCGGATAATGTATATTCTTCATGTGATTTCAACGACGAATCTAAGTTCTTATCCGGAGAAGTCAATGAATGTAGGTCATATGTGTCATCGGATGGATACCATTCCTGAGAGATAATGTTATAGAGGTACTTTACTACCGACATGGCCGAGAATGATAAATGGGAGGATGCAGATATCAATTGTGAAAGGTTCCCCTCTGGTCAAAGTGCCACACAAGATCACTCGCCATGCAAGAACGAACGCAACAGAAGCAGGTGCTCGGCACGTGGCTGGAGCAGAGCTTTGCGAGCGGCCAACCGAGGAGTATTAGCGACGCCATTCACTACTGCTCGCTCCACATCGACGGATTTACCGACAAGAAGCTCCGCAGCCAGCGTGCATGGGTGTCTCGTGCGATTCGGTCGCTCGATTTGGACGACTGCATCATGCGCAGCAAACCCGCAATGAAAAAACCCAAGACATTAGAAGACGACGAGAGAGAAGTGTCGGAAATCCTTATTCAAATGCGCGAGACGCCCATACAACCACCCCCTCAAGCGTGGTGTCCACCTCTGTTACCGCAGTCAATGCACCACCATGACGGCCCAATGTCGTGGTCAAGAGTCGAGAAGCACCCCATGCCTTATTATCCACGCCCGCAACCCGTACCAGCAACAGAGAGACAGCACTTGTATGCCCGGTACATGGACGATGTCCACGGGTGGTAAGCAGTTCGTATCAATATATTCGTTTTCATCTTTAAACATGTATTTGCTCGATGCGGTTGCGAAAAAAAATTCCTTTCACTGACGCTACATTACAGCAGCTGAGAGAGCACCAGCGTAGATAAGAACAGCTTGATTTCACGATGAAGATAGCGCCGTCGCCCCAAATACCACAAATGGGAAATAGCTCTAGTCCGTTGATCACTTCATATGCGTCACCCAAGCAAGTGCTTTCCAGTCATCTCGAAGCAAGTCCATCCGTTAGACGATCGGAATACCCCAAGAACTTCGTCCTGCAAGGTGTGTACTCCAATGTCATCGTCTACAGTAGTATGAGCAGAGCCAGCTGCAAGTGAATGAAATAGTCGCTGTCCACACGACTGTCATTGAGAGGTCATAGTCCAATGTAGTACATCCATTAGCCCAAATTCGTAACTTGCCCGTGAAAACAAGCGACAGGCTGATCCCCCATCAATCAACACCACATGTAACATCATTAAACCCTCTTTCCATCAAACGACAGTATCGCGTTGCCGTGGCTCGTCTGCTGGTTCCACAACCATTGCTTCGCTTCATAAGTCCGAAGGTCTGAGAGATTAAGGAAGTACAACGGATGGCTCAACTGCTCGTTTTCACATGGATTTAGAGCGTCAAAGGTGCCCAATTCGCCCAAGATGCGACTGAGCGTTGGGCCAGGAATGTCGAGGAAGATTTCCGTGTCGGGAGTAGAGTGCCCAGTGGAAAAGTCCCTTGCAAGCCCAACAGGTTATTTTCCATGTCTTGTAGATGGGAAATTTATCCTTATTGTCTTGCATGCGCTGCTGCAAGTCTTTCTAGTTTGCTTCCTCTCCAGCCGACTCGCTGATCTTGGCCTCGACAACGTCTTAAGCCACTGATACTGCCTTAGAGCTCTCTTGAAGCGCTTCCATTCATTAGACATTGAGGATTAAAACGTGAGATAAGAGTCAACAACCACAACTTGACTGCGCCAGCTCAGATGCTATGCATCTCATTGGGCAGACCTGTCTAATATTCTCTAATCCGTTCTCATCGCTGGAATCGACTCTTGGCAACGAAACCGCGGGTTGATGATGAGTTGTTATGGCTGTCATGTCAATCACTCGACAGGAGTTGCCACCAGGATGATCGTGGCAGCTTTGAAGGTACTGGTGTAGTTAATTTCATTGATAAATATTAGTTTTAAGCTAAGGGGAGATAAAGTAATCGAGCATTTCATGCTCTTCCGTTGTGAATTCAAAATCGCAATTGCAGGACGCTGCCAGAATATCGTCCACGTTTGTCAATTCCATCAAGTGGACGTCGCCCAAAATACAGGCGAGAATATCTTCATCGTCGGAACAAGGCTCACTCGCAGTAGGCGATTGACGCAGAGCGCTGCCGTGGTGGTAACAGATTCCCCCCGAGCGAGCAAACTTGGAGCAGTTGTCGATCTTGCACTTTTGCCCGCCCCCATGACGTACGCATCGTCGTCGTGCGTGAGCTACTTTGGTACAACCGTCGACTTCACACACGTTTTTCGAGCTGGTCAAGCCATGCTTGCAGCAAAAGCCTTGACTTCGGACGTTCGAGTTGCAGCCATCGAATTGGCACTTTTGCTTCGCCCCGTGTTTGATGCATAGATTACGTGCGTAGGTTTGATTTCGACAGTCGTCGACAATGCACTTGGTCCGATTTTTATGTGCTTCGCATTTGCCAGTGGGAAGCGCAGGATTCGTGCAGCCATTGAAGAGGCAAGTTGTCGACATGAGGATACGTTTTGAAAAGTGAGAAGTGACATATGCTGTTAACGCGGAGGCATCGATCCATGACCTCTTGTGAGAAATGTCACGCTGCTGCAGTGACAACCCATCGTCGTGGGCAATATTTGTCGTGTGAGCAGTCGATATTCAGCTTATTGACGAATCAATGACATGGAAATCGATCGATGAATTCGCATGCAACCCAATAGAGATTGTGTTTATCGTTCTGGCGAACACGATGTGCACAATGAAACTCAATTAGTAAGCAAATTTGATTGGCGGATTCAAATCTAAGGAATAAATGAGATTCAAATTGATTGGCTGAATATCTGTTTATGAGTGTTGATCTCGATCTTACGATTGTGCTTTCAAGGGATTGTCTTGCCTCTTAGCATGATTTACTGTTCTCTAAATACACATTCCTAGTGAGATACAAGCCTAGTTGGATTCTCTGAAGTTTTCTGGTGTGTTGGTGAAAGAAAAGGAGACTGTTTGGATCGGTATGATTTCTTTCGAGAAACGATCTGCACTCTGATTGGATCGTTCCATGCCTCACATAAAATGGAATAATTTTAATTGGTCGAATAGTTGTCAAGGAAGAAACAATTAATCAAACGAACAATTGAGATGAGAGACTGCCCACCGCCACAATCCAAGAGTGTGACGACGATGAACGCCCTGAAATAATGTTCTCCACTCAAAAGGATAGCTTTACCACGGGGATGCGTTGTGAGGTACATAATCTTTCACTTGAACCTCCCATGCGATTATATAGTCTCTGACAGTTAGGTCCCCAATAACGCATCGAGCCATTCAGCCCACAATCTTCGTTTGACTGGATTTGGACAAGTACGACAAAGCATAGAACTACTGTACCGGTATATGTCACATCGCCAACAGCCCCTCCAGGGCTACAAAAAGCGTCCGCACGGTCGATGGCAAAATCCCTCTCGGTGACCGTAATTGGTACTTTGTGTAACCTTAAAGAGGGTAATTTCAGCAATCCAAAGCAGTAACAAACATCAACCAGTTTCAAGCCTTTCAGAGTGGCCGCAAAATCTAAGTGGTAGTAATACCGACAATTACGAGATGTTGACTGTTGTAAGCGTGAAATCCAAGATCTCTTCTCACCCTCTAAAATGCTCAATATTTCTCCAAACACTCCCCGGCAAGACAAGCAGCCATCGCTTCTCTTTAGCCGTGTGCATCCTGCATGATGAACTTTGTTGCAGAGAGCCCACTGCACGCTGAACTCTGTGAAATCCAAGTTGTTACTGTGCTGCGCGGTGCCGTACGTGAAGTGTCGCACTGCAGCAATATCGGATTGGACTGACAAAAAACACTCACTTTTAGGTATTTTTATCAGTCATTTTCTAAAATAAAAGATTTACATTGTGCTGTAAATTGATAGATTCCAGAAATCCGGATAAGATTAAATCATCCGGATCGTCGTTTGTGCGAAAGTTCATCGAACGTGACAAGGGCACTGCATTTCAAGCATGGGAGCGACATGGCTCTGTCTTGAGGAGGACGGCGGTCAGAAGTACATCTCAATCCAGAGAAACACCCACGGAGATATCGAATGTGCAGCTACAGCAGAGGAAGATGCGTGTGAGTGGATGGAGACTGTTGCAGCCTGCAGAGAAAGATTGCCATGGCCACGAACTCGAAAGATGACGTGCGGCTTGGAACTCAAACGAAAGACGAGAGGGCAGACGACAGGATACGACGACGTGCACCATTGGTGCTCTATGGCGCTCCGCATGATGAACTCAACAGATCCACGTATCTACGCTTGTCGGCCGTCGAGGAATGCATTCGTGGCTCTTCGACTGAACGAACAAGGTCTGACCGAATGTTTTTCAATGGATGGAACGACTTGCCTCAACTCGACACAATCGATAGCAGATTGCCAAGACAAGCTCTTCCAACAGAAAGGTCCGCCGAGTCAGCCTATCATCCAAATGCTGGAGGTCTCGACTTGGCGACGGCTAAACAATGCCCAGGTATCCGTGAACCCAGGTCAAAATCTTTCCAGTGATCCAGCTCGTCCAACAACAACGCCTCCATCCGGCAGAGTATCAACGACCCTTATTGTCGTCATCTCGGTCTTTGTGGCTTGCGTTGCGTTGGGAACGTGGATCGGGATTGTCATGCACAAACGCCGACGAGCGCAACACAAACGAAAAATGTCAAGAGCCTACGCAGAATTGATGGAATTTGCCGAGCCGCCGCTGAACTTGTCGTTCCTCGACTTGTATCGCATCGATCCACGGCACCTTTCAGTGACGAAACCCATCGGTTCTGGTTTCTTCACTGATGTCTTCATTGGTGTATGTCAAGGAAAGCCAGTGGCGGTGAAGACACTCCATGAAATTCCACCGACACGACGAGAAGTTAAAACATTTGCGGAAGGCATTCAGTTGATGGCCATGTAAGCTCTTGGCTATCAAGAATCACCTGAATCCTAATGCTTGTAGGGTACATTCGCCTTTCATTGTGGAATTCATCGGAGCTTGCTGGGAAACCCCTGAAGATCTCCAGTGTGTCGTTGAGTACATGGACAGTGGCAGTCTACGCGAGTACTTGGCGTCGGACGACGCTTCGTCATTCCCATGGGAAGACAAGCTCCAGTACATTCAAAGTATTGCTGAAGGCTTGCATTGCCTCCACTCGTTTCCAATTATCCACCGAAGTCTCAACTCGTTCAATGTCCTCATTGATGCGGTCAAGGGTGTCAAGCTCGCTGATTTTGGCTTGGTGCGCGACTGGTCTAGCCAAATGACGATGCAAGGCGTTGATCGATACCGATGGATGGCTCCTGAAATCATCACGTCCAAGAAGTATTCCCCAGAAGCAGATATTTATTCCTTTGGTATGTTTTCATGGTCGCCTCCCTTGTTTTATAAGTGTCTAGGCTTGCTCTTGACAGAGTTTGACACGCATTGCGTCCCCTTTGCCGAGCTCAAGTCCACTGAAAAGGCCTCCATGTTCCTCAAATTTCTTACCGCGGAAGCTAAAGTCACTTTCTCGGCGAACGCACCCGCGTGGCTCGTGAAACTCGGTCTCGCATGCGTCCACAAGGATCCCAAAATGCGACCGACCATTTCAACGATAGTGAAAACACTGCGGAGTAATATAACGTTGTGAACTTGTCCTTTCCATCAAGTCTCCACTGTGCACAAGGAGATAACTCGGCCTTCGTGATTCCGTAACCAAGAGATTCTGACCCTCTCCACCTCTGCGGTTCTGTCTTGACTTGAACGCGTTCAAATCGCTCCGTACTTAGAGTGCAGCCATGGTGCGTGGTGGCTCTTCATTGACGCCTGCTTCATGGAGTATATCATGTGAGCAGTGACGCCAGCTGAGGTGTTCTTTCAAGCAGAAGAGGGATCCTAGATTACGCAGTCGATTCTACCCTTCAGCCGATGCCGCAAGCTGGCTGTGTCATCCGACGAGTCGCGTCACATTGAGATGCCGGTTTGCGCCACTGACTACCCCAGCAGCCTGGCTGGAACTTGGCTGGGGCTAACAGTAAGCAAAAGGTGGCGATTCGTCACCAAGAGTTGCTAAGACAAGCCCAACTTGACCGCCGTCATGTTTTTTGTCACACAGACTGTGAACCTCTCAGGCTCTGAGAGAATGCTCCACATACCATGAACAGGCGACTTCCACAGACAGTCCATGGCGGAGAACGGCGAAGTGGCCTCAAGTGAAGAGGATTGTACCGGTAGTATCGTGACGTCGCATCCCAATGATTCACGGTCGTTCTCTTTGGCTGGTTTTCTCAAATGGCCTTGGGAGCGCCTGAATCTACGAGTGATGACTAGCTCGGCATCGTCATCCTGTAGCTAAAAGCATCGTTTAAGCAGCTACATTTCATCAATCCAACGAACGATACACTCTGGAATAAGCTCTTCCTCAAGAGTTGACATGATATCCATCGTTGGCAGGTCCAACGCGCTGTTTGGATTGTCAAATCCCACCACGACGACATCACAGTCGACAACTAACATGACGCTTTGCTATGGCCGTTCTTCGAGCATTCCTTCCCAAGGTTCGCCGCTTGGCATCATAACCAAGAAGGCTGCAGCGTCGCACATTTTTTACAAAGTTGTCAGGATCAATTCACACCTTGACCATGCTACTTCATGGTATATGGTCCAGTTGTGGATTCCAGCAATGCGGTACAGTATTCCCAAATTTGCTGTGTGACCCACAAGTGGTACTTTACACCCATGGACACCTCGGACATCCGTCCCGACACGCCGCTGGCGAACACGAAAACGCCTCCACGTCGACCACCGGCAGCACCGCCTGATCGGCCTTCCAACCCTCGGTGCTCGCCTTCCCCGCCCCGACGCCATAGCCAACGACTCCGACTGCGGCAACAGCAAACTGCCATACCACCCACCGTGCCCAGCGCGCCAGTCGATCTCAACACCACACCTCCCGTTCAAGCCTCCCAGCCCACTAACACTAGCATTGACGATCCGTCAGATGGCCACAGACCAGCGCTACCAAGCCACAAGGCAACCGCCGACCCAGCATTGCTGGCCTGTCAGGCCCTCCACCCTCCCCCTCCACCCTCCTCCACCGATACGCTTGGCAACTGGCTTGACGAGCCACATCCCCAGGTCAACTCACCCGCACGTCCCTTCCGGGAGCATCAACACCAACGGCTCTTCCCGCTCTTCCAACGACCAATGCCCATTCTCTTTCCCCTCTTTACATGCCCGTCCCACACGCCGTTGTCACATCTCCTTCCCATGGCACCATTAACCATCCTGCCACGCCAATGATACCCACCCCGACCCAGAACCCGGCGCAGGACTCGCCAGCTGGTTCCGATTCCACCCACCCGCGCAGGCCACTGCACCTATGGCGTCACCGGCAGTAGCCGCCGATGGGATATCCTCTGACCAGCAGCCATCTGGCGCATCCCCCTCCCCCCGTAGACCGGGCCTTGACGAAGTCCGCGATGAATGCCACCCACCCGTACCCTACGCACAAGACAGCATCTTCTGGGCTTCTGAAGATGACCTTTTCCTACGCTCACAGCCGAAGAAATCACTACCATTGAGGAGGCTTTTGCTCAATCTACCAACACCCTCTTATTCCACCTCAATCCTGAAGAAGCCACACGGTGGAACATCCTCAACTTCCGTGAGGAAATCACCTCCAACTGCAAGTATTTTTTCGACATTACGTTTCAAACGCCCCTCACGGGCTCTGCTGCCGTCCTGATGGGCATCCCGAACGAACGCCATATTGAGGCCTGGTCAGCCGCCAAACGTGGCTACATACTTTTACCTCAAGCAATGATTATGATGTCTTACCAACACGCGGCCACCAACGACCCTCCCGAGAGCCTCAACCAACTGGAATACTCCAACACGGACTACATGTCCCCCAACGACCTTCGCAAGGCTTTCCGCGCCTTAGGCGCCCCGGATTATATCGTCTGCAGTCATTCCAGAAACGGTGACAATACGCGCCGCACGGAGCGCTGGCCAAGTATTGGCTGTATCAACCGCCGCACGGACAAACTCTTCAAATTCCGAGTTATGTTTCCTAGTCAAGCCATCACCGAACAAGTCTATAGCAACTACCATGCGCTCCGACGCTCCCAGAGCACGCACGAAGCAATCCCCAACTCCCTCCAACTGCGACCGCTCAGTGAGCTCCATTGGGATCAGCCATCTCGCACCCTTTACAATCCCCTTCTTCCCTCCAACAGTCACCTCCGTGATACCAAACTCCGCTTGTCGCCCGTACCACCGACAGTCCGGGCAGCGGACATTGCACTTGTGCTCGAAGACCAAGTTTTTGACAATACGGATGTGGACATCACAGGCACCGTTGCCACAGTCACCTTTTACAATTCACACATCCGAGATATTGCTTGGCAAGCATGGCGCGCTGACCCCCTCGTCGTTCGAGGCCATATCCTCGCAGTCTCGGCTCTTACGGGTGCGCTACAGCGACCACCGCCATCTTCAGCGCTCCTTACATGCCATGGCTGTGGCCGACTAGGCCATATCGCCTCTGAATGCACGGTTTTCCAAGAACTCGATGACCATGGCCGCCCCATCCGGCCGCAAGCTGCACCAGCTCCCAACTCTCAATATGACCCACGGCGAGACACCCGACCCAGCAAGGCACGCTCGGGCCGCAGCCGCTCGACTTACTCGGCACCAGCACCTCAGAAAGGCCGTAGCGCCAGTCATGGCACAACTCAGGTGGTGGCAACCAAGCCATCCGGCGCTGCAAGCGCCTCACTTGCATCCTCCGATGTCCGCCGACTTCAAGAACGCTTCCTGCGCATGGAAGCGGAAACTAAACGGCACAGTGAAGAGCTCGCCAAAGTCAAAGCCGAAAACACGGCCCAACAAGCGCAACTTGAAGAACAGGCGGCACAACTGGCCATGCATGCCGCATACCACACGGCTACCCAACAGGCATTGGAAGAGCAAGCGCGCGTGCAAGCCCAGGCAGCGGAAGACAGACAAGCCATGAAGGCCAACATCGCTCAAGCAATTGCGCTTCTCACCCAGGCTGCATCTCCATCGACTCCGCCGGCTCCTCCGTCCACCGATCGTCAGCAAAACTAACACAAGGGCGTCGCATACGGCCGCTGGCGTCCTTTTACCTTCCCAGGCTGTTTATATACACATGGTTACTCCTCATCTCGTTACTGTTTACTGGTGTTACTGCATCCCCTACCCATACGCACACTCTCCAACATGCCCTGCCCCTGGCGCCGGGCTTAGAACTCCCCGTTTTGGATCACATCTCCTTTGGCCACACAGGCCTGCCCTCTTCTGATGACTCGGCCAACTCCGAATGTAGTGATCAACGCCTACAAGCAACTTCACCCTTGGAGGCCCTGTCACACCGCTCCAAACGGGGTCCACATCGCAGGAAGCCCTGGAGGCCAACCAAATACAACTTAATTCCACCACAACTAGGCACTGACTGGTCCCCGACCGATGCAATCCGTACGCGTGAAGCGCGCCAATATGAATCGTACCTCGGCCATTCTGTTCCTCCCCCCAGTTACACGTGACACTGTCCTCCGCATAGCTACAACAAACATCAACAAAAACACCAAGACAAAACTACAAGCTGAACTTGGTGAATGGTTTATCGCAAACCAACTTGACTTTGCCATTCTGGCGGATGCTGACCTTGGCGCTCAGCCTTTCCACATCTGGTGTACCCAGACCAATGGCTCATCACGTCCGGGCCTAGCCACACTCAGCGCTGGCAGGGTTGCGATTCTTTATGACTACCAGAGGTGGCACTCAAGACTCCGGCTCACGGATACCACATCCTCACCATCAGGGCGTAGTATATTGCGATCCATCTAAGACTGGGCCTACGTGGCAAACTCACACTCCTTGGCACATACTGCCCAGCATCGCCTCACACTTGCCGTGAGGAAACAAAACAGAAATGGGACTGGCTCGATGAGCACACGCCGCCACCAGCGCCACGCACGCTAGTGTTGCTCGCGGGCGACTTCAATACTTATGGCACCAATCCCCTGGATCGGTCAAGCCCAGCCCAGCGATCCCAGGCCTGCACGGCCATGGGCGAAGCTTTCGAATCCTGGCAACAACTCCACACCTGGACATCTACCTTTCGTTCCCTCCACCCACAAGTACCCCGATATACCTATGCCCGGGCGGGCACCGCAGTAGCTCTAGACGACATCCTTATCCAGACCAGGGCAGCACATTGCCTCCAAGCCAGTGGCATCTGGATCGGTTCATTGCATTCCAGTGACCACATTGGCACGCCTATCGCACAAATCGCACTAGACCACCACTGGTCCTCCAGCACACAACTCAAAGGGGTCCAACCCATCCGTGTGGTTAACACACGCAACACTACGGAGGCCGACCTGACACACTTCACCCAACACACGACTCACCTTCTGCAAACTCTGCAACTCCCGCCGCTAATCCCACCGCTCGCACAGCAGGATGCCGACCCAGCGACTATCAGCCACTAGCTCGAAACTGCTATGCACAACCTATACGCCATCTTATACGGCAGTGCCAAAAATCTGTGGGGCGAAACCAGTCAAACGCAACGGGCCATCAATCGAGCGACGGCTATCAAACGCTCAAATCGCTGCATGGCACAATGGCGTCGCATTCTGCGTCTCCACGCTGATCAGGCACTCACTACCCCCGATATAATCCGACTCACTGACCAAATCCAATGGCCCAAATGGGTTCGTGATCCAGCCAAGCTTCCAAAGGGTTGTCCTCATGCCCAAGGGGCGACTTCATTACACCACTGGTGGCGCAGCAGACCTAGTGCAACACCAGATGCGCATGGCCAATGGCGCATTTGGCTTATGACCCGCTGGACACATTGGCACAGTGTCTACCACAGCAGGCGCCGCTGGCGCACTACAGCTCAGCGCATCTTTGCTCAACGCTATCGAACTGAGCTCTTTACGGGTCACCGCACGCGACGGTTCCTCCAAAATGCCCTCGGGCGACCCACGCCTCCCATCTCCATCCGCAGTACTATGGTGGACCACCCTGATGGTACTCGGACATACTCTGAAAATAAAGCCGATGTGACGGCAGCACTCCAGCATCTCCTTGACAATTGGATTCCTCCGACGGAACGCACTGAGCGACCTGCCCACCTCTCCACACTATCACCCTCCGACCTGCCTCAGGCGCCACGCTTCGTCCGTGAATGGTTATTACATGACATGCACTGACCCGAACATATTGCCCCTGGCTTCATCCATGACGACCAATGCACATGGGAGACGTATACATATACTCCTGAGATGCAGCAACGCTGTGACCGGTACCTCCGCAAACACGTTGCTCCTGGCTATGGTGGCGTCTCCCAGGAACTGTGGATTGCCGCCCCTCCGGCCATTCGCGGGCGCGAACGTCTTATCATCAATACCATCCTTCGCACGGGCTGTGTCCCGCCATGTCTTGGCCGTAAACAAATGCTTTACCTTGCTAAATCCGACACAGCCCATGGCATAGTTAACCTTGACCCTGGCCTACCACCCTGGCGTCCCATCACAGTACAAAGTGCCTTCACGAGCCGCATCTTCATGGTCATACGGGACTATATCACCCCGATCATACCCAATGAGCCACTCCAACATGGATTTCAAAAGGACCGCACGGTCCAGGATGCGGTCATCCTGACATCCCTACTCATCGATCGCGCTCGGCGCTCAAAGTTGGAACTTTTCCTTACATCGAAAGACTGCCTCAAATGCTTTGATCGTGTTCCGTCGTGGGTCATGGAATATGTTTATCTTAAACTGGGAGTACCACCGACGCCCAGGAAACTCATGGCTCATTTTCTTGGAGCTAGTCAAATTGATATACGCACGGCCATTGGCTAGGTGGATGGTGGCCATCGTGACTTTGGCCTTGGGCAAGGCTCTATCCTAGCAGTTATGCACATTGGCTATTACATGGATATCCTCCAACAGCAACAACAGCGCGGGATTGATCCCATCAAACTCTCCCATCAACAACATCCTGAAGGCCCGACCCAACGGTCCATTGGTAGCTTACTCTTTGTCGATGATGCTCTCGACGTTGCCACATCATATGCAGGCATCCAACACCGTGCGGCCACATCAAATATCTTCACAGGCAAATATGCTTCTGGTGGTGTTTTTGGGGCAGATAAATCCTTCATGCTTTACCTCTCATCCCACCACTACCCAGCAATCTCGCTCAACGACGGCCTAGGCGAACCTCAACCGGTCAAGGTCATTGCGCCTATTGATGGATTTAAACATTTGGGTATCCACCAAGGAGTGGGAGTCCAATGGGCGGCCAACACTCAAGCCCTCTGGCAGCGCCTTAAGCGGCAAGCAGAACAACTTGCACCTCAACGCCTCACAGGGGCAGAATTTCGATACACCGTCAATGCCGTCTGGCTTCCTAGTATCCTCTATCGATGTGCACTTAGCGACTCCCTCTCTATTGCCTCTGCCTTTGACGTCCTTATCCGAAAGACGGCCAAGCGCGTCCTCCATCTACCACACGATCATCCCACAGAGTGGTTTTACGACACGATGGATGGACTAGGCCTCCACAACTACGAGCGCCTCAGTCAAGGCCAACGCATGAAACAAGTATGCACTCATGGATGCATTGGAAGCGTACCAAATCCAGATGGGTCTCACTGAACATCCCCTCGCTTCTCCGGTTCCACCGCCACCCTCCGACAATCCGAATCGCGGCAGCATCGGCCCACAAATACACCATCCACACCACATGGCGCTCACCACCTGAATGTCGCTCGACACGTCCCTGTGATCGGTCTATCTGGACGCACCTCTCTCCCGACTTAAGCACCACGCTCTTGCAAATTAACAAAGCCTCCAGGCTGAAAGTCCGCTGGCTGGGCGACATCATCAATGAACGTGGTACCCAACTCCTCGCTTTAGAGACCCTCCAAATCCGCTTTGGCTGGACAGCGGCACAACTTGCCAAATTTGAGCCTATATGGTTATCGATTGCTCTTGCACCGCAGCCCCCCCGGTTGGCCTTTCGCCAATCTACCATTCCGTGGTCGACCCGACAGCCCTTCCAGGCAAATCTGCCACCGGCATCAGTCCAACGACGCCTTAATCCGCTCCCGCTGCTATTGCATCCTCTCGGTCGAGCACGCAGCCAACACCCTCAGGGCATCCATGCCATTCACATCCCACTTGGATCTCTCCTCATTATTCCTATCCTCCTGACCCGCCCAGGCCATCCTGACATTCTCAGCTATCAAATTGGACGCCGGAACTCTCTACAAACGCGCATAACGCCATCAGGCACTGATATTGCAGCCACCTACTGGTACGAACAGTGAAAGGGCAGTGGCATCTGGTATGCGCCAGGCAAACGGGATCACCGTCGCTCCACACGCCTTACCCCTCTCTCACGTTGCTTTCCAGCCGCCGGCAATACACTTCCGACATCCACCCCGGGCAAAGCTAAATTCCTGGTCTGGACAGACACATCCTGGACTGACCCCGGCACACGCCGCACGTACACAGGCCACAATGACCGTAGCTGCATCGCTACAACCTGGGAACAAGACCTCGCCTTTGAAGAGACGTACCGTGCCACGGGTCGACCACCTGCCCTCGTATACCGATGTACCGGATGCCTCCGACACCTTGCGCTCAACCAGTGTGCGAACTGCCACCAGCATCACCATCCAGAATGTGTTCGCTGCACCGACCGGCCAGAGGAGCCCACTGCGGACTCTCCAACACTCTTTTCCTGTGCCACGCACCAGACCGACCCTATTACGCACGCTGTAGGCGACGGCAGTGTACTTCATGCTGGTACTGCGAATGCCAGCGGCAGCTGGAATTTCATCATTCCATCCCCCAGGTCCCCCCCATAGTATGTCCACTCAAGGTCGCCTAGATGTCACCTCTCTCGACCTGACGTCGACGCGATGTGAGGCGCACAGCCTGCTCTATGGTCTCCATATCACTGGTGATCGTAACACACAAATTTGCGACAACCAAGCAGCCATTGGCCTCATCACCAAGGCTCGAGACCTCAAGAGGAAGACACTTACTCCCAAATACCGTGACCCCCATCGGGTGGAACTCCGTTCATTCATGCACCTACTTCCCCTGAAGGATCCTTTCGAGGTACCTGGATACGCTCCCACCAAGAAAACTCCCACACGGATGACCCTATCCTCACCCAACAACGTCTAGCACTAGCACGAGCGGACTCCCTTGCCGCGGAGGCACACACGGCAACCATGCCCATGTCTTATGCGTCCCTCCTCAAACATGACGCGTGGGAACTACGCGGCCATTCTGGCAAACCTGTTTTTGGTAACACTGGCCGTTGGCTCAATGGCATACAACAACAACGCTCCTGGGCTGCGCGCCAAGCTCTCTCAGGAAACCCTGCCCGTCATACCATGGTTGACGATCGCACATCAACACCAAAACTCTGCCGATGGTCGGCACTGGAAACGCGCTTCTTCTGGAAAGCGACAACGTATACGCTGCATACTAATGCGCGGAAACACCGCATCCACCATGACTGGTCTCCCGTCTGCCGATGCTGTTCCCAAGACGCGTTTGACTCTCAAAAGCACCGCTTCGGCATTACTGCACCCATTTGCACTGCAGCGTCGCATCTCACAAATCACATCCACCTGGCTTTAGCCACCCAGCTCTCCTCACACTGGATGCCAGATCATGAAATCTACCTTCCACTTCAATGCCAGTTAGTGGCTGCTTCCCAAAACCACTGTCCACTCAGACCTGCCTGGCACCACGCCTCAACGCGGAATACTTTCACACCCCATCAAGGACCTCTCACGATGATATCCATCTCACCCACGAGATGGGTCCTTGCTCTCCATATCCAGCGGATTATCGGTTCCCTCCAGCCGGCGAATCTCACCCCCATCCTCGCTCAACTCCAGTGGGAAAGTCCACTTCCCACTCGTCGGCCTTATGGCTTCCTTCTCCCACGTTGGATCTACCAAATGACCTCGGCTCCTTTCCTACTCTCGCTCCACGCGACATCCTTCTTCCCCAATGGATGGGTGGCCCCAATGGAGCTCATTTCGCAGGTCCTTTTGGACAACAGATCACACAGATCCCTGTACCCCCCGCACACCACTCAGGCTGGTGGATTGATGCCACATACCAACCATACCCACACACATGGTGGTCCCAACTGGGACAAGAACTCTATCACGCACGTGCCCATGGGACCCCGCACGCCTATGTACTTGTGGTCTTCGACCAATCACCTGGGCACCGATTTGGCATTCGCCACCACGCCAAATGGCATGTCACCATCCCCTCTGGTAGCATTACCATGCGAAACACCCGGCAACAATTGTACAAGACTCCATACCCCAGTGGAAAACGCTTCGTCGTCTGAATACACATGCCATTCACATTGGCATCATCTCCCCTGAGGACGACCTACCCGCTGCTGACACTTGGTACAACATCCTACGCTCACAGGGCAGCACGCACTGGCTGCACTCCTACCCCGGACCGCAGGCCCCACCATTACCAGCTCAATGGCTATCTCTGATTCACTGGTCAGCGCAAACTGCTCACACCAGCGACCCCTACGCTACGCGTACACGAGAATTTCTCCATGAACAATTTCCAACCATCTACAATGCCCCACTGGGTTGGCAAACCTTCCCAACTGCGACGCTACAGACTGCCCTCTGGGCGAAAGCTCTTTGCCCTATGCGACCGGCCCAGTTTCACCAACAATGGTTTCGCATTACATGGACGACCCTTCGAGCCCACTGGCTGGCTACCTGCGAACGCACAATTGCAACTATCAGGCAGCAAGGCGACCAAGTGGCCATGCAGACTGCAAACCGAGCGATCCGCGCTAAACGCCGGGCACATGATGCACTCCCAGTAGGTCATGACGCTCGCTTGGCCAAACGGAGAACGTTCGTTGCCAACTCAGCCACACTCTGGCACACCCATCGCTCGATGATGCTCCATCCAGAGCAACCCCCGGTCCTTACGCCGCCCACACGACGCCTTCGGCGAAGCCCCCCCAGGAAGCCCCCTGATCCTCCTTCCACCGGCTCATAGCCGCAGCGGCGCCCCCGCTTGATGCCCACCAGCATCCTTCAACAACCTCTGTATAATGTGTGTGTCTGTTACCTCCACTAGGTTAGCCCTAGTACGCGGCCTGTGGCTGCATTGCGCCCGCCGAGAGAGAGTAACTTTACTGCGTAATACTACTCCGTTCCGAAAAGATTGCGGCATGCTGATATTTGGACAAAATTATATTGAAATTTGTAGACTGAGGTGCTTCGTTGAATGACTTGGTGTTTGTATAGTTACTCTGATATTCTATATCGGACACAAATGTATATCGCAAATGAACCCTATTTCATTATATATACTGTTATAAGAAAAATCATATTTGAATTGAATCTTCAAGTCGTCTTTCTTGGTCGATTCGTGCAGCCATGGCAGCCAAAGCGTTCTCATAACAATCATCGTTGCAGACAAGATTGAATGATGTAAAGTATTGGATAGTTTTATCTTTCTTCATGTGTGGAAGCTTGTAAGAGTTGCTTCCACCCATTGAAATTGATTGCTCCATAACCTTTTGAAGTGTCAAAAATGTCTTCGACAGTGTGTCCACTGTAAGCTCAGAAAATGCAGAAAGTACAGCATCAATCATCTCATCGATTGATCGAGTTGATTTTTGATGCTGCAAAGATTGAATAGCGTTAAAAAATCCTAAACCTAAAACATTGTAGTCTGGACTATTTGGGGGCTGGTTTTTTACTTCAAATGAGAAGCCACTCGTGTCCATGTGTGATGACACGAAATTTGACGTAACTTTTTTGTGGGGACTTGCATTGTCTTGTTGAATACAAACACCTTGTTGGAGCTGTGCCTTTGACATTTTCTTCAAAATCGCTGGAATCACATTTTTCAGCATTTTTTCTTGGTAAACATCTCCGTGCACATTCACGGGCTTGGTTTCGAGCGTCCCCTTGGGTCGATTCTTGCTCCCACGTTTGGCCTCTTCTTGCGTCACGAAAGGCCATACTCCCAGTTTGCCGTCGAACATCTTCTTCGCCGAATAATCGTAGCGGGGTCGTACGACGGCAACCAGGAACATGACCTTTGTGATGTGGGCTTTGGACTTGGCAGATCGCTTGGCCATGATTTCGTCGTCAAACACGTAGTAGGTGGCTTTGTTCTTAGTCAGAAAGAACCATTTCTCGTCCTCATGGACCATATTGTACATACCAGAGAAGACTTGGGTACCACAGGATCCAGAATGAAGGAAAGACATCGCAAAATCGAGACGAAGCTGCATGTTGTCGTCGGTTAAGCTAGGCTTAAGCCAGTTTGACTTCAAGCTTAAGCTCTTTTCGCCTTGTTTGAATCGCTGTAAAGTTGTCATTGGGATGCCGGTTTTCCTGCAAGTGTGCGCATTGTTTGGCGCTCTTCATGTGCGACACTACGGATGGCAGACTCTATGTCCGCACGACTTCTCATTGATTTTCGTCCCGAATTTCCTAGATAAGTATACCTGTTAAATATTATATTTTCCAAGTCTTATAAAATGAGTCTCTCAAATTCTATACCTTTGATCCGTGCCGACACGTCGGCCGCGCCGTCGCCTTGTTGTCGCGTTTGCATGCCACGCTGCCAAATTCTTACGATAGTGTCACAGTCACGTTGATACTGGGCCGCCAGCGCTGCAATTGAGCCTAGTGGCAGCATACCATTTGTGCTGAGCTCGAGCAAGCGCTCAAAAAATGCCTGACGCTCGCTGTCTCGCAGATTCGGACGCCGCTTCGTGGTGCCTTGGGTGTCTTCATCCCGCGAGAGCACACACGGGGAGTTGTTCTTGCCTTGTGCTGACATCAATATCGTTGGTGTGGGGTGAAAAGTGAAAATGAGGTCTCACCGGAGGGTTTTGTGCTTGCCTGTGACAATTGAGCCACTCTCGGGTCGATTTTCTCGACAACCACCGAACGAATTTTCGTCCTTAAGTATCCAATCAACGAGCGAGAAACGTTCTATTCATTAATCCAATCAGATTCCACTAAAGGTGAAATTTGGGGAAATCCCGCCAATTAGACCACACATGCCGCAATCATTTCGGAACAGAGTAGTAACAAATAACAAAGCAATGCGGTACAGTACTTGGCGGCCTTTGAACAAGCAATTCTTGAAGGGCGATCGCACAACGTGGTATGCTGCCTCTCGTCAATCGAACCAGAGGAAGCTTTGGAAAGGCTCATCGTTCGGATCAGCATCAATTCTATCTGGTTACATGTATAGACGTAGCTATGATGAGTCCATAAGAAAGAATTACAAACTGACAAGCAAAGCATCACCTGATGAAGCTGCAAATGCTTGGAGTTCTTCTCTTTAGTGCCAACGAATTTCCACCGCCGCTGGATGTAGAAAGATGGAAGCGATGGAAGTGCATCAAGGATAAAGAGAGGAAGGATATAAAGATGGGAGACAAAACACTAGATTATGCAATACACTACACGACACTCTAACCAGACATGATCTTTACATGGTCTTCATGTCGAGCTTGAGGAAGAAGATGGCGACGAGCAAAGCGATCGCACTGAGGATACCACCAACCAACACGGGCAAAGCGAAGGTCATGGAGGTCTTGACCAATTGTGTCGCCAAGGCAAAGTTGAGGAATTGACCGGCGCAGTTGGCAGAGTTGAAAGCACCGGCGTACATACCCAAGTCGTTGTCAGGGGCCAAACCGATTTGGTACACAATCATTGGCAATTGCAAGGCAAAGATCGTTTGTTGGGAGATGGAGGTCAAGATGACCAAGATCATATCAATGGCGACGACCTTGCAGAAGGACATGATGATCAAAAGAGCTTGAGGGACGCAGGCAATGACAATGACCCACTTGGCTCCGATCTTGCGCACAAGGAAAGGCATGATGGCCAAGTAAGCCACACCGAACAAGTTGAAGACGGTATCAGTAACACCACCGGCAAGACGGACACCATCGTTGTAGTCCTTTTGACGTTGCGTGCATTCAGGTTGGCCTTCCTTGCCGCACTTGTCGGCGTTTTCAGCAAGACCGTCCTTGACGCGGATACCGAAGAATTGACCCTTGGCACCGTTGTAAGCAGTGTAGCCGTATTGGAGGAGCAAGAAGATCAAGCAGTAGATCAAGAGGACCTTGGGGAGCTTCTTGAATCCGACCCACAAGGCAGAGAAAGCATCCTTCAATTGTTGCTTGGTGTCAGGCTTGACGGTAGGGATATATTGTTCTTCCTTGACGAAGTAGCAGACGCTCATGCAGGTGACGAACATGATGCCCATCAACATTCCCATGAAAGGCTTGATCGATTGATGGGCAGGGCCGAAGAACATGATATAGCCCGACACGACGAACGAACCGGCAATCGACCACACTTGACCGATCGAGGCGGCAGTCACTTGGCGGTTGCCAGCCAAGTCGGCAATCAACAACACAACAGGCACTTGGGTCAAGTTGCACGTAATGTCCATCCACACGTAGCAAATGACAACGAAAACGGTGGTCCAGGTACGGTCATCGCCCTTGTCACCAAGAGATTCACCGATGTCTTGCGCGTTCATCATGACAGCCCAGCACATGATACTCGTGATGGCACCCCAGAACAACCAGGGCTTGCGGCGACCATACTTGCTGGTGGTAGCATCTGAGAGCACACCGATGGTTGGGGCGACGAGAAGACCGGCAGTAGGGCCGACAAGTTGGACACCTTGGACGGACGAGTAACTCAAGAGCACTTGAAGGAGAGGACCAAGAGCGGCCCATTGAGCAGCCCAGGCCATGTTCATGGCCATCTTGGGGCAGCAGACCAAGAACATCATGGGGATCGACATGCCTTCTTGTTGGGACTTGTCGACGACATCAAGGCCATCGGCGTCCTTTTGAACGTAGTCGACGTCGTTGGGGGTAACGGGGACCGCGGCATCTTGCACGTGGGTGGCCATGGTCGTGGTCGCCTTGTGGGAAATTCCGAAATGAGCTGTTCAAGTGTCGACCGCCACGACCTCAAGCTCTCTTCCCTCGGCAAGTGTTCGGATCTTCAACAATTACGACAGAGTCTGTTCCGATTGAAGTTCAACCTTGTAGCACATGTTGAAGCGCATGTGGTGATTCGATCGGCGGCGGCAAGCAACGCTTGCACGTCCAAGCGTTATCTAGGCAGGACGGAACCAGCCATATCATCCAGGTAAGCTCTCTGCTCCAGCACGTGCTTGCTTTCTCTCTCTCCCCCAAGCGCGCTGGTGTGCTATCCGTCCGGTCGTCGTGGGATCCCATGCCACTCTTTGCGCAAATGTTGAGCGTCCTTTGAGTTCCAACGGAAGGATAGCTATATCGCCCATGAAGTTCCAAGTAAACTGGCCACTCTCGCCGTGCCGCCTCGCTTTGGTTCCCACCGCACTGGACATGTCGTGAGAAGATGTCAATGATCAGTCCATAAATTCATCGTTGTCGAGCGCGATTAGATGGCGCGCCTTCAACAATTTCGCCACATGAACCAGATCATGTGTGAAAAAAAGTTGCTGGACGAACAACAGAGAGCTGCAAAGATTGACTGCACCGCCACCGGGTGGTGGTCGTCGTCTTCGTGCCTCCTTCTCTCTCTTCGGTGAAATATTTCAACCGGGCAAGATGCAATCCCCCCACTCTTGAGCGTTCGATCTTTTTTCCTGCCGTTCGTGCACTCCGTCTTCTCGAGAGCGACGCGTCATTTCTCAAGAGGAAGGCAGGCGTGTGAACACACTCCGATCGACATGAATCCGTTCCCGAAGCTTTGGTTGATTGTACTGCGACTCCCATCGTGTGCAATGCGCGAGGTCGACGCGCCTTTATGTTTCTCACGCAGCGGTGCACACAGACCCACCTGGACTGACTATCTTCTCACCATGTGTGCATTATCCACGTAGTCGCCCGCAGTTGCCGCGTGATTCTTTGACACGCCAATGGGTCGCGCCGCACAATCCATTTCTTTTGTCAGCTTGAGGTTGTCATGGGAAAGAAGCATCTTCTTGGCGCACCCAGATGGGGCACAGCTTTGACAGGTAGGTGGGATCTTGTGTCTCTCTTGCGTTATCCATCTGCTCAAGGTTGTGGGTGAGTCGCTTGGTTTGCCAGCTTACTTGTCCGTGGTGGAGCAAAGCACGTGGATATTTCATGCAAGAGACGACGAGAGACAGCCTCAGGCGGCCCAGGAAAGACGCGGACGGACCTCTTGAACGCCGTGACGACGCCCTCTCGTCCACGTCATCCACTGGTTTCTTTGAGGATGATTTGTAAGGGTTGGAAATGTCGTCCGGATAAAAAAGGGGACAAAGTCACGCCAAAGTTTGACAAGCAAACGACAACCATTCAGTGCGACGACAGCCTCAACTTTTCCAGCGCCATATTGCTCACAAAGGACGAAAGGATGGAAATGGAAGAGGCCAGAAATCCCACACGAGGCTGACAATACGTGCTTGTGGATCAGCTCTGCGGCTGCAAGTGACGCGCAACACATGGGTCGTCGTGCCACGCGGTTGTGACAGCACATGCTTGCAAAGTTGTGACCAAGAAGGTTGACATAGAGATGAACCATGGATTTTCTCGCCATTCTAGAGGCGCCAGCTAGCTGGAAAGAAACTCCATGCAGACGTTGTTGTGTGCATTAGAGACTCACTTCGCTGTCCCTTGGCTGCATCTCTTGCAACGCCGTCAAGAGCTGGAGAGCGGTCGGGCGCAGTGATGGATCCCGAAGCAAGCACAGTTTCGCCAGCTGAGCCAGGGGCGGTGGCATGTCCTGGGAGAATTGGATCTTGACCGTGTTGTTGACCACCATGCCCATTATGACCGTGTCCGCCACGGGCTGTCCCTTGGCATTCCGGACATCGTCAAATGGAACTTTGTGTGTGTCCAACTCGACGAGGATCATGCCTACACAAGGAGCGATTCGTCAGCAATCTTTCAAGAGCAAGGGATGCAAGTACCGAGGGAGTAAATGTCGGCCTTGGCCGTGTAGTGGCTCGACTGAAGCACTTCAGGAGCCATCCAGCGATATGTGCCGACGCCAATCGTCATGGTGTCGGTCGTTAGCTTGCGGGAGACGCCGAAATCGGTCAACTTGGTGCCTTTGGTTGAATCCATGAGCACATTGCGGGATTTCAAGTCTCGATGGATCACGTCGAGGCTGTGGAGGTAGGCAAGACCGAGCACAATCGCAAGAATGCACTCGTGCTTTTCGCTCCACGGATATGTTTCATACGTGTGGGACTTGAGGTAGTCTCGAAGGTCGCCGTTGTCCATGTACTCGAGGATGCACTCGATGTCTGCAGGCGAGTCGTTCGACCAGTTTGCGCCGATGAAGGAGACGACGTACGGGGATTTAAATCTACCAGCAGAGTGTGAACGCGGCCACATTGACTGCGACGTACCGCGCCATGAGAACCATTTCGTCGATGAAAGCTTGCACGTCTTCCCGATGGCGACGTAGTTGTGACGTGAGCTGCTTGATGGCCACTGCTTTGCCATAAAAGTGGCCGAGGTAGATGTTGCCAAAGCCGCCGCTGCCAAGTTTCTTGCCACGAACGATCGCGTTGGAATCGAGACGATGGAGAGAAATTGCCGACAGGTCGAGGATCTGCATGTCGTCAGCAGCAGAGACAACGTCGTCGCGCTCGTCGTCACTTGCCTGGAGATATCCATCGTCATCGTGCGACTTGTGCGCTTGCCGTCGTCGCCGCCAAAAGATAAAGAGCATGATCAAAGCCACAGCGATGACAGCTCCACAGATCGATGCAACAATGGCGACAGTAGATGACGAAGAACCGCTTGAAGCAGTAGCATCTTGCGATCCGTTCGCGGACGAGATCAAGGAGCCATTGATAGCTGTTGTCCCAGGCACTGGTGGGAGTGACGCTGATGACGGCGTTATCGTTACTGTTTGTGCTGTTGGAGCGCGGTTCGTGGTAGACGGCGCTGGTCGAGATGTCGTTGTGGGTTGGAGAGTCGTGGGTGAACAGAACGATAGAGCGTCGATTGTTTTGCATTTGACATCCGAAGTTTGTCCAAGAAGACCTTGACAAGGCTTGGACGTCGTCAGAGAAGTGCATTGCCCTCCACTTAGACACACCATAGCAGCCGAACCCAAAATGCGCATGGCGGCAAAGCTGTTGGCGTTCGACTGCTGACAGGAATAAATATTTGGATCAAGCTCCATCGTTTTGAGCCGTCGGTTGCCGCATACAGTTGACACTTCCACGCGGCTGAACAACGGACATGTGATGGCCGCCGCGTACGGACTGTCGGATGGAATCGCGCACTGGAAGATCGAAGGGTAGACCTTGCAGGATGCTCCACTGTCCTCTGAATAGCATTCGACCTCGTTTTGGCTACCAAGTCGCACCGCATAGATGTTGGAAGATGACGTTTCTAGCGCACATATCCATGGAGCACCGCCGCGGATCATCGTGGACGAAGACTGAACAACTTTTGAGTTACTTCGAATGATTTCTACCAATCAGTCAGCGTACCCAGACCGATGCGATGAACAGATCGGCAACGAATCTGTCGTCCTTTGCGATCTGTGGATCTTTTCTTCCTGCCGCGTCGACTTGGATGAACTGACGACGTGCTTCAGGACTCGACTCTCCCTTGTGAATGGAGGAGCTATCATCCTCACATCATCCCCACCTTGTGCGTTGTTGCATTATGTATGTCACAACAGTCACAACAGTGCGGACTGACCAAATGTCAACCACGAAGCAGCGTTTGAATATTGTTACTGCATGGATGAACATGTCGCTTGGGTTGCATCGGGAGGAGATAAAGCAGACTTTGTCATAACCTCTCTCTCGCCTTTGTCTTTGATGGGTCAGCGCCCGTGGCAAGGCGTCCGGGAAATTTAACAGCGGCGGTGGATGGGACGTGAAATGCACAACACTTTGGTGGTTTTCGTCAGCTCCGATAGAGATCCACGCTGAGCGAAATCACGTGGTTAATGAGCGAGGGAAGTGGAGAATATCTTAAACGGCATACATTTAAAGCATGCCAGTGCGATCTTGGTCTGCTCAGCATGGTGCGAGGCACATGTAGCCAAGGAGACTTGCAATTGAGAGGGATACAAACTACCAACAACGGATAATCATCAACCACCAAGGGAGAAATGGGGTTCCAAATGAGCTATCATCTTTTTGACAGAACGGGTCGACGCTCAGTCATAACTGCGATAGGAATGCGCCAAAGCACATCGCGATGGTTGCTTCTCGATATATTGGTACACTTGTTATGTCTTCTCAACCAACCTGAATAAATAAACGACCCGATGCACTGACTCCCCTCAGGCATGCTGAGTAAGCCAGTCGTCCAATGTGGCTGCCACGTGGGCCATGGTTGGTCGATCAAGTGGATCTAGTTTGAAGCATTGGTCCAAGAGCTCTTGATGTGTTGGTGGGCATTCATTCCATTCCTTGAGCGTGAGTCGATGACCTGGACATAGAATTAAAGATGAGTTATTCATTCAAGAGTTACCTTCGAGGACAAGTGCTGCTGCTTCATGAGGTGGCAACGACGGAAATGGCTCCTTTCCCATCATGATCTCAAACAACAAGACACCAAACATGTAAGTGTCGCTTGCGGTCGAGAAGACATGAGGCAACTCCAGACTCTCAGGTGCCATCCATTTCAATGGACCAGTGGAGATGGGATCCAGTAGGTGGCCCTATCGACAAACTCGTCAGCTGAAAGAACAATCTCCCATCCAAAATACCATGACGCGATCCACAGGGCGGGAGAGACCAAAGTCGCACACTTTGACATGGTAGTCCGCGTCCACGAGGCAATTCCTGACACAGATTGAGAGATGCCATCGCATCGAGGCTGGATACCTTGCTGCGATGTCTCGATGCAAGAAATGGCCTTGGTGAATGTTCAAGATACCATGAGCGGCATCACGAGCAAATATCGTTCGCATGTAAGTCTCGTAGTTATTTGATTGATACAAGAGCGATTGCAAGCTGCCATTGGGAACATATTCCATGACCAAAGAGAGCGAATTGCCGTCGTCGCAAGCGCCAATAAAGTCAACGACGTGGGGATGGTTGCCAATCATGGTCAGCGCCTTCACTTCGTGCTCGAATTCATCCCTTGAAATGTCAATATCTTGCCGAAGCGTCTTCACCACGACCTATCCAAATTGACACGTCTTGATTCTCCAGCGCTGTGCTTACTTCTTTGTTTGTCGGGCGGTGGATGGCTCGGTAAGCTGTTCCAAAGAAGCCCGACCCGACAGGCTCCATAATTGTCAAATCTTCCCGTGCAATCATCGGCGATTCAACGGGGGCCAGGCGCTCATATGTCGATGAATATTGGACTTGATCCTTCTCAAGCTTGGCGTTGCCGTGGTCAATAGCTGGCAATGCAAAATGTAGTAAAGCGACGTGAGTGCCAACAACGATACGAGCCCGACACAAAAATGACCACTCCGAGGCATTTTCATGAACAGCTACATCGAAAAAGACACGTTCGATGTCCTCAATCCTATTGGAAAGATGATGAAGGTGGCAACGCACAACTAGCTTACCAATGAAAGGATTTGGCTTGCTCTCCAACAAGTCGCCAACCCTTAGGTGGCTCCAACGAGATTGTAATCACTTTGCCAAAGCTGACATACAAGCTCTTCGACAAACGGCCAGTCTCGATCGTGTTTTGAACAGCAGCAAGTTCACGAATCTCGTCAAGTTGGTGCGCCAAGTACGCCCAAATGAATACACGGCATTTCTTGTCCAGGGGAATAGTCGGAGGGCCGTAAGCACTGAACACCACTGGACGATTAGTCATGGATGGCAAATCAGGCTCCGACTTCACGTGCCGAAAGACAGAGCTGGACTTGTGAGTTCGTTCAGAGGGAAGGAGAGACATCGTCGCTGGTGACGGTGCGACTAGTAGTGACGCTGCCAAGTCTTTTGAGAAGGATTCATTCGAGGGGTAATTGAATGAAGCGTATGGTGGTGGTGGAGGTGCTGAATAATTGGAAAATTGATGGTATACGGGATCGGACATCGAGTCTTCATCGGGGGACGATGGCGTAGCCCCCGTAGCCGCTGGTACAAAAGTTGTTGAGCCACTTAGTCTCTTTCGAACTCCTCGTGACGACGAGCGGCCAGGAATCGAAACGTACTACCCACAGAAGGGTAAACATGACTAAGTACCTCAACTCACAGATTCAGTTGTCTCTGCTATAGTTCTGTTCAAGGGATTGGCAAAAGTAGATGTCATGGCAAGGCGAACTCTGAACCAATCTCGCTTGAGTAATTCTTCTGTTGTAGGTCGACGGCTTTCTGGGCCTGGAACATAATTCAGAATGACCAATTGGGCGATTGAGTGGTCTTACGCGCCAAGCAGTCAAGAATGACAGATTGAGCCGAAAGCGCAAGATGCTGTAATGCAACAATATCCACTTGAAATGAAGGGAGATCCATGTTGCAGAGAACCTAGAACGGAATGACATAAGAGTGCAAACTTTTTGTTAAACAGACTTGAGACGATGAGGTTGATTCAGTTGTTGCAAATGGATGGCGACCTGCGGCTAGCATGTAAAGAAGAATGCCAAATGCAAATCTATTCCAATGCCAGAATGAAAACATTTCAAAATGGTGTGTACATGTCATTTGCTTTGTTGGCCGCCGTAGCTGGAAATTCGATGTGGTGGTCAGCCATGGGAGGAACATGAAGTACAAGTTGGCCGCGGTGGATCTACAGTCGGTGCCATCATGCCAGTTTCATGTGTAGTTGTACGTAAATGGAATCGAAAGTTAGGTTGCCGTGCGCAATGGACTTCGAATGGAGTTGATGCAGAGCATTCAAGAGCGCGTAAGCTCGGTCATGCAACTACACATGCGAGGTTCAATCACAACGTCGATAAAAACCTAGTCGATAACACACCTGCGTTTCAGTATATCCTCCAAGATGCATAATTTCTTGCAATAGTGGACAGCTTGATGTCAATCCCGACGATCGTACATTCTGAACGACGCAGATCGAGGTGTCGGCATCGTATAAGCCGGTCATCGGCTGGATATTTGGGTGTTTGATCGTGATAAGGACCTCTAACCGATGCCACGTCATCCTAAGCACTATATGATGAGATTCTATCAAGAAGATTGAGGTCGCAGACTCGTTTACTGGTTTTGACACCATCGTAATTTTCACCTCAGCTCCATCGTGATCAGCATCAAGAGCGTGGTTTTCGCTGGATGGAACGAATCTCTCCTTTGGGAAGACAGGTAAACTTCTTTCTTTTCGAGGATATCGAATTTGAATGGGCGGTGGCGCTGACAAACGCGGCATCGACGTCCACTCGATCGGCATTCTGTCCGGGTTGGCAAATCAGGATTGGAATTAAGACCTTCATTCTTCTTTTGGCGTCAGAATGTCGGTTGATGTTCGGCATCCGGATAAATGCAGTGATCATTATCCGTAATCCGGATATCAACTTCAATCTCAACAGCCAACCACAAAGTCTATTACTACACCATTGCCCGGGCAAGTTGGTCTTTTCAGCGACCAATGTGGTTTCGAAGTTTGAAAACCTTCAATGTTCGTAGTTGAACTTGACTTAGTTGCAAGCAAAGTGGTTTATTTTGCATGCAATGTGGTCCCCTGTAGAATCAAATATGAATTACGGAATGTGGCGAAGATTGGCAATTGGACAATGAACTACAGAGAACGACGGAAAAATTCGCCCAGTGGTACTACCTCTTTATATAAAAGTTTGTATAGACAATTATATTATTCATGTTCACATTTGACGCTATTTCAATTAAATTGAAATGAGATCGATTAGATTCATTGGCTATTATTCAGCCAATAAAAATTGACATTGCCGACGACGACGAGACACAAATTCGGTCAACAAAATCGACACCCAGAAATGAATCGATGCAATTTTTACAAAACCGCCAGTCTAATGGTTCTACAAAATAGTGATCTTTGGCAGAGCCTTCTCGAACGATCGACTGATAACATCACAAGGCATGTCATCCCACACCTCAATCGTTCGCTTGATCATGGCCAGTCGCTTCTCGGCAGCAGATACAACTGGAGCTTCACGTAGCCACTTCGCTCGTAACTTACTCTTAAGCGGTCCCATTACACCGACATCCAATGGCTGGCATACACTTGTAGAATTCTTGGGGAGGGGATCAAGAACACTGAATAATTCGGACGACACAGTGTTGAATGAGTCCTCGTTTACGTGGCAATCGAGGTAGTCACACAAAATGACAGAGGGGCCAATAATTTCAAACTTCAAGAGCTCGCAGAGGTATTGCGACCACACATACTTGTCCATCCAAGCTGATTCTTGCACAACGTACATATGGCCTGGTGGATATGTTGGCAGCTCTTCAGCTTCAATCCTTCCTCCAGGCACACCTTTCACAATAAACAATATCGGAAGCTTGTCACCTACTGTGAATCAGAGTGACCATCTGGAGGTGCATACCATTCGAATGTACTGACATCACGGCAGTTAGGCGGTCAGAATGCTTCTGTGACTTGTCCACATAGGAGGAACCACCAACCTTGGCCAACGTCTTTCCTGGTGGCATGTCATAGTAAATTGATGTCTCATAGACGTTGATGATGTCACAAGGTGCCGTGGCGCGGAACTTCTCCCAAAATGACGTTGCAAAATCGTCCCGTGTGTTCGACAAGTCTTGCTGAGTCATCTTGCTCACACATGGGACACGCTGAGAGAAGCGATAACGCGCTGAGAAGCGCTGACATAGTCGAGCCAAGCTTGCGTAGGCCGCGTCATCACTTGATTTCGTGTCGAGGTACTCGTCAAGCCAGTCCATGTGATGCATCCTCATGTATGTGATCATGTGGGTATGGGTGAGATAGTGCTCGTTCTCGCGAACGTCGTTCATGTAGTCGTGGAGCTGGTCGGCAAACGGGATGAGTTGGTTGCGTCCTTGACCACCGAGAGTTGCCCTCTTGCCATTGCGTGTAGAAGCCATGATCGCTTCTTTCTTCGTCAGCCAGCCTCTCCACGTTGTCCATGGTATTCCATTCGCTTCAGCATATGATCTGGAGCTCATGGTTGAAACATCGAAGTTCAGAAGCAGCTTCTTCCTCTCGGCTATTGAGCACGTCTTGTAGACGCGCATGGTGTCGACTGTTTCGGTGAAAGTTGGCAGGAGTTTTGAATCAGCCAATCAGAGCCGAGGATTGACATGTATAGATTATTTAAGTCAAAATATATTGTTGAATACGCTAAAACTTGATGAAAAATATTGCTGGAAAAAAGTTCGCATCCTGGGGATTGAACCCACCAGAGGCATTAAAAAAACTACTCATCAAGCATATTGTTTTTCTCCGTGGTGAGATATTTGGTTTCCATTTCTTTTCGTCTCATTGAAACTGGTTATTAGACTATTAAAGAATTTCAAATAGGTAAATGGTTGTGAGGTGATTCATTTGAAGATGGTGTACATAGCATACTAGAATTGTAGTTAAATTGACCATACTGATGCGCTAACACGTCGTCGCATCACTAAAATTGTTTCGCATCGACTTTATTTAGGCCGTGAAATATGCATGATATCATGTGGAACGTCGTGGTAAACATACGCAACTATTGGATGAAATCTTTTTTAATTTTTTTAGGACTGCAGAATAATAATATTCAGAAAATATGGTAGAGTACCACTGGGCGAATTTTTCCGTCGTTCTCTGTATCTGCTTGGTTTGGACTCTCTTCGTGTTACTCGGGACTTACGAATGTCGTTTGAGACGTTCGATTACGTCGCTTCATTATTACGTGACCACAACTTATTCAACAATACGCTTGGTCCTCCACAAGCTCCATTGGAGCTACAACTCCAAGTCTTTTTACACTACATGGCTACAAGTGGAGTTGGAGGCTCGTACCATGTCATTGGTCAACATTTTGGCATTGGAGAAGGAACAGTACGAAAATTCATTGTCAAAGTAGTCGAGAGCCTCCATAGTCGATTGTCGGAGTTTGTATCATGGCCGAGTGAGCGAGAAAGGCAAACCATATCATTGGCGATTGAAAAAAAGTGTGGTTTACGTGGTGTCATTGGGGTTATTGATGGTACTTCATTTGAATTAAAATACAAGCCATAAGACGACCACGAGACATTTTACAACAGGAAATCACGTTATGATATAGCTGGACAACTCGTTTGCGACCACATGAGGCGCGTTCGAGCTATGTTGGTGGGCTTTCCAAGCAGTGCACACGACAGTCGACAACATAAAGCGATGGCTATTTCTTTGCAACCCGAGAAGCTTTTCGCTCCCTATGAATTTTTGATCGGTGACTCGGCTTAGGCTCTTCAAGCCCATCTCTTGCGTCCATACAAGGCTCCAAAATCAAACATACGTGAGAACAAACAATTCAACTGTCACTTTTCAGCAACACGCATGATAATAGAGCATTGCATTGGTATGATCAAATCACGATTTTCTAGGCTACGTGACGGCTTCTTCACTATCATGCGTGACACTGAATGCCATGAAATGGTCATTCGAATGATTCTTGCTTGCATTATGTTGCACAATATTTGCATTTCAAAAGACGATGAACGCAACGAAGAGTACGACGTGGACTTGCCAGAAATTGAAGCGTATGGAGCCGTAGAGCCTGACGATAACGATGATGTGTGGACTCCAGCAAATGAGTTTCAGTTAGAGATTCAAAAGCACCTTGTATTACGCCATTTTAACTATATCTAAGGCTTGCTTGTATCAGCAATTTTTCGAATTTTAGCTTCTAGGACCATCTTATCAAGTTCGTATTAGCTTGGGGATTTTGGTAGGTAAGCTCAAATTGACGTTGTCTTTGCTCCATTTCCTCACGACGCGTAGCCATTTCAAATTCAAATTGCTTCTGCATGAGGTCAAGTTTACTACGCTCCAAATCTATGCTTTGTTGGCCAAGCTCAAGCAGAACGTCCGTTATACTTGGCTCCTTGGTTTCGTCCCTCTTTTTGCGCTTACCAGTTACTTTTTGTTGATGATGCATTTTCTCGGTCTCTTCCACCGTATTTTGTGCCATGAGTATCGTTACATCTTGAGCGTGGCAACTCTCTTCGATTTCATCGCTGATGCGGCACGTATCGATGACGACGAGTGGATTAGCATGCGTAGACTTGCAAAATAAATCGTCCATGTCATAATACCACTTGAATTCTTTCATGATAGTCGCACGCAGTGATTGAGGGTCTGTTTCTCGGACGCCAAAGCCAGAAGCACTCATTTTCTGTTTGATTTTTGTGTACTTTCGATCGAGATGTTCGCACCTGTTCTTGACAGATTTCCATTCCTTCGTACCAAGGGACCGAGCTGCGGCTTGGTAGAACGACATCTTCTGCTTCATGTAGTCGTCCATGTGATCATTCCAGTATGCAAGGAAGTTGTTTGTCTCGTCATCGGTCCATTTATCGAGAACCATGGGTTGGAGCGAAGATGAAATCAACGCTGAGCAATGCCGTCAAGCAAAAGTGGCTCTGACTGATGGCTGACGGCCAATCAGCCAGATATTCTTAGCCAATCATATTGACGATTGCAACTCATATCGACCAATTGTTTTGCACTTGCTTCGCGTCACTTCTGTCAGCACAAATTCTGTGCTGACAGAAGTGTGCTGACATGATGAAGTGAGAAAATCATCTGATTGGGCAAAACATGTCAGCATCAGCCGCTAAAGCCACTGTGAGAACCTCTAATCTTTTGACATCAGCTTGGAGAAAAACTAACACATTTCGATGAGAACAGCGATGTCCATCACTTAGAAGAAGGCTCGGATTCATTTAAACTAAACGCTGATAATGCTACCACATTGAAACATTGTACTTAATCGCCGAGTTCACGTCACAACTGGACTACAAAGCAGAAACACAAAGAACGATAGACGACTCGTTCTTGGTGTTTCTGCTTTTGCATTACCTTAATGTTGATAGAAATACCACACACTACAGGTCACAATCAATTTGTTGACACAATAAGTGAATTTCGCCCTGTAATGTGTGGCTTTCGATCTGCTCTGAAACCGCAGATTGCGCGCAGTGAACCGTGAAATCATTCAAACTGTTTTTCGGCAAAAAACTTGTAGTTTCCTCGATATGACTTTTAAAACATCAAGGAGCACTGCAAACATGCGCCTCCTAGGTGGCTGTCCAACCACCTGGGTGGAGCGACACAGAGAAAAGAACTCCTCGCTTTGAAATCACGGAGGAAGGGAAATGTGAAGTGAGACCATGCACGGGTTGATGACTATACTTCCATGCTAACTAAGCATTGCACCTTACTTCATGGGGTTAGAAAGTTGTGGTCAGTGTAAGGATTATGAAACGAAAGGAATATATCGACATCAAGCACGAGAAAATTCAAAGCAGTGCTCGCTCCCCTAATTTTTGCCAAAAAAGCATTTTCAATCATAATCTGGACTCACTTCGTTTCACTATGCTTTTCAAATCTATCGTGGCGAAAATGCTTGACACTCGTTCAGCTCATGACTGAAATTTACGGATACTGTCCAGCAAAAACCGGAGAATGATATTTAAATTTTGAGTTGAATGGCATTGGAAGTGACTGTTCGATTTCCAATTACTGTAACATATGTTATATCAAGAATTTGACTAAAAATAGAGCTCTTTTGCAAAAAACACAAGAAATGGCCAAAAGGAAAAGAATTGATTTTTAACATGCAAACACTAGCCAAAAATACCACTGTTGTCGTCATTATCACCAAGACTTGGATCAGAGCCATAATCCAAATCGGCATTGGAAGGAAGCATGACTCTCCAGCGTTACTTGCGCTTTTCACGATATTTTGCCGTTGAGTTAGCTCGTTTTGCTTTAATTTTTTCCCCAATTGACAATAAACGATTGAAATATCTGTTGAAGTCATGTCCGTCATCGTCACGCAATGGGTTGCAACGAATATGAACATTCGTCAAAGCCACACAAGTTTGGAAAAAAGATCATAGTGATCTTTTTTCCATGTATAATTGTCGCTTGTGATTGCCCACAGAGTCTTCAATCGTCCACAAAAGTTCTCCACAATAACACAATCGCCAGAAATCATGTCATTTGCTGATATCTCGCTCGGAGAGAGCATTCCATTTGCTGGACGCTTGGTGGGAGTGATAGCTCGAATACGGCGATGCAATCCTTGGTAACCCTTGTCTGCAAGTATAGCCCAGCTAGCTGGATAGGTGTCCTGAAGGAAGCCGTTGTCTTGGAGTCGTGCGTCCACTTCCGCCTTCTTTAGTCTCTTCTCATGAAACACAAGATTGGACTCACAAATGGAAATGTCGGACGTGCTGCCGGGTACAGCTGCAGTGACGTTGATTGCCAAACCATTGGGTAAGCAAAAGAAGTTCGAGCTTGCAACGGACATGGTCCTGTCCAACAGGACGAATATTCGATGTTTGGTGGTGTGGGGTGCCGTCTACAAACTGCCCTCCAATTCGGGTATTATCACCAAAACAATTTTCCCGTGGTTGTGATCGAGTTAACTTCTCCAAACTCAAATTTGTCATGAAGTCCTTGATGGAGAAATCCACACTGTCCGACGCTCATGTATCTAAACTGTTCATGTCAGAAAGGTCAAACCATTTTTGCGAGTGTTTCAACGAGCTAGGACGATCGATTTTCCCAGCCTACGACTCCAGTTCAAAACGAAGATACAATGACATGAAACTCACAACTCTTTATGACCTGATCAAGCGACGCCATGCTTAGTTTAGTCGTTTTTCTATCTTTAATGATGAATGACAATGCACAGTGACTCTTACTGGCTGTGGCTCACATTTATTTCAAGCGATAGCAATCTGCAAAGTCCAAACTTCGAAGCCGACACGAGCAAACGAGCGTCACAGCTCAAACAGACAGAAATTTGCAGCCGAAGTCACATTCGCCGAGTTTGGTTGGCAAGTTCAAGTGGTTTACGCAATGTCCACTACGACTCCAGTTAAATTCACATATTTGATTGATGGTTCCGTACGTTCAAATGAGCGGCGGGGTCATCTCAAACCTTGGATGACTGGAATAGACCGTCGAAGCATGCCAATGATGCCTTCGATGATCTTCTCGAGTCAAGCAAAGTTTGAGATGCAGTGGAGGCGACAAAAGTACAAGGCACCAGTTTGCACAGCAAGACAGGACATGAGACGACGGTTGACATTGGCAACGAGAGGCGTGAGGTGGTGGCCGTATGCGTGGCAGGCGAGGATTAGAAATGTGAGAGCTTTGGGCATGGTACAGACAAGAATGCTGATCCACTTCGTATTCTTGGGTTGGCTTGTGGCGTGTCGGAGAATCTCAGGACGGCGTGGAGAAACGAGCGCGAGGACATGACAACCTTGTGTCGCACAGGATCAACAATCAAACACTGGCTAGCCATCTGGTCACTCACATATGCGGGTAAACCATTCGAGCAATTTTGTCAACCCCGTGAACAGCACCCACACTCAGTCAATCGAACGAGTGTGGGAAGTCCGAATCAAACAATATTTGAAGGCGATGCGCGGTGTACGCATTGATCTGCTGCAGTCGTATCTGAATCTGTTTATGTTGCGAGGTTGGGTTTTTCCAACTAACGCAACAGGTGCAATGTATTTCACCGGATTATTGATAGCTATTCGTCAGAAATACTAAGTTGCCTCATATCACCATGAACCTCTGACGAGCGTTGCCAAGCATGAAATTATCCTGCGAAATCCGGATAATGTTGTCCGGTAAAAATACATTTAAAATCCCGACGGGGGTTCAATTGGAGTAGTGCCCAGTACTGTAGACGTATCAAAATGGAACGTGAGAGCGTTGATATGAACGATAAAATCTGTTTACAGTAACAGAGACATCGAGAGACTGTTGTTGTAAACAGACTTTGAGAACCATTTACTGCATGGTGAAGCATCGCAAAGTGTACTTACAGCCACTGAGCCACCAGCACCGGTTTTATCCGGAAAACCCGGATAATATTTGAAATATTTAAGATATCAGTCGCTCCGGCGGGGGTCATGCCGAAAGAAGCCCGCTGGACCAGGTAAGCGGCCAGATAGACGACGCGCGCGTGCAAGAACCTTCCATCGAGAACCTGGTGGGTCTCTTGATTGGCTAGGCGCCTCAAAGGCCTGAAAAACTCGAGCACTGTCGTGTTACAAAAGCTTTTCTATGAAGTTCATATGTGAGTTCTAGGACCATGTTTTAGTTTAGATATCTAGCTTGGTGTAAACTTGTATTTCTCTTTCAATCTCGCCCTAGACTGCCTCGTAGACTAAGTGCCAGTCTACATTTGGTAGCCCTTCCTGATCGATCCGAGCCCGCATCGTCGCCACCCTCCGTCGCACCGTCGCCCCTCCCGTGCCTGCCTGCTGCTGTCAGTGGTTGCCCTGCTGTTGTTGAAGAAACAACTCATAACAAAATCAAAGTAAATTTTTGACGTGGTCGTAAGTCTCACTAACCCTGAGCTGCCCCAAACGACGGAGCTTCTAGCGGGTTCATGCATTGTATACCGAAGTTCGAAGTCAAGACACTGAGCGTATAACTTTATTCCCATCCTTCGAAGTTCGATCCAAAACGAAGTCAAGACTATTTCGACGCGTAAATTCAATGCTGTCAATACTAACACCTGCTAAACCGAATAATCAAGTTTCATCGGTTTATTTCGAATCATCCAAGCAGAGAGGACCCGTAAAAATACACGTATAGTGGTACTAACTTTTGATTGGGCAAACAGCCACTCACCCCGCATATCAATTTTCATAGTACCTTTTTCAACTTGTGTTCTTTCAGAGTTTATATATTGATCTCTTCTTGCAAAGAATCCAAGCTGAGACGTTCATCTTTGAAACCAATTAGTAAATGAATGAAATGACATATATTAGTGTTATAGATCAAGCTGATTTGCGTCTTGGAATAGCCTTTTCAAAGGCCTTTTAATCGTTTCTGGGGACATCATATCCCAAGCTTTGATGGCACGCTTGATGCACGCCATCCTTTCTCCACTGCAGTTGAGGGATGATACGTTTCTTGAAGCCACAAGTTTCGCAGCTTGGCCTCAAAGGGGCCCATAACCCCAACATCCAGAGGCTGTAGCACAGATGCCATGTTCGGAGGAAGGGTGCATACAGTAGAACTGAGATTCTCCTCCACGAAAGTGATGTTTTTCGGCGTCAAGTGAGCCTCAACAAGTATCAAGGAAGGCCTTACAATTTCATGTCTAACACTAATTAATGACATCAAACTTGAATATATTACCTAAAAATAATGTCGAGGTAGAAATTCCAGCCATCTCCGTCAATCCATGCATTCTTCTGAACAGCGTAAAAATACCCTAAAGGATAGGTTTGCAACTCGTTTTCATCGATGAACCCACCAGGCTTTCCTTTGACGATGAAAAGAATTGGTAGTTTATCACCTAGTTGTATAATATTATAGCAAATAATAACAATATATTGCCGTTACGTTTCGCTGCTAAGACGGCCGTTAAGCGGCAGGACTTGTCGGCTTGAGAGATGCTGGCATCAGCACCTTTTTGGGCAAGGATATACTTCGGTGGAGTATCAAAGTATATGCCGGTTTCATCACAATTGATGACATCACAGTCATCGAAATGGTCGTGTTCGCTCCAAAATTCTTCGACAAATTTCTGTCGAACCTCTAGCATTTGCAAGGAAGTCATTGCCTTTGCTGTGGAGGCTCGACGGCGAGAAAATCCATGTCTATAGACAAATTCTCTACAAAGTTTAAAGAATGATTTATTTGGGTCCTCTTTCGAGGCTGAATACTGCGTTACCCATTCCAGATTGTGAGCTTTGACTTGTTGAACTACATGAGGTTGTCAAGGGAAAATGTTTCTCCCGCATCGCTACCATGTAGTCCAGTAAGTCCAAATAAAGAGTGAGATATGAAATAAATTTGACGACTTACATTGCCACCAGGAAGGATATCTGGACGACCAGGCTGTCCAATATTCAGCCTTCTTTTCGCTTGAAACGACGTTTCGATTTTTTTCCTCTCTCGCACGAAATTCTGTATCGTGCGGAGAGGGATCCCACTGAGATCGGCGACGTGCTACTGAGTGTTCTCAGACAGCGCGCGCAATATGTTTCTTCTGGTCTCGAGGCTGTAGCGCCGGCGCGTCTTGACGATCTTGACTTCTTCCATTTCGAAAATGAGCCTCTAAGCTCTGTACTATCCAATTCCCTCGCATTTTCCCTCCAAAACATATTATCGTGAAAAATTATAGTATTAATTTTATAAGGTTTCTTTAGCCGAAAACTGAGCTTTTGTACCACTATGGGTGTATTTTTACGGGTCCTCTGTATTATGGAACACGAAAAAACACTATTACCGCCATCAAAAAAGCGGAAGTGACTCCATTGAAACAAGACAAAGATAATGTCGAAGTCACGAAACAACTTGAGGAAGTTGCGATGGGATTGAAGACCCCAAAGACAGCCCCTGATGATCAAGCATGGAATACTGAACAATCGTAAAGTGCGTATTATAATCGACTCTGGCGCATCCAAAACATTATGTCAAATCGAAATGGGAGAAAATATGGTCCGAGTAATGGTAATCCTCATATCTGGGTATAATGGAACAAAATCCGAGCCGACGCGTACCAAGTTTTATGAAGATATGTTGGAATTCGACGGCTACGTGTTTGAAAAGACTGCTTTTGTTGAATGGAATCTGAAAGAGAAAGATTTTGACGTCATAATCGGCTTGTCATGGTTAAAATAATACAACCCAAATATCGATTGGGAGAACCATACCATCTTCAGCGTCAAAGGGGTACAAATCAAGAAAAAACACCTGAAGAAAAACGGGATGGTGAAGATATGCCCGGTAATCAAACAAGACGTTTCGTCTCTACCGGCTTCAATAGAAGAAGTAGTGAAAGAATCCATTGATGTGCATTTTGGAGTCGCGATGACCTTTGTAACTTAGCCGTTGTTGGCGGCTCTCTTGTAGACATGCCTCTCAATAAAGTTGTTGTTCAGCTAGCAACGTTCCGTATCCTCTTTCTCTAATTTGCCAGCAAATGTAGGGATTGGATAGAATATGAGCGCGCAGGGCTAACGGACAATCTATGTTCTGGTGTCGGCGCGGGAGGAGGAGACGGCGGCACCGGCGGTACAACTAGTGAGAGGTTTAAGGGTAAAATGATTGTCATTAAGCATTACTAGCAGGTCTAGTAATCTAAAGGTTGAAAGGGTTTCTTGAACTTGGTGGAGTTTGTAATGCGAGGCGGGACAAGACACACATGCAGCAAGCGTTTGAGGATCAATCCACGATCCGAAAACCTATCCTCCACCCCATTCATATTAGAAGAGCTAGCATAACTACTGACAAATAAAAATTTGAAGAATTCGTAAAGCTGTGAACTAAACTATCCCAGGAAATTATTTGAGGTGAAAGAATTACTAAAAGTGAAGCATGCATGTAGTACATGATAGCATCCTACCTTTCCTCCGTTGAACTCAAACAGACAGGTCAAAACACTACACCAAACCTCTTCCACAACTATAAAACAGGGTGAGGTCTTGGCTGTGGTCAATGTGAGTGTCTACTAACAGACCGCGACATCGTGCCCACTGTAGCCAAAATTTATTTGTTCCTTAAGGTGGAGCGAAGAATATATATAGATATAGTTCAAAACGCAGGTTAGTTTTTCTCATGTATAAAAATCGGTTTTTTGCTACTCAATCGTTATCTAACAGTAACATTTTTGCCAAAATAGGAGCCCAATAAGCTGATGGAAGTACATCGGCATTTTCCAGCCTACCACACAGGAAATCAGCAAGAATTAATTACGTTGCTGTTTCCCATCTGGAAGTCCATGTCAACTGTTTCTCGCACGCTGCATCCAAAATCCACCACCGTTCCGACTCAGTCTCTTGATGCGTTGAAAACGATGCAATATCGCGACAACTCCGACGTTAGTGTCAAGGATCATAACGTGAACTTGATGAATGTTATTATCAGCTAAGAGAATTACATGTCCGTCATGATATTCGACATGACCGCAAATTTGTGTGTAAATATGTTCCAAGCAAGCATGGAACATCTTGAGCAGGTCGTTCTTACTCATATGCAGTGGGTCGCACCACAAGATGCCCGATAAAAGCCAAGTAGGTCGGTTAACCTAACCGGCTGAAGACGCTTGCTCCGCCTCGGCAACTGGCTGACGAGCGTACTAGATTTAGATTGTTAATAAGTCTAGAATGGACATAGGGAATACCTGAACGAGACAACACTGGTCGTTCTGATGAATAGATAAAATAAGTTTGGTTGCATCTCGAGACTTCTCAAGTTTTTCCTTCAAAAAGAGGCATCTTCTTCAAACTCTAGCCCAGAAAGAAAGCTCTGACCTTTTCAACGCACACATACGGTTTGCTCGGACATTGACATTCATTTGCACTAGCTGTAAGACGCTAAGGCGCAATACCTTGATATACTTACCGCACAGGTACCGTGAGCAACTAGACTACACTCGTAGTGCCTTCAAAAGTTTGGCTCTCTTTCTCAAATAAATGTTGAGTCTTTTTGAACGTAAAGTCCGGTCGGAAACTATACACGCACCCCGTATTTTTGCTGCTCTTCACACCATGCTGGACCAACGGTGAAACCTTTTAAACATAGAGAGTAGAATGATCATTCTCGTCGAGTGATGACATACGTCTCGATGATTTCGCTACGAGTGAATCATGCTCTGGGAACCCCCATGCCTCGAACTTCGAAGGAAACGCCGCAAATGATTGGCACTGGAAACTACGCTCGACGTGCATTACTCACGCCTCGTCCACCACTGGTTTCCAAACGTCAGTGAAACCGCCGCCAGTGCTCTGGAGCAAGGATAGGAATCAGCGTCTGTAATATTAAGATCAGTGCAATATTTAGAGCCTCTTTCGAGTACCGTCGTGTTTTGAAGCAAATTCCGTTCCCAAGTAAATCCATCACGTTTTCATCGTGTTTCTGTCATCACTTTGTCGTTGTGGGTCTGCTTGTTTTGATTGGCAACACAGGCACAAAACACAAAACACGACTCGACCAATGACAAGCAACGATGCTTGTCCAACACTGCTATAGTTTTCGATAGTTACTGTACTGTATGTGTTGATGTGAAGAATTTCGTACAAAGGTTTGAAACATCTGCATTTTCTTGATCCTGACGCCCGACAATCCCTTTTAGTATCATAAAAATCTCTATCAAACCTCACTGTGCACTGTAAATACTTTCTTTGCGTTCAAGATAGTTTATTGACACTTGAAGTAGGAGGTCGTGGCGCCTAAACGTTTCAAGCTGTTTACTGAGAAAGTCGCTGATATGGGCAAGAAAAGTTTCAACGTCATTTCTCAATCGTAGTTTGCGATGCGTGCGCCTTGTCCGTCGTTTGTAACGACGACCCCCCTTTTAAATTAGTCAAAACAACATGCAGTCTTGAACAGGAGATAGAATCCAGTCTAAGGTAATCAGGCGTAAATAGCGACAAGAAGCCATTTTATTCGTGCGAGTCAATATTCATTTAATGAATATTGACTCGCACATTTGGTATCTCCTTGTATGGAACTGCGATACTGAAGACACAAACAGTGGTAATATCCATGACAAAGACAAGCCAGGAATATTTCGCATCAGAAGATCTTTTTTGTGATGAACTGCAAAATAACTTCAATGTAAAGTCCGAAACTAATTTCATGTTGGAGACAAGAGCGTTTGTTTTGTTATTGACCAGCGACCTGTGGCTACCCCAAGCCGCTGAGAAATACTCGAGTAGAGTTTATAGTCTTGCTGGGGGGGCGAATATGGGATATGCTTGCTTCCCCCTTTCATGAAAAATGGATCAGCTAATCTGCAAGGATATGATGCTCGTCAAATGCAGCCACCTTGGAGTTGGTTTCTTGCGTCAAATGCATCCACCTTGAGTTGCTTTTCTGCACCACCTAGCTAAAATACCCTGGTCGACCTGTTGAGCGCAAGCCCAGGATGCACAGGCAAGCTTCATCTCACCCTGGTTTGAAAGACGAGGGGGATAATAAAGGAGACCTTAAAAAATAGTGCTATTGACCTACTAGTATGACACGTGATACTCCAAGGACGGCACATGACAACGCCAGTATCTTTGATTTCGAAATCGGCAAATGTTCTGCACGACTTGATCACATCAGCGTCTCTTCAGTCCTTGTGGAGCAACCGTCAGCGCCAAGAAGTGAATACGGTCGCTGCGAGCTTAATTTTCAAATTCTAGCTCGTGCCACGGCGTTAGCAAATGCATTTCAGCCGTACAAGTATGGCCATTGGACAGGATCACCAGGATCACTTATCAAAATTGAACGTGTATTCCACGCTCTCCACGACGCAGCAACACGTTCGATCATATGACGGGTGAAGTTTTGAATGCGTTCGTTGAGTCGCATGTCAGAAATATTCTCAAGTCAACCTAAACCTGTTTATTGTAGACCGCTTACGCTTTAGGCGCAGTCTCCCTGCGACTCAACAATGATTAACTGCAAATATGAATAACATCAAGTACAACAAGGGCCTGTTTTACCTTTGCGAGGAAATTGATGCATCGTCGTCAACTTCTGGAAAACTTTAGGAAAAAAGAAACACGAAAATTTATATGGATAATTTAAAGTTTATAATTATCCAATGATAATTATTATAAAAAAATTCATTTGTTAATCTGGGAGAATTAACTGTAAAAATTCATCTAAGGTTTGCAAGAAATTGAGTCAAATGAATACCATCAGAACAATTTCAAGCGCACTACTATTAATAATATCAACTTCAATTTAAGTCTTTTGTTTTGATCCAAATAGTTCGAAACAAATTTTTCCGAGAATTATTGCATACTGTAGATGATTTGTAAAATGGGTCGATTGCAAACCTCCAAATATGAATATAAAATTGCAAAGTATACTGCAATTCACGATATCTCTCTGAAATTGTATTATTATATTAAAGAGGGTAATTTCAAAACTGCACAATGCGCGGGAAACACATTGGCAAAACCTTCATATCGCCGCACAGACGAGCTACCGGGCGCCCTTCTATCAAGCAAGTAAAAAGGAAGGAAGCCCAACATCAAAGAATATTCTTCACGAATGAAAAGAAGCTTCTTATCATGAACTTTGCCAAACAATCGTCGAAACGAGCCGCGGCCGACCTTTTTTTTGCCTGGCGTTACGGGGAAACCACTTGTAACGCTGCTCAAGCGAATCGACCGCTGGGAGCGAGGTCGATCGAAGATTCAAGCACTTGCAGACGATCCGGCCACGCGTTCAAAGAAATCTAACCGACAATCAGGGTCCTTGAACAAGAAGACGAAGAAGAAATGGTGGCTTGGGTGCTTGCATTGCGCAAAGAAGGCATTCCTGTGGGCAATTTGCTCCTCGCTTGCAAAGCTCTGGAGACCGCTAAAAAAGGGGGTTACAATAAAGATCAATTTAAGGCGAGTAGAACCTGGATTGAAGGCTTCAAACGTCGCTGGTCTCTCGCCCTACGAACAAAATGCCTCTCTGGCCAATCCAACAATGAACAAGGCGAAGCTGCGCTTGAAGCTTTCTCAAAGAAAGTCAAAGAGACAATTCGATTAAACGTTATCGAAGATATCTACAATGCTGATCAGACAGCAGTCAACTATGAGTACGTACCCGACAAAACTCTGGATACAAAAGGCACTAAAAATGTTTGGATAAAGTCTTCAGGCCATGACAAAGATCGCATGACAGCGATGCTTCTGGCAGATGCAGTTGGCACGAAGTATCCCTTGTTCTTGGTGTTCAAGACCCCTGAGTCCGTCGTGAAGACAACAGTGATTGACAACTTGACTCAGCGGAACGGCTTTGGATCTCGACTCTGGAAAGAAATCGAAGAGATTCATGAGCGCCACCCATCGCGCATATTTGGCAATCCGTCAGGCTGGTGGAATAGTCGAATATCCATCAAGTTCTTGCAATATCATTTTGGCCATCGACGCAACCAGAACATGAAGGAAATTCTTTTGATGTGGGACGACTTTGGAGCTCACTTCACCCCTGACGATATGGCTGTTGCCGAGGAACTTGACATCATTCTTGAAAAAATCCCGCCAACGTTCACATGGATCTGCCAACCCGCTGACGTAGCCTGGATGAAGCCCTTGAATATCGCGCTTCGCAAGCGATGGGTCCAGCATCTTCGAGATGAGATTGGACTTCACAAAAGCGGCCCATTCCAACTGCGACGTCCTGATCGCTTTGACGTGGTCGATTGGGTCAACGAAGCATGGGAGGGCTTGTCCAAGAAAGTGATCATCAACGGTTTTTTGAAATGTCAAGTGATTGACAGAAATTCGAACAACGAGGACGCATCGAGGAATGACCAAACTTGACGATTTGCTCCAAAGGGCAACTGAAAGTCAAAAAATAAACAGAAAATCACAATTCATTATGCATTTACTCAAAAAGCACTTTTGAGCTAAGCACATAGAAAAAACAAACGCTTTGTCCTGAATGCACGCGCCGGTATCCGGCCCAGCAATATCATAGACTAGACTGAGTTCGCGGTCCTTTTGACACGTCATCCATTGGATGGAAAAGTGTTTGAGATGGCAAATTGTAGAATGAGCCTTCACTTTTGATATTCCATGAAAGTCAATGACTATGATGTGTTTGGGTCCAAAAAGCTCAATCAATCACTCTCCTTGTTGACTTGATTGATGTAGAAAATTTTAAGCAACGACATTTGGTCCCATTCTTAATTACCTTTGTCATTGTATACCCGAAATTAGTGACTCATTCTAGCTCAAAATTCTCGATGCTGTTTAAATCTATGTACTTTATATTTGAATATTAGTGTCAGATTCGGAATATAATATTAAAGAGGTTTCGGACATTTCGCTTGTCACAAATCGACCCATTTTACAAATCATCTACAGTATTTGATTTGGATACAGTTTTATCTCCCTCAGAGCAAATCGATTTTCAAAGAATAAAATATTAAGTTTGAAAGGTATAATATGTGAAGGCCTTTACAAATTACTAGTTTAAAATGAAGTCCATGGACACTGGGTTGACATGCATAGATGTGAGACCGGAAGTCAAGTTTCTCGCGTTGTTGTCGAGAATGTCCGTGTGCTTCCAGCAGTTTGCAATCGTAGAAGCAGCGATTTTGTCCCAAGATTCTTCAGCCCATTGGACTGCCACTTGAGTTTCAACTTTGTGCATCATGACGACTTCGCGTCTGGTCGGCTTGGTACCATTTGACTTGTGTAAACATCTCAATTCCTCAAACTTTGACAACATGGCAGACGTCTTTCGGTGGCGAATCTTCTTTTTGAATGCCGCAATGATGCCTTCATCGAGTGGCTGCAGATGCGCGGTCGTGTTGGGGGATAAGAATTGCAATGATACATTCGATAACCTCTCGTCCAATCGATGCGACGAAACGTTATCAACGAGCAAGAGGACATTGCGGCTCTTGACTTTCATCTCATCGTTGAATTTGGACAGCCAGTCGAGGAAAGTCTTTGAGTTCATCCATCCTTTGGCTGTGCCAGAGTCATCCAGCGGTCTACCGCCAGCATTTCTCTTTGCAAGCCAGCGTGGTTTGATGGCATCACCAATAATCTTCAGCTGGCGTTTGTCGGATCCATCAGCATTTGTAGCCAAAACAATTGTCAGCCTCTTCTTGCTCTCCTTCCGTGTATACTCTTTTTGGCAATCGTATGGCGTGCATCTTGGCAATAAAAGTAACCAGTTTCGTCGAGGTTGTAAATATCGCGAGGTTCGTAGAATTGAGTGATCGACTGCATCAGGTTCCGCCCTTCTTCGACAACAGCAGGGTCAATCGATGAAGCCTCGCCAAAGACATGCTTGCGTCCCAAGTTGTGTCGTTTTAAAAACTTTGTAAGCCATCCAGAGGAGAATGAAAGTCGGCTTGCTTCTTCATACTTTTCGGAGAGCTGTCTAGCATAAGCTTGTATGCATGCATACGACACCCGTAGGCCAAATTCTTCGCACTCATCAATCCATTGCGCCAAATCATTGTCAAGCTTCTCACAAGTGACAGGTCGAAGGGTTTTCATATCTGGCTGTACAGCAAGAAGTGTGTCGTCGACTCCTTTATGCAAGAGCCGTGACAGAGATGATATTGAGGGAAGCGACTCAGTTTTCAAAGAAGCGCGAGCCCATTGGGCGAGTTCCTCTAGTGCGATTGATGGGGTTTGTTGATGGTGTTGGAATATTCGAGCTTTTTGCTTGTTTGTGAGATGAAGTCGCGTTCTTTGATTGCTGCTTGATGGCATTGTGCAAGAACAAAATCGAGTTGAAATGATCGACTTCCGGAATTCAAATTCAAAATTTGAATTATCCTAGCGACATTATCCAACGCTTCAGACAGCTTACCGCTCAGCTTCGTCGGCCAAACTCGCAAATCCTCTGTCGAATTCGTTGATCGAGGTGATGCAGTAGTTGATTCATCGTACCTTGGTTGTTGCTCATAGTGGTTTGAATGTTGTTGGAATATCGTGCTTCTCCATTCAGTTGACTTCAGGCTCGTTGAACGCCGGACATCGCCTCTTGACGTGTAACGTGGAAATTGAAAGTGTTCACCACTCAGTCAGTTAAAATATCCTCTATATATTTATATTTGGTATATCAATTTAAACAAGTATAATATTTCAGCAGTTTGCTCTGAGGGGGATATATCTGTATGCACCATAGTGTTGTTGGCGAAAATTGATGAATTCGCAGTCTCATGACTGCGTCAGGGTGAAGATTTGGGTGGTGCTTGTCGGGAAGTTGTCCTGTTGTCATCTTGTCTGTCCCCCTCGCTTAATTAAATTCAAAATTTACTTTATCAAGTGTTGTCAAGATTAAATAGTTAACTTAATCGAAATAAGTTTACTATTCGATTTAATTTACTTTATTGAAGTAATAGTCTGACTAAATAACTATTGAACTAATTTTTAAAATAGCTATGTTTTTTAGCAGGAGTCAGCACAGCCATCTGATCTCATTTGGCCCTGGTCGGGGAAGTGTTCGTGAATGTAAGTCGTCCTCGAAAGTCCATTTTGCGGCTTTCTATTGGTCATCTTATCCGGACACCGGATATCGTTCGAGAAACATTTTCCCGTCTTGAGGCGTGAACGATCGGTTCACGTTTGTGTCCCAGTTTGTTTGAGTGGTGAAGAAGTCAGACGGGATTTTGCCACCGCATCATGACGATAGAGTCATCAGCCACGAATAGACCATCAAGTAATGCACTTACTACATCTAAATTTAAATTCAACACTAGATAAGAATGGGAATGACATACCTGCTCCCAAGAGCTACCGCAAGAAGTTGGGACGCCCGCCAAAGGACCCCAACAAGATGCCTGCAGAGTGGTGTGATGAAAGTGTTGGGCACATGTTCCGTTTGAGATATACATCAGCGTTATCTGAGCGCTTCAATACCAAAAACAACAACGACAAAAAGGTTGCGTTCGCGATGCTGGCGGCTGAATTGAGCACGCTTATGCAACGAAGCTTTACAGCAAAGCAAATACAAGACAAGGTAGAGCTGTTCATAGATTATGTAGTGACGAGTGTCATGCGTAGTTTTCAAAGATGAAGAGTCAATGGTCCACATCTAAACCCCAGCTTCCCCATCCTACTGGCAACAAAGGTCAAGCGAATTGACCTCAACATTTCGAGATTATGCTGGAGTATTGGGCTGATAAACTGGGGTTTAGTCGTGAATCACTCATGTCTACTGACGCTATAACTGTGGAGGAAGAGGAGGATCAAGACGAATTTGGTATACTAAACTGTAATCATTTATCACATTAATCTCTATAGACTATGGCAATGAAGGAAGCATCGTCTTCGGACGAGTCAAAGCAGGCTCGTGAAGAGAAAACAACTACAGTGCAACTGAATGGAAAGAAGCGAGCTTTCGCAAAGCGTGAAAAGAATGAACGTACTGATCGACCACGAGGAACTGCCGAGTCACTTGAAGCAGGCTTTTTGGCAATTAAGGAGGGATTAATCTCCCTTGGACAGTCTCAAGCCTCGAACAATGTTCACGAACTTGCGCCTCATCAACCTCGTGCCACACTGGATGATGTTTTACAAGCCATTCAAGCTCAATCGAATACAATGGCACAGCTAATCTCACACTTGACTAAAAAGGATGAATAGATTCATGTACACGATGAGTTAAATTAACTAATTATCGTCGCTATAGCTCGTCGTTTTTGGAGAGCTGCCTCGCGTTGAATATAATTTGTATCGCAGTTTGACTCCTCAGGCGGTTGAAAGTAATCATTGCGATCGCGGTTTTCGTCAAAGCTTGAGAACAAGTCATCATTAAAGCACAGAAAGATGTTATGCAGTACAAAGCAAGCCATTATATGGCAACCAGTTTTCCTGAGAAATTTCTCACTCATTACAGACTTCAAAACACGAAACCTTTCCTTGAGACGACCGAAGGCACACTCAACCGGCATCCGAGTGGTAGAATGGATATAGTTAAAGCGTCTCTGTAAAGATGAGAGTTGTCCACCTTCTTCATGAGGCAAGAAAGGAATGATCAGCCAAGGGAACAAGGTATACTACACCTTTTTACGTTTAATTTAAGCATTTGCTCGATATAATTAGCCAAGGCCGTTTTATATTTAAGCTAGCGCTTTTTAATTTTAAGCCAACGTTTTTTTAATTTAGACGACTTGATCCTGGACCCAGATATAATAAAGTGAACTACGTTTTAATTTAAGACATTCCTCTTCAATTTAATCCATTTTCGTTTCATTTTATGCTTATTTTTCGTTTAATTTGAGCAATATTTCAATTCCGAATATTTGGCGCACTTTTGAATCCACAGGGATGGAGACCGCCGAGCGAGAGCATGAACGAGACAGAACTGGTTCGCGACGAGCACAACGGTGTGATCTCGTTGCACACAAAGACGGTGATGTTGTTCCAGCACAATTCGACAAGCCGTCTACACACCCTCGACTCCATGTGATTTAAAAATGTTGTCGTAGCTTCGCCAATGACACCACAAATAATCGACTCTTCATTACGGCACACAACATGTAGAAAGACAAACAATTTCTTATCGACCTACAGGCATGTCTTGCAAGTCTTGCGCAAGTCCATAAAACATATCCAAATGGTCTGTGTATCGATAGTTTTGTTGGGGGTTCAGTTCTTTCAATTGTTAAGCATCATTCACATTCAAACTTACCACCGAGTGCTTGCTCAGCACAGTGTTCCAAATATTGCAAGCGATACTCGGTGCGTGTTATTTGTTGATCAACTGGAGGCGGCCCCAAGAAAGCTGCTAAGCCTTGACGGAGGAGGCTTTTCACGCGAAACTTCACTTTTGACCACAAGTTCTCGATTGGATTAAGCATTGGAGAGTACTTGCTCAATCGAAGAAGACTCGCATGCTGAAATTCTTGTTCTTCAAATACATGCTCAATCATAAAAGCGATTTAAGACGTTGACGATCCCAGTATACCTTGAGTGGCATGGCGCATTATCGCATATGACAAGAATGTCGTCAAGTCCATTGAAATACGTCTTGGCTTCACGTAGCATGCCACGCAGCCACTCATTTGCTCGCTCGTTGGTGTATGAACCACGTTGATGCTTCATGTACTTGAATCCTTGTGCAGAAATCCCACCAATTATGTGAATATTTTTCCCCTTTTGAGGGGCCAAATGCAAAGCTCTCACACGTTGACCCCTTTTTGCGCGTCCTTTGGTCCGAGCCGAAAACAGATTGAAATTGGTCTCGTCAATCCAAATCGGTATCTTTCCATCGGCCCGAAGTCGTCGAAATTCGGCCACATACGCACGCCGTTCTTCTTTGATGTTGATTGAGTTCATTTGCAAGGGCTCGTAGTGCTGATCTTTGAATGTGAACGTTCGACCTTCGAGTGCATGGTGAATCGCTGACGGAGAGATTTGGATTTGGAGATCATTGAGCAATCGAGCTTGAATTTCTTGTAACGTCATTTGCTGATCATTTTCAATCCATGTTTCCATCAAGCAGAGGTTATTCTCAGACAAAATTCTTGGCTTGTATCCACCTCGTTTCTTTTCGACAAGCTCTTCCATGTCCAGAAAATTTCGACAGCTTTTGACTTTGACTCCATTAGCCGCTGCAACTGATTTCCAGTCCTTGCTTTCGCGATATGCCTTCTGGATGCGCTTTTTAACTGACAATCGAATTTTCTTGTACTTTCCACGTTGACGTCGTTGTCGAGGAGGTGTAGACGGCTCGTCAAATGGTTCTGGGACAACATCACCGTCTTGGTGAGCAACGAGATCACCACCCTCGTGCTCGTCACCAACCAGTTCTGTGTCGCCCAAGTATATGTCATCGCTGTCTCGTTCATGCTGTCGCTCGGCGGTCTCCATCCCTGTGGATTCAAAAGTGCGCCAAATATTCGGAATTGAAATATTGCTCAAATTAAACGAAAAATAAGCATAAAATGAAACGAAAATGGATTAAATTGAAGAGGAATGTCTTAAATTAAAACGTAGTTCACTTTATTATATCTGGGTCCAGGATCAAGTCGTCTAAATTAAAAAAACGTTGGCTTAAAATTAAAAAGCGCTAGCTTAAATATAAAACGGCCTTGGCTAATTATATCGAGCAAATGCTTAAATTAAACGTAAAAAGGTGTAGTAACCTGCATCGCCAACAAGATAACAGCCTACAGGAATTCTTTTCCTGATTGTTCTACCTAAGATCGACACTCGCCAAATTTTTTTGTCGGGGAAGGACCCCGGGCGAATATCAACCGACATAAACTTGCCATTCGAGTCCACTACAGCTTGCACATTGAGCGATGGATCACCATTCCTGTTGTAGAATCCATCGTAGTCTGTAGGTCTTTGGATGTTAATTAAGGTACCATCAATAGCGCCAACAACACCAGGTAGCTGCATCTTTGACTTAAAACCATTCTCGACACGCCGCCATGCTTTGACAGTGTTTGGTAAGTAAATCCAATTTGTGGCAATTTTCGACAACGCCATGGACAAGACAGACACCACATCCACACACCATGATTTTGAAACGCCAAAGGCAGCAGCGGTCTCACGATAGCCACCTTCGGTACCATAAAAATACAATAGTATAGCCACCTTCTTTTCAAATGAGTGTTTTGAATGATGAAAGCTTACGTGCAGCATTTCCGACTGAAGAACTTGGACAAGTTTGCCGAAGGTGGCTTGTCCACACCGCAGATTTTCTCGAAACGAACGATCAAACTTATAGTCACCAAGCATGCTGTCGAAGTCGACCTCTGTAACAGTTAACACGTAAAACTTTTGGGCAACCTGGCGGCATAATACGAGGCTTGAAGTTGCACATACTGTGGCAGCAACGACAGCGGCGGCTATCACCCGCTCCACTGTCATCAATCCAGGAAACAGGAACTCTTACCGACCAGGAGTGCAGAAACAGGAAAGACAGTGTACAGATAGTGGATAACCGGATGGATAAACATGAACACTTACTTTCATGAACGTTCCCCGACCAGGGCCTTTGGTTTTTGGTGCACCCGCAAGCTGCTGGTGCGTCTGACCGGTAGAAACTCGTGATTTTCCACACGTGACTAGTAGACTAGATCTGTTCTCGTTAAATTCACTGTTTGTGATTGCACTGGAGGTTGTGATAGGTTGCTTCAAGCAATATTCTAACACCAGTGTCTTTACATTCCTTGAAGGGTGATAATCAAGCTTACAGAGCTGTCGTACAGAAGTCGAGTTTGTGAGGTTTATTCTGCTCTACACTGTGCTGCTTTGCTACTTGTGCCCTTTGGTTTTTGTGTGCCTGCGCCTGTGGATCTCTTTGGTGTCGAAACATCGCCGATTCTTAAAAATATTAACTTTAACGGTTCAATTGTGGAAACAAAATATAGTTTATCATGGGTAAGAACAAATATAAATTTTAGCAGGATATAAATATCTACTTTTAGACCCCTATTCTGGGAGTTGCGGGAAAGCTCATGCCAAACCAGACAAAGACCAAATGTAAGTTTCGATTATGTCATATTGAATACAACGGCGATTCATTTTCGAGAGCTGTTTGGACTACATTGACGACGGCATAAAAGTAAGACAAGTGTAAATCGATTCGATGTCGAAACACTTGCTTGATCACATTGAATTGCTTTAGACGGCCATTGATTGTCTCGTGGCGAGCCATGATCTGCTTTTGGCGACGAGCACTCTCGGGATGATATCGAGGAGTGTAAAAATATGCTGGGTCGCTGTAACCAAGATCAGCGCATGTGAGTTCAACAGGAAGAACGGCCTGAGTGTACGCACTGCAGTGTACGCACTGCGTGCTAAAACCAAATCGGGCCATAAACCACACGGCACGCCACTATTTGCCCAGACAATATTCCCCGTTCGAATACCAAGACCAATTTTGTACCGTATTCCTGGTCCATGAAATTTGTGGGAATACCAGGATGGATCGAATTCACTTGGTTCATTGATGCGAAAATCTGTTCCATCCAATGACACAAACATTGACTGCCCTTCATTGGCACCATCAAACCGGCTGTACCAATCCACCTAGGATAATGCTGTTTAGATATCATGGTCCAGAAAGTACCATTTGTAGATCGGCTAGGGCTTCGACCCATTGCCACGACCATTTGCGAAAGGTTTTCTCATCAACTCCCGCCAACGTCGCATGAATCGATTCTGTTGCATATACCTTCAGGAACATGAGAGCCCACAGCAGGTGTCTAGGTCCCGAAGCGTCGGTTGATCTTGCAGCGATGAACAACTTTGTCGCCAGAGATGGAGATGTCCCGAACGTAGATTTGAACCGACGGAGGCTTGTGTTGTTCGAGTGGTTTGGCTTCGCGCGACGGAGAATATGGTAACCCTCATGGAGGATGCTCTGCTCCAGCGCTGGGACATCGAGTGGAATCATTGATTTAATATTGATTTGAAATGCTCTGTTTCCAAAAAATTGAACTATAAATTAAAGTTCATGAATAAAAAAATAAAATTGTCTTTATAAATATATTTAAAATTAACAATTTTATTATTGTTAATATTAACGATGAATTTGTTAATGATAATGTGATTTCAAGGTAATAAACCTCGCAGGGTCATTGTTAAACGCTGCTTCCTATTGTGGGATGTTAGTACGTTACTTGAGCTCTAGAACTATGCCCCAATGATCCAATTTGAGCCATTTTAACAGTGGGTTTTTTTCAGTTGAAATATAAAAAAATCTTGAAAATCGTGTGATTGAAGGCATTAAATCTCAGACCGCATCGGTGTTTATTGGCATGTTTCATGAAATACATGATGTCAATACCTTGTTCTTCAGGGGAATACATGTATGCATCGAGACTCAACCAGCAAGGCAGGTTTTTTAAGCTTCGAACACGTTAACAAATGTGTTTAGAAAGTGATTCACAAACACATTAACAAATTCATATTAAATTGCCAAACATTTAAAAAATAATACATAAAAATTGACCTTCAACAAAAAAATACATTGATTGAACTGGGATCTGTCGTATCCGTAAAAGTACGGATGCTCAAAAATTGTATTAAAAAAGGCGCGAGAATCCCAGTCGTGAAATGGCAGAGAAGTGGACGGCCGACTGTGCAGCACAGCGAGTCTTGCAGGAGCTGTTCGACCAAAAAAGATACAAGGAGACTCCACACCTTCCTACGTCCGTTCCCTTGATCCTGACGTCTTCAACCAGTACTCTGACCCAGTTTTCGCTCTCCATCTCAGACGAACGAAAATGGCAAACAGTACGAATGTCATGCTCACGAAGTCCTAATCTTCTCTATGTAGAACTCAAAAATACTGCGAAACGAGGACGACCAGCTCCTTCTCAAGTTACGTTCTACGACAGCAGCTTTGACATTCCAGAGCTTGCTGGAAAGCGAAGACAAATCAACGACGTTTCCGCTGAAAATGGAAACGAACATCCCCAAAATGCCTTGGAAAATGCTTGTGCTCTCGTCTGCGACTACTACGACTATGTCACAAAGGAGAAATTCGTTGGTCTCGCCGTATGCTTGATGTGGGGAGTGCGAATGTGCAAAATCGAAGTCACCTCAGACAACCCCAAAACAGCGGTTCTGATGTACAAATGGCCCCCACAGTTTGCTCGAATTCAAAACAAGTTGGAAACGGAAGTGGAGACGTCAGTGTCCAAGCACAGAGTCTATGCAAAGATCCAAGCGTTTGCTTTTGCAATGAAGCAGCGACTCAGTCGAGATCGGGATGTTCCAACAATGACGCAACGTGTTGCCCTTCCATTCGCGGTTGAGCCCCAAATTCTCGATTGCAATGCTGGTAGTGGAACGATTGATGACGATATCATTGTTGCCGAATTTAAAGTTCCAGGTTGTAGCAACACTACACCAGTAATCGGTCTACACTCTTGAGTAGTTATTTAATGTCCGTGAGTAAAAGAGAGTATTCGTGTCTTCTAATGATGTTCCCGCATCCTCCAGAGAAAGAAAGCGGGCTTTGAATGTGATTTGCATTCAACTTCATGTCAACCAATGTCCTCTATTTACAGGTTATATATTGTGATTTCCGTCCAAATTTGCCAATTTCAGGCGATATTTCCAGTCGCCTGCAAATCGACCAGACGATATGATTGGCTAAAAATAATTTTACTTTCAATTGATTGGCTGAAAAATAACCTAAGTTTGTGTGAAAAAATGCTGGGGTGGCACTTAATCTCTATGACTCTGCATGACTTCGCAGGGCGACCTCATCTCGTAGAGCATTCCACATTACTCAGCGCTCCTCACGTTGAGCGTACAACGAGTGGAGAGGCCTCTGGCCTCGCCAGCGCAGCGACGAAGCTTCATCGATTTCGTGTACCATCCCGATCACGACTTCAACAAAGAGTCAAAATAACCTTCTAAAATTGATATTTGCATTATATTTCAGAGGTCTGGCGATTCGGCGATTGATTCAACCAATCACCGGAGGAAAATTTGAGTAGTTCACACAATATCATGGTACATATAAAATCACTCTGTATTTGTTAGTCCTCAGGAGACTGCGCCAAAGCGTAAGCTGTCTTCAATTACAAACGAACATCAATGAAAATGGACAAAAAAAATTGTTTCAAATTTGGTCACGTTAGCTGATAAATTCCAATTAGTTCTGTTGACTTTGAATAAAATTTGTGCTGCTCATTTATATATTATATCCGCTAAGGAGAAGAAAATGAACATCACAATGACTATTTCAAACTAACTTGTCAAAATATCGCAATATTTTTATAAAAGAATATTATAAAAATCACTGTTCTCACTCACACAACATATGCTACAAAGAAATTTCGAATTAAAATTATTATCGTATTTTTATAAATACAAAGATCAAGTCTAATGAAGACAGATAACACCCGGACAAACCCCACCCAAAATCTTCACCCTAACGCAGTGGAGACTGCGAATTACTCTCTGTAACGTCCATCCCTCTATGGCAAGGGGGAAATTGCAAAGCCATCCATTCCAAGCCTAGTTGTTGCCAAAATGAAATGACATTGTCCTTGGATCTTTGTGCTTGATGCATTGAACGTGTTGATGCTGAAGCATGTGTGGGAATATGTTTATGCGCGAAATAAATTGGGTTCAAGGACAGTCACAGTGCGTCGATGCGTGGTTCCGCTCTGCTCGTAATCAGCGATTCTGAGTTTTGCGCATGACCAGGACAACATTTAATTTCATCTCTCTCGATAGATGCTCTTGAGCGTCTCGAGCTTCAAAGGCGGCGATAAAAATATTCCAGAGTGGACGTTCTCTACCAAGTTCAAACTTCAAGGTTGTGGGTGGTTAAGGTCCTTAACCACCCACAACCTTGAAGTTTTTGTCCATGTGAAATCTCATTTTTATAAGGACCCAGAACACTAAACCAGACTTCTAGCGATAAACACGAGCTGCAGATGCCTATAGCAGCTTTCCTAGCCAAATTTGAGCCAAGTGGGAGCTGCGCTTTGGTGAAATTGCTGGATTTGTGTGTCGTGCTATACTATTTCCCTGTGGAATACCAAAGATGTACTTTATATGCTGCGTGGTACACCGCAGAGGATTTCCGCAAAGTCCAGAAATTACAAATTGAGAGTCCATCCAACCACGCATTGTCAATTGTTGCTCAAGCAACAACTACAAAATCGCCTGGGAAGAAAAGCAATGGCATGTGAGTCTTGAAGCAATGACGTCTTTGACGTGGTTTAGGATGGCAAAATACTCGACAGAGGATTGAAAACGTCGGGCCAACTTTGAGCAACAAGGATGGCTTATGTTTTGCTGGTTGCTCGTCATTGAGTGCGACTGTACCCAAGTGATTTTCTCGCAGGATAACCCTTGGCCACCTCGAGACGGTGGGACCATGACAAGAACCGTGCATATCCACATCAAGGATGCAAGAATACAGCAGATTTTGTATACATGTGTCGTGGACTGTGAAAAGAATCCCACTCGGCTCTTGTTCCAAGTTGGATCGACCAAATTCAACTAGTAGCTTCCTGTCGCTCATAAACGTCAAATATAAAGCGTAATGCTAAGTTCCGGATCAGTTTGGGAGCCCTTGAGCTTGTTACGATAAAGGCACCCCCTTTTGAAATCGTTCCACTCCCCTGAATTGTCCTTTGCCCTGGCTCGTCTGCTCCTCATTCCGGAATTTCCTCGGTGGGCCAGCAATGACTGTGCAAGACGCTTTGGTCCCCATCACTCCCAACGACACCGACTACGTCCAGAAGGATGCCGAAGGCCTTGATGTCGTCGACAAATCCCAAGAAGAAGGCATGTCATTTCTCATGATGTTCTTGGTTTGCTGCCCCAAGATGGCCATGAACATGGCGTGGGCTGCTCAATGGGCTGCCCTCGGACCTCTCCTCCAAGTCCTGTTGAGCTCGGACTATGTGCAAATTGTCCAACTTGTCGGCCCCATCACAGGTTTCCTCGTCGCCCCCACGGTTGGTGTCTTCTCTGATACATGTACAAGCAAGCACGGTCGCCGCAAGCCATTCCTCTTCTGGGGAGCTCTCACGAGTATTATGTGCTGGGCTGTTATGATGTGTTCGACTGATATTGGTGATGCTCTTGGCGACACTCCCGACCATCGCAAGTGGACAACCTTTTTCGTCGTCCTTTCATACATTTGGATGGATATTACGTGCAACTTGACCCAAGTGCCGATTTTGCTCATGATTGCCGACATGGCTGGCAACCGCCAAGTGACGGCCTCATCTGTTGCTCAAGGTTATTCGATCGTTGGGTCGTTCGTCGTGTCGGGCTACATCATGTTCTTCGGCCCTGCCCATCAATCGATCAAGCCTTTCTTGGGTATGTTGATGGGCATCATGTTTATTACTTGCATGAGTGTGTGCTGGTTCGTTAAGGAAGATGTCTACACGCCTGCTGTCAAACCCAACACAAAGAAGCTTCTCTGGGAAGCCTTCTCGGCTCTGTACGTTGGTGTTCGCAAGTTGCCCAAGGTGCTCGCTATCTACTGCGTCATTTTCCTCATCCTCGAGTACGCTTACACTGCTTACAATGGTGCCAAGGGTCAATTCTTCGGTATTCGCGTCAAGGACGGCATTGCCGACAACGCTGATACTTGTGGCAAGGAAGGTAAACCTGCGTGCACAGACCGACAAAAAGCATACAACGACGGTGTCCAGCTTGCCAGTGGTGTCACGGATACGATTTTCAACTTGGTCGGTCTTGTTTTCCTTGCCCTGATGCCATGGTTGGTGCGCAAGATCGGAGCCAAGTGGGTGATTGTGATTGCTTGCATTCCTCAAGTGCTCTTGATCATCATGGCTTTCTGCAAGGTTGTTGCCATCGATATCATCCTCGTCGTGTTGACCACCATCTCGCAAAACACCATCTTCGGTCTCCAATTGCCCATCATTGTGTTTGAAATTGGTTTGACACCTGACAACAACTTGGGTATGTTTGCCGGTGCTTTCAACTCTGCTAACTGCGCCGGCCAATTCCTCAACTTTATCCTCGCGAGTCAGTTGGTGAAGACGTCGATGACGTTTGCTCTGCCAGTCTTGGTTGGTGGCATCCTCAGTGTGATCGCTTTGATCATCGCTGTCTTCTTCCTCAAGCTCGATATGAAGACCATCTAAGCTCGTTCGTGCTCCAGTGTAATTGTGTCGTCTACTGTGTTGCATAATAAAGTGTTGTTGCATTTAGAGCTTTGTTTGCTTCAATCCAGCACTGTGCTCTTAGTTTTGATTTCGGAGACCAAGAGAATGGGGTAAGAACAAAGTCTCAAACTTGTCGCAAAGTATTTGAGAGCATTCCTCTCTTTTAATGCTCGCAGGGATCTCATTGCTTATTGTGCCGTGAAAAATAGAAATGCCAAATTCAATTAGCAAGCTATTCTATATTAGAGGATTTATGTATGAGGTAATGAGACCCCACATCGATAAGAACGAACTGAGCGCCATAAATGACAATGACGGTGTGGTTTACATTGAGTGTAGGCCAACAACTCATGGACAACTCCAGTCCCTCCAAGCCCCCCCCCCGCGATCCCCTTTCAATGCAAGATTACATTCTCGACTCAATTGCCTTTGATGGAATAAAACTACGCATAATGGGTGACTCCTGAAAGTCAAAATTCTAAATCCATGATCCAAATTCCAATTTTTTTTGACGACGTTTCTATTTTTATGATTTTAATATTGAAAGATTAAGAAATAATGAATTGATCAGCTTGATCAATTCAATTTCCAAAGGCAATTGCAAAAAATCGTGTTTAGTTTTCATTGGCCAATATAGGGGAAATTGTTGAAATTTCTTGTTCGAGGAATGGCATGTACACAGATCGTGTTTGATTCAAACCAAGTGTTCGAGATCGAAAGTTGTGAAGACGACAAAGCATTTGGAGAACGACTAGTCTATGTCCACGCTCCTCGTTTGACTACCTAGCTTCTACAGATAGACCTCATAAAGCCACAGTATGAGCTAGTGGGAAATAGACGATTATGACAGCTAGACCACAAGGTGTAAACAGTTCATCCCCCAAGTTATGGAGCGAGTTTGTTCATGTGCATCATGTAAGCATAATGACAGCCTGACTTCTACAAATAGATTTCAGAAAACCACAGTATGAGCTCATGCGCGAACAGACGGTTATGTCAACTGGACCAACGAGGTGTGTAGCCGGCTTACCTCCCTAGTTATAGAGATAGTTTGTTCATGTGCTCTATGTATCAACGACAGCCTAACTTTTACAACGTGCCATCATTAATATCAAAACCATAATACAATTGCCATGACAGATATCGCACGGCCAAAATCAAAACCAACAACAAAGGGATGTCCGGCTGGGATGCTGGGCTACAAGCGGCAAGAGCTTGAAAGTCTCATGAACACAATCACTCAGATACAATCAATTGGCAGTGATGATTGGCAAGCTGTTTCTGAGCAACACTTCAGAGAAACAGGAATGCAACGCACACCCGAATCACTAAAGAAAAAGTTTAAAGCTGTTCGAGATCAAACGGTATATCAACTTTGGTCTGCTAATATCTATCAAATACTCTAGGGTCCTACAGGTGATCCCAATTGCCCAAAGTACGTAGTTCTTGCAAAAATTGCACAAGACGCAATCTTGGAACGAGTTCAACTGGACAATGAGAACGATGCAATGCCTTCAGACGAAGATGAACCTGATGAGGCTGATGAAACAATAAAGAAATTTCCAAGCGTTACTCCAAAGTCGCCAATGCCTTTGGCAGTCCGGTCAAATCGTTTTCGACGCAACGATGCCTTGGCGCAAATCATAGCTTATGAAGCAGAAGCAGCCAAGGAGCGTGCTGCAATAAGAGCCGAAGAAAGAAAAGTTGATGCTCAGATTCGACGCGAGGAACGTGAAGAAGCTCGTGAATTTGCAAATATGCAAAGAATTGAAGAACGCGAAATACGAGCTGCTGAACGTGAGGCATCAGATCAACGATTTGCTGCAATGATAGCGGCAATATTTCAATAAAATAAGAAATGAGAATGAGTGTAATTCCGTGTACTAAAAATAGAAATGGAAATTGAAAATGATTTCGAAATTGTTTTTGCATGAAAGTCTGTTTTCAATTTCAAAATTTATTTATAAAGAAAATAGAATTTTGACTTCCAGGAGTCACCCAATGTTTGATTTCCTAGGCCATTCCTTCGGAACTTAGGGGTCTGTCTGTCTGTCTGTCTGCTTGTCTGTCTTGTGGTCAACACCAATGTGTCAACAAATAGTGTTTCAATTTTCATCCAATGAGATACCGATTTAATTAATTTAAGCCAATGAAAAGTCGTTTTGATTTCCTTCATGTAATCGTCTTCACCCACAGACAGTCAAGCGGAATTTGGCTCCTCTTGCCTGGTCACATCTACAGAGCTATGACATGTGGAGATATCACTTTCCGTGTTGAGGAAAAAGCTAGTACAATCGATATCACTAGACCTCTTGACCAGAGACTCAATGTTTGACTTGAATTAAAAATGATTTCAAATATGCATTGGAATATTCGAATAAAATGTATTGTGATTGGATTTTGCTGGATAGACATCGCGCACGACCTTACTGGATAAAATTATATCTATTTTATTCAATCAATTCTCGTAATCAATAGAGGTTCTCACAGTGGCTTCAGCGGCTGTGGCAGACAAATCACAGCAGCCAATCAAAATCGTGCTGACTGAAAACACTGTGAGAGGAGTTTGAGTTTGTCAGCCACATCCGCTGAACTGGCTGGAAGAAAAAACAATGACTCGAAAGTCAGCACGAGCCGAAATCCTTCATCAATTGGAGATGTTCATCGTCATGTATCACTCATCACCAACGTTTCGAAGAGCTTTTGAGTTTCTCCCTCATCTATATTACCTCGTGAAGCATCGCAGATACATCTCAAGACGACATGATTTATTAACTGATGAAGGATATTTTTGGCGGTCAAGTTACTGTCATGAAGCACGCGCCATTTCAGCACTAGTCAATGCATGCGTAGATTATCAAAGTTGTTGTCATGCCGACGGAGATCGAAAAGGCTCGTGTCTTGGCTGGCTATCATGCCAGAGAAGACTGGCTGATAGTAGCAAAACACAACGGAGTCCCCGTGACTACTGCTCGGCGTATCATCAGCCAAAATCTTTCCTCTGTCCTGAAGCGAGGAGGGATTCGAGAGTCATGCGTGAAGGTTACCCCTGCAATTCTATCTCGACTGGAGCACTACCTCAACGAGTGTTGCCAGTACACACTTGATTTCATGAAGAACAAGATATCCGATGAATTTAATGTGGACATCTCGACGTCCACAATAAGCAGAAAGCTCTGTGGAATGCTTTATACTGTCAAGCAAGTTCGTATCGAGCCCTCAACATGTAACAACGAAAAGAACAAAGCGAAGAGAAAAGTCTTTGCAGACAAACTCCTCGAGCATATTACAGCCGGTGACTACATCGTGTATTTTGATGAGAATAACTACAATTTGTTGCAAGCGTACCCAAGGAAGATCCAAACCTGGAGAGCGTGCCACCGCCGTCCTCCCTCCGTCACACGGTGCGAATTTGCAGCTGCAATGTGCTGTGTCAACTACTCACGGACTTGTTTTGCATCGTATGCAGCGTGGCAGCATTCGCATGGAGCAAAATGCTTTGTTTGTGAGCGACATTTACAATGCCGTGAAAGCGCTGCTAAGCTTTGATATCGATTTTGCCGGCAAGAGAATCGTCATTGTCCTTGACAATGCCCCAGCGCACAATCAAACTGAAACCTTGACGCCTTGGCACGATGATTGTGTTCTTTTGCGCCTTGGTCCGTACTCTCCAATGTGCAACCCTATCGAGGGATGTTTCAGTGTGCTCAAGTCAAAGATCAAGTCTTACATTGCACCCAGAAGAAGCGAAATGTTCGCCGCTGGCGACTTCGCTAGCATGACAGCGGCGCACATGAGCCTTCTTGAGAGAGCAGCGCGTGATACACTGCCATGCATCACACATCACACCTGTCTTAACCACGCAAATGTCGCTCCACTGCCTTCGATCAGTTCATGCCGCAAGTCGAATGGAGGACATGCACTATGGAGAATAACCCTTTTTGTTAATAAATCATTCATATTTGATTCTACAGGGGACCACATTGCATGCAAAATAAACCACTTTGCTTGCAACTAAGTCAAGTTCAACTACGAACATTAGAGAGTTTTCGGGTTAAACCAATATTGACTTTGACTTAAGCAAAGTCCTATTTAGAAAATGTCAATTTTCGGACTATCTTGTCTTGAGATTAGGAAAGTTCCTAGTTGTACTAAGTCAATACAGAGTTCGACTTAAAGGCCCGCTAAGTCAATCTGATCACGACTTAAGATCCGAATCTCGACTTATGTATTTCTACAGGATAATTAGTTTTTAGAGGAAAATGTTTATCTAAAGTCAACTTTTGGGTCTCCGAAAACTCTCTATTGAAGGTTTTCAAACTTCGAAACCACATTGGTCGCTGAAAAGACCAACTTGCCCGGGCAATGGTGTAGAGGTATTGAGGGGTTCACGAAATTATCACGAAACCTCTAAAATTACATGTGTATTATTACTAACAAGTGACCAATCCCATTCGAGCGAGGGCTGGATTTTTGGCCAACATGTTGCGCTTGTTGGCCGACACATAAGCGCTGAATTTGTCGGATACAATCAATGTTCCTATAACATGATTGGATAAAATAGTTTGAATATAACGAACCTTGGCGAATTTGATAGGCTATAATTGGAACGAGCCTTGGACGTGTCTGATCATTGACTTTCAACACGCCGAACCATTTCTTCGTCCCTGTGTCGACTCCTCCGAATAGCCAGCGGTCTTCTCGTTGTGTATCCCGGCCATATTTGGACTTCTTCAGGGGCATCTCATCGATTTCGACTATAGATCCAACCCCACCCGTCTAATAAATTTTGAAACATTATATTGTTGATTTGATACGAATTTCCAGACCCCGTTCAATCGAATCACGCCGGCGGATCGATTCATCAATCGACGCAATTGGCTAATATATATTTTGGGCGATTGTGATTGGCTGAATAAAATTTGAGAGAAAGTACTGTTCCCATGAGAGAGAGAGTACTGTTCTAATTTTCATTCATCCCATGTATTGGCGCGATTGGAGATTGATACAAAAAATCAATCCAAAGTGGGAAATTTCTAGCAAATCCATAATATCTAGCGAAGAATAATTTTTTAGCGGTAACTTCACAGTGCATTTACGCATTTCTCTGCTGCAGATTTCCCGGTAAAACTGAAACCACTTGCTAACTATGGTGTGTGATGCATCGTGATAGTCCACGCTTGACTTCGTTGATGCCCAATAATACAGAATGAGTCTTATTTTGGACAGTTCCAGATTGGACTTGGCAAACTTAAGAGTTCGCAGGCACGCTGAGATCAACTTTGCAGGAGGTCGCGGCGACAACGCCAACGCTACTTATCAGACGACAACTTCATTGTATTACCACACTTAGGACAAGACATGTTAGACCTAAGTAGGCCAACCTATACAGAGAATGTTAATAGTGCAAATCCAAGAAGTGCAAAAAGATATATTAAATGTTTAATGACTTGAATAGCTTCAAGAGCCATTGTAGATTTTGTCAAACCAGGGAAGGCGCTACTTTCGTTGTGTTCTGTGCTTGCAAGCGAATGCATTGAGAAAGGAATCGAGCCGACATTTTCATATTTTGCTCATTGTAACTTCTACTTGATCCAGGTAGTCAACGAAATTTTGGACAATATTCCTTTCCCAATCAAAATTCACCAAATTTTACGAGTTGTCAACCACGAACATGCTTTTACCTTCACGAAAGCTCCACGCTCTCGATGTATCGCAAGAAAGAAGTCGAAACTTATGAAAGCATTGCAGGAGTACAGTTTGTTCGCTCAAGGCACATGTGTGGTAGGATAGCTAAAATTATGTTTTATGGATTTTTTAGCTTGCTCATCTTAATGGTCAAGCTCCAAATAAGCTGTTTGTGCGGGTGGAACGACCCCAAGAGCAATATTTTTTAGCTGGTGAAGACTTCGAGAATGTTGCTTCCTTTTTACAGGCCCAAGTTGACAAGCCACGCGACGCTAACAAGCTCCTTTTGTCTCTTGAGCTCCTCCCACAAAGGATTCTAGTTCAGGTACAATGCTGTGGATCAAACTTCTTTAACCTCCCATATTTTAGTTCACTAGAAAGCTTGTTGCTGAAGCGCAGCAAGCTTCTATCGCCGATTGGGTCAATCGCTTCAAACGAGTGTGTGTTGGAAGGAACCATTACAAATGAACAAAAATGACTTGCTTAGATTGTGCCATGCCTGCTTGGAGCTTAGAGGCTGGTCGGGGAATCGTTCCTGTCACTGCACATTCATGTCGTAAATTATGATTGGCTGATTTATCCGGATTTCTGGTTAAAGTTCATGCTCATGATCGTGGTTGCGAGGCGTGAACGAATTGTCCTTGCCAGTTACTGTCAGTCTCTTTCATTCGTCCCTTCCAATGGATCCATACAATGGTATGACCGCTTCACTCCACGACAACTCACGACTTCTGTATAGAAACCAACCATGAAACTGTCCACGAGGTGTCCCCGAAGGGACTAAGATTAAAGGATGAGCTGCCGTTGTTCTGGTGCAACACAAGCGTAGGGAAGCTTATCGAACTACGGTACAAGTCGCCGCTTGCATCGTTGTTCGACTCCAAGAACAACAACCAAAAGAAGTTAGCTTATGCATCGCTCGCAGCAGAACTCAGTGTAGCAATGGATCGTACGGTCACGTCAAAGCAAATTCAGGACAAGGTAAACCAAACATATAGGAGCTCGATTTATGCTAACTTAGTTCGCACGCATGAAATCTGAGTGCTCAACATCAAAACCGTTCACTCCAATGCCAACGGGAATGGAAAGTTAACTAAACAGCCTTCCAATATGGACATCATGTTAGAGTATTGGTCTGAAAAACGAGGAATCCAGCGCGAGTCGTTGCTATCGACTGACGATGACCAGCCTCCATTGAAGCAAAGCCTAAGTGGTAACTCGAGCATACATGAGCCCATATGTTATAGAACTCATCTATATTTAGATGATATGAACAAGCCAACGAAAAGAGTAAGCTCTGAAGAGCTTGACAGTGGCCGTAATGCAAAGAAACAAAAGTCGACTGCTGTGGCACTTGCATCTGGTTTTGAATGCCATCAAGGATGGGTTAGTATCACTTGGAGTGGCTCTGGCGACACCTGCCCAAGCTACACCCATTGTTCAAGAAGAGTCTGTGTCTCTGAGCGATGTGCTCAAAGCTATTGAAGATCAATCTGCTTTGATGGCACAAACTTTGAATCACATGGCTCCATCAAAACAATAATACATCTACTTGTTATTCATCACCATAGCTATCTGTAGTCGTTTCCCAGTTGCAGCGCATTGTATCACCTTATTTGTCTCTACATCACGATTATCTACTGGTTGTGTATGCAAGTTTCTATCTCGGATGTCACATGGATCGTCGTACAAATTGTCCTTGACGTAAAGCAGCATGTTGTGTAGAACGAAGCAACTCATGGTAACGTTGATAGTTTGACCCAGGGTGCGCTCATTCATCACAGTTTTCAAAATTCGGAAGCATTCTTTCAGTCTCCCAAAGCACACTCGACAGGCATTCTTTTACAAAAAGCTTTAAACACAGGAGAGTAAATTCCAGTGTATTCTCGTTAATCTGCGGTCCTGAACATTGCCTCCAGAGCCAGTGGATTCAGCGCATGGGCAAGCAAATCGTGTAGGCATCTGATTGGTCAAAATTAGATATTGCCCACCATTGTAACTTCCTTTGAGTGGCAGTTTGGACGTGAGTTCAGCGCCCCAGCGTCCGCCGTTGATCTCATGGGAGAATTGTAGATGAATGTGTCGATCAAGGCCAAGGAGACATGAGCGACTTATCAGTGTCGGTGATCTGAAGGGGGATGAGCACCCTCAGGCACCTACCAGCTACCGTTTTTGCGTGCTGTCGGGAGATGAACACCCGCAGTCACCTTTTCATTCAGCGATTCTCTGACCAGCTACAGCATCGACACGCAGTTTGATGGGGGTCACAGGGAGGTGATTGCCCTGTGGCCCATGGATTTGCCGTGAAGGGGTGGACCATGGGTCCACTTTGCCTCGCCTGCTTGTGGTTGTCCGCGAGCTGATGGTGGCGCCCCTGTGGTTGGGGGGTCGTGTAGGCTGCGTGATGCGCCCGCTGAAATCGAGAAGGTGGTGGCGACTTTCAGCTTTCCTGGTCACATCACCGGTGTCGAGCCTCGACAGCCATGTGCTGCGCGTCTCCTGTTGCAATGATCGAATGGCCATCACAGGTATGTGTGGTATTTGTGGAGCGGCCTCCAGATTCACCTCTTTTCCCTTTTTATCTCTCTCTCTTGGAACTCCTCCTTTGTCGCCGTTTGGCATTTTGATTCAGCACCATTTTGGATGTCATTTCGCTATCGATTTATCTTGCGCCCACATAAGGTACACGCTTGTTTGACGGATGATATTCATTACTTTGCTTAGTGAACTTTCGTTGCTTCTAAGCATGTTCCGTGGTTTAGCGCATGCCGAGACGTTGTCGATGCATTTCGAAGACTTCACGGGTTTGAACTTTCGTGAAGATGTTAGCGATCTGATCTTTCGTGCCTATGTATTGTAGGTTCACCATGTTTTCTTCGACAAGATCCCTCAAGCAGTGGAAACACAGTCGAATATGTTCGTGCGGCTGTGAGTCGCTGTTGCTTTTGCGACTTGGATGGCGCTTTGGTTGTCAACGAACATGTCGATCGGTAAGTTGATCTTGACTTTCATTTCTTGAAGGAGCTCGTGCCACCAGATCAGGTTTGCGCTTTCGGCCGCGGCAATGAACTCTACTTCGGTGGTGCTTTGGCCGACGAGACTCTGCTTTCTTGACATGTACGCGATTGCACCTTCAACCATGATAATGATTGACCCAGTGATAGACTTGCTGTCATGTTTGTCATTCGCAACATCGGCGTCACTGTACACTTTGGGTTTCGCGCTTGCTCGCCCATTGTACATGATACCCAGCTCTCTGGTTCCTTTGAGGTATTTCAAGACGCGCTTTGCCATTTTCCAATGACTTGCATTGTAGTCATGGTTGTGCGACGACAGGAAACGCACGGCGAAGGCTACATGTATGTCTGGCCTGGTGGCGCTGACAAGATACTGCAGTGCCCCCGTCAGGCTCCGGTATGGCAGATTGTCGTGCTTGTCGCTCACTTCCGTGTCTGCTGGTAGAACTTGTACTTGTGGCGTCGGACAGTATCGCAGTCTTGCATGTGGAACTTCACGAGCAGCTCGTCGACGAACGTGTTTTGTGATATCTTCACCGTACGTGCGCCGCGGTCTCTTTGGATTCTCATCCCAAGTAGGAATGCGAGCTCGCCTTTGTCGGTCATCTCAAACGTGTGCGTCAGGTGCTGCCGAACGGCATGCAGAGTCTTCTTGCAACTTGTCGCGATGACAATGTCGTCGACGTACACAGCAAGGTAAGTGATCTTCCTGCTTTCTCAGTTCACCATGACGTAGATGCATTGTTCTTTGTGGCATCGCTTGAAGACCATTGCCTAAAGGCAGTTGTTGAGTTTCTTGTTCCACTGACGTGGGGCTTGTAAAAGCCCGTATATGGACTTGTTGAGCTTGCACACCAGGTTGGTCTTCCCCTCGACTTGATATCTCTAACGCTGTTTTGACGTCAAGCTGCGCTGTCTCTAACAGTCGTCGACACCGTCCAGAACCCAACCTGTCATAAATTAATAACTAATTTATGGAAATATATAAATTTATATGGGAAGAAAGAACAAAACATAGAGATTCGAAATATATATCGATGAAGCTTTGAAACATTATATCTTATGAATTACAATTCCTCAAACTTCAGAATGTTTGTAAAAAACAAGAAAAGATCCTTCAAATTACAATAACCTTTTCAAATTAATAAATTAACGAAAATTCAGTATAAATTATGAGAGAAAAGTTCAAAAAAAGAAAAACCTCCTTAATATTATAGTTATTCGAAACTGATACTCCTCATTCGTTAGTGCATAAGCCCATTTATTCTTCATTCGTTAGTGCATAAGCCAATGTCGTACCTGTTGTCTGTGCCATGGCCAAGCGTGACGGCCATACTGTTCTCTATACGCCGCCGCATCACTCAAACCTTCAACCCATCGAAACAGTGTGGGCAAACGTGAAGGGATATGTCGGTCGTTGCTACGTGAAAAGTAAGGCAACGTTCAATGATGTACTTACGAGACTTCAACACGCGTTCCTGTCATTGACGGCTTCTAAGATACATGGTTGTATCCGCAAAGCCAACAATGAACTCTTCAAGCTACACGAGTACATCAGGCGTCAGGATGCCTTGGACGACAGTCTTACCGTGGCTGATGATGACGATTCGGAAATTTCATTCAGTGGCAGCTCGGATGATTCAAATAAAAACTCTATAGCTTTGTATAACTTCATAATTCAATATATCTCAATATCATTTTTTGCAGTACTGACGATTGGATGAGACGCACAACAGGTTCTCAAAAATTATGTCCGGGATGTCTCATTCAGCTTGGGTCTTGGACGGTGTCGACGACTGTAAGTTGAGAGTAGCGACCAGCGCACACAACAGTCGGAGAGAGTCAAGGCGAAGTAACGTAAACGACCAATAATGGCCGATTTTACCAATGGTGGGCGATTATATTCAAATTTGATTGGGTAATTCTTGGACTGATAAAACTGACAGCAACTCATAACTTTTGATAATTTATACAAAGCATGTCATACTGCAGTGAGACTTATCGTTCTGTAAATGACACATACCTCTCAAAAATTATATCATTTCATCATGTTTATTTGGTCTGGACCTAACCCTACAAGAATGATGGTAAAACTCTCACATCAAGTATACAAATTCCAAGTCATAAAATCGGCCACCATTGGTTGTTCTTGAATTAACCAATGCGTCAACTTTGACTTCACTCTATCTAAACACTCTTCGATTTCAATACCTCTCATGTATGATACTGGTTTCTCCTGCATCTCCTCTTTCACGAGGTACCTCCAGATTTTCGATATTCGTTATGGAAGGTGAGATACGACAGGAATTTCGGACACTATGAAAAAATCGGCCATTATTGGTCGTTTACGTTACAGATGCGTACGTGTCCGTAAAGTCAACCCCGGCAATTTGAAGATACCCTTTTAGGCAGAGACGTGCTTTGAAGCGCTCAAGAGATCCTTTGGCGTGGTACTTCGCTTTCCAAACCCACTTGCACTTCAGCGCTTTGCGGCCCGCCGGGAGAGGTACGAGTTCCCACACGTTGTTGGCTAGCATGGCTTGATATTCAGCGTTAGTTGCTTCGATCCATTCGCTGCGATAGGCGCTTTTGTCGACATCCTTGAAGGTTTGTGGTTCGACAAGCTTGGTGGTCACATTGTTGACTTCATAGATCTTTGGCTTTTTGATGAGGCGGGTAGACTTCCGAGTCGCTACTCGCTTTCTGTCCTCGAGACTGGTTTCGGCAGCTTCGGCTGCGGTCCTTGGGTGTTGGTTCCTCGTCTTCGTTTCCTCGGGTATTGGTTCCTCGTCTTCGTTGATGTTGAATCTAGCATTCTAGAGCTCGTCGTCCATGGCTAGTCTGCCCGTGGAGTCATGAGATGGGATGATGAGGCGACCTGCTTTGAAGTCTTTGTCAAGGAACATGTTGGAGTTTCGAAGCTTGGTTTCATCAAACTTCACCGAGCGAGAAGTTTGAATGGTACGCTTCTTCGGGTTGTAGAGGAGGTAACCAAGTCTGTCCTTTGCGTAGCCGATGAACACGCATGGTACCGCTGGATTGGCCAACTTGGACGCGCGCTCGGCCTTTGGCACATACATGGAAGCAAGGCACCCGAATGTTTTCAGCATGTGCAGTCTGCTAGGCTTTGCAAACAAGACTTCGTATGGTGGCCTTTGGTTCAAGAGCTCTTGCGTTGCGGCGTGTTGTTGTACACATGCACAATGTGATCAAGTGCATACCCCCACAGTTGTGCTGGCAGCCCACTCATTGTCATGTATACTCTGACTTTGTTGAATAGGTATTCGTTGGTCGTGTCAGCCAAGTGGTTTTCTTCGGGTGTGTGTGCATTTGTGAACTTCTGCTTGATCCCTCTGGCTGTGCATGCCGCTCGAAGCTGGCGCTTGTGTACTCGCCGCCGCCGTCTGAATATATATTGCTGATACGTGAGTCGCGACGTTGATTGTCCAGTTCTGACGTCAGTTCGTCTAGGTGGAGAATGGTCTCGTCCTTGGACTTGAGCAGACAAGCGAAGATGAACCTCAACGTATGGTCAGTGAAAACGCTCGTGTATCGTTGCCCATGAATTGTCTTAGTTGTGATGGGTCCGCACAAGTCTGCGCTCAGACTTTCAAGAGGCAGGGGAGCGACTAAGTGGTTTTGGATTCTGTTCGACATTCGTTTCGCTTGGCCTTGCAGGCAACCATCACACTTGCGTTCAGAGGTAGTCAAGTCTTCTTCCTTGTCGATAATGGGTTTGATGATCTTAGCGACTTGATCATAACTTGCATGATTGAGCTTGTTGTGCCAGCGAATCAACTTGTCGTCCGTCTTGACTGCGTTGACTTGGTTTTGTAGAACATACATGTCGTTGAAAAGCTTGAAGACAAGAACCCGCGGTTGGTCGTTTCGTTGGTAAATGGCTTCGTTTAAGTCTTGCTTCACAAGTCGGTATCCCATCTTTAGCAACTGAATGTGCGATATCAAGTTTTTATAGATGCTTGCTCGAAGGCCACGTTGTCAAGTGTGAGCATATTGCTCTTCTTTCCGTTTGAGAGTTCAATGTGCGCGGTGCCGCTGCATCCATGCATTTGCTCGCCGTTGGGTAGGATCAAGTTGGCATTCCCGTGACACTCTTTGACGTAGTGACGCATCCCGGTGACATGCCCGGTGGCGCGGTTGTCAAGTGTCCAGTGAGTTTCTTGTCCATTCGATGTGCCTTCACTGATGGCATTGATCTTGTAGTTTGGTTCATCGTCGTCAGATCCCGATGGCGCTTTCTTGGGGAAGGCATTCTTAAAGGCGACTTTGGTGTACCAACTTTCTTTGGTCTGGCCCCCTTACCCCTCTTCTCGTGGTAGTTAGGATCGAAGTCGGCATGGTCTTGTGCAAAGTGATCACCCTTCTTCCGGCAGATGAAGCACCATTTTCCTTCAGTGTGGTCGACGTTGCTCATGGTATTCAATCTGGTCTTCAATGCATTAATCTCATGAGTGATGTTAGCGAAGTTGCTAGTCGCTTTAGGCTTCTTGAAGTCGCGGTCCCGGTTTTGATGGTACGGTCGAGTGCGCTTTCGCTCCTTGCGCTTCTCTTCTTCATTCAGGAGGGCACTGATAAGTGTCTTTAGGCTGATTTCTTGCGCTGGTGTCGGCTTCAAGTGATTGATGAAGGCGTTGAAGTTGTCGGGACCATCGTTTGGAAGGGTAACCAGGATCCATTCAACCGTCTCGCTTTCGCTGATCTTCTTTCCCATGTCGTTTAGGTCTCGGATGATCGCGCGAGTCTTCGTGATGTGCTTCAACATATCCATCTTGGGATCGTATTTCAGTTCACACAAGCGACGAAGCACATAAATGGTATTTGACCATTCTTTCTTCTCATAATTGTCGATTAGAGTTTGCCACATTTCTGCAGGAGTCTCGTCTTCGCGGATCATATCGAAGACTTCGTCCGAGAGGGAGGTTTGGAGGTAGGATTTCGCGAGATTCGCCTTCTCTGATAACTCAGCCACTTGTTGTTGCGTAGCATTCTCATCCAAGGTGTCGCTTCCACAGATTATCCCCCAGATGTGTCGAAGCTGGCTGACGCCTTGGAACTTGGCTTTGAAGGTAGAGAAGTTCTTTCCATCGAATCTGACTTTGCGCAACAGATCCTTCGCTTCAGCTTCCATTGTTGCTGAGGCGGATTTCGCTGCGCCCGATTGGGCTCGCATCAGTTCAATGCCCTTCTTCTGTTGATCCAGGAGCCTCTTGAATTCTCCAAGTTCAGTTGACATTATTTCCATGGCTCCGGCTTGTTCAAGTTCGGATATGGCGGGGGAGGACGGTGGTAGTGACATGCTTCAGGGCGTACGGCTGTTAACCTTACAGAAAGCTTTAAACACAGGAGAGTAAATTCAAGTGTATTCTCGTTAATCTGCGGTCCTGAACATTGCCTCCAGAGCCAGTGGATTCAGAGTATGGGCAAGTAAAACGATTAGGCATCTGATTGGTCAAAACTAGATATTGCCCACCATTGTTGTAATTGAACATTCTTTGCAATCTTGACAACTTGCCACCTTCGTGTGCCATATATGGGATGATAAGCCACGGAAAAAGAGTATATCCAGCGTCTCCAATCACATGCATTCCAAGGGGAATACGGGCACGCGCAGTGAGTCCAAACGTTGACAGCTTCCAATTTTTTTTGTCATAGTACGATCCAGGTCTGATATCAACAGACATGAATCGTGTTCAAGCATCCACCACAGCTTGGATGTTTAATGAGGGTTTTTGACAAAAGTGGGGGCTATTTGATAACAGTACAGACAAAAGTGGACCATCTTACCAAAAGTGGGGGCAAAACGATTGGAAGTGGGGGCCATCACCAGTCATTTCTTGTGGACCCCCACACTTATTATTAATATGCCATTGCCCCCACAAAAGGCAAACGGTGCATTCTACTGTAAAAAGTGTTGTTCAACGTTTTCATGCAAGCGTAATTTGCAGGTTCATCAGAAGCGACGCAGGTGCAAAGAAAAGCGCGACCCTGAGTTACGCCAAAAGCGTCTAGATGCCGCGAAAGCTGTCGCAAAAAGGAAAGACGCTGAGAGAAAAAGAAACAAGTATGTCCCAAAGTTGGAGCGGTGTGGAATTTGTGAATCCCCCGCACGAAAGTGGCTCCAGTCTGTGAAATGTGACCACAAGTTCATGAAAAGTGCTTTCTTAAACTCGAAGCAATCCATAACGGGCGAGATCCCATATTGGGTCGCCGCGGAGGTCCACCTCCTTGTCCATTCTGTCGCGAACCATTCATTGTTTTAACATATAATTGAATTTGTTCTTTCAACTCTAAAATTTGATATATGTGCAAGAAATAGACATTCTAAGCAACATAAGTTTCTACAATCCAATGATGTATGTAATATATCTGCAATACTATACAACTGTCGAAGATGATAGATCAAACAAGTACAAATTAATAGAGACTGCTGATCGAATGGAGCAATTATCAATAAGATATACTTATTATTGTATACAGAGAAAAGATACAGCTTTAATCTTAGTTTCACTATTGAACTGTCAAACCTAGAATCACCATCATAATTAATTTATGCAAACTATTGATTGTACGTGATTTTCGATGCTGCATTCCACTAAATTGGGTATCCTTAGAAATGAGAGAATTTTATTTACTGTATGGAGTTCTAGTTCGGATCACCTACATCTAGCCCCATACGTCATGCAGTAGGAAGAATTGCGCAAAAGATAAGGAGATTTTGATCAGGCCTAGAACAGAGTTTGCTTAAAATTGCTGGAGATTTGCACAAAAGTACCGGAGAAATGCTCAAAACTAGCGGAGTCTTGCTCAAAACTAGCGGAGTTGCTCAAAACTGCGAGAGGCTTGCTCAAAACTAGGGAGGAATATTCAACAGGTTTTGTCAGGTACTGTTTACCTGGTACTAGTACGTTTTAGTTGGTGATACATGAGCGTTTGTTATGCCCGACATCACCGCATAGGGTGCACTTACGAGTTTTCACTGTGGAATGGACGGTTGGTAGTTCTTGATGGCTTCGCATTCGTTTGGTTTTCTTGCGCCCCACATGGTTGAGGGTTCACAATGGGGGCAGGACACTTCGAGCTTGAATGGTTTCTTCCAGGACGAGCTCAATACCTGAATTGCCACAGCCATATCCACTCAAATAGTTACTCACCAGGTAGCATGGGTCACAAGCGTCATAGAGTTCTTGAATCCGTTTGTACTCAATCAGCGCTGCAGCGTAATCACGGCAAGGTAGTCCCATTTGACGCATGTAAGGGCATGTACACGACTTCGCGTCAAGATCGACTCGTTGTTGAACAGGACATGTCCGCGTGCTTCTGACGTATGATACTGAGTTTGTGCTGGGATGCACAGTGTAGGTGCCAGCAAGAGTTGACGTACAGTGATGTAGAATGCGACCGCTCGTGATGCTATCTCGTCGTCGCTGAGTTGAGGCTTACGGGTGGCCTTCCTCTGTACAAAATTGTGGCGCTCGAGAAACCTCGTCAACCAACCAGAGCTGCATTTCAGTTCAAGTCCGAGTTCATGACAAAGCTCTTTCCCCCATGCCGTGATCATTGCCCTCGTAACACGATGATGCAAAGAGCGTTCGAATAGAATCCTCTCAAACAAAATCTCTTCCAATTGCTGGCTTGTGAGGTGACAACCTCCACCTTCTAATCGCTTGCCCAAAGGATTGGTTTCAATTTCTTTCCGCAGCCTCTGTTCTTGCTTCAACCATCGCTGAATGTTGGATCTTGGAGTTTTGAAGAGTCTCGCCGTCTCTGAGATGTTCTTAGTCTTGAGAGCGTGGTCGATAATCTCGGCCTTCTATTTCAATGAGGTCGACTGCCTGGGCATTCGATGTTGAAATGGCTGATATCCTCCTATCCATTCAAACATTATACCTTTAAAACGTCATACCCAGCATGAACTCGGGATATAAATTTAGAGAGGATTTCTAATATAAGGGCAACCCGACAGTACCCTTATAGGTTATAAGGGCAGCCCTTCTATTTGGGAATATACAGTTAGTATATTTTGCAGATTCACTCACTGTCCCCATCATACTCAACTTCATATGTTTAAAAAACCTTCGAATATTTATTAACCATTTTTGTGGAACAGACTATAAATAGTATTGTCGATTTGATACAAATTTTCCGAAGTCGCGCAATCGAATCGCGCCATTAAATCGGATCACCAATCGCTCCGATTGGCTGAAATCAATTTAAAGCGTTTTGATTGGCATGTTGATTTCTGGACTTTTATCTTTAATTTTCTATGCTGGTTGATGGCATTGATATTCAGTTCGACAGCTTCCAAACTCTTCCGAATGGCGCCGAGTCATGATTACATCGATGGACCAGCGATGAACACCCGATCATCGCAGTCATCACAACCATCACACTCCCAAAACGAAGAGACAAAGGATGACACAGGTGAGGTGAATCTCTACGAAATAACCCTTGAGCCCTTGGTGAAGAACACTGTTGGGGAGCGAAATTCATCTGCCATGAAATTGACGACATTTGTTTGTGGTGGTGGCTCATGGAGAGAAATCAAGTCGAAGATATTTCAAAAGTACAAATCAAAGTGCCTCGGCCTGGCGCTGCGCAATGATGCCGGTGTTTGGTCTGTCCGAGACGAGTTGCCTCAGGAAAACGACTTTGCGTTGATCTTTACAATGAAACTTGGCAGTCACATCAAAAAGCTAGACAGCCAAGCTAATATGCACGAGTGGCTGGTAAATTCGCGAAATCAACGAGTGACTTTGTTCATCTACAAATACGGGAACGCAATCGCTACAAAACCTCAGCTGATTGAATTTACCTCTGCTTGTATTGCTCCTTCAAATCAAGATCGCTCAGGAGCTCCGAGTGAAAGTACAATCCAAGAATATATCGGAAAGTTACACACCAAATGGGATGGCGTTTGGGAAGGAGACAATCCGATTTGGTGCCTGTGGGCAACTCATGTAGTGAAACCACCGATGCTTGCATTGGAGTCATGGGTTCTCCAAGAACCACCACCACATGTTCTCGCACGTCTTCGTCAAACCACATCGATGCATGAAATCCGAATGGAAGCATTCCACCGCAATACCCGTACAAGTTTCGAGATTGTGGATGGCTCGCTTGTGGAATTGGAACAACTGAAACACTCAGTTGATATTGTTGTAAAAAAAACTGGCCTTGTTTGAGAATACTCTATTGGCAAAACGAGAAATCCTGATCGCCATGGTTCGCGACTTGGCTCCTGTGTCAGCTTCTGAAATTCCTGCGCCAACTTTGACCGATGCTGATAACGTTCAAGACAATGATCATGACTATACGTTAGAGGATAGCATGACGTAGAGTAGAAGCTGAAAGCTCTATTTATGCGTAATAAACATCAACATCTGCTGCATCTATGATAAAAACATGATCTTTTTGTATTAGAGTGTGATAGATTTCCTATCACACTCTAATACAGCCTGAACCTGAAAAATATTTTCAAAACAAGTTTTTGACTTGATTTCAGTATACAGATCTGAAATGTGCAAAATTCTGAGCAACTGTGATAGAGATTCTATCACGGTTTCTCAACAAACAAATATTGGCAGATATGAAGCTTTTCATTTAGTCGCCAGCATGAAGTCTAACCGAGAAACAAAGATGCTCTGAATAAATTTAACGTCTAGCACGGATATAAGCTAGGCTAGCTGCAGCAGAACACGACACTTGTTGACGTTTTATGCGCTCACTCGCCTGCTTGTACTGTTAGCATATGTAAATGTCGAGCACAAAACACAAAGCATTGTGGATATCTTGAAAACTATACGAATAGTCAATTAAGGCATAAACAAAACTGTATGAGTCATAAATAATGATGACGGATGTGATCTCCACACCTTCGCCACTACCTCATAGCCCTATAAACTTTTGACGTTGCCAAAGTCTAAAAGAAATCTCGCATCCCCCTCTACAAGTTGAACAGTAGGTAGTAGGGCAATAATCTATTGAATCAGCCCACGCACAATAAACACCCTCTACAAGGTACATGACTCATTCACTTAGATTGCAGCGCATAGTTCGATGTGTCAATATTACATGTACTCTTTTATAGCCGGAGTGAGAAACGGCACAGAACAACGTGAGACAAAAAAGGAAAACTTTCGATTACAATTAGCATGAAGGAGGACTAGGCATGATAGTACTGCTGGTATGTGCTTCTGGAATATTTTCAAGGGGTTCATGTTGTGTTTTCGTCAAGTCAATCTATTATATTAACTTCCAATCATATTGCGTCATTCGGTGTGATAGGAATCATATCACAGTTGCAGTCATTATATGCATTACATGAAGTCATCTCATCCTCATTAGCTTTAATCCTCATCGCGAAGAACAAATCCTAAGTCATTAGCATCAATAGCCAAATCACCCAGACGAACTTTGCCATGTGCAAGACCACTGCATGGATCAAATCTCCCGGTTGTTGACCATCCACAATGGCTCATAACATTTGACATGTCAAAGTTCTTAAATCTTTGCATGATCTCGACGGTGAAGTATATCAAGTTTCTGTCAGTTTTGGCTTCACCGTAAAATCGCTGGAAGGTCTTTTTAAGGAAGCCAAACAGGTACTCGATAGGGTTGTAAAATGGACAGTATGCAGGCAAAATTACTGGAACAATACCAATAGATCTCAAGTGCATAACGATTTCTTCGTTGCAATGGATTTTGGCCCCGTCAAGAACCCAAACTAAGTTTCTACCAGGGTACATTTGAACTTTGTTGCTTCGTGCAAATAAGCTGCAGCAACGGAGAAACGACTCGATGTCAAACGTGCCTTCTGTGTCGAAATATTCAATTAACCCATCAGCCCCAGCAAAGCAGAGCAAGGACAGTCGAGCTTTACGAGTAAATTCACCTCGAATGATAACTTTTTCGCCCTTTAACGCGTATCCCCGTTTACGCAACTTGCCGCGGTTGTCAAAGCTATTCACTGCGTTATTCAACGTGTTTGATATATTTGTACCTCACTTCGTCTAAGGACACTAGGTTTCGCTGGCTCCAATAAATTGAATCGACTTCGCCAACGAATCTACATATGTCGTGCTGGTTGATCTGGATGGCTCGACGTTCAAGGACCTTCCACGTGTACCCCTGGTCATGTAAGATTTTCCAAACTGTCGACAATGAAATTCTTTTCTTGAATCGTCTGCGAAAGAATGTTTGAGCCTCATCCAGAAATGACAAAGGTCTTTTGTCGAAGAATCGGACAATCCAAGCTTTCTCATGCTCATCGAATTTGCCTTCAACAGCAGTTTTCTTCCGCTGGAAGTCTCCTGTCTGTTCATACTTGTATATCCAATTTGCAATTGTACGCTCACTCTTCCCATAGATAATGCTCAGCTCACTTTTTGACATCCCAAGGAAGTAGCGGCCATACAAACAGTGCAGCACAGTGTTGGTGCTGGCATGGCGGGACATCGTGGCTTCAATGATGCTCATGACGAGACAGAGAATGAACGGAACTGCCCTCATTTTGCCGATCCATATTTTTTCAATATTTCAGCCAATGAGATCGATTCTCAATGGCGCAGGATACCACGCGATGTTGGAAAATATGGGCCAAAACCACATAATCCGAAATTTTTCAGGATATATGGACAGATTTTACCGGATCGTCGTGCAAAACGTTTGAATTTTTCCCTTATAATGACGTCAAATTTTGGTTTTATATGGGATACAGTATAGAAAATATTTTAAGACCAAAAAGAGAATTTGTCAGGCAATCTGCACGACGACTCTGTCCTCCAATCAATTTACTGGAAATACTGGAAATATTCACCAATCTATTCATTTAATTTGAATTATGCCGACTGCGGAGAATTTCACGGTGGAGATCGCTCGCCGGAACCGCATATCCGCGCAAACACGGGCCAGCTACTCGTCAGGAATCAATCAAATTGTGAAATGGGTCGTGCTCATGGGGAAAGGAGACGGACTATTGAAACCCGTCGCATCTGATGCGACAAAACGCGAATTTGATTTGTCTAGGTTTCAATACAAGGATTTTTTAGAGTTTATTGTTTGGACTGTGCGACATCGGTCTGTAGAAATTGGTACTTTGTCATCGTACCGCAGTGCCTTGAAAAGCCTGTATAAAGACGAAACGGTGCCTTTACCTGACATGTATGAAACCGACATGCAAGAAATATTCTCTGGTAACTATGTAATATAGCAATAAGCTCAATAAATCACTAGGAATTCGTAAGACGCTTGCTCAGGATTTTCAAACGGGTCAAAAAGACTTTTCGGGGAAACGCCCATTGTCGTTTACCGACCTCAGAAGGCTTGGAAAAGATTCACTTTTGTTGCAGGACGGAGGTTTTTCTCATTTGTTTCTTTTATTGTCTTGGAATTTAATGTGTCGCTCTGTCTCTACACAGAGCATTCAGTAAGTAATTTCATCGGATCCTTTTTCCTGAACTTGTACTCAAAGGTTTGATCACATGCTCTGCAGAGAAGACTCAATAGGATTTGTTTTCCATAAAACAAAAAACAAACAAGAAGGTATTTGAGAAATAAATATCGAATTAATATTGGTGAAGGGACAAAAAACAAAGACCCCAAACATTGTTACAGCAATCCGTTTCATCCAGAAATTTGCTTATTCTTAGCTGTCGGAGTCTATTTAGCTTGCACTCCTCAAATTCAACCGACCAATTTGTTTCCTGGCTCAAACCAAAAAGTATAATTGTTGTTGTGCAATCCTATTAATTATTTGATATATAGGATAGATTTAGCAAGAGTTTGGCTAAATTGCTTGGGTCTGGAAACAAGAAGGACATTGGGACGCATTCGATTCGCAAGGGGTCTGCCACTTTTGTCTCCTCTGGGAGCACAGGTGGCCCATCTATAGTTAGTGTGTGCCTACGCTGTGGGTGGTCACTCGGAAATGTCATGGAACGATATTTCCGTTATGAGTCAGCCGGTGATCAATTCACCGGACGAGTTGCTGCCGGTTTACCACTGTCGAACTCATCATTTGCTGCGTTGCCCCCACATTTCCCCAACAACGATAACTCAGTCGTCACAGCAGCTCTTTCAATTACATTTCCAACTCTAGTACACGTAAATCATTTGCGTGGAATTTTACGTTTAGCCCTTGCTTCACTTGTCTTTCATCGCGAGTATTTAATTGAATCCCTGGCATCAACTCATCCCTTGTTGTCGTCACACATATTTCGGAATAGTGCCGTGATGAATGATCTTGCATCTATCCTTCAAGTACGTTAATCATTCTATTATATCTATATATTTAATTATCGTCACATAGATTGGAGAGATTTCACCGTTCATGATGTCCACTGAGGTTCCACCACACGTGGAATTGTACGAACAGATTGCCCAGAATGAAAAGTCAATCCTCGAAATACCAGAAAAAGTCTTGGATGGCGTGCGCGAGGTTGTGAAAGAGCACAGTCTGGGTGCCGAAAACATTTCGAGAGAGTTTTTGGCTTCAGCAATATCCACCGCCATTGCAGCTGTTCAACATCGTGCTGCCGGTGGCGATTCTACGTCGCAAGTATCAAAAAATCAAATTGAGTTCGAGATATACCAATAGGGTGATGACCTTCATAGGCTTCCTGCCGATTCTATTTTCCCAAGTGTAAATATTGCGACTGCTTGGCACTTGTGGTGGCGTGGAAACTCCCAGAAGAATATCTTGCCTTATCGTTTGATCAATACCAATGATTTACCAACTCGAAAACAAAAGACATATATTACGAGTGGACTTACATTATGACACGTCTCACGAATTTCTACGAAAGCAAAATGGGCAACAGGCATCCAAAAGATGCATCAGAGCTTGAGCTTGTCGAGACATTTAAAGTTGTTGAGCCGTTTCTATCCACCTCCTTGAATGACCGACCTAACCGTATTTGTCAACGAGAATTGTCAACCTGCGTTCGATTGTACCGAAAGACTGAGGCGCTAAAACATGCAACCAGTTTGAGTGACGACAGCCCAGCCAGAAAGAAGCCAAGATCAACCACAACGACGCTTATGTGATGTTCAGTCGTCTCTACACACTTGTTATAAGCTTCATGAATGAAATTGTACCGTTTTTGTCTTTCTTTGTTTTACGACACCAATTCGTTCAAATAGATCGTCTTGATACTGTTCAGGAAGCTTAAATTCAATATAGGAGATTGTCATACCAATTTGTCAACTCTGTGTCATGGTTTGGTCCATGTCCGTCGGCTTGGCAAGCGCTTTCCACTTGATAGGGCAGCCTATTCTCTCGACAGATCGTTCTGAGATGAAATCGAAAGCACTATCTTTTGCAGCCAATGAACGTGAAATATTTAATTGATTGGACGAAATAATAGAAGTCAGGATGCCGTCCTGAAAAGTTCCAAAGATAACACAATATTTATTTTGGTTTTTTTTTCACAGTACAGTACAGTAGTCCATTGAATTATGGAACCAACCAACAACACAAAATTTTTCCTGGGACAAATCGGGGGCACCATGTACAGCTGATTTCATGATAGTGCAGCTAGAGTTTGTGGCCCAAGAGCGAGTCAGAATATTTTGCCAGAGATGTCAATCACAATTTCGCAATAACGTCATCTTGCTCTTTGGGACACACAATCGAACAAGATATTTCACACTTAAATAGAACTTCCACCACATCTTCCTCAAGCATTCCGTCTACGCTTGTCCCGAATTGCACTGGCCACTTGGATGGCTGTGGGGCGATCGCTGGGATTTCGGGCGAGGCATTGTCGCCCCAAATCAGATAACCAGTATGGCATTGACATCGAAAATTCGAGCTGGATCGTGTCGTTTACTATCATTTTCATAATCGCACTGTCGGACAGAGCTTGGCCACTCCATTCGTCTTTTATGTTGGTGTATGGAATTTGATGCGAATCAAACTCAAAGAGGATAACACCTACACAAATATGACGACATTCCACGAAGAATGCTCCTTACCAAACGAAAAGATATCGCATGCAGGTGAGTACTTGTTCAGTTGGAGGACTTCAGGCGCCATCCATCAACCCGAGCCAACAAGTCGCTCGTCGCGGCCAAAATCTGTGAGCTTGATGCCCTTGCTTGAATCAAGCAAGATGTTGCGGGACTTAAGATCCCGATGAACAACCGGAAACGAATGCAAATAGACCAATGCATCGACAATGCTCTGGATCCAATGAAGCTTGTCTTCCCATGGGAACAAGACCTTCTTTTGCGTGGCTAAGAAGTCTCGCAAATCGCCCCCGTCCATGAGCTCCGTGATAGAGGCAATGTCCGTTGCATTTGGGTTTGACCAGTAGACCCCGATCAATTCACCACGTATGGGGAGTGAAAGCTACCAAGGAGCTGTATCTCCCGAGCAAAGCATTCAGTTGACTTGTGGGAAGTCGAATCTCGCAACCTTTTGATGGCCACTGGGATGGATTTGTATTGACCCAAGTAGACGTTTGCATGGGCACCTGAGCCGAGCAATGTTGTTTGATGGACATCGCGATCATCAAGACGGAAGGCTAACAGTGTGTTAATTCCTGGTGGAGCTTTGGGTTTTTCGAGTAAATATCGCCGTGGCTCTGGCTTCGGTGGGGGTTGACGGCACAGTAGAAACATGACAAATGAAGCCAATGCAGCCAGAAAGCCAATCGATGTCGCAGTGGTTGTCCAGACCATCCAAGACGTCAATGGACGTTGTGTCACTTGGTTTCCACGGAGCATTGATGGTCGAACCTGCGTGGAGGGCGCCTTTTTAATCAAATTGCACTAGTGGTCTTGTTTGGCGTATTCTTCATCTGTGCACACGAGCGGAATCGACGTCACAGTCTCAGAGATGAGCTTGGTCATGCACGCATCCAAGGTTGCAGCCCGTGCAAGGCAACTGACACCATCTCTTGAGAGACACTCGACGTGGCGATTGAGGTTGAGGTGAATGCCGACAAACACGCCATCTCGATGAGAGTAAATGCATTGGTAGACTCGCGGGTCGGACGGATCAAGTGCAGCCAAGGATGTTGAGCACCAGTGGTTTCGCTTGTCGTAGCCTGTGGTCTGGAGTTTTGCGAGATGTTCAATACCACACGAGAGAGTCGACACTGCACGGTTGTCGACAGAGGCAAGACGATCGCGACATGTACTGGCAGTGGCACTCCACGCGCAGTTCCGTCCGTTCGCCATGCACTCCATATCGCCTGCAGCATTGAGACGGATCGGAGCATACTGCGAACGATGCGCCAAGCAGCGCCACGGCGTCGTCGCCTCGGCGGCGCTCACAAGCGCGTCCAGGAAGAGCATGCGATGAGCCATGGTGGGATTCATGCACAATGGATGCAAATATGTGGTTCTTCGTGGCCAAGCTACTTCGAATGCTCTCATCAACTCTGCCAGTTTCGACCCCTTCCGTGCCACAGTGTGATGCCTACATAATATATACACGCGACACGAAACCGACAATTTTTAGCTCTTTGATTGGAGAACTGACAAATATCTTTTTTTCCATTGGACAAAAAAACACCTGTCCAAAGCATTGGTCGCTCTCGCTGTCGCGGCAGGAACATATTTCAACATTTAACATATACGTGACTTGATTGGTCAATTTTAAGCAAGAGTCATCGCCACTCATACTTTGAAATGGACGGGGTACCTTCAAAAGAAGCAATCCAAGAGTCCTTTATCGGTGCGTCCACGCGGCGGACGTACCGAACGTATCAGCACCAGTTCTTGGAGCACTTGCAAGATGGTGGTAAGGACCCGCTGACAGCCACCAGCGACGACTGCACCGACTTTCTTCACCACCTATACTCACTGGGGAGAAAAGCCAGAACCATCGATTGTGCCAAGACAGCCATGGTGGCGATGTTTAAAGATCGAAAAGTAGATCCAAACCCAGCACAAGCAACGGACACGAAACAGTATGTCGTGGGTCTACAGAAATACAACAGGCATCACAATATCGACGAAGAAAACAAAGCGCACCCTCTCAGTGTACACGAGCTGTCCATACTGATGAATTCCTTTGGTGATTTGAACCCTTTCCTTGGAGCGATGTTTCGCTTTTTATTCTCTGTGTGCTACTTAGGATGCTTTCGCATCAGTGAAGTACTGTCATTGAGGTGGTCTGACTTATCGCGGGCTGAGTCTGAGAATGGGCCTTACGTATCTGTGAGATTGCGATGGCACAAAAAGGCCAGTGTGGAGAAAGAATGCCAGATTTACCATCTTGTCGATGAGCTGTCGTTTCCATGTTTGCGTGTTTGTGGCTTCCACCAAGATTACGTGTCGGCAGTACGCACGGCCATAATTCACATGGTTGACAATGCGTACGTGTTTCCTCAAATCATTGGTCTCCAGGTGGTGGAATCAAGGTTTGCTGGGACAAACCGATGGAGCAAAACTACTTGAGACGTCGAATTAATGACATTGTCGAGCGGTCACCCGAGTTGTCAGTGAATGTGTCTCTGCACAGTATGAGACGAGGTGGTAGCTTTTATCGTGTATTTGAGTCTCGTGAAAGACGATTCAACTTTCGAGAGCAAATGGCCTGGTGTCGTTGGGGCGACGCGAAGACAATGTGTGAGTATCTCGTCACCAAGAACCTAAGCGATGCAATCGACCCGCGCAATCTGCTGAGTAGACCGAAGTCCACGGGCTTCGTTGTGTCGTCCAACAACTCGACTCCTATGACCGCTGAAGCAATTGCCGACTTTATTATCAAATCACTTCAAGAGCAAGACGCTCTTCCCGTGGTCAAGAAACTACCAACCATCAGCAAGCAGACGACTCTGAACTCATACGTTGTGCCTAGAACTATACCAAGTGCGCACTCTGCCCAGGAAGCATGGCAACAATGGTTCTACGCTGATGTAGCCAACGGCCGGCCTTGTGCGTTGAAGGATTTCACCAAAGCCATGGTCAAAATGGACCGGAAGAAATACTCCGAGCGACAGACAATTGCGACTGCGTTTTCGAAGTTTCAGAGCTTCGAGCTCTTCGCAAATGCCTTTGCTGGCCACACTGAGACGTACACGAGTCTTCTGAAGGAAGTTCGCAAGCGTAAGAGAGATACTTCTTCGTAATTCATGCATGCCTTTGAATTGTCTTGTTCAGTGCAGACAGTAGATTACAGTAGATTGAATTGAATACAGTAGATTACAGTAGATTGAATTGAATAATAACCAATGAAACGCATGTCGGATGGGATTGTCGTATCGCCCATTTTATCTAAACATAAGGTTGTTAATTTAAGATATTAATTTGCATATATTTGAGTATTCTCTAGTTTTAATCTCTTTATATTTTGATCTTCTGTATAATTTAAAGGTAAAATATATGCAAATAAACGTCTTACAGTTACGATGTTGTGGACAGTTGAAAAGCTGAGCACAATGACAAAATTGAAGCCAGCGGGCTGAATTGGCGGCTCACAGAGCGTTTAAAGCGCATGTTGGATAGGCTACAGCAGTACAGGGTATGGCGCTACCGGTGTATATGCAATTGGGCGGCTCGTAGACTTTTTGGCTCGTCATGAAAGGTTTTGAATAGATGTGTAGCTAGCTCGAGTTATGTTCCTCCTCTTCGTACCGGTAGTTGAAAATCTTCGAAAGCACATGGGGCAAGTTGTTCTTGAACGTTTTGGGGGGAGTTTCCGCGCGCACACCTCATATAGGAGAAGGATAGGATTCGTTCCAGAAATCCATCGCATCGAGATCGATTAATGGTGCCGCGGAGACTGCCGAGCCGGCGGACTTGGCGTCGTCGGCATTAATCGACTAAACTGCACCCTCTTAAACTTATAAACTTTAGAGTGATAGGAGAGTGCAAAACCTGACAAAAAGCGCGGCTTATCACCACCTTAATGGTAGCCATTGATACACTAAAGGACTTTAATCGATATCGAGATGCTTGCACCAAGATGGTGGCTCTTTGTGTATGATTAATGCTCCCTGTGAATTTTGATAGACTACTCTGGAATGCTGTCCCATTCCATTCGCGTGGCTTCCTTGGAGGATGAAATGTGCAGCTGCTTCAATTGTTCAGATTGGGCATGAAATTTCCAACTCTGCGAAGATCGTGGTGTTTCCACCTCGCCTTGGTCGTCTCTAAACTTCCCTGAACGTCCACGGGTGTATAGAAAGGCGGCTAAATCATTCTTTGCTGAAGTTAGTTGAATAATGACCGTCGTTGATCATCATCATCAATTGATCGGTTGTGACGACCATTGTGTCATCTGCACCGTTTGGAAGGTCGAGAAGGTTCGACGGCTCGAACGGGCTACGTGACGTGGCAGCACCATCCACTGAATCTGTCGCGCATCGTATATCATCCACGAGAACGCTGACTATGTCGACTCCAATCTTTACACAAGACAACTATATTAGTACTTCCTCGATCACAGGACTAAATGAAAGGTCCATCGAACGCTCTCCAGTTGAATGGCGGTATGGTGTTGGAATCTTCAGTGCGTGGTCGGCTAGTGGCCTGCTTTGTGGCCACAGGCGGGGCTACATCGCTCACGATTTGTTGCTTGATCGCGTTGGAAGTTGGCAGTTTGAATGGAGATATCTACAGATGCAATGAAACGCGTGGAATGTTTCGTCCATGTACAATCGTTGTTTGAGCATTCACCTTTCCAGGGCCGCGTGGCGATGGAGGCTGTCTTGACGAGGAACGCGTTTCGTCGTTTGATATAGTTGGTAGTGGGTTTTCTGTGGACTAAACATTGTCTCCGCATCAAACAAGGTAAAGACCGTCTCACCTTGTCGGTCGCACTGGGACGTATGTTAAAGCTTTGATCTAGACTCGCACAGCGTTTGCCACCAATCTTGTTGCTCTGGTGGAAATCTTCACCGTCGGCAACCTACAAGGACACATTTAGTGGATGACAGACTTCCACACTTACAGGCTTGGATGTGGGCAAAGCGTGCTCACCAGGGGATGGTTGTTGCCTTTTTCCACAAGATGGACGGCTTTCCACCCTTCCGCTTTCGACTTCGTTGTCCGTCAAACTTCTTTCCCGTGTGCTCTTCTATCGATTTTAGTGGAATGTCAACAGGGGTAAGACTTACATCATATGCAGCAACAGAGGGTCTGTTTGAGCTGGATGGACTTAACCTGGGTCTTTGATTTCGGTTTTGACCCAATCGGTCACTTATGTTTCCTCCTTGGGTACCAGTCTACATCCTTGTCAGCGTGACTAATTACAACTGTGTACATGGGCGTGGCGGCGCTTCACACGAGCCTTCAGTTTGGAGCTCTTCTTTCGCAAAGTCTCGGCATGTTTGACCGTTTGTCGAATGTCGGCTTCCACCTTCTTTATCTCCAGCAGCTCAAAATACGTTGCTACCGTCGGATTCAGCAATTCGAGCAATGCCTGAGCAGCCCGATGCCTTGCATCTTTCTTGGTGCTGGCAAAGCCCTCCGCAGACAGAGATCCTGAAGTCACGACGCATTTGAACTGAGGATGGGTCAAAGTGCCCGTCGACGTCTCCGTGTACTTCAGGGGACTCAATTCTCGTGAAACAACAAATTCATTCAGCAGTGATATTGGCGTTGATTCACTCATCGCCACGCACATTGGCAACACTCGTTCGTCACAAATTGCCATGCTCCGAAAGGCCAACTGATCCTACAACAATTCAAGGTCCAAGGTACTTAGAAGGGAATACATCTGTCAACGCTGGGTATTCTCCTGGTTGGGCGCCTTCTGCCTAAGATCTATGAGCTGACATTTCAAACACGAATACACCTGAACTTCACCATTCTTGCTTGCTGACGTCTGGCTTTCCACGCGATTACTGCGTTGCACTCGTTGGCTCTTTTCTGCTGAGGATGCTAGATGCATGGCAGAAGCTAGAAGATCTAATGTCAAGATGCATCAAAGCAAGGGTGTACCATGAGACTGAGTGCATCCAAGAGGGGCATGAGTCTGAACAATACGCTCCCAGTCGGCTTCGTTTGCATCTTCAAAGGCCAGCTTGTACGGCTCGGACAATGTAATATATCCCGAGGGACCGTGGAAATAGCAGTACCGCCCTGAGTTGTGCGGCACGCGGACCCACCCATCGTCCATGTTCTGGAGGGAGTCGGAGCTCATAATGTCTGACATCGCACCGTTGACCTTGCGAAAAAGAGAATGACCACACTGCACTACAGTAGTTCCATTTCAACGGGGACATGGACAAACTTTGAAAATTTCCTTTCCCATCTATTGAATCGAATCGCTACAATAGCAAAGTTATTCTCTTTTCTGCTTCAACTGCCTTACTGAATCATGAGCACCAACTCACTTCAAGCGATGGACGACGGCTGGATGCGTGTAGCTCACGAGTCTGGGCGGTTTTGCTTTTTTCACGGTCCGTCGGGATATATCACATGGTCCAAGCCATACAAGTTACCCCCTCAAGACAAAAAGGCAAGAGAAGCTGGTCTGGAGCACATCTTACGGACACATATCCCTCCGCGCCGTGTAAAGCCACCTCGACTCCATGGTAGAGCCATGTCTCGACATATCTCTGACGTTAATATTGCGAAGCTTCAATGAAGAGGCGAATAGACGATGAAACTTTGCAAACACATCAAAACACGCCCACGCCGAGTCGAAGCCTCAAGGAAAACCTCTCTTCGTCGAGCGACAATGACGAACCTTCAAATAAAGAGCGCTCGTTGCATTCTACCGTTATTACACGTGGAAATCGCGCAAAGGAAGATGAGTCTCCAACTTTGACGGCGGTAAATTTCTTGAATCTATGTCTGAAATGTGTTGAAAGGGCTGTAGGATGAATTGGCATTTCAAAATATGGCTGTTGAGGACCCGCGGGTATTGGACGCGTGTGTGATGTTGAACGAGAAGACACCGACAGCACTCCTTCATGAACTTGAGGCTGCAAAGAAGATCAGCCCCATCAAGAACAAGGAGACGGCCATGGGACCTTTGACACATCGCCAGTTCAAATGCGTTCTAATGACAGGATCTTTGATTGCTGAAGGTTTCGCAAGCTCCAAGAAAAATGCAAAGCAACGAGCTGCACAGGCCATTTTGAAACAACTCCACCCAACGACTGAAATATACTTCGAGTTGTTGCGGAAAAAGGCTTCAGGCACTTGAAACAATTCATGGGTGAAGAGCTCAAAATCATGACACGTGTCATCAACTTTTTCAAATTTATCCTTCTCTGCGGGAGCGCTATCTCCTCCAAGAAATTGCGCCATCGATGGATATCTTTCACTTAGAACAGTCGGCAAGAGGCTGTCTCTGCGTCGCTATCGCGAGAAAGCAACTAGCTTTTGGTCTTCGACAGCAATGTTGTTCGTATCATGAACCACGTGAACTCATCCAAGGTTCATTCCCTTTCTCTGCTGAATAAGAGTCATTAATTGTTACGTCAAATTGATTGCATCTTAGGACAATAAGAAGTAGAGATTTCTGTTATAGCATGCTACCTAATAGGAAATGCTCCATCCTTCCTCTTCCAATTTCTTCAAACTTTTTCCCATCCGTGTATTGTTATTTACACTCTAAATTGTGACCGGGGTGAAAAATGTATCTATTTTTCCAAATCTATTTGAAATCGATAGCCAATCAGAATTGAGTATTTGCCTTCTTGACAAAAACACACGCAAAACACACATTCAAAACTTTACTTTATTGAATGTACTTTCATATTACACTTGAACTCACTATACCTGAATAGTATTTGAGAATACTTCAACTTTCAGTCAAAAATACAAATTTCAGTGAAAAAGACAATAGCTAGATCAGACTTTTGTTTTCTTTTACGGCGAGGAGGAAGTTTGGCGAGTTCTTCGTCGTCGGCTGTAAGTGGAATCCCGCTTTTGAGTGCAATCGCCCAGCTCAAGTGCGGAGCGATTGTATCTTCATCGTGCACTTGATATGCCATGTGACCAGCAAACATAAGCGCCTTGTGCTTAGCGCCGTTGTCGTCAATAACCAATTCGACTGTCAAATATCCAGCAGGGACATTCCTCATCTCGACCAGGGGATACTCGGATGTTACTTCCTCCGACCAGTGTCGACGTCGTCTCCCAGATTCCGCAGAGTCTGGCCCTTCATCCAAATATTCGACATGGCACTTGGTGTACGTTCGATTACCCCCTTGCCATTGACCATCTTTATTGAAAAGGCAAAACACGCTGATCCAACCACATACATACCTTGAACCAGATCCCTCACGGACATTGTGGCATATACGCTTCCAAAAGTCCAAATTCACCTTGCCTTTTGCAGACAAGACAAACTCATCCAAGATACCAGACAGCATGGATGTCCATTCAATCAAATCTTCACCAAAGTCAGCCAATTTGTCCACTCGAGCTCGAATCTTCTTCCAATCTTCCACGGATCCGAGTAATGTTACATTTGGAATACCACAATGCATCTTCAGACAGTACGAAAAGTACTTCTTCATTGTAGCCATCATGACCACGCTGCCAACAATCATGTCGTTGTTCGTCGTGGTTGTAAAGCTTGGCAAGATCCATTTGCCCAACGAAGGATCCACAAGATGTTCTTTCATTACCTGAACCATTCGAGTCGCCAACTTGCCATAATTTGCTGATAGTAATATTGCATTGTCCACATCGACGAGCTCTTTCTGTCCTTCATGCTTGACCAGGGCTGTTCTCATCTTGTCAGCGTTTCCATTTACATAGAGACCAAACTGGACCATGATGGCGAGCCACACATCGTCCGGTCGGATCTCGAGGTTGTGATGTTGGTTGTAGGCTTGGATGGCACCTCGAACAAATCCATTTGTGGATGGGACAAAAGGGTTTTCGATGGGAGTTGCTTGGAGGATATCTTGACATCCTTCCTTTTTGAAGTCTGAGTGAAGAGACGATGGTGTGGGCATTGAATGAATCAAGTGCATTTTCGACGGCAGTGACTTCGACTTGTGATACTGGAAATGTGATCATGGTGCAAAATGAAGAGTGAGTGAGGGATTTGCAAGAGTTCGTGAATGACACCGTGTAGAGTCCACTACGGAGATGACATATCTTGATTCTAATGTGTGTCATTTCTGAAATGATTGTCATATCGTCCACTCATTGCTGGAACGAAATTGATTGTTGATTTCATAGTATGATTATGGCTTCAAGGTGAAAGGGGTGATCATGGTGACAGGGGTCAGCATGTCACGATGGTTCATGTCCAAGGTGGTGGACCGACATATTTAAACTTCTTGTTGAGAAAAAAGAATATTTGGAGTCAGTGTGCCTCAATCTAGAGAGTGATCTATTCATAACTTGAAGGATGCAACCTTACATTTGATGTGCTTCTTAAGAGCATCCCCAACGGTGAGACGGTATTCATTTAAAAAACGATTCGTTCGGCATTAGAATAGTTCACGTTACGTCTGAGCTAGATACAAGCTCATGGTGTTTGCTCACCGGAATGGTGCTCGCAAAGTTTCAACTTGGCGCAACAGCGAGATCTCAAATCAATTCAAATTCAGCCAATTAAATTTAAAAGTTACTTTGATTCGTCAAAATCGAAATGTAGGCAATCTGTTCCTACGATTTCCAATCACAATACAATTAACTAACTATTTAAAGTTTACGCAAACATTTTCCTCGATCGTGACCATAAAATAGTGTAATTTCAAACGTTTTAAATGTTTGAAAACATGTTCGAAACATTCAATTTCTTTTTATTTTAAATCTGTATGCGTCAATTGTTGCGTCAAAATTTATTCCACACGACTCCAGTTTTTTATTAAAACCACAATAAATCTCAGAATATTTTTTTCGTTTTTCTTGAAAATGTGTCTGAAGCAGGAACAGACTTACATGGAGTTATCCGGAATTTTGTTGGATTGACCAATCAGAAGTCTGAATCTGTCATTGAAGCATGGATGGAACCAGGCTCTTACTATCAGTTAGCGACACATTTTGGGTCAGCGACACATTGTGGGTCAAACTGTATACAAAAACTTTGACTGGAAAAGATGCGAGTGGTTAAAAATGAGATACTTCAAGTCGTCTGATTAGCTTGAAACTTGTAAAATATAATCCTTCAATTCTCACGAATTGTGAGGTATTTTTAGATCATTCTTATTCCCTCATGCGCCAAAGTTGAGCAAGGCAGCATTCACATACAAAACTCAAGATAAAACCTTGGAATGATATTTATTTTTGGAGGAGAAATGGATAATTAGAATACTCGAAAGACACTCTTAACAAGCTTTGAAGTCGCGTTCCACAACACAATCAGCTCAAAATATGACTGCCAATTGCTTGGTATCCTTGGTTGATGCAAATCGCGCTTCAGATCGCAGCTCTATGGTTGTATGACTCACAATATGTCGCATCCAGTTTTCCTTAAAATTTGACATTTTGAACTGTAAAGTATTCAATCATGTAGCTTCGTTGTGCAATGTCATGAGCCTAAGTGAACTACGTTTTCTTTCTTCTTTGTAGTAATGTCATCTATGACTATAGATTCCATGTGGAGGCGAAGATATTACCCGCTAGTCTTTTGACCCACTACTTGTCGCTAACGGATACCTCCATCCCGGAATAAGTGATCCAAAGGGGGGGTATCAAATTCCGCAATAAGTGCACCAAAAGACTTCTAAGATTAGATATTTAAATAAATTTATATTTTCACTTAGAAATTGTATGTACACAAAATATATCTATATTCAATCGAGATCCAAGCCTAAAATCGATCCAATATCTTCAATCCCGTCGACGTCGCTGTCCAGCTGAAGATTCTTGAGCTCCGTGCATATATCGGCCATACGTAAATCTTCGGCAATTTCGTCTTCCATTCGTTTGTCCATAGTCTCGAATTCAAAGGCCTTAAGTTCCTCCAAGCCGGCCGCTATGACAGCACCATCAACTTCAATCGTTTCAGGCAACATCCCCTGTCGAGCAAGTTTCTTCTTACCCATGTGGGGAATCTTGTAGTTGTTGTTGCCTGACACACGAATAGTTTCAAGCAAGCATCCCTGCAACGTCAAGAACGTTGCGCTGAGTGATTCCATGTCCATATCATGCCAGGCTTGCTCGGTAGCAGCGACAATGTCAACCACACTTCTTGAATGGTTCTTCTCTTGTAGAGTTTGAATTGATCGGATGAACCCCAGATCCAAGGCATTCATATCCGGAGAATTGGGAGGCTGTGACACAAGTTCCATAGACCACCCACCCGATTGACACGCACCGACGACAGCCGGATCAGACACACTGACGTGTGGACGGGCATTTTCCTGATGGATTTTTATAGTACGATGACGGTACTCCATCGGCCACTTGGCTTTGATTGCTGGAATCACATTGTCGATCAAGATCGAGCGGTAGACATCTCGATTCACGACGGTGGGCTTCATTTCGAGGGTCCCACGCGGTCGATTTCGGCTCGTACGCTCGGCAGGCACCATTTCAGTGAAATGCCAGGTGCCGATTTTTCCATCAAACCATTCGCGTTTGACATTGTCCCATCTAGGACGGGCGACTGCCGACAGAAACATTACCTTTGTGATATGGGCTTTCGATTGGCATGTTCGGTGGGGTGGCTCCTCTTCTGGCAGGAGATAGTAAGTTTGCTTGACTCGCGTGGTGAAAAACCATTTCTCATCGACGTGTACGTAGTCATACATGTCGTCAAAGTGGGGTATCTCCGAGTTTTGCACGAAGCTCAAAGCCCACGACAGACGAGTGTATTTGTTTGCATCGGTAAGCGCTGGCTTGATCGTACTGGAGTCTTTAACAAAAACGCCTCGTTTGTAGTATCGATGCAAGGTTGATGGAGGAACCTTTATCTCGTTTGCAATAGAAACAAAACTGGTCCGCTTTGCTTTGGATACGTTGCGCAACATGGTTGCGATGGAGGTGTACTTGAGCTTTCGTCCACATTTTCCCTTTTTTCGGGAGGAAACATCGTTGGCAATAGTCCTCTGCTTCGTGACGTCAATGTCGGCTCGACGCCAGAGGCGCTGAATTGTGTGGCGACTTACTTTAAATCGACGTGCTACTTCAGCGCATGCTCCACGCGGTATAGTACCGTCGGATTTCATGTAAGTCAATAGGATATGGAGGGCTCCGTTGCCATCGTCGTTCGTCAGGTTTGGCTTTTTCATTCAAGTCCTCTACAACGTGATATCGTCAGATTTTGAAATTTTACAAAAAAAGTTTGTCAATTTCTTGAAATACTGTTTGGATCACTAAATTTTGACGCAAGCAAATTGACGCAACAATTGACGCATACAAATTTCAAGTGAAAAGGAATTGAATGTTTCGAACATGTTTTCAAACATTTAAAACGTTTGAAATTACACTATTTAATGGTCACTATCGAGGTCAATAAAAGAAAATGTTTGCGTAAACTTTAAATAGTGTATGCGTCAATTAATTGAAACATTTTCAAAACATACCAAATTTCCAGTTTTGGACCCAAACGTCAATACTTAGTATTGTATAGTACCAAATAGACCGGCCCCAAGGGGGGGCCGCCCTTTTTGACTTTCCTCTATATAATAATATTCCGGATACACATGAAATATAATTTTTCAGAAGTATATATGTTACAGAGGAAGACATACATAAGGCCCTGTTCGGTGATGAGATCAACTCAGGTTTTTGGGTCAAAACATATGGAAAAGGGGCCAAAAACCAGGTTTTTGATAGTTTCACCGAACACGAATTTTTGGGTTTTGGGACATCGCTACATTGCCCCAAAGTCATTGCCCCACTGAAAACCTGATTTATAATTTCTACCTTTGGAGCATTGAGCTGGGAGAGCCAGTTTGAGATCATGAGGTTAGGTGTATTACACCAATGGCAACTGTATTTGCCCCAAAACTCCAACTTTTTGTGATCTCTGAGTTGAAAAATCACGTTTTTTCACCGAACAGGGCCTAATAGAGAGTTTTCGGACGCGTTTTTCAGTTCAGATTCAAGCTATTTCCTCTGTAAAATAATATTTCCTGTATAAAATTGTTCTCAAGATTTAGTTTGCCCCAAATACACGTTGGTACACACACATGGGTGATCTGAATCTTGTATACATTTTCGAGATACAGCGTCTGGAACTGAAACCAGATTTTAGATTTCAGGTAGGATAATTGCCTTCTGATTGGTTAATGACAAAAGCCCGTTTTCAATCTGAAATCGAATCTAAAAACCTTCCGAAATACACGTTTGGCCCGCATCAAATTTTAGATCGGATCTGAATCTGAATCTAAAATGTTGTGTTTCCGAAAACTCTCTAATATGTATGTCCTTTTCATTACATATTATTAAATTAGAAATGATTTCATTTTTGATTCAATCACAATTGGAATTGTTTTTCCGAAGATAGAAGCGATAGACCTATTTTTTCTGGCCCATGTTGCACCTTTACTCGATTTTTTCTCATGGCAATTATACCAAGAGAGAATACAAATCTACAACAGGGTAGTTTCTCTCGTTCCACAACATCATACTTCACTTAGCTGCTGCAGGAAAATGAGTTCTCGATTTCACCGAATCACACTCGGCCCTCAAGTCATGATATCCAGACTATAAGCAAGATAATTATTTAGTCCAATATATTTTTTTCCATTTCTGCAATATTAAATTGGATTCGATATTATTCTTAATTTCTTCATATTTCTATCCAATTATCTTTCAGCATGAAGAAGAGCTGAATGTACAACGCTGTGTGATAGCCGAGTATACGACATGCCTGAATTCTTCGACACATTGTTTCGAGCGAGGGAAGTGAGCTCTACTATTACACTGTTTTGGAATTGCGTTGACCAACGACAAGATGGCCCTGGTCTCTATAGCTGATTACCTCTGGATGCTCGATGACAAGTTATACTTCCACCTTTTATTTTGTAGTCCTTAATATTTCTTATAAGGTATGAATTCATACAGGTAGTTGCACAACTGGGGGCCGCACTATTTGTCTATTTGGTACTTTACAATATACTACTCCCTCCGTCCGAGTTCTTTTGATCAATTTCAGTCCGTTTCATTTCCGAAAACTTTTGAGCAATCTCGAGAATACATCCACGTTCATCAAATTATTCATTTAACTCCTACTCGACATTCCATTCACTAAGCAGAAGCTCTTGGTAACCACTGGTATCTTGATCTTCGCCGACCATCACAATCTCTTCAAATAGGTCACCAAGCTCATCGACGTTTCGTTGCAAGACGGCTTCATCAGCTGCTCGCTTTGCAAGAGCCATACGATCTACAGAAGTCAGTGTTTCCAGCAACTCAGTGTAGACAGTGCGATCACAGACGCGGTTTTCCATCAATCGACCGTCCCTGAGCAGTTTCTCTTTGTGCAAATGGGGCAGCTTATACTTATTTCCACCGCCTTTTTTCAAAATTTCCTCCATGCAGGCTTGTAGTGATTGGAAATTGAATTCTATTTCTGCCATGGATACACTTCGAAAGCTTCATTTACAGCAGTCACCAGGTCGGTCAAGTTGTTCATATGGTGCACTTGTTGGAGGGATTGAATGGCAGCAAAAAATCCAAGATCGCACACATTGGTATCCGGTGAGTTAGGTGGTTGATTCGCAAAAGCCATATCCCAACCATGAGGACGAAGTCTTTCAAATACACTTGATAATTCAAAATCGTCGGGAGTGACGTGAGTTCTTGCATTATTTTGTTGGATGCGTATTGTCTTTCCATATTCTTCCTTCGGCCAATACGATACAATTCGAGGTATAAGTTTTTCCACAAGCATTGCTCGATACACTTCCTTAGAAACGGTGACGTTTTTCATTTCAAGAGTTCCACGGGGTCTGTGTCGACTGGCACGCTGAGCAGGTAGCCATGCAATGAAAGGCCACGTTCCGAGTTTACCATCTCAGTACACGCCCGAATTATGCAAATATCGAGGCCGAGCAACGGCTGATAGGAACATTACTTTTGATATAAATCGCTTGCTTTGACAGCTGCGTTCAGGTTCTGGCTCACCTGGGGCAAGGTAATATGTTTGGGTCGATTTGGAAAGGTAAAACCATTTTTCGTCGATGTGTATGTATTCATACATCGACTGGAATTCAAGGCTCACAGGATTGATGAATGACATGGCATATTGCACACGGAGCATCATATTTGTGTCGGACAAGAGAGGTTTCACTGAATTGGAGCATCGTCGAATCAATTGACGCTTGAAATAGTCATGGAGTGTCGATTTGGAGATTCCTGATTCCTTTGCCATGGATCTAAAGTTCATCCTCAGTCTCAATGGGATGTCCACCAACTTTATTGTAATTGCTTCTGGAGTCCAAAGCATTGGCCGCCCACTTCGCTTGAGTCCAGACGAAACGTCAACGTTTATGGCTCCCATAAGGACGCCTTGCTTCTTTGCGGACGACCATATTCTTCGGATTGTCACTGGAGACACACCATATCCATCTGCAATCTCAGTGTAGACCTCCATGGTGACTTTTGGCTTCATAAGGAGCTCACGGAGAATGGCCTCGCGCTCTTTATATGGCAGATTTCGCATGCCAACAATCTTTCCGCCACGTTTGGACTTTGACATTCACTCTGTTTTGCTGTATGCCGACGTGCCAAGATGTTCGACGATAAGTTCCGAGCGCTTGAGAACAATGCGCCGTGTGAAAATGACATGGAGATGCTTGTTTTGAGCCGCTTATTATTTTTATCCAATCCATTTCCGTTATTTATGTATAATGAGCTTAATAACCAATCAAAACGTTTTGTGATCAAAAGTTCTCGGACGGAGGGAGTAGTATGTTGTAGCTGTATGAAATGAATGTCATTGCGTCCCAACGTTGCTGGGACGAAATTTGAATGTTGATCGCATGGTTTCATCAGCAGATTCAGTATGCTTCGAAGTAATACGATTGTCACCGACTTGGAGCTTACGATCTCTTAGGTATGACTCACTGGCCACAACTAAGTTCAGGGTGAAAAGGTGATCCACGTCGGCATATCATGATTGTTCGGTATCCACACAATTTTTCGCTGAAATGCTAAAGTTAAACGAAAACTAGCGAATGCAATAATCGCCAGGTTGCAGATCGTTGAGAAGAAAGGAGAGATTCGATTGGTGCGCCGTAGTTGTATCCCTGGCTGTTTGATTCAGAGAGTGAATCATGCACATGGTGCGATCCCACCAGGCTCAGCTCAAGAAAGGTCATTCAACGGTTGCAGGTACACGTAGAAAACGCAGCGGTTAACTCTTGTAAAATCTTTCGTTTTAGAATATTCGCAATCACCCCAGATTCCCCGCAGATGATGAGTTTTAAAACGAAGCCATGTCGAGGGGTTGTGTCAGTCGATGGGGAGATGACATTCAAAAATATCTTGATCGAAATGATTGTCTTGTCGTCCAAGAGATATGATTGTAGATCGCACGATGTGATCAGCGTTTAATCATGTCATTTGTGGAGGTCGTAACGTTATATCTGCTTCTGTATAAGCCATCTCGCCACAACCAAGTTCAAGGTGAAAAGGAGATTCCTGGTGACAGGGGCCAGTTTTGTTGGATGACGTGAGTTGTTGCCACACAATTCTTTCGATCCCAATACAAGATCTAACCATAAACTATCGGTGGGATGTACTTCGTAAAGAGAGACTCGATGCTGCTGTATTTGCATGTCTATCAGTTCAATCAGGAAAGGGAGTTCGATTCAATTTTCCAACTAGACTTGCAATGGAGATTAGCTCTGCGGTCCCCCCTCTTGACCCTTTCTTCAACTAAAGTCATTCCTTATTTAATTATAATGCTATAATCTCCTTGTCGCGATACCATCTCCTTCAGCGCGACCAAAAAATTTGACATATTCATCTTCATCAGTTGCAGGCGCTCTGACATTGAGTCCGACCGCCCACCTCACAGATGGAGCTATTGTGATGTCATCAACCCGAAAAAAAGTGTTTTGAGCTCTGCTCAATGATGACGTCAATCATTAAATTTCCAACTGGGATATCTTTCACATCGACCAGGAGGATATACACCTTTTTACCTTCAAGTTCAGGGGATCAGAAGTTCAAGTGCAGGGTGTATTCAAACTTTATATTGTCTTTTTCACCCAAATTTGTATTTTTTTACCAAAATCGAATTCTATTCCAAATCGATTCGATCATACTGAAATCAAGTATAAATGGAAAGTATGGCAAACGTCCCAAATTAATTACACGTGTGTCTGGGTGTGTTTTGCGTGAATTAGGTAAATACTCGATTCTGATTGGCTGAGCGATTTGCAGATCGATTTGCAGATCGATTTGAAAAATCGATACATTTCGCACCCCCCTTACAATTTCGAATGAAATCGACAATAAATTCCACAAAAAATAGCCTATGAAAAACAATACTCTTGTCTTTCTTTACAACTTTATCTTTGATGGCCTAGGTGTTGAAAAGGACTCAATAATCGTCCTGAAGTGATGATGTCACCTCTAACCGAGCTCTCTTTACTTCATGAACAGTGATGCGCGAAAAAGAAGGGATCCTGTGCCACCGAAAGTGCGCTATTCCTCAGAAACCGACATTACGACGTCACATCATAATCTGGTCGTCGTCCAAGGGTGATATACCTCTTATCGTTTATACGCTGAAATTATAAAGTTTGAATACACCCTGCACTTGAACTTCCGATCCTGAACTTGAAGGTAAAAAGGTGTATTCGGATGTCGTCTCGTTCGCAATGATTTCATCCATGCGAACGGATTGAATATCATCGTCAGGATGGCTGGAGTGAGCCACAAGTAAGTTCGTTGCCCCCTTGCCATTAACCGTCGCGGTCGAAAACGGCACTCTCTACTGCTAGACCCTCCGAACGTTGGTTGGCACCTTGGAAATCTCTTCTCGGTTCCTCCCAACGTAAAATGTCCCTCCCTTCGCATACACTAGAGCTTATGTCCAGCCTGAGTCCCCATCTAAAGAAAGCAGGTTGAATGGCATGAACCCCAAGATACATCCGACGGTCTACGACAAGATCAAGTTTTTCATAAGACACAATGGTCACTTTTTGTGGGTGTTCATGATTGATGCATTGAATCTTAATCCATACAAAGAAGGAAAATAATTCTCCGTTCGACTATGCTCCTCTCTTTTCTCTTCACCTCTTTTCTGACTCGTCTTCGGGTTTCATTAGCTAGTTTGGGTCCGACCATTTTTCCTTCAGGCGAGCAAAGGTTCTGATTTATTTCTCTTCTTCATCAATGAAGGAAACACCGTTCTTGAGTGCAATCGCCCAGCTCAAGTGCGGTGCGATTGTGACGTGCTGATGCACTTGATATGCCATATGACCAGCAAGCATAAGCGCCTTGTGCTCAGTGCCATTGTCGTCAATGGTCACGTCAAATACCCAGCCGGAATATCTTTGATATCCACCAGGGGATAGTCAGTTTGTATTTGCTCTGACCAATATCGACATGTTCTTGAAAGATTCGAAGAATCTGACTCATCGTCCAAATATTCGACATGCCACTTGGTGTACTATTAATAGTACGTTCGATTACCCCCTTGCCATTGACCGACTTGATTGAAGAGGCAAAACACACTGACCCAGCCGCACACATACGTTGTATCAGATCCCTCACTGACATGATGGCATATGCGCTTCCAAAACTCCAAATTCACGTTGCCTTTCACAGACAAGACGAACTCGTCCAAGATGCCAGACAGCATGGAAGTCCATTCTGTCAAATCTCCACCAAAATCAGCCAATTTGTTCACTCGTGCTCGAATGTCTTCCCAATCTTCAACCGTTCCGAGCAACTTCACAAGTGGAATACCACAACTCAAGCTTATTCCGTACGAGAAGTACTTCTTCATTGTAGCCATCATAACCACGCTGCTGACAATCTTGTCGTTGTCCATCGTAGTTGTAAAGCTTGGTAAGATCCATTCACCCAACGATGGATCCACAAGATGTTCTTCCATCGTATCAACAAATTGACGAGTTAGCTTTCCATAATCTGCAGACCGCAATGTGGCATTGTCCACGACCACCAATTCTTTCCGTCCTTCGTGTTTGACCAGAGCCTTTCTCAACTTTTCAGCGTTACCATTCACATACAGACCAAACTGGACCATGATAGGAGCCAGACATCGTCCGGTCGAATTTCGAGGTTATGGTGGTTGCTATAAGCTTGAATGACACCTCGAACAAATCCGTTTGTTGATGCAACAATATAGTCTTTGGTGGGAGTTGCTTGCAGAATATCTTGACATCCTTCCTTTTTGAACTCTTTGAGTGACGAGATGATATCATGGGCGTTTGATGGATCGAGTGTGTTTTGGACAGCGTTGACTTCGACTTGCGATACTGGAAAGGTGATCATGATGCAAAATGAAAATTGAGTGAGAGATTCGTGAATGACTATATGTCGAGGGGTTGTGTAAGTCAATCTTGGAGTGCTGATTCTGAAATGGGTTTCGACTAAAATGGTTATCATGTCGTCCACACGTTGGTGGGACGAAATATGGTCGTAGATCGCTCGAGATGGTCAAGGTTTAATTAACAGATATGTGGAGCTCGTATATTTGCTTCGGTATGACCCACCTCGCCACAAACAACTCCACGGTGAAAGGGTCATCCTGATATCGAGGATCGACATGTCGGTCGATCGCATAATGTCGGGAGATTGTAGTCCACACCAAATTAAGATCTGCACATAAACTGCTGGCAGGATGCTATTAGTTGAGAGTGCGAACGAGTTATGACTCAATGCTCCGTATTTGCATGGCTAGAATTTCGATCTGGAGAGTGAGCAATACAAACAGGACGAGCGCGATCCTACTTTTCAACCAGACTAGCTTTGGTAAGCGTTAATCAAGCAGAGAATGGCAGAATGGTTTGCGGTTCTTCCTGATTGACTCGATAATGTGTAACAAACCTCTCTTTATTCAAAAGGAAATTACTAGTTAGTCGTAGCGATGGTACCTCCTCTAGCTCGACGGAAACATTTGGCATCTTCAACTTCATTTGTGAGAGGCGCTCCGTGCTTTAGTGCAATCGCCCAGCTCAATTTTGGAGCTATTGTGACTTCATCGTGCCCTTGATATGCCATGGGACCAGAAAACATGAGCGCTTTGTGCTCAGTTCCATTGCCATCAATGATGACGTCGACAGTCAAATATCCCTGTCTATAATATAGACCAGGGAATACTCCGATGTTATCTCTTCCTTCCAAGTCGAAGTGGTTTGGACCCATACGGACAGATTGAATTGTCGTCAGGAAGGCTGAAGTGGTGACGTAGTGCGTTCGTTCCCCCTGCCTTCGACCGTCATGATTGAAGATGCAAAACACACTGACCCAGTCGCACACATACGTTGTACCAGATCCCTCCTTGGCATGATGACATATACGCTTCCAAAAGTCCATATTCACGTTGCCTTTCGCAGACAAGACGAATTCATCCAAGATACCAGACAGCATGGTAGTGCACTCTTCAAATTTTCTCCAAAATCAGCCAGTATGTCCACGTGAGCTCGAATCTTCTTCCAATATTCTTTGGTTCCGAGTAATGTTACGTTTGGGATGCTGCATCTTAGTCTCGCTTTGAATGAAAAGTACTTCTTCATTGTAGTCGCCATGACCACTCTGCCAACAAATGAGCGAGCTTCCCATAGTCTGCTGACTGTAACGAGGCATTGTCTACACCAATTCGCTGTGTCCTTCGTGCTTGACCAATCCTTGTCTCAACTTCCATTCACATAGAGACTGAAGTGGACCATGATGGCAAGCCAGGCATCGTCCGGTCGGATTTCGAGGTTGTGGTGTTGGTTGTAAGCTTGGATGACTCCTCGAACAAAGCCATTTGTGAATGGAACAAATGAGTTTTTGATCGGAGTTGCTTGCAGGATATCATGACATCCTTCCTTTTTGAACTCTTTGAGTGACGAGATGATATTATGGGCGTTGGATGGATTGAGAGCACTTTCGACGGCGGTGGCTTCGACTGCGATACTGGAAATGTGATCATGTTGCAAGATCGAAAGTGATGACATCTTGAATAGATGACATACCTGTGGACGAACAATGTTGAGGGGTTGTGAAAGTAATTTGCGTCAAAGTGTTCAGTCAACGCCATGCGACAACGATCGCTCAAAACCCACGAGATGCAACTTCACCAGTCCAATACCTTCTCAGCCACTCCCCACGACGATCGATGAAATCTCCCTCGTACGGAAACTGTCCGACCCGCTCGTACACGATACACCGATGAATGATGAATCGTTTCGAGTTCCTGCTGGTCATTCGGTATGGGCCTGCTTTACTCGTCCGACACTTCCCTTGCTACAGAGTCAGGATCTCTCGTTGTATTCCCTAAATGTGACTCTGTAGTGACTAACTCGTGCGAGACCACGAATTGGGGAATCACCGACTCACCACCACGAAGGGGAACGCTGTCATCTCGATCAACGACAGTTCTTTTTTGTCGGCGGTCAAATGGAACAGCCTTACTCGAATGTTAATGGCGAATTGCTAGAACGAAGAATATCCTTGGTCGAGTTTCCGTCAAATGAAGTAGTTGAAATAGCTGAAGCCTGGAGTTGTGTGGTAAGGCGTTCGTGGCAGATACAATAATGAATATGCTGTCCTGGTCGGTGAACATGTTAATGGTTTTCACTCTCAGTTTTCAGATATTCCAGGTAGTGCCATCTTCGATGTTCGTCTCGGGAGACCAAATACATCGTCACGTTCATCTTCATCAGAGAGAGGAACGCCATTCTTGAGTGCGATCGCCCAGCTCAAGAGCGGAGCGAATGTGCTTTGATCATGCACTTGATATGCCATGTGACCAGCAAACATAAGAGCCTTGTGCTCAGTGCCATTGTCGTCAATGACCACGTCGACAGTCAAATATCCAGCAGGGATATCGTCCATATCAACCAGAGGGTACTCCGATGTCACTTGCTCAGACCAGATTCGACATGGCTTCAAACCATTGAGAGACTCTGGTTCATCAACAACGTCTTCGAAATGCCACTGGGTGTACGTTCTCTTTCTTCCTTGCCATTGACCATCTTGATTGAAGAGGGAAAACACGCTAATCCAACCACATACATAGGTTGTGCCAGATCCCTCGCCGACATTATGGCAAATACGCTTCCAAAACTCCACGTTGACTGCGCCTTTAGCTGATGAGACGAACTCGTCCAAGATACCAGACAGCATGGATGTCCATTCCGTCAAATCTTCGCCAAAGTCAGCCAATTTGTTCACTCGAGCTCGAATCTTCTCCCAATCTTCCACGGTTCCGAGTAATGTCACGTTTCGAATGCCACACTGCAATTGAAATTTGTACGAGAAGTACTTCTTCATGGATGCCATACCACGCTGCCAACAATCTTGTCGTTGTCCGTAGTAGTCGAAAAGCTCGATAAGATCCAATCACCCAACGATGGATCCACAAGATGTTCTTCCATTGCATAGACCATTCGAGTCGCCAACTTGCCATAATCTGCTGACTGCAGTGTAGCATCCTCCACCACCACGAGCTCTTTCTGTCCTTCGTGCTTGACCAGAGCAGTTCTCAGCTTTTCAGCGTTGCCATTCACATAGAGACCAAACTGGACCATGACGGCGAGCCACACATCGTCCGGTCGGATCTCGAGGTTGTGGTGCTTGCTGTAGGCTTGGATGACTCCTCTAACAAAGCCACTTGTGGATGCGACGAAGGAGTTTTCCACTGGAGTGGCTTGCAGGATATCTTGACATCCTTCTTTTTTGAATTCTTTCAGCGACGAGAGGATGGTATGGCCATTGGATGGCTCGAGTGTGTTTTCGACAGCGTTGACTTCGACTTGTGATACTGGAAATGTGATCATGATGCAAAACGAAAAGTGAGTCCGAGATCTGCAAGAGTTCCTGGACGACACCATGTTGCAGGATTGTGTGTGTAACTCCGTCAGTGATTTGATTGGCAAGTCTGGCCTTCTCGATCGTGTTTCTCGTCCATGAATGGGACGAAAATTGATCGTTTGATGTTGTTAACAGGCTTTTGGAAGCACATCTAGTGGTATTGGCCATGTCCACGACGTGCAGTTCCCCTCGTACCATCTCGTTCGCCCCACGTGTGCATTAGATGACCTTGTGAATGGCTCAACGTGTCAGCAAGAAACAACCTTGTAAGGGACATGTGTTGGCTAACCAAAACTGAGGTTGCCAAAGAATTGCTCGTTTGCAGACGTAATGCTGCTGGTGACCTCTTGATTGCTCGCCGTTGGTAATTCAAACAGACTCATATTGTTCGCTCAGTCGCTATGACTCGACAGAATGCGATATGATTTTGTGATCTTGACCCGAGCAGACCAAATACGCTGGTGACAGGCCGTTTAATATGGACGAGAGCGAGAGATTATAATAGTAGACGATGTACTTGACCCTGACTAGACCGTGGTTTCGTTTTATAGGAGCTGCCCATCCGTCCGTCATATCCATGGCGTTGATGCAATTATGATAAAGAATTCCTAGTTTGCAGTTGCCATTTCTTTTCTCCTGCAACTCGAGTACATCGTAGTCGTTCTACCGACGCGGTGACTTCGCGATACTGGTAAGGTGATCATGACGAACAATGGCAAAATCGATAAAGAAGAGAACGTGCATGATCCTCGTCGACGACATTTAGAAAACCTTTGTCGCGATTTTGCTGACGAATTGCACACTTGGAAAAGCGAACTGGACGTCGCCGTGACAGTACAGCGCGAGAAAGCTAAACAAGACGACGCTACGATGGACATTGCTCGCGATCGTTTGCAAACGCTTGAGCGCTTGTGGGAAACATCAGACGAATCCGCACGTGATGACACCCTCATCGAACACTTGCGCAACCAACTCCTAGCTCTCCGTGCGATGGTAAGCTCAGTACCACCAACACGACAAGACCGACAAATCTTTGATCGACACTGTGATGCTCTTTCAGACAACGTAGCTCGATTCGTGGCTCTCCAACAAGAAAAAGCTGCATGGAAAGCCCACGAAGAGGAAGTTGAGCGCCGTAAAACAGCTAGGGAAGGCATCCAAACACAACTCAATGCGATGCGACAGACCCTAGCTGTCGCAGTTGTCCTACCTATGCTGTGATGAGGGATCGTACTATGAAATTATTTACTTGGTTTTGACAGAAGCTTGCTGGGCTCGGACAGGATATACTAGTACAATTCTGAAGCAGTCGGGATGAAGCTCTAGCTGAACTGCAAACGACATGGAAGGTATTCCTGACGTAAAGCATGGCCATTCTAAATCATCGCACCCATTGCCGGAGGGTATGAAAGCAATCCATCATGGACGACACTGTCAAATTTTTGTATTGTTGTCTGTACGAATCGGTGTCAACCGACAATGTGAACAAAAATTTTTGGATTGCACTTTCTTCCTGTGCAGTGAACATTGTCGCCTAGCGATTGAGCGAGCTCCAAGTTCATGGAGTCATCACATTTAGCATGGACTCTGACTTTGCGCCTCCTTACTGCTCGGTGCAATGGACGTAGGCTGCTCAAACTTGGTCAATTGATGAAGGTGGACGGCGTCAAAAAGAGAGCAGCGCGATATGAATTCGCTTCATTAGGAATGGACTTGGGATTGAGATCCGATGAGCTTGTGTACCAAACTACTGTAGTTTGATAGAGCCGAAGAAATCGAAATACCTGTTATGAAGTTCTTCTCGTTATACTTTTGGACATGCACATGCTTATCAATGGTTATATTGTTGTCTTCTCTGCCTACGTTTGGCTCCATGATCTGCAGCAGCACGCACTCTTTTCTTGGTATGTGCAACTTCGAAACTTGGGCTGGAATTCGATATTCAGCACTGCTTCATGAAAGAGCGTACCTAAAGAGTTTGTCCATCTCGTTCTCGCTGTCGTCTGGTGTTCCGTTCTTGAGAGCGATCGCCCAGCTCAATCGTCACCTGCTTGTGCACTTGGTAAGCCATATGACCAGCAAACATTAGCGCCTTGTGCTCTGTTCCGTTGTCATCAATCGTCATGTCTACTGTCAGATAGCCGGCGGGAATATCTTTCATGTCGACAAGCGGATAGTCTAAAGTCATCTCTTCCGACCTGATTTGGGGTTTTCCATTGGTATCATCGCGATATATAATCTGTTGTACGTTCTCTTGCCTCCTTGCCACTGACCGTCGTCGTTAAATACGCAAAAGACACTGATCCAACCGCTGATATACTCGGTGCCAGATCCTTCCCTGGCATTGTGGCAGATGCGCTGCCAAAAGTCCAATTGGCTACGCCTTTAGCTGATGAGACGAACTCGTCCAAGATACCAGACAGCATGGATGTCCATTCCGTCAAATCTTCGCCAAAGTCAGCCAATTTGTTCACTCGAGCTCGAATCTTCTCCCAATCTTCCACGGTTCCGAGTAATGTCACGTTTCGAATGCCACACTGCAATTGAAATTTGTACGAGAAGTACTTCTTCATGGATGCCATACCACGCTGCCAACAATCTTGTCGTTGTCCGTAGTAGTCGAAAAGCTCGATAAGATCCAATCACCCAACGATGGATCCACAAGATGTTCTTCCATTGCATAGACCATTCGAGTCGCCAACTTGCCATAATCTGCTGACTGCAGTGTAGCATCCTCCACCACCACGAGCTCTTTCTGTCCTTCGTGCTTGACCAGAGCAGTTCTCAGCTTTTCAGCGTTGCCATTCACATAGAGACCAAACTGGACCATGACGGCGAGCCACACATCGTCCGGTCGGATCTCGAGGTTATGGTGATGGCTGTAAGCTTGAATGACACCGCGGACAAAGCCACTTGTGGATGCGACGAAGGAGTTTTCCACTGGAGTGGCTTGGAGGATATCATGGCATCCTTCTTTTTTGAACTCTTTGAGCGACGAGATGATGGAGTTCGCCTTTTTTGGTTTGAGTGTTTTTGGCACGGCGATGACTTGGACTTGCGATGCTGCAAACGTGACCATAATGGAAATGAACGACTGCGTCAGAGAAGTGAAATTGTTCGTCCACCGGATGAATATCGCAGGATTGAAACAGCGTTGCAACTTGATGCTTGTCTCCAAGATGATCGCTTCGCGGCACTACTTCATCGGGTTGTTCACTCTTGAATGTCTTCTTGCTCTCAGTCGAGAACAAGCTAATTGTCCTGTACACGCACTGCCTTCGATCTCAAGCACGTCATGATGAGCTTGGACTGGTCGTCGTGACAAAAGGACCAGTAAGAACAGAAGGAGCTTTTGACCACACGCCCATCGATTGATAATTACTGGGTTTGACGAAGTCTTTTGGCAAGAGCGGCTAGACATCGCTCTTTTGCTCGATCCAGGCACTTGATCGCTTAATGCTCGTAAAACAACTCAACTTCACCCACTCTTTGCCGTCTGAAGTCGACGAGTGCAGTCCTGTTATCGACGCTCTTCGAAAACTGTGATCATGCTGCAATTGTGGACGAGCTCGGTCTGGACAGCAGAGGGCAAACTTGGAGTCAAAACGCCATCCTCCTCTTCGACCAAGGTTGCTACCGCTCTTGTCGCCCACAAAATCATACAAAAACCCGACAAGAAGGCGGTCTTTCGACTCTCTGCATGATGAACCACACGATCGTCACAACAACAACGTCACGGTCTTGGTGAGCCACAATCCATAGATGCAATAGATTGGGGAATGAAACCAAGTGGTGAAAATGACAAAAGCGTCGAGGAATACGCAACGTATCTGATCTGGGTTGCGATTCTTCCATCGAAATCTTGGGCGTATCCGGATGGTGTAGTATAAAATGTCGACCAACCGGAGAGCTTGGAAGCACGTGACGAACGTGCGATCCACGTGACAGCCAAAGCGACTCCCACGTATGCAGCCAGCCAATGCAAGAGCAAAAAGAGCTACGCTGCACGTGCTAGAGACCGTCTCTGGTGTAATGAGCTATTGATTGAAGGTGTCGCCACATTAACCGGTCGAAACGACTCTTGAACACCGACACGACGAGACGACGCGACGGTTCTTGGTGCGGCTCGTTGTGCTTGACCAACACGGGCAGCAAAACTCTCGAGGCAACAGGGATATCTTATAAAAGAGCTACCGCGTTATCAGGATTAACTGAAAGAATGTTTGATCTAGTATTTCAATGCATCTTGGAACAAATCGGTCAGCTCTTCTTCACCAGCGGCACGAGGAGCCAACTTCGTCACACGGTGCTGAGGAAGCGTACCCTTGACCAAGCTGGGGATGTCGTTCGAGTTGTAGCCGAGTTGGCTAATACCCAAAGGCACTTCGAGGTCGTCCATCAAGCGCAAGATTTCATCCGCAAGGATTTGGCCAGCGCCGTCGTGCAATGCCTTTTGGCTCATTTGGTTGTACTTGTGCCAGCGGTCCGAGCCAAAGGCCAAAGCCTTGGCGCATGTAATGTGGCGTTCAGGGTTGGCCGAGCCCGTGAAGCGGAAAACCGCAGGGGCAGTCACAATGACAGAGTGGCCGTGAGGAACCATCGGGTGGTCCACTTCGTAGCCAGGAGGAACGTAGCTCTTGACCTAAGGAGATTCTTCAACCAAAATCATTCAATGAAATTTTGTACCTGGCTGGCAATCGGGTAACTCATGCCGTGGCACAAGTGGACACCAGCATTGCCGAAACCAATACCAGCAGCAGTCGAGGCAAGAATCATAGCACTGCGGGCTTCAGTATCCGATGGATCTTGCACAGCGCGGCGCAAATACTTGTTGGTTTGCTCAAGGGCGTGAAGCGACCAAATGTCACTGATGGGGTTCGATCCTTGGTACGCTGGGCGGTGGTTCTACGGGCGTCAATGAGAAAACATGGAAATGGTTGCAACAACTTACGGGAGTAGCAGGGTAAGGACGCTCAGTGTAATTGATGGCCGTGTAACTTTCAATAGCATGGCAGAGCACATCGAAACCAGAGAATTTGGCCACGTTGGCTGGCAAAGTTGCCGTGTTGAGAGGGTCGACAATGCCAAGAGTTGGCTTGAGGCGGCGATGAGCCACACCAGTCTTACTCTTGGTGCGGGTATCATCAAAAATAGCGACACCTAATTACAAGATTGAGTCCATCAAACCCTTCAAGAGCCAACTCACCAGTGGTTTCACTGCCCGTGCCGGCCGTCGTGGGAATGGCAATGAATGGCAGAATTGGACCAGGGACGGGAATACCCTTGCCCACAGTAGGATTGACATAGTCATAGAAGTCTTCAGGAGGATACATCGAGTACAAGTTGGCAATCTTGGCCGTGTCGAGCACACTGCCACCACCAACGCCGACCACAGCATCGACCTTGAAGTCAAGACCTTGCATGTACTCGATGGCATGCTTGAGCGATTGGTCATTTGGCTCAACGCGCACGGAATCGTACACATGAGCACGCACGCCATTGTCGGCAAGGGAGTTGAGCACCGTGTGGACAGCAGGGAGCTCTACACAGCATTGAGGAATTTTTCTCGTATCGTGGGTATACCTCTGAGGTGCTTGTCCGTGAAAACCACAACGTTCTTGGCCTTCATTTCCTTCAAATCCATGCCGACTTCGGCAGTCACACCAGCGCCAAAACGAATGCTCGAGGCGGCAAGTTCGCAGGCAATATCCTTGCGTCCTTCCGTGGAAAAGAGGCGACGAGGCGCCGAGCGAAGCAAAGGAACAAATACCATCGAGCCAAACAACCGCAAATTCAAAAGTGAATCGGGAAGCGCAAAATGTCCTTGGCGATAGTTATCCGGACAGGAAAACTTCAAGTTGGCACTTGGATGAACCTATCCGGATAAGCTTATCTGGTCCGAAATGGGGTTTGAAGTGAGAAGGAGTGCAGGGGTTAAAGGGGTTTAAACTTAATGGGGTTTAAGGGGTTTTACTTGTCGACTTCGTCGCTCATCGTGCAAGAGATTTGAAGGCGAAGGATCCGATCCATCTTGGGGTGTTAGACTTGTTACTTTGGAGGAGGCTTTGAGATGCATTCGATCGAGAAAACTGCAAGGAAAGGAGACATCCGAGACAAAATGAACATATGGCCTCCTGTGTAGGCTCGAAAGATGTTCTCGCGCGTCAATCCAAGTGGCGATCTGCTTTGCATTCCTTCTGGAGATATGCAGATGTTTGATCAAGGGATCGTTGAGAAAGAGTGGACTCAATCAAGATGTTGGAATTCCAATGTCGACATAAACATTCAAATGTTCTCTCTTCATTCAGTTGGAAACCTGGATTAACCATACAACCGACGCTGATCGCCGTGAAGTACCCGTGGCTTCTTCAGCTTGCAATGTACAAATCTGTCCTCTGTGTGGGGCCTACCTTCTGTGTAACCGTGCCATGTCTGGCAGGTACATGAGATAAAGGCGCGGTCTGTGAACAGAACTGGCGCCCTGCAGTAGCGGTTCCCCTCGGTCTGCTGAGAGAACGACTGGCCTTGGGAGGCCAGAGAAGTTGAAGCCTAAGCGAGGCTGAGCGACAGCCAACGAGAAACAAGAGAAGCTTGAGACTTAGGTTGCTTTAACTTTAATACACTCTTACACTTCGGTCGCAGTTCACACGCGACTGATATCCTCTGCGCCCGGTTACACTTGGTAGCACTCTAGTTCGTCCAGGACCATGGACGCTGCGCCCGCGACGTCGACAATCGACGTTTCCCACTTCTCACCCGAACAGCAAGCTACTCTGACCGAGCTGCTTCGCTTGATCCCCGAGAACATCGTTCAGGGATTGTTCAGTGGGGTGAACCCTCAAGACCAGATCATGGTCATTGAGAGCTTCCGCCTGCATGGCGAAGCAACCGCGCAGTCAGCGGCCCATGCCGCTGCGCAACGCACTCAAGAAGAGGCGGCATTGCTCTACGAAGCAGACCTGTTGAAGGCCACGGCAAAGATTGCCAGCCTTGAAGAGTCCAACAGGGATCTGGCTAGTCAAGCCAGACGATCCGAAAACCCCTCACCGGGAATTGACGACATCTTCATCGACTCCAGAGTGTCGCGTGACCGACCTGTGAAGCTCGAAGTGTCAAAATATGGCGGTGCCGCGGACGAGCACCTGTTCCGCTGGGTTTCCGAAGTGAAACTCGCCCTTCGCGCCCAGCTCGTAACGGACGAGACACTGAGCGTTGCTTTCGCGCTATCCAACTTGCAAGGACGAGCCCGAGATTGGGCCTACAACCTTCACATGTTGGACGACGAGGCTTTCCCCACGTTCGAATCCTTGGTTGAACAACTCAAGGAGCAGTACGTTCACTCCAACGTCGAAATGCGCTATCGCGCAAAGTTCAACCAAGCCAAGCAAGGCAAGGGGACTATTCAGGAGTTTGTGAACGAACTTCGTTCCTTCCTCGGGTCCTTCGAGAACTCCTACAAGATCGACGAGATCGGTCGAGTCTCGGTCTTTATGTACGGCCTGAATCAAGGCCCAGCTCGTGACGAGCTTTTCCGTCTGCAGCCTCAGAGGATCAATGAGGCAATCAGCATCGCGCTGAACACGGAACATTCGCGTGGCTTGGCGCGCTCTTCTGGCGGATCCCCCGATGTCTCAGCAGACATGGACATCTCGCGAATGGAAGCGGCCTCTGGTGAAGAGCGCCGCTGTTTCAATTGTGGCCAGACTGGTCACTTCGCAAGAAAATGCCCTCAGCCTTCACAGGCGAGGAAGAACCCGAATTACTCCCCACACCGCTCGCGCGGTGGCGCCTATCGTGGGCGTGGCTACGGCCATCGCCAGGGGAAAGAGAACTCCCAGTAGGCGCGAGGCGACCTACTGGGACAACTCTAGGCTCTGATGAAGAGCGTTCCGGCATACCGCCTGTTCGTCAGAACCTAGCCTCTGACACATTACTGTGTCAACTGGGACAGCATACTACGATGCTGCATGTCGAGATGCCCGTGGAGGGCTTCTCCCGAAAGCTCCGAGTCTTAATCGACTGTGGAGCGTCGAAGAATTTTGCCCGTCGACAGACGCTCGAAGAGAATGCGAGCCTCTATGCCGAGGTCGACAGCGGCACGTCTCTGACTGAGACTGTGCGCGCCAAGTTGGGTGATGGGTCGGTAGTGACCGCACCCAAGAGATCAGTGCGCCTGTTAACACAGGTTGGCACGTTCAGTAGTCTGGAGGACTACTTCGTCATAGACCTAGATGAGCGCTGGGACCTCATCCTAGGTATGGGCTGGTTGGAGAAACACCAGCCCTGCATAAACTGGCGGGCCAAGACCATTCATGAGGTCAGCCCCGACTTTCTCAAAAGCCATATGGGCATGGAGAGTAATGAGCCCATCCCCTCGCCAGCTGGCGATGAGCAGTTAGCTACGCTGCGTCAGCTCCCGGCTACGGGAAAGTCGACACGCCAGGGCGGTCCTATGTCTTCCAAGGAAGATATTGGCCGTAAGGCCTTCAACAACACTTGGGCAAATACCCGACGGACTGGGTTGCCTGTGTACAAGAGTAATGCCCAACGGACCGGGCTTAAAGTCTCCTTCGCGAGTGCACCGACGGACCGAGTGCACGGAGACGTGATTGTTGAAGAGGATGCGTTGGAGCGCAGTCCTATGCCGACTCTGCCCGTGTCTGGGCGCGTCTTTGTTGAAGATGTCATTTTGTCGCATTGCGACTTGACTGAGCTGCCGAAGACAGCTGAAGAAATATGCAAGCTCGAGGAAATGAGCTTTGCCGAGTTTAGAAGTGCTCTGCGCTCCCAGCGCATCACGAGCATCGTAGTGCTCCAGAGTGTCGACGAGACAGACCTCTGCACGAGTCCACGGAGGATCCGGACGTCGCTGGCGAGACACAACCGGCACCATCTCGCATATGGGATAGGCTCAGGACGAGCCCGTTTTACCCCCTCGTGAAGGAATACGAGGATATCTTCCCGGAGGAAGTTCCCGTGAGATTGCCCAAGGACAAGGGCGTGCGTCATGAGATTGACTTGACGCCAGAGACTAAGTGGTGTGTCACTCGACAGTGGCCACTACCACGTGAGCAAGTCGAGTTCATCTACTCGTTCTTCGCTGCACGCAAGAAGGCGGGGCACGTACGGGAGAGTACGTCGCCACACTTGAGTCCGACCTTCTGCGTTAAGAAGCCTAACGGCTCTTGGCGGATTGTTCATGCTTATAACAAGCTGAACGCAGCCACCATCCCGGCGCAAACGCCGATCCCAAGAAAAGATGTCATCATTGACAGTATGGGTGGCTCAACGATCTTTTCAACGATCGATCTGCGCGATGGATTTTATCAAATCCTCATGCGCGCATGTATATTCCCAAGACAGCTGTCTCGACGCCGTCGGGCATGCTGTGGGAGTGGCTGGTGATGCCACAAGGGCTCGCCAATGCCCCAGCGACCTTCAACCGAATGGTCATGCAAAAGTTGCGCCCGTTCCGCGACTTTGCGCCGTCGTACTTCGACGACATATACGTGCACAGCCGTGCAGACAAGAATCGCACAGACGTGCAAGTCCATCTTGGACACCTGCGGCAGGTCTTTCAGACGCTGCGAGATGCAGGATTGTATGCCAACTTACAGAAGTGTATGTTCGGCGTTGCAGAAATACCCGTACTCGGGGAGTACGTTGGTATCAATGGATGTCGGCCAAACCCGGCCAAAGTCACCACGATCACAACTTGGCCTGTCCCGGCCACTGCGACAGAGCTCCGCAGCTTGCTTAGTCTTGCGACCTACCTACACAAGTTTTCGAAGAACTTTGCCGACATCTTCTCGAAGCGCGATTGCAAGTCGCGACGCTTCTCGCGCTCAGTCTGGAGCTCATCTTGAAGGTCCTGAAGCCGACCTTCAAACTCCAGTTCGGAGTGACCAAGTTGGCGGGTCAGCTCCGCAACTTCATCACGCAGCTGGTACAGATGTTCGTCCAGCGCATATCTCGGCCGGTCCCGACTCGGACTACGCCCCGCCTCTCGGCGCGAACGTTTCGCCTCAGGCTCGGTCGAGCGAGAGCGAGAACGAGGAGCGCGATGACGGCGCGCGGATTGTCGCGCAGCGCTGGGGCCAGCACGGCCGCGAGTATCGCCTCTCGGCGCATAATTCGGAGGCGCTTAAAATAAATACATGTTTTTTTATGAAATAAAATTAGTATAAAATATAGTTTTGCCAATGTCTGCGAGACAGTGACAAGACTATTAATAATTTATCGCAGTGGAGTTCCTCAAATCACAGTGAGGGGGACTTCTAAATCTTGATATCAACAGCGAACATCGTTGACAATTATCAGGAGGATAATATGAGTGTTTCATCAATTATGCTGTCCTTGGACAACCTTCGAACGCTAGCCCCTCATCTCCTGTTGACTGTCCTGTCCATGCCTGAATTTCAAAAAAGTTGACAACACGACTAAAAATCTTCTTATTTAAGTACATTAAATGGGCAGTCAGTTGATTGTACCGGTCTTCCCTCTGCCTTTTTCGATCAGAAACGAGGTTGGTACACGTTAAGAAAGCCCTCCTTCCGAGTCGTCAGCTTAACAAATATTTAACGCTCGACCTCTGCATCCCAGCGATAATGCAATATGCAGAGTGGATTGACCATTGGACAATTTCAGCTAATGTACTGATATAAGGTAAATATTTTCTAATTGTGGAGTCCTGATGGAGTGCAAGAGCAAATCTTCGTCAATTTCCAACATGGCGACCAAAGTCGAAGTCGATGTCTTGCCGTTCTACGTGAATCTCTTCCTCCTCAATGCCTCTGACGTCGTCCAAGCGCAGATTGACTCGAAGCTCAAGAAACACTCTGTCATGAGTTTTCTCGCTGGTTCGGTCGCCAAGTTGGCGGTGAAAGACGAGAAAGTGACAAGTCAGATCGCGACTCAGTTGGAGACGCAACTTCCACAAAAGTTAGCCGAGATGGGGTTGGGCGTCACGTGCAAGAGGGTCTTCCTCCAAGGGTCCTTTGTCGTCTTTGAGTGCCATCTCCAGCACATGGAATTGCGAGAGCTTATCCTGAAAGCCCAAGGCGAAACATTCGCAGCGCACTTCCAAGCTCTCTTGGACGCAATTGACAAATTGGGCTTGGGCGAAGCGAAAGAAAATGTGCATGCGAAAGTCACGGAGAAGGTGTCGGCCGCACTCTTGGAGAAAATGGAGAGCGTGCTACCTGAAAAACTCGGCCAAGCTGGTGTCGAAGTCAGTGTTGTCGTCCGCACGGCTGCTGATCAAGCCCCGTTTTTCTTTGACTTTTTGACAGCTATCGCCCAGTAAAGCCCCCTTCTCTTTTGTTTCGATGAATGTAAATACTTTCATGAATCATTTCCATCATGAAGCTCGTCCCGGACTGTCCAAGTAGTCCATCAAGGTCGTCATAATTGTGGGTGAGCCCAGCGCAGAATGACTTCCACAGAGTTACCTCGTTATTTCTTGAATCTAGTCTCGATTCAGAACACGCCGTCGCTGATCAAGAGAGAACCAAATGGATCCTCAGCTATGTTCGTTGCTATGGCATGCCGCGTTCTCGCTGAGTCGCCCAGGGTTTCCCATCATGGATACATATTATTAGCACAGCCACTGAGGAAGCGAACTCCGTGCTTGCCATGTGAAATCCTTTGATCCAAGTAGATGTTCCATCTTCGTGCCATATTTTCATCGACTCGGTAAGCGAAAGATCCAATGGTCGCCGAAAAGTCACATCAAAACTAGCTCCTAGGCATGATATAGAGCTCCTCTTGTCGAGCAGGGAGATTTTTCGAGCGACTCATGACTTTTCTATCAAGATAACCAGTCGTATAGATGACCTGCTTGCATCCTGTTGTCGCCTTGGTGTTGCAGTTGCCTGCGGTTCGAGACGTCGCAATGATCGCCGTGGAGCGTTTCATCTGGCGTCCCATCGGCTACAAACCGTCGTCGAGATCGTCACTTTGAATTTCCAAAAGACATGAAAAGTCCCGCCGCCATTGCCGTGACAACAGCGCTCCTTGCACTTTTGTTTGGACCGTCGCAAGTTGTTTCCTCGTCCACGGAGGCAATAAAGGAGGCGTATGTCGCGCCACCAACTACGAGAGCATTCTATGCCGAGACGTTTGAGAACCAGACGACGACGTCGTTGTTCAATACGTCGTCGCCAAACCATTGGGTCAAGAGTTCCGTGCCAAAGTATCACCATCAAAAGATCTCGATCCAACGAAGCAGCAAATTGCTCAAGAAGTTTGCGCGAGACAAAGGGCTTGTGATGGATTCCAAGGCGCAGCATTACGCATTTGGCAAAATGTTGCCAGAGCCGTTCGTTCTCGATGGGACCAAGAAGAGTTTGGTTGTCCAGTACCAAGTGAAGTACCCGAGAATTGTCGAATGCGCCGGAACCTACATGAAGCTCCTGAGGGCGACACCGGGGTTGAATCTCTCGCAGCTGAATGACTCGACGCCGTTCTCAATCATGTTTGGGCCGGACAAATGCGATAAAACCAACAAAGCGCACTTCATTTTCAACCACGAGAACCCAAAGACGCACGTGATTGAGCAGAAAGAGCTCGAAGTGTCGCCAGAGATGAAGAATGACCGATCGAGCCACGTGTACACTTTGGCCATCCATGACGCCGACAACACGTTTGAAATGTACGCCGACTTGAAATTGATCAAAAATGGCAGCTTGTACACGCTCTTCAAGCCGCCGGTTCTTTTGCCGAGGGAAATTGACGACCCGACCGACGAGAAGCCGCAGACTTGGGAAGAAACCGAGTTCATTCCAGACCCGAACGCCAAGAAACCCGACGACTGGGACGAATCGGCGCCAAAAACTATTCCTAACCCAGACTTTAAGAAACCTGAAGACTGGGATGATGCAACGCAAGGTCCATGGCGAGTAAGAGCTCTCACTTCTTCGAGGACGTCATTAACTTCATTCACATAGCAACCGAGGATGATCAACCCAGCGTACCGTGGCAAGTGGACGCCGCCGATGATTGAAAATCCCGACTACGTTGGAGAATGGGAGCCGCGTAAGATTCCAAACCCACACTTCTTTGAAGACGATCATGCTGCTCGCATGGCCCCCATCGGGTAGAGCTGCAATGATCTCTCACCTGAGTCTCTGACTTGTCGTCGTCGTAGAGCGATTGCCTTTGAAGTGTGGACAATGACAGAAAACATTCAAATTGACAATATTTGGCTCGGCTACGACTTGGAAGCAGCCAAAAACTTTGCTCGCAAGACATGCATTGCCAAGCGAGAAGAAGAAGCTGTTGCGCAAGAAATGGAAGAGGATCCAGCCAAGAAACCACCGAATCCTCACCATAGAGGTCCTACGACGAAGGAACTCAACATCTTCGATCGCATTGACCAAGCGATTGAATGGGTCATCAAGTACCCGCTCGTGGCGTTCCTCGGAGCAGTCTTTATCGGCTTGGTTCTCCTTGGGATTTTCAACCCAACTAACATGCCACCTTCGCATCCTATTTCTCCAATCATTCAAGAAGTCCTCAATGCTGACAAGAAGACTGACGTCCCAACGCCTCATGTGCCTGTTGCCGATGAAACGCAAGGTCTTCGCCAACGTCCTAGCGTGTCTGCCGCAACCCAAGAAGCATGATTGTCGTTCTTGTATACAGTACCTGTAGTATAATACATGTTTTCTCTGTAATGCCAAATATACCAGACGTACTCAGCTCACCAACAAAATGTTAGCATGCATTTGATGCTTGACAGCCTCAACTCAAACCAAAAGCAAATCGGAGAATCTACGAAAAGGTCGCCACAATACCAGCCATTCGACTTAAAAAGTGGTCGAGACGATCTCACACTGCTCCTCTTTGCATGCTTTTTCTAGACTACTATAAAGACCGATAGGGCGCAGCTGGATCAGCGCAAACGCGCTTGGAATGACAGAGCAGGGAGCAAATATCAAAGGCGATATCGAACGGTTTCGTTGAAACCGCTAATATGCTTGAAAGGTCACAATTCTATCAGAATTATCCGGATTTTGGCTTATCCGGATGACATGCTGTTGTATTTTCCGTACTGAGGGGACACATCCGGATAAGTTCCACAGTACTACACCATTTGCCGGTTTAGTTCGTTTAACTTGCGATATATTTCGTATCACGTGCATTTAATTTCGCAGAAAAGAGAAAAAATCCATAGAAAAATTAACAAAAAATTGTTATCGAACTCATAAGAAATTGATGGGACACTTCGATCGCCATATAAGTCAATGCGAGCATCAAGCAAGCTCAGCAGAGTTCATATGCGGCTGCACGTCGCGAATTCATGGCTCAAGCCAACACTACAACACATGTGAAACTTCATATCTCAATAGGAGATTGAATATATTTTGCATTTATACGAATTTAAATGCACGTGATACGAAATATAAGCTAAAAAATACGAAATTAAATGCAAGAGGTATGAAATATAATGCAAGTCATGCGAAATATAAATCGATTTTCGTCGCGGGCCACGAAATTAAATGCAAGTCATACGAAATATATTGCAAGTCATACGAAATATATTGCACGTGATACGAAATATATCGCAAGTTAAACCAACTAAACCGGCAAATGGTGTAGTATTTCTCAACAGCCTGTATGGGTGTCGAAGGATCGTTTGAAGTCTTCGCGGCAGGCGAGCTGGAGAATGAGTATGAGAAGCGCGGCGGCAAAGGAGACCTGAGTTTGTGGAAAGCGCTCGAGAAAGGATACAATGCGGTCGTGAATCAACTCATCCAACCACCACGAAAGCGATACACTCTCGCAGAGTTGGGGCCTGTGGAATATGTATTGCCACGACATTCTCAACAGATTCAAGTCACGCGACGCGACTTTGTTGTCCAAACACCAACGCATGATATCCATGGCTCGCTTTGGTCTGTCTCAACGACTGAGGTACGTCTAGTCCCAACGCCACTCCCTCAAATGAGGCTTAGGCCGCCTCCACACCTTGCCTCGTCTATTTGCATTCAAACATGGGCTGCCGGCTAAGTGTACTCGAGATGCGAGACCGAGCCCTTGCTGCAGGCTGCAATATTGCGGCCTTTGACTTTGGTGGATTTGGCCTTTCTACCGGTGAATTCGTGACGGGTGGACTGAGAGAGGCCGAAGATATCCATCATGTTCTCCACCATCTTCATACAGAGCTTGGTATGCACAACTTTTTTCTATGGGGTCACAGCCTTGGCGCTGCTGCTGCACTGCTCTATATGGAAGCTCATAAAAATCTCCCTATTATTGCAGCCGTGCTTGACTCTCCCTACACAACTTTCTCTGACATGAGTGAAAACATTGTCCAAACAGTGAAAGCAAATGGCATTCCTGCTCCTGCAGCACTTCTTCACATGGGAATGAATCTCGTGACAAAGTCTGTGGAGTCACGGGCTGGATTTCAAATTACACAAGTACGAACGCCCTACCTTCTTCGTGACTGATAAGCTTTTGGTTTTGCAGGTCAACCCGCTAGCAAGCAGCGCTGCTTGCAAAACTCCAGCTCTATTTTGTAGTGGCAAGAACGATATGTACGTGAAAAGACAGGTTGCAGCGCAATTCATGGATACATACGGTGGTCCTTGCACACAGTTTGGATTTGATGGTGATCATTACGGCAAACGACCTCGTGAAATGATTGGCTTTGGTTTGGATTTCCTTATGGCAGCGTGGCAGGACGACAACAATGACGACAGATCAATAACCCGTGGATAAGATTTGTTCTATGGTTTCTTCTTGGCAGACTCTGGTTTGGGCAGATCTTTGCCAATCCAGAGGCCAGCATGGCTTGCATTCATCTCGCTGCGAATCGACTGCACAAGGGAGGCGTCTTGTTTCAATTCGTCTGTCATGCACGCAGCATATTCCTTGTATAGGTCTTCGCATCCAAGCTTGCCTTGACTCTTGTTTTGGAGGAATACGTCTCGATACCATGCATCAAAGCATTGATCGTACAGAGCTTTCTTCTTGGCGCAGTCAACCTGGCAGGCTTCCTTGTTGCTGCTCATGTTTGTCCAGAAATGGAGCATTATCCGGATACCCGAAGTATCCGGATATGTATTTCATTCATTTAATAGTTTATAAATGAATTTTTCTTTATTACTATATTTTCAGGATTTTTGTAACGCGATGGCCCATCTCGAGATCCATGAGTACTCGATGGAGGAAGTCTCGATGCCTGGATAGTCTTGGGCGACGAAGGAAAGCAAAAGATTTACGACATTACAGCGTTCTTGGATGAACACCCCGGTGGTCCCGAGATTTTGCTAGACTTAGCTGGCAAAGATGCTCATGAAGAGTTTGAAGGCGTCGGGCATTCCAAAGAAGCGCGGGAGATGATACAGCAGCTCTGTATTGGGCGCGTACGCACTGGTAAGAAGAAGAAACCCAAACGGACTCGAATAGTGCTCCCGATCATTGAAAAACCCTCACGAAAGCAAGACAGTCGTCTCATTCCCCTCATGACAGCCTTCATGGCATTCTTCTTCTACTATTTACTAATCTAGCGCTTATTGACTTACATGCTCTGTCAACCACATCAATCTCTGCCCAACTTGGGGCCTCTGATAGTTTCAGAGTCCCCATGGTCGTCAAGTTTCAAGTATTGTGAGTGTGGTCGCCACTGGCAAGAGTAATGTCCTCAAGCCATGACGCAACTGCAGCTCTACAAGTTGCTCTGTGGTAAAATCTATCAAGCTTGTAGTTAGTAGAGCGTTTGCTGGTCAAAATTGAAGCCAAAGACATTCGTAGAACAGTTGACGATTCAGACATCGACAGTGTTATCATAATGTAAACGAGTCGAGCCATGGGGCTTTGCGCACGGTGTAGTTTGCAGCGCAGTAGGGATATTCCGTTCGTTTGGCAGCAGTGACGGACTCAAAAAGTTTGTACGACGAGGCATTGTCAACAATGCGAATGACAGCTTGCACGGTGGAGTAGATGCCCAGCGCGATCGAGACGATGATGACAAACCAGCAGAGGATTTTGTGTGCTCGACTCATCTCGGTATCGAAGAGCTTGACGTAGAGCAGCAGTGGCAATATAACTGAGCAAACGTTCATGACGGACGCGCCGATCAAGTCTGCAATATCGGAGAACGAACTCTGCGCCAGCATGGCCAAGAAGCATTGGATCGCAATGATAACCGTGCGGAAGAGAATGCGCTTGGTGTTGTCACTGTAAGATGTCTTGGTGTTCATTTTCTGGGCAGGTGGTTGCAGGGGCGATTCGAGTTGATTGTAGTCCGTGTCGTCTTCGTCATCTTGGGCTTTTTTGTGCAGGATGGACTTCTCAAGAGTGACGAAGAAAGGGTTCAAAAACACCGCAAAGGCAATCGAAATGTGGATTTGCATGCAAATGTATGCAATGCGGCGGCGAGACGTCGTCGCTGACATGGCCATGAGCAAGTTGCTAGGCGACGCACAGCCAAAATGGGCATAGCCCAAAGCTCCCAAAGCCACGTAGAAAACCGAAATCATGAGCATGCCCCAGACAAGAGTTCGTGGCATGGCTTCTGGTCGGGGATGATGATGTTGGAGCTGAGGAACGACGACGGCAGCACCGTACGCCAAGGCAAATGCACCAAAAGTGTCGAGGACGTGAGGAAACATCACGTCATCTGTTGGCTCGTATAGCTCGCGGCCATGGGAAACATACGCATCAATGGTTGCAATGGCGTCGGCAAGAATCGTCGCAGCAGCACCACTGACAAGAACCAAGTAAGCTTCATGGAGCACTCGAATATAATTGATTGGCAGTAATACAAGAGCCATGACAAGGATCCACAACGTTGACGACATGTCGATTGCGCCTTCGAAGATAGCAGGTAGTAGTGTCGCACCACCCAAGACAAGGAAGGCCACAGGGAGCATGAAGCACGAAGTGAGTTGAGTAGCTTGAACGAAAAACGCGCCTTTGGGGCCCCAGACGTGCACAGCAAGGTCCAAGTAGGTGTGGATATGCGGTAGATCTCGCAGTTTAAGCAGACAGAGTGACAACGCCACGGTGGCATACGTGTTGAAGAAGCAGTTGAGGGCAAAGGCAATGGAGCTGTAGGTTGGTCCCGCTTGGGCAAAGATATAAGGCATGGAGAGCGAGCCGACACCGCAGACGCAGCAGACCAAGTGGACAATCACGAGCGCGTCTTCGCGTGTGGGCAGGACAAACAAGTTCATGTGTGGAGGAGGGCAAATGGAATAATTTGACAAAGAGAGAGAGAGAAAGCCCTTCAAGTTGAACAATTCAAACTCGGCACGGTCGGTTTTATGCGCTTCATCGCGTTTCTGGTGCTTACGGCAACAACTTTGACCACCCAAACGAGATAAAAAGAAGATGAAGCCTCCCAACCAGATGGCCACTTTGGTCCCAGGTGGTAATTTCCAGACCTCAACTTTCGAGCATGTTTTCTGCACCGTGAAGGTTTTATTGCGATATTTCCAGCAAGATTGGGAGGATCTGACCATCTTCGAGATTCATTTCATGACGCTTTGGTCGACATGAATGTGGAAACGTTCAACTTGACACGCAACGTCCGTCTCATGCGAGTATCATGGCAGTTCCGGTGAAACATCACACTCACTGTCACACCACTACACGATTGGCTAAAATTCTCAGTGCCCAGTGTCAACAACACAGAGTGCACGACAACACGGAGTCCATGTTGACAACATGGCCAGTCGAGTTTGGCCACAGACGCATTAACATTATGTTTAGGTTCTAAATCGTAATAATTGATTGCAAAGTGCACCACATATACTGTTGTTTTGTTCGACGCTATGAGTCGCGTACATTGAATAGAATTATCACAAAACTACCTGATGTAACCTCAGTTTGATCTCCGATGTGCGTGAGCATGTGAAGTCGCTTTAGTTTTCGACAACAACAACGACCTACTTGTCTTTGTCCGGTGCTTGGACGTAAGATATCTGTACACAGAACACAAATTCGCCTCAATCTACCAAATCCAAATGATGGGGATTAGATGCAAGACACATTTAAGTCTATAATACAATGGAAGTGACTACGTTTCAGATGCAAAGCATATTTCGATAATAAACCGGACTCGACGGGTGTCTGCTGCCCGGCTTTTCAATGTTCTCACATTGAAAGTGCATCGACACAAGCACAAGAGGGCAAAGGACTATGTATTCATTCACGACCTTACTTAGATGGCTTTCAGTTAAATATGAATGTCCAGTCAAAGCAGAGTCACCTCTGCATCTAACAAGCCGATAAACGACTTGATTGACCGTGGCAGGAAAAGATATTGTCGGACAGGTGTGATTTCTGGTGTGATTTCAGGTGTGATTTGGCACCTGATTGGCCAGTTTTAGCACACTCTGGATCACACTGCCAGTGTGATTTGCATCACGATAACATTCCGAAATATAGCACTGAACTGAATTTTTATCCAATCAATGTTTTTACTGATTGAATTATCTAAGAAGCGATTGGCTCCATCACCAGAAATACAACTTCGGTGTGATTTTGTAGATAACATGTCTGTTTCTCTGGTCAAAGCGCCATTTTATACAGAAAAACCTTAGAAGATAGTAAGTACTTTTGAAAGGTGGAATATTAAATATTGGAGTTATATGTTCAAACAGACCCAGCACTTTATGCATGAAGATAATGACACAAAGCTGAATGGATTTCGTTGCTGCCATAAAGGGATGATGTTGTCCAAGACGATGCTTGAGTTTGCATTAAGATAGTAAAACCTTTGAAAATAGTTTTCTCCTGATGTTCTCGATGTATTCGTTTCGTCATCAAATGAGTACAAATGTGGTAAGGAACGGAGATATTCAAGATTGCTTAGAGCATACGTATGTGTAACAGTTTGGTGGCATTAGCCCACACACTTGTTCGTTTGATTCTGGTGGCTTCACGCGGAGCAAGAAAGTCCTGTGAAGCGATAAGACCCCACGCAGTACCGCAGATTCATTTCCAAATAGTGTGCGACGAGATCAGGTAGCATGGTGGAGCGAATCGATGAAACATTCTTCGACTAACTCGGCTAATAACCTCAACCAAGTCAACCATTTGACTCAACTTGGCAATGCCCCTGACGTTTCCTCGATTGTCAATCTGTCTGATATAAACTTTCAAAATAAATACAGACAACTCACGGTTGAGTGACTCCCACTTGTAGAACAATTACACTTTAAGGAGGCAATTTAGTTGGACGAAAATGCCAATACAAAAAACAAGTATAATTTCACTGGTGTACATTTGACGGACTGAAGAACATAAGAACACTCAGTGGCATTCCATTTCAATCAACTGAAGAACATTTGCGGCTTTTCGCTTGCTTCTGGCCGCTGAAAGTCATCAAACAAACGAAGAATGGTACCCAGGACGCATCTTTCGTTAGCACAGAAGAATCACAAGCTTCAGAACCCTAAACTGACTCAAGAAGACTTGTGCCAATGGGCTTGGAAAACTGTTGGTTGCCGAGTTGGACGCTCAACTATGAGCAAGATTATCAGCGAGGATTTGCCAGAAACACTTACACCTGACGCTAAACGCCATCAGAAAGGGCGCTTCCCAGCCATGGAGGAAGAGCTCTACAAGTTTGTCCTTGATAGGCAAGCCAAGACTGCGTTGACAAACTTTGTCTTATACACCAAAGCTAATCACCTTCTTGCAGCTTCTGGAGTCACTGCATCTGTATCGTTATCTTGGGTTTCAAGATTCAAAACTCGCCATGGCATCCGTTCATACCGTTTGCATGGAGAAGCCGGGTCGGTTGACGTTACTGAACTGGATAAGCAGCGACAGGAGCTACAGATTTTACTTGACCAATACGAGCCTCAAAATGTCTTTAACAGGGACGAGACGGGGCTTTTCTTCCGAATGTTGCCATCACGTGCTCTTGCAACAATACAGATCAGTGGAAAGAAGAAGGACAAATCTAGGATTTCAATCGGTCTGTGTGCCAATATGGATGGTTCAGAGAAAATGAATCCCATTGTTATCAATAAGCATTTGAACCCACGTTGCTTCAAGGGCTGCAATGTTTCCAAGATTCCTGTGCATTACTTTGCCAACAGTAAGCCTGGATGACTGCTGTCGTCTTTACAGATTGGTTGAGGTCATTCAATCTGAAAATGTGTGGACGAAAAGTGCTGCTCCTTGTTGATAATGCTCCTACCAATGTGGACCTTGAGCTATCCAATGTTGTTGTCAAATTTCTTCCTCCAAACACGACGGCGTATATTCAACCTATGGATGCGGGCATCGTTCGCAATTTCAAGCTGAAATACAAGACACACTTTGTTCAATGGCTGCTCGATCAACTGTCCGTCGAAAACGAAGACAAGAAGCTGGATGTCTTAAGCGCAATTAACATGGTTGTTAGAGCTTGGTCTGAGGTGACGCCATCAACAATTCGACACTGCTGTGCACACACGGGAATAGTGCCAGCTCCTACGGTTTGTATACTAAAGCAGAATGATGAGCCGAGTAAGCCCCTTGATCTTACACCCCTTGCAAGTCTCATGCAAAAGCTGTCTTTGTCAGACAGCATGGGCGCCGAAGAATACTTGGCTTGCGACGATGATGTGGATGAATGGGAGCCAGAAGCGGAAGTTTTCGTCGGCACAAACGAGTGCCATGAAGATGACGATGACAATGACGAGAGTGAAAACATGCCCATGACTCATCGAGAAGCTTTGAATGCGGTTGTTCAACTTGCGACTTATACCTTTGTACGTATAACATACTTCTTCTCTCTCCAGTAGTTGTTTCTACTGTATGGCATATCATAATGTAGATGTACTGTACTGTCCGCAAAGTCAGATTCGAATCCAAGAACACAGTCGTGTCTGGTGGACGAATCGTGTTCTCCAAGTGTGAGTTGTCTGTATATTTATTATTACAGTATTGTGAGATACATTCTAAATACGTAGTGAGATGGGCTGGAAATGTATCGATTTTTTAAATCGATTATCCAATCTCGCAGCCAATCAGAATCGAGTATTTAACTAATTCACGCAAAACACACCCCAACACACCCTAACACACATTCAATTAATTTGGCCAATATTCGGTTTAACTTGGCTTCAGTATCGTCAAATCGATTTGGAAATGCATTTTAGTTTTTGTCAGAAATACAATTTGACTGAAATTGACTATATATAAAATATAAGCAATCTGATCGAGTGCGACTTTTCTGTTCAGCGCTGGATCCAAGGCGTCCTCCATTGCATTTTTCCTGCAACTGCTCGACTGAGTGGAGGGAAGCGAGTGGAGCCATGGAGATGAAGCCGAGTGGGGCGTAGACAAGTGACCTCCAGGTTTTTTTGGTTGACGATTGTAAGTTGCTTGTATTGTGGAATTCATTTACACTGTAGAAAGTTCGAGTTGTGGATTGTACAATAGTTTGGACCCTTCATGGGACATTGGTGGGGTTCCAAGTCACGTGGCGGCCATCATGAAGGCCATCGAGGAGCGCCATGTCGTCGGCTGAAATGTCAAAGTGAAACACGTCAAAGTTTTCAACCACACGGTGAATCTTGGTCGACTTTGGAATGCAAATGTAGCCATGTTGAAGATTCCATCGGATGCATAATTGGGCAGGCGTGGAGCCGGGGTATCGCTGAGCCATTTCGATGACTGTGGGGTGGTCCAAGAGCTGGCCTTTGGCAAGAGGACAATAGCCTTGAAATGCAATGCCAGCAGCCCGGCAAAAAGCAATCAAGCGCGTCGGATGGTTGAAGCAATGACACTCAACCTGGTTCACATGTGGCACTTCTCTGCAATCCTCGATCAATTGGGTTAAGTGTAGTATCATGAAATTGCTCACGCCAATTGCTCGTGTTTTGCCCGTTTCGTACAAATGAACAAGCGCTCGCCAAGTTTCGGCACGGACTCGTCGATTGTCTTTGTTGGATTTCGTGCCAGGCCAATGCATGAGATACAAATCGATATAGTCGGTTTTCAATCGTGCAAGGGATTCCTCGAAACTTCGCAAAGTGTTGTCGTACCCATAATCTTCGTAAAAGAGCTTGGTCGTGATAAAAATCTCGGATCGAGGGACACCACTTTCTTCAATTGCTTCTGCAATTTGCTCTTCACAGCCGTAGCGTGTTGCGGTGTCAATCATTCGCACTCCAAGGCGTAGACTCCTTACCACTGCCTCATGCGAATAGCCTCCATTGTGCGAAGTTCCTAGCCCTAAAAGCGGCATACTGACGCCATTGCGAAGTGTCTCTACATCGCTTAGAGATGTCAAGCCTTTTTTTGGGCTTGACTGCTTTGAACTCTCTGAACAACTCTTCTTGGGAGGCGGCGACTCCACATCTGCTTCGCGCTTTGCCATGTTTTTGAAAGTGACATGGAAAATCCGGATATCTATCCGGAATCAAGAAAACAGCACTTTCTACAATTATCCGGACGACAAATGATGTTATCCGGATATACCCCCGCGCCAAAAGTGATCCCAATTTCGAATTTGCCGAGACGAGCGATGTGGTCACTGGACGAGACAGCACTCGACTTAGTGCATCGAACTTGGTTGGATCGGCCCTTCAAGAGCGGTATTGACGTACTAGACGATGTATTTCCCGATGGAATCAAAGCGAGATCGGTTCTCGAAGTGTATGGAGATGCAGAGAGCCCGAAAAGTTTGTTGCTACAGCATGTTGCGATTGCATATTTGCTCCATGACGAACGAGCGCAAGTGCACTACTTTGACCACGAGTGTATGTTCAGTATGGAATTGATCAAGCAGATGTTGATCGCCCGCAATCCAGAGGAGACAGGGGAACGACTTGAAAAAATACTGGAGAGATGGACCGTCTACCACTGCGAGTCGAGTGACGACTGGACTGCTCAAATCGAAAGTCTCAACGCCAAATTACTTCGACAAAGAGACATCTTGCCCTTGATTGCGATTGATTGTATTGGATCCTTCCACTTGATCGATAAAGTACTGCAGTCCCTGGAATTACTGTCTCAACCATATCGACACGTAGTTGGTGCACTATCGCCTTCAAGACACTTTGTTCAAAAAAAAAGTTACAGTTTACAATCAATTGAAAGACTTGGTCCGTCAGCATTCCGCAACAGTCATTGCAGCAAAGAACAGTAGTCACATGCTCGTAAAGAACATTTGATGAGTTTCGTGTAGATTACGGTGATCAAGGATGGAAGCACACAGAATACTTGCCACCTGAGTGGACATCTCAAGTTATCAAGCGATTACATGTTCGGTACATTATCTGCTACCAAAGAATCGACTCACTGGCGTCAGACTTATTAAGGGCACTAGCGACGCCGTCACTTATGAGTTGAAAGCTGATGGGTATGTCAACTGATGTTCAAGATTAACGCGAGCCCTCTAGTCAAGTACGCGCTTTTCGTGAGACCAATTGGCATTTGTATAATATTTTCTGAGTTGTATTGTACAATTTTGGCCTATCTACAGGTCTTTATTTACACCCTTGAGCTCAGCTACACGTTGGTTGAACATAACCTCGTGTTCTTCTGTCAGCCTCATGATACGTTCGCTGGCTTGATTGCGTTCGAGTCCAAAGATTTTCTCGAGTCGATTGCGCTCAGCACCATCACGAGCCTGGCGCAAGATCACTTCTCGTTGCTCTTCTGCAGCTTGTTCTTCTTCCAACACTCGAAGCAATTCTTGATTTTGCCTGCGTCGGAAAGCCTCCAGTTGTTCTTCGACAGTCAAGGTTGCAGGTGGAGCTATCTCATCTTGCGAACCAGATTCGATTGTCACTTTCTCGGTAGGATATCTTGATATGTGCCTGCTAATATATCTGCACCAAAGTTTAGTCTTGGGTTTCATATTCAGTTACCTTTGCCGGCAAACAACCGATGCAGAAGGCTTTTTTATCGGTGTCTTGGGTCGTCGATTTGATTTTGGCGCTGTCCGGGGACGTCCTGGTTTTGTTACTGACTTAGGTGGACTATTTGTAGCTGATTTGGGCCGAGCGATGGATCCAAGCACGCTTTCAACTGCCTCAATGTTCAGTTTCTTGGCCATCTACACCTCTGATGAACGTGATGATGTGATGTTATATTTACCTTCAATTTGTTGAAACTATTCAAGATCTCTTTTCGTTGAAGATCTGCTTTTTGCTTTACGATTTTGCGCTGCTTGAGGATTGAATCCTTTTGGTTCTTGATTGCATCTGTCCGTGCTTTATCTGTCTCCAATTTGGTCATCAAAATGCTCTTGTGGTATTTCTGATTTATAGGGCTTCAGCAAAAATTGTCAAGAGATTCCGCACCTCTCGTCTAGCCTTGCGCTGAAGTGCTTCTTGGATTGCCTCAGCGCGCAATTTAGCATCTTCCCATTTGGATCGCATATCCATCCTTTTCTTAATTTTCATCTACTCACCACAAAGTCACTTCTCAACGTCTGTCAAGTGATACCATGTTGGTGCGTTCCGCTTTGGCTTGAGATTTTGTCAAGATTTGACTCAGTCTCTCTTCTTGTGTCTCTTTCATTCTGTCGACGACCTGTCGACGTGCTCGATCTCTCTCCTGATCTTGTTGGATTTTTTGCTGCCTCATCGCTGCTTTTTCTTCATTTCGCAACTGCAGTCGGATCTCAGCGTCCCTTTCCGCTTCCAGCAGTCGCTCCCGTCGCTCTGCTTCAAGAAATTTTTGGTGCTCTCGAATTGCTTGCTCAGCTGCCTAATTTTCAAGTTGCTTAGTCCCGTCATCTTGTCATGAATGCACACTCGTCTCTCAGCTTCATAACGTGCTTGCTCTTCCCGTTTTGCAGCTTGCTCCTCTTCCAACCGCAATCGCCGCATCTCACTCTCTGCTTGCCGTTGTGCATATTCCTCCCATTGCATCTGAGCCAGTCGCTCTTTATCTTGATTCACAGCCATGATCCGCTGCTTATTCTTCATGGTCTTCTCCATCATTTCAGCTCTCTGCTCCATTCGTCGCCTCTCCAATTTCTCTTTTCGAGCTTCGTCTCGTCGTGCCATTTCTTCCATTCGTTTGGCAGCCTGTTTGCGATTTACAAACTTAGAATCTCCATGAAGGACGTACTTGTGCTTCGAGCTCTTGCAAGATTGACTGTGTTTGTTGCCTGTGTTCTTCTGCCTTTTGAGCTCGTTCACGTTCTCGTTGAATCATTTCTTGCTTCCACGCAGCCTTAGCTCTCTCTTCCATCTCTTTTCTCTTCTTTGCCTCAGCATAATCTCTTTGGGCCAAGGCTCTTGAGGCTGCCATCTCCTCTTGCTGACGTTGCATCTACAATCTGGAGTGAGACTATGCTGCCAAACTATTCGAATACCTTTTCAAGCTCGTGCTGACGTCGTGCCTCCTCCGCTTCTCTTATTCGTCGCGCCTTTTCTTTCTCCATAGCTTCCTCTTGTCGCTTACGAAGCGCGAGCTGCTCTTCTTGTTTTGCTTGCGTCTCGGCTCGTTTCAATTCCCAATTTATCATTTGCTGCATCTCCATCTTTTGTCGCTGTTGGATCTTTTCCAGTCTTTTTCGTTCGTTCTTCACGACGGTGCTATTGTCAGTGGCTAGAGAAACCACGGTCGTCTGATGAACTCTGGATCGTGGACTCATTGATTTGGATATGTTGGTTGGGGATGAGGTTGATTGCAAGAATTTACTTGGGCTCTGCATGAGTCGTTTCCTCATCTCTTCGACTTGTTTGATGAGTTTTTGTCGTCGCAACTCGAATCTTTCGGCACGTTTTGCTGTGAATGCTCCGTCCTCGTTTGGCCTTTCAAAGTATTCAATCGGCCGAATCATCAACTCGTTCATTGTGATCCCCAACTCGTAGCATGCCTGTGAAAAACATTTGACCACAGTGTACCGACTTTTCGGCATACCTGCAGCGACTGTGGACTTGTCAAAGGCTCAGTTCCATCAAACTCATCGATCGAGACCACCCACGCTTGTGGCGCCGCCGTGATACCCGTCATCGAGGAAGAATCGTGACACTCAGCCTAAAAATAGCTGAAACGGATAGACATCTCGCTGCAAATGTCACCTTCTCTCGATGAACCTTGTAGAATGAAGCTTCCATGAACGACAATGAGAAGATGAAGCTTGCAAAGACAAGCATGTGATTGGTATCAACGTCAATGGAATGCGGCACTCGTTATCTCCAGGACCTCGCACTTATGCAAAGAAGTCTATAAATAGGTTTCGTCTGCATTAGTTGCCTAAATCATGGTATCAAGGGACTCAAGTGTATCCCCAGAGACAATGTCATGCGTTCCCCGGCTGCCACTTGAGGACAAATCGTTAACCTTGGCTTCCGTGACCGAGTTAGTCAAGGTAGAAAACATTTGAAGTTTTCTAGCTCATTGCTTCTGTCGACAGGACATGCAAAAAGAGCATGAAGCTCAACTGGCCAAAGAGCGAGAACTAGTTGTTCAACAAGTATTGGAGTCCTTGGAAACAAAAGGACTGCTCAAGAAGGCACATCGACGAAGCCACAAAAAGCCAACAAAGCTCGACAGACGGCTGCAGTCCCTTTTGAGCCACTCGCTCAGTGACAGCGGGCTTCAATATCCACATGTAATACCGAGTGAGCAACCTCGAACTCCCCATGAATCAACGTCCATCCGCCCTCTTGTCTTGGAACGCAAAGAAGAAACAGACCAAGCAATGGATGCCCGACGGGTGCGAACTCGGCAAGAGAGGCGAAGACGTCATGAGAACGAAGTGGGTGTCATTGCCGATGAGACCGAGCATTTGGAGAAGAAGCAAGAAGAAGTGGAGCCTCTCTTAGTTCGCAGCAAGAGATCGTCCAAAATGGACAAGAAGACTTGGGTGATCCTTGAACAGAGCAAGAAATTACTGCAAGACACAAAATCGAGTGGCTATAAACCTGGAATCATTGCCCCAAAGCTCCATCTAGCCAAAGAGGATCATAAATATGCTACTGCAGAACCAACAGAACCAAGTGTTCTTGTAGAGAAAACGACGGTCACGACAGAAGAACGAAAAGAAAGTTCTGAGGAGGCAACAACAAATGCTCCCGACGAGATCGAGAAGGTCGACCAACAAGATTCAAATGCCTATCAAATGTCCCTCTTGGAACCGTTTCCAACCAGCTACGCGACTGAAAACAGCGACAAAGCCTGGGAGAACGAACTGGCACGGCAAATTTTGTCCATGTACGCTACCAGCATGGCATCAAAAAAGAAAGAACACCAAAAATCTAACAATGCGTCCTCGCCAACTCTATCACCTGAGACAAAACGCACAGCTCGTCGAACAAACAAATTGCCTGCACTCGACGCCGATCGGACGAAACGTATCCAGCATATTCAAGATTCATGGCAACCAAGCCACATCGAAAACGGCAAGGTAGTGCTTTGTATGCCCAAAATTCCCAAGCCCATTTGGTTTGCAGGTATTTTTGCTCTCTGAATTTTGATCTGCAATGCTAAACTCTTGTAGGAACAGGCATTGTGATGGCCACATGGTGTGCCTTGGCTGTACCATCGACTGAAGCCAAGCTGAATAATGTCCAAAGCGTGGAGGGAGGATCGACAGAAGGATTGCTGTGCAAACACAAACTCTGCAACGAGCTTCGTGAACTAGAACAACAATTCGAACTGGAGCAGTACTTGGCCATCGTGGAAACTCTCATGACATCAAGAGTTCGAGCATACCTTGGAGCTCCCATCGACGAACTAGACTTGAAACTGTGGAAGCAACTCGTTATCACTGGTACGATCAACGCAAGATGAACCATAACGTCAACTTAGCCAATGCATTTGCCAGTCGAGCCATTGACAACAAGAAGTACCCCCTGGCCTTATCTCTAGCTAAAAAGGTTTGAAATTTTCTCCATGAGTGAGTTGACATGACTTATCCCTAGACGGAGTCGATACTGGATGATTCAAGCCTTTTGGTCGGAAACGTACGGACGGAACTGCTCGCGTATATTGCCGACACTTACGCTTACTACTACTACAGTCGGAACAAAGCCAATGCGGTACTCTTTGTCTCTCATTCTTTGTCCTTATAGCTCTTAAGGGAATGAATTATATCTCGAAGGCTCATGCTGTTCACGCAAAGCATGCTGAATGGTCTCATCTCGCGAAATGCAAACTGCACATGGCCACTCTCCTGTCGAAATTGCAACAGCATGACCAGGCCATTGCCCAACTCGAACTCATCCTTGCGTTAGTGGAAGATGCCAAGCTGGAAGAAGATGGAGGAGGTGGCGCTTCGGCACAAAAGCTCTGCCTCGTGGCCGTTTGCTACAACAATTTGGCTCTTGAACAGCTCCATCTAAAAGACGTTGACGGCGCCGCAACGTCATCACAGAATGCGAGACGCTTGGCGCGACTCTGTCTGAGCTATAGCAATCGATGGCTCTCTCAGTTTGAAGCAACTCACCGAGCTGTGATTCGAGCGATGGCATCAATCATGGGCGACCAAAACGATCTGGACATGCAACTCGTCATGAAGTACGACATTGAGGCTTAAGAGTGTATTGATGTCTTTGGCCACGTTTGTCTATCCTATTTTGACCCTCGAGGATTCTCGTCATCGATGGATTTGACGAAACTTTCTTCAGAGATGCTCTTGACGGCAGTCGGATTGTCATGGCAAACCACACATACGCGGACTTGAGTTCTACCGACGACTGGCAACTCTGCTTGGGCTAATGGACCGCATTGTTTGCACACAACTTCGCCACATCGCCGGCAATGATGCTTGCCACCCAGGAGGAATCTCTTCCTACAGACGACGCAATGGCTTCGTTCTGCGTCTGGAACCCACTCGCGCTTGCTCTTGAAGTGCTCAAGGCGGTAGCAGATCGGCTCGTATTGCGGCTCTTCCATGTCCATCGCGGCGGAGAATTCTCAAAATAGATCGCTCCATCGACATTCCTTTCGCTTGGCAAACGCCATTTTGACAATGCAAAGTTCTTTATCCGGATCTCATGGACATTTCAGTTATCCTGCTATAATTGATTACCTGTTATATATTATACTATATTTACAGCTCAACAATATTAACTTTGACAGTAAAAGAATCTCACGGGAGTGGTTTCATTTGGATGGCGATATCCAGCGACGTCCTTTTAAGACCCCCTTCATAATATCAATGCTTCTATCATGCATCTATCTAATACAAATCTCCATATCAACCAACGTAAGCGTTTTATTCATGCTAAGAAGATAACATTGCTGACTTCTGAATAGCAAACTGTCGTGTAGTTCTTTATCCGGATGCTAGTCAATCGAAGCAAACCAGAAGGCCAAATCAACCGCCCGATTGACAACATTTTGAATGAACCAGCAAGGCTTTATGACAATCTTCCCTGGATGGGAAACGTGTTTGGGGATAAAGAAAACACCTGGTTGGAACAACTTCAAACATTTGACATGACAAGTGCCACTGTTTCGATTGAGTACCTCTGAGACTTTATGTTTTTTTGCGGTGTCTATAGCCGATCATCAACATTTGTCAAATCGTCAAGACCCAAGAACATGGCGACGTCATCAGTGTATGATCCTACGACGACGGACCTTGCGACGGAAGCGTCGTTGCCACAAGACTTTGACCGCATGCATCTCTTGGACATGCTCTGCATGTGCCGTGAATTTAAGACGCCAGAGTCGCACCTGTCGGATCAGCTCAATTCGACGGAATGTGCCTCGATCGGCTTTGACGAGCGCTGGAGTGTCTTTACCAACACATCAGAAGCCAAGAAAGTCTGGTTGGATGGATCTGAAATCGTCCTCGGAGGTGTCCATGCTCTGGCCTTTGTCTCGCGTGATCCAGAGCCTAAATTGGTGATCGCGTTCCGACACCAAGAGGGAGATTCCCTCGGGGATGACGATATGTGGGAAGCCATGGTAGTCACGTTCCCTCCTTCCCATGCTTATTCTTACTTTAGGGTATTTGGGGCCGAGACTTTTCCAAGATGCAAGATCCACCTGCCATTTCTGACGGAGGCTTCATGGATTATATCACCCGTGCGTCACAATGGGTCATTTTTGGCGTACGATTCCTTGCATCGTTGGATGCCAATTCACTGGATTTCTTGTAGTGGCGCTCCGCGTTCGGCTTGAACTATTTCCCCAAGGCGGTGACATTGGTCGAGGAATTGACGGCCGCACACACTTTCTCCTCAGTCACATTCACTGGGTAAAAATTCTCCTTGGAGTTCTTTTTGAGATATTGACCTTGCAGATATTCCATGGGCGGTGCATTGGCACAATTGTTGGCAATTCAAACGAGCTCTAATGCCACTGTCTTTGCTTCAAACGGGATCGTGGACGTCTTGGATTTGTACAGTATGCCACCAACTTCCAATGCGACTCTCGTCAACATCTTGGACCCTCGTGATTCTGTGCCAAAGATGGATTGCCAAATGGGAACGCTCTTGCTCCCACCAACCGAGGCTTCGGCAGAGTATGAAGACCCTGGAAACGTCCATGCTCGTTTCGTCTACGGCGACTTGGCCTGGAAACAAATTCATTCGACCTATGAGGTCATCCACGGCCGGCCGTGGAGCTTTGAGAATTCATACTGCATTGGCAACATTCTCGACACCCCACGATCGTATGTGGTTGATTCCGTCTTTCAAGTGGCGTCGACTCAAAGTCTTCTGACCCTTGCTATTGGCTTCATCGTGTTCATGGTCATTCGACGATTGACGACTTAATGTTGATTTTGAGGGAGCTGTGAGTGTTTCCAATATATGCACATATTTTCAAAAGTCTTCCTTGTTGTGTACTCGACATGGAGTCTTAGTAAAATATGCTGAGAGTTCGATGGTGGTTCGGCAAGTGGTTCTTATTGTTTTCGCCAATTTGCCACAATAGCCAATCAAGCTCAATGACCTTGATTTGGTGACCTTTTTCGATCAGGTGCTTATGGAGTTGCTCGACCGCTTGGATCGTGCATGCACGCACTTCAATCTCAATCTAATTCAATCAGTATTTCCTTGTTCTTGATTGACACTCACCTTGCTCCCTGATGGAATTTGCTGCTTGGACTCAATAATACGATCGAGAACTTGAGAGTATTGCAAAACGCCTTCAGGGCGAAGCACTTGGGGCACTCGGTAGTCAGCTAAGAGAAAGTTATAACTATCCTCACACTGGTCATACCAAACATGGTCAATTTGTCGATGTCGTAGAAGCCGCACAAAGAGTGTGTTGAGGGGTCTGATAGGATAACTTGCTTGCGTCCATACGCAGCCCACAAATCGCCCACCAAAATTTGAACTCGTTTGTATAGGAACACTTGCTCTCCGTTGTATACTGCATGATCTTGGAAGCCTATCAGCTGATGTCATTTTTATCCAAACGGTTATTAGTTTGCCTGGGAAATGGGCCAGTACAAGTCGAATGAGTTCCACTGCCGAGTAATTTGCTTGCTTGATGACATTACGCGCCAGACCACCAAAGAATCGCTTCAAACCGGCACCAAGCTCTTGCACTTTGCGCACCTAATGCACGCCTTAATAGGAGGATCCATTTGACTTCTTACTCTTTCATCGATTTGAGGAGGCGTGAATGGTGCAAACCACGAAACAAGTGTCTCAGGAGTAACATTGGCCAAGCGGTCAGCATCAAAGATGTGAGGATCATCACGAAGAGCATTCTTCAATCCTCGTGCCAAGTGCTCATACTCCATGCTACATCAAACACATTAATTTTGCAAGCATCCCATGTGAGTCTTACTCCGGGGTAGGCCAAAAACAAAAGTTTAGCGCATCCAACACAAACACGTATTGGCATGTGAGAGGCCCTTCATCCTTTGCATCATCGTAGAAGTGCACATCACCGAAATCCCATGCAATTTGGTCGTGGATCGCTTCTTTCTGGCCCAAATACACTTTTTCCTACTCACAACAATCAAATGTTTTTGCACAATATCGAGCATACCAACTTTTCCGCAAGCGCCACAACGCTCTCTTGATGAATCGTCACATGCTCTGCCTGTTTGGCTACACTATCCAAGGCTCAGTTATCACGTCTGCATGTCGAGAAGCTTTCTTACCGCTCCGTGCTTTCTCGGACGGATGTCGTTGGATCCATTGACCAGATTGCTAATTAGGAAGTGGACTTTCTAGGATACACAAATCGTACAATTAAATGTATTAGTGCATGTACATTTATAATACTTAGCTTTGGTATGGCTTGGTAATGGACCTGTACATGCAACACAGGACAGTACGTTCAAGTTCCTTGTTTTGTACTCTAAAGATTGTACGGAGATACATCTATGTACTGATATCGTACGATTGTATATTACCCGTACGTTACAGAAACGCTTTCCTCACGTTCCTTTTGGCTGCTCAGCGGCATCCTGACCCGACATGTCGAGGGAGCTCCTTTCCGAAGCCACAAGCATCCACGAAGGTCCAGTACCGGCTTATCTCTTGGACCAGATTGGCCGTATGTTATGACTCTACGAAGATTTCATTCTGTGGCCTTTTTGTCTAGGTCATCTTGGTGGCAACGACAGTGCGTCCGAGAAAATGGCCGACTTTTTGCTCAGCCGAATGGGCAAGAGCAACGTGAATGTCAAGCTCAAGGCAATGCAAGTCATCAATGTACGTCTTTTTCCATGAAGGGTATTGTCATGGAATGTTGCCATGCATAGCATTGTCTCAAAGCCGGTGATAATGCGTTCAACAACACAATTCGTCAAGACGAAGGGGATATTCGAGCTCTGTCGAGTACGTCTACGGCTACTGTGTGCCCATGAGTCACCTTGCATATAGATTACCAAGGCAACATCGATCCCGCCTTCGGTGACGAGAAGAATCGACGAGTCCGCATGGCAGCACTCGAAATGCTCAACTATTTGGGTTTACAATCCAACTTCGGCGCGCCACCACCATCGTCGTCGTCCTCAACCTTCATGCCTCAAGCCTATGCTTCAAATCAAGGACCTCCAAGCCATTCCACAAACACTTGGGGCAACACATCTGCCAGAGTTCCTTCGACAACATGGGGATCGCAACCTCCGCAACAGCAGCAAGCTCCGCAGGCAACACCATCTCAATATGGCTCGTCCAACTCGAATCCATCTGGGCCTTGGGGTCGTGATAATTCTGCACCTTCGTATGGCAACAACAGCAACAACGGTCCTCCTCAATACGGCAATCCCCAACCTCCATATCGCGATTCCCAACAATATGGTAATCCCCCACCGCCTTATCGGGACTCGCCGCAGTACGGAAATGGAAACTCCACTTACGGCGGCAGCTCTGCTCCTTCATATGGTAGCAATTCTGGTCCTGGCTCTACATACGGTGGCAGCTCTGCTCCTGCTTACGGCGGTAACTCTGGTCCATCTTATGGTGGCAACTCTGCTCCTTCGTACGGAGGTCCTCAACAATCGTTCAATCCGCCTCAATATGGAGGCAACCAACCTCCAGACTACAGCCACTCCTCCGCTCCATCTTCGTTGAATACGCAAGATTCGTGGCGTGGAGGCTCTTCTTCGTCCTCTGGGGTGTTTGTTCCTGCCAAGCCATCGACAACGTCTGGCGTCTGGAGCAGCAGTGGCTACGAGAAGAAAGAAGTTAATGTCCACGGTACGATTTCACTATGACTGCAGCCCCTAACCTTGCTGTCGCAGAAACTGTCCCGACGCGATGGAGTAGTTCCCGCGACAATCGACCAACTGTCCTCGTCGGCTCGAAGGGCCCTCTCTTTGGCAAGCAAACATTTCAACCTGGTATTGGCGGCGGCGGTGGCTTCAATCCACCCGTCGGTCCTCCTGGGCTTATGCCTATGTCATCGACGGGCAGCTTTGGCACACGACCATCATCTTCAGCGCCAGTTGTCGATCGCCCCAACAGCGGCATTGAGCAGACGCTGGATGAAGTCAAGCGGAAGGCATTCATGCTCAAGTAAAGCTTCACGTGGTGGACCATACCTCAATATTGAAATGAAATCTAGAGACAAATGGGACCGACGCAACATGGACAAGTCGATGGCGTCATCGCTGGCAGACCACGATGACTACGTGAGCACGAGCGCTGCGTTGGATTCAAGAGGCCAGTCGTATCAACCTCAAGCCCCAACTGGTAGCTCCGACAAGAGTGGGTAAGTCATCAAGTTTGATTAGGTGTGGTGCTTCTTGACGCAGGCTTTGACTGGTGGCATCGCTGAGGACAAGGAACTCATCGACCGTCTCTGTAGGGAATACGAGCGCAGTTTGATCGACGATTTGTGTCCTCCTGGAGGACTAGCGCGAGCGCCTCCAGCGGAGAACCTCAAACGGTTTGTCGACTTGGCAAAGACGCTCAATGAAAACATTTTGGGAGACTTGCTGCTTGACAAACTCGAAGATGAAAGTTGGCTTGTGCGTCTCAAGGGTCTTTGTGTCTGGGAAGCGCTCTTGGAGGCCCCAGGATGTGCGCATTATGGTGAATGGCTTGAAGAAAACTTGGATCTCCTCCAACATGTACAAAGAATCCGATGTTGTCGTCGCCACTAACCTTGATTTCTTTAGTGTGGCCAAGATCCCAAGCCAGCCGTCGCGACAAAAGCCAAGCGAATCCTCCAACTTCTCGGCATTGAACCTTCGCATCAACCCGTCGCGGCTCCTCCCGCGCATCAGCATAAACCAGCTTCTGGAAGTGGTGGAGCTCATGCCGCGGCATCATCACCGGCTGTGGATTTGCTCGCCATGGGCGATTTGAATTTGGGCGGACCGCCAGCTCCTCAGCAATCTCAAGCTCCACCCCTCGCTGTTCCTGGAGCAATGCCACCACAGCAGCCTTTGAGTCAGCCAGACCCGTTGCATTTTTCTCCTGCTCCTGCCTCGAAAGATGCGGTTTGCAGTTGTTTGCTGCTATGGATTCTCATTTTCGTGAGTAGAACTTGTTGGATTTGAGCTTTTCGCCCGTCAAGAACGCGGCTCCAGCACCGATAGCGCAGTTGGATCCATTGAACTTGTCGGCAAGCCATGCTGCTCATCTCCCACCGGAGACGTCGCGTCACTTGGGCGACTTTGGCAAAGATTTGTTTACGTTGGCCAATTCGCCTCGCCACAGTACCGAGCCGCAGCAACCCCAGCAGCAACAACAGCAGCCGCCGCAGCAGCAGGAGGAAAAATCGGCCTTTTCATTCATGTAATCAAGCTTTGTCTACCGCTGACGTGTTTGCCACTCGGGCGCTTCATACACTGGCACGTTCGTCGCGGGAGGGAGTGGAGTCTTGCCTAGAATGCGATCGGCCGCTTTTTCCGCCAGCATAATGACGGGTGCGTTCAAATTGCCGCTGATGATGTTGGGCATGATGGATGCATCAACAATGCGCAGTTGATCAATACCATGGACTTGGCAGTGATTGTTGACGACGCTGAGCTCCTCGTTGTCACCCATGCGATTTGTACAGCTGGGATGATATGCGCTCTCTGTATTTTGACGGACCTAGCAGCAGCATTCAAGTCACAACGCCACCAGCGGAAGAAAGCATTACCCAGGCATCAATCGCGTCGGCTTCATGGGAAGCGAAGACAGTCGAAGGTGAAATTGGCTCGCCGCGAAAAGGATCCATCGCCTTTTGTTGAAAGAGTTCTTGAGCCAAGAGCACACCCTGACGAATGTCTTCGACGTCTTGGGTGGTCGACAGATAGTTGGGGTCAATCCGTGGTGCGTCTTTGGGATTTGTCGTGGCGAGCTTGATGCTCCCGCGGCTTGTTGCACGCATTGGACTGACATGAGTTTGCATAGCATGGCTCTTTCCAGGAGTCAATTGACCTGTCAATGCTCCAGGGAGAAAGTGAAATTGAAGATCAGGTTGACGCAACCCAGCGCGGCTACAAGTCAATGGTATTCAACACTTTGAGAGCAAGCATGTTAGCGTACCTGCGGATAAAGCCGCCTGATTCAAGATGCGCCGACGCTCCCATGCCAGTCTGACGAAAGAGCCATTCGAGCGCAATCGCAACCATGTTGTGTGGATATTTCCTACATCACCACGGAGGATGAGTCGTGAAAAGACAGATTTTGGCGCTACCAAGTGGCATTATGGAGTGTAATGGGTTGGGTGCAATGGAATTGAATGTACAGATCCAAGTGATCTTCCAAGTGCTGGCCCACAGCAGCTAAAGGACGCACAATGGGAATATCCAGCGCTTTCAGATCGTCAGGAGGACCGATGCCGGACAATAGCATCAGCTGAGGCGAATTAATAGCGCCGCCACAGAGAATCACCTAGCCAAGGTCCTTTGTCAAGGTCGTTTGCACAGTCAGTTACCTCTTTGTCAGCTTGATAAAACTCCAATTCGCCATTTCCACGACGGCTTTGGACTTGAATGCCACGAGCTGTCGTGCCGTCCATGACAATACGATGGACGAGTTGGTCCGTCAGCACTGTCAGTCGATCGCTTCGTTCACGCAGTGCAGGGTGCAGATACGCCGCTGATGCACTCCACCGCACGCCCTTGTAGATAGTCGAGTCCATAAAACCAAAACCTTCCTGCTGGAAACCATTCATGTCAGAGGTAAATGGATAGCCCGCTTGGACGCCAGCATCGATGAACGCTTGGAAGAGCACTTGGGATTTCAATTGGGTTCCCCGAGACACATGAAGTGGCCCGTCACCACCGCGATAATCGTCCGCCCCAAGCTCGTGCGTTTGGGCTTTCTTAAAGTAGGGAAGGCAGTCGGCATAGCTCCAGCCCTTGGCTCCTGCAGCTTCCCAATCGTTGTAGTCTTGTGCATGACCTCGAATGTACACCATCGCGTTCAAGGAAGACGATCCTCCAAGGACTCGACCACGCGGCCATTCCAGGCGTCGATTGTCCAAGTTGACTTGAGGAATTGTGTGGTAAGCCCAATTGTACTTGTCATCCGCGAGGTTGAAGGTAAGCGCAGCGGGCATTTTGATCTTCCAGGAATCCCATTTCCCACGGTCGCTCGGTCCCGCCTCGACAACAAGCACGCTGTTATGCTTCGAGAGTCGATTGGCAAGTACACATCCAGCAGATCCAGCGCCTACAATGATGTAATCGGCGCGCTTGGACGCCAACTGACGGAGCATTCCTTCCCCTCGTCCGATCTTCTGAGTGAAGATTGCGAAAAGCTCGCAAACCTTGAAGTTGGACCCATTTCGGACTTTATTGGACCAAAAGTCAGAAACAAAATATAAAATGTGGGAATATAGTATTAATTTTCAAGGGTATTCAAACAAACCTTTTACAATTTATATAAAAACTCTCACAATTTATATCGCGGTGATCTGATCGGAAAGAGGCGAGCGACCGCGGTAGATCGAGGAAGTGGCTATGTTTGCTTAGAGTATCAACATGATGCTGAAGAATAACATAGCTATGAAATAAAGTTGAAATCTGCTGCAAGGTTCTCAAGTCTTTACGCTACATGGGTTGCAATTTTCTAGTACTAACGTTACACCATCGCTAACCTCCAAATCATTGCAGCCTGGACCACGGGGGTGAAAATTAACGTAGAGACCACTGCAATGTATTCCAGCTCTCGCAGACAGCCCGCTACGTCTTCCTAGCCATGACATTAATACTCCTGGAACAAGTGAGCGAGGGATCAGAAACGCCTGATTCCTTGGTATTCGTTATTTAGTGTGACAGATTTTATTTAGTGTATAATTGCTATTTACTGTGATATTCCATGAACCAATCAAATGTGCGTGTTGAGAGTCATCGGGTCCATTCTCCATCCCAATCCCGCCACGAGCGACCATGTCTGTCTACGATGAGATCGAGATCGAAGACATGATGTACGACGAGAAGGAGCAGATCTACACATATCCTTGCCCTTGCGGTGACAACTTCTTCATCACATTGCAGGAACTCTACGACGGCGAAGACATTGGAACATGTCCAAGCTGCTCTCTCACGATTCGAGTCATCTTTGATGAAGACAACCTGCCAGAGCTTCGAGAAGATGACGACGAGGAAGACGAAGACAAACTTAAGTCTACGCCGTGATGCTTGTAATGCTCATAATCTATTTACTCCCATAGTTAGCTGTTCTCGTCGATGGTTGCGCACTGCTCGAGGCACGCTGCCTCGGACGAAACATCCTTGTGCCTCATACTCGAGTACTAATTTGCTATCGCTTTAGCAACAGGTATAACCACCTTTAACTGAATGTGCATTCAATCGTTTCGACCGCAGTCAGAACACACAGGGCGGGAAAGAAGGCCACCACCGACCAAGTCGTTTCAGCCATAAATATCGTACGAATGACATCTTGACCTTCTCTCACGGGAAGCAATGCATAGACATTGGCGCGGTGGGCTTAATCGTGGGAATTCCGAGCTTGAAGACGGGAAAGGAGGCATACACTTCCATGATGGAACCCTTGGCATCAAGTCGTTGTTTCAAACTCCAGAGTGTTTGGGCACGCTGCCGGATAACGTTATCCGGATAAAATTCCGAATAAGGAAACCTTGCGACGCAGCTGGAGGCATTACCAGAGCGATGGCGGATCGATTCAAGGTAAGACGAGAGTAAGAGATCTGAGGTATGGAATATTCACAGGACAAACCAGTCTTCTTGTTTGCACGAGGAAGATGGGGGAAATCGCTCGTTTATCTCGTCGGTTGTCTTGGATTGCTCGTTTTTGTCCAATTGCTCATCATGATGGACTTGATTCCACACAGCAAGACGCAAAAAGACACACCGATTGCACCGTACGACGTCCTGGGCGATATCTTGCACTTGAACAACTTGAACGAAGTTTGCTTCCACGAAAAAGATGCTGTCATCTCCTATGCGTACAACAGTTCCAAAGTCGATCCGACGCTTGTGCTTCACCAAGACATGGATCATGCGATTTTGATCCAACTTCTTTCGCAATGCCCTGACGTGGATGTTTATCTCCCTCCCGGCTTGAGAAATCATGGCTATTGCGAGGATGGTATGCGTGCTCTCTTCCTGCACATTATAGATATTGGTGCCTAGGCATGGCGTACGTAAAGTTCCTCAAGACAAGAGCATTGCCGCAATGGGTGTTTAATATTGAGCTCAAGCATCAAGGTACTTTTCAGCTGTTTGCCTCCTTGAAAGCATCATTTCGTAGGAAAATCCTTTTCTTATTTTGATTTATGCCCGTCCACCGCCATCTTATTTATGAATCATTATTGGGATGGCATCCATGAGAAACAGAATTTCCCCCCGGTACTTCTGCCACACAAAGCCACAATTAAGATTAATTATGTGAGTAGAACAAGAAGATTGTGCTCATGCCCAATGTGGAAATGTACGAATTGCACGCCGGCCATTACCGTCGAGCCGATTATGTCTTGGCAAAAACTTACGACGGCTACCAGCGCATTAACTATTGGTATGAATGACATAATTTGCTCGAAATCCTGATCAATTCTGTTGATAGGTATGCTCGCGAAGGCAATCCACGCCATACCAAAGTCTATTATACCCAACATGTATCGTCCGATCCAACTCAAGCAGCACGGCATGACCCTGGAATTGAAATCAAGCCGCGAGACTTCAAAAATATGCGATTCTTCCATGCTAATGGACACAGGTAGAACTACCGTTTCGCTTTCAAGTCCGCTTACAATTTGTTCATTGTAGTACCGAGAAAATGACGTATCAATTGATTGATTGCTGGTCGAGGCGTCCTGATTTCCCCATGCTTGATATTTATTCCATGGACGACCGCAGCAAAGAAGGCTACGAACGCTTTTTCAAAGACAAAGCACCGACAAATCTTCGGTATCACTGGGGCGAAGATATTGACGTGATTGAATTTGGCAAGCTCATGGCCGAAGTACCGTCAATCCTTTGCCCAAGTGGCATGGAAGGGTTCGAGCCCTGCTCAACCGACAATTCATAGTTTTTCCTGTGTAGATTTGGCCATTACATCAATCAAGCGCGAGCTGCTAGTGCCCTTGTCGCGACAACAGATGCTCCACCCATGAACGAATTGATTGATAGCGACTCTGGCGTCCTAATAGATAGCACGCTCTACACTGCAGAACCACCGTACGTTTCTCAAGCATGCCGAGTGGGCTAACATCCAATTTCTAGAAAACAACTCATGGCCAAGGGCTACAAAATCTTCCGCGGTGGCTTTTTCCGTGAAGGCATGGAATACATTCCAGAGCCAGAGCAAATCTGCGCCGCGGTGGATTATATCATGAGCTTGACGCCGGAAGAGCGTGAGCGAAAAGCATTGAACGGCCAGCAGCGCTACTTGGCTCAATTTCAATACTTTCGAACGCAGATGAATGCTTTTCGAAAGCAATTGCTCTATGATATCAATGGAGAAGAGTAGTGAATTTCCATCGTTATGCCACTTTTATCCCCCACTGCGCCCACTTGTGTCCACTGTTATCTATTGCAAAGCCTCGTGGGGAAATGGATGGGCTCGACGGGATCTGATGTCGGTTTCTATCCCGAATACCACGGCGCTTTGATCTCAATCTTTCGATGGGATTCTTTCATCGCAAGGCTTTCTTGTGAATGCTGTCGCGACATTTGTGCCTTGACATTGCTCGGAATGAAATTAGACCAGGTTGGTCGAATTAGCCGTCGACCAAATGGTAGATGTGGATAACTCCGGCATGGATACAAGTTATTGCGACTGGCGTATGCAAAATGAGAGGTGCTTGGGCTGGTGCTTGGGACTCTGTGCTGCAAGCTAGCCAAGGCAGTTGTTTCTCGGTGCTGCCATGAAGGATTGCCAAGGACTGCCGCGTGATTGTTTATTCCGTTGCGTGCTTCTTCCTGCTGGTGTAATGGTGTTCTTGTCGAGTGAGACGGGCGAAAGTTGAGCATGGTCGGTAATTTCATCGCCTTGTCGGAGGCGTTGTACAGTACAGCTGGACACGCCACTCCACCTCCCATGCATTGTGGATAATCTAGACTCGGCCCCAGCTGCTGCTTGCAGCGTCTGGTGAATTGGAATCTCGACCGCGTCCACAAGCAGTTTAGGCAGCAGAGGAAGGCAAACCGCTTGACAATTTATTGTGCTTGAATTCTGAGCTTACAAACTCTAGCACGAAAGAGGGGGGCGACAACTCTTGAGAATTTCAAGCTCACTGTGGGTCCTGGCATCTGGGCCCAAGGGAGTGAGTGACAGCTGCGTCGTGTCGGATCAGGGAGGTCAACAACCTCATCAAGTCGCAATTCCTGTCGCTGCAATTTGTTTTCACATCCCCCACGACCGATGCAGAACGTTCATGCACAATGCTCAATGTGAGCTGGTTTCTTCGCTATTTTGATCGATAGACACATTGTCAAGCAGTCGTATTTGATGGCATTTGGCGCCTGGAGAGGCTGTAGGCTGTCATAATCGTGGATGAGCCTCAACCAGACTGGAATGCCCCTGGAGACGACATGTGTCCGTGTAACTTGTCTGTGCCACACTTGTGTGCACTGACGTTCGTCAATTCCACATTGAGTCTGATCTCATCTAAAACTTGACAGGCTATAATACTTATGAAACCTATGTAAATCTATATTTTATATAAATAAATACTCATTATTATTTTATTTATTGAAAAATAAATATTCATGTAACTTAACAAATACTACTAGTATGTTGTTAGAAACAATTTCAAAGTTTAAGCAGGGAGGTGCGAGAAATCACGAAATTAAAAAAAGGTCCTGAAATTTTATTAAAATTCTCGATAATAAAAAAAGTTTTTTCAAAGTTTCTTCAAAGTTTTTTGTAGAGGTTTCTTGTACTTTCCCAAAAAACTTGCAAAATGCTTTCAAAAAAACTACACTTCTCAAACGATTCAATGCTTACTCTTTCATGACAACGTATTCAGGAGTACTTCATAAAGGAAGAACCAAAAAACCTTGAAATTTTTTTGTATCTTGATTAGCTTTTTTGAAGCCAAAGATGAAGTTTTTTGAAGTTTTTTTGAACTTTCCGAGCAAAAAAACTCCATTCAAACTATTTGAATCCTCGGTTTTATTGAATTTACTTGTAGACTATACTTGTAGCTATAAGTTTCGCCAAAAATTAATCGCAACCGACAGCATCTTCACTAGTGTTTTTTTAGCGTGAAGTTGGACGAGAAAAAACATTGCAAAAAGTTTCGGGAAAATCTTAATAAAAATATGGACAAAATATTTTTTAAATTTTGACTTTTTTTTAAATTTTGGCGAATTTTATTGGTTTAGTTTGGATTTCGGCATACCTGTCGATTCTTACAACGTGGAGCGAGTTGTTTCATCAATAGAGCATATACAATTTTGTTTCATGCACTAAAGTCTGGCGTTTGCGACGGAGAATGCCCAGAAGAGAGACGTTATCATAGAAGACTCTGCAAATGAGAGATTGAAAGTCGTTGGTGGTGAGTACTTTTGAGTACTAAATTCGAGGTGAGACATTTGAGCTACCATCCATATGCAAGTTTGTAATGTGGAAAGTACCATGGTACCAGATCGCCGCACACCCTGGCTCACTCTTTCAGGCGTGCGTTGGCAGCTCATTCTCGATTTTGCCAGCAATGGTCAAAGTATTCGTCTCCCTCGCCGCTGTTGCTGCTGCGGCCAGCGCTGGCTCGATCACCGACTTTCCCACGTCGGTCTCATCGCTCTTGGACACCACGGCCGACCCTTGCGTTGACTTTTACCAATACGCCTGCGGTGGCTGGTACAAGACGGCTGTCATCCCTGCCGATCGTTCGTACATTGACACGTCGTTCTCCAAGATTTCGGCTGAAAACGACGCCGTCATTGCCAAGATCTTCCAAGCCAACAAGCCCAAGCTTGGTGATTTCTACAACTCGTGCACGGACACTGCCACTTTGACCTCGCTTGGCATTACCCCTTTGAAGGATGCGATTGCTGCCATCAACAGCGCCAACTCGACCCAAGAAGCTGCTGATGTCATTGCTGAAATGAGCCGCAGCGGCATCCCTGCCTTCTCCACTGTCTCGGCCAGCGCTGATGACTTGGACACCACCACGAACGCCCTCTTCGCTCAACAAAACGAGTTGCCCCTCGACTTGTCCTACTACACGGACGCCACCAAGTGGTCTACCGTCGAAGCTCCTTACAAGCAATACATCACTGATGTACTTACCCTCGCCGGTTTGTCCGCCACTGACGCCGCTGCTGCTGCGAACGTCGTCACCAAGTTCGAACGCCAACTTGCCGGTGTCCAATTGACCAAGGTCCAAGTCATGGAATCCGTCACGGCTGTCTACACTCAATACACGTTTGCTGAAGCCAACGCCAAGTACCCATTGTCCGTCGGTGCTTTGCTCCGTGCCTACGGCTTGAACGTCCGCGAAGGATGCAACTCCAACTTGGACAAGATCGCCTTCTACGACTTGAGCTACTTTAACAAGGCTGAATCGTTGCTCAAGTCGACGTCCGTGGCTGACTTGAAGACTGTCATCTTGTACAAGCTCATCAACGCCGCTGCGCCCAACTTGACCCCTCAATTCCACACGACCAACTGGAAGTTCTTTGGCCAAGTCATCGGTGGCCAAAAGATTGAACCAACCCGTGAAAAGTTCTGCGCCTCGCAAGCCGATGCCGTCATCGGTGAAATCCTCGGCAAGTACTACATGGACGAAGTGTACACCGCCGACACCGCGACGCGTGCTGACGACATGGTCAAGGCGTTGGAAGCCTCCTTCAAGACGGGCATTGAAACCGCCGACTGGTTGGACAACGTGACCCGCACGAACGCTTTGACCAAGCTCTCCAAGTTCCAACATCTCTTGGGCGGTCCTACGAACCCCAAGTTGTACCCCGATGTGACTTTGGACCCCAAGACGTACATCAACAACTTGTTCAAGATCGCGCAGTCCGACAACGCCCGCAACATCAAGCTCATCGGCACCAAGGTCGACAAGTCCGTCTGGGGCATGACTCCTCAAACGGTCAACGCCTACTACGACCCGAGTGTGAACGAAATCGTCTTCCCTGCTGCTATCTTGCAAAACCCTTTCTTCGACAAGTCGTTCGACCCTGCTCAAAACTTTGGTGCGATGGGCATGGTCATCGGTCACGAAATCACGCACGGTTTTGACAACTCTGGCCGCAACTACGACGGCGATGGCAACTTGAACCCGTGGTGGAGCTCCCAAACCGCTGCTGCCTTCACGGCCAAGGCCTCTTGCATCCAAAACCAGTACGGCAACTTCACCGTCAAGAGTGAAACCTCCGGCAAGGTGCTCGGCAACGTGAACGGCCGGTTGAGTTTGGGTGAAACGATTGCCGACAACGGCGGTTTGAAGACGAGCTACCGTGCGTACAAGGAATACCTCAAGACGCACGACTCGATCTACACGACTGAAACCGGCGACAAGCTCTTCTACTTGGCCTTCGCCCAAGGCTGGTGCTCCAAGAACACGGATGCCCGCCTCAACCGCCTCCTCACGGACCCTCACCCTCCGGGTCAATTCCGTGTCATCGGCGCTTTGCAAAACAACGCTCAGTTCGCCAACGTGTTCAACTGCCCTGCCAACACATACATGAACCCTGACAAGAAGTGCCCCTTGTGGGAATAGACACTCAAACACTTGTAATGCACTCGTCCTATTTGTCGTCACCGTCCCATTCGGTTCGCCATGGATTTCACGTTGAGATGTCCACTTCTCCAAAGCGTTCTTGGACATGGTAGACCTGACGACGGTCGAAATACCAAGAGTCCTCCCTCGTGCTGCCACGTAGTGACACGAAAAACTCCTTCAGATGAACTTGCATGCATTACGAACGCAACGACAGAGTCGAATTTCATGAATTTGGACCATCAGCTGTCGAAGTTTACAATCAGTGACGTCAATGCCGGGATGTCGATCCGGCGTTGAAAGCGCCTCAAGTTCATTCGCAGCACGCTGGTGAGCCAATGGAGGAAACAACTTGTTCTTTCACAGTGGCCGTCCGTCTGTCTCGTGGGTTGTATCGTTGAAATGATGCCAAATTTCAACTTCTGGCTGTGAAGTTGACGAACTGACGGCGCTCGACACTCGTTTGCCTCGTTGAGCTGAAGATATCGCAGCTCATGGGACCACTTTCATATCAATATGCTTGCGGAACGTGGTCCAAAGACACGGCGATGCCAGCTTCCGTCGGCAAACTGTCGACTTTGACCATCATGGGCAACGAGGCAAACGACGTCGTCAAGTCCATTTTCGACGCCGACGAGCCAAAAATCAGCGCGCTGTAAAAATCATGCATGGACACGGACAAGTTGGATGCGCTTGGAGCGTCGCCGTTGGATAGCTCGCTCCGGTTGATTCGCACGCACAGTCGACTTGCTCAATGCGGCGGCATGTTTGTCCAAGTATAAGATCCCAATGTTCGCGACGTTCGTGACCGCGGTGGACGACAAAGACCCGTCGGTGCATTCTCTCTTTGCTCGTCAAGTGGAGCTGCCATTGCCAGAGAAGAACTACTATCTCGACAAGACTTTGTGGTCGAATGTCGAGGCCGACTACACGAAATACGTCAGCACGCTCTTCCAGTTAGTCGGTCGGTCGTACGACCAAGCCATCGAGCAAGTGCACCAAGGAAGTAAATGCGCTCTTGGGCGATGTCGTCGGCGCGTACTATTTGAAGAACAAGTGGTCGACGGACGCGTCCAAGTTGGCCAACGACTTGGTCGACGCCTTGGCAAAGTCCATGGAGTATGGCATTGAAAAGTCCGACTGGCTGGACGACTGGACGCGAACGAACGCCTTGGCCAAGCTGTCCAAGGTCGCACGCCTCGTCGGTGGTCCTGAAAGCCGCCAGAACATTTCAAACGTCGCAGTGGATGGCGATGCGTTCTTGAGCAGTAAGTGGAAGCTCCAGCTGGATGCGAATTTGGCCAACATTTACCTCATGGGCACGGCTGTGCAGAGAGGCAAAAGGAGAGCTGACGTCTCGCCGCAGACTGTCAATGGCTACCACACGTTTGCGATGTACCGCATTACGATCCCCGCTGGAATTCTCCAGCCGCCTTTGTTCCATCCAGCAGCCGATCCAGCGCACAACGCGGGGTCAAAGCGAGTTTCCGCGCGTACAAAGAGTACATCAAGACGCACGCATCAGAGTATACCAACGAGACGGGCGAGAAGCTCTTCTTCTTGTCGTTTGCTCAAAGCTGGTGCGCCAAATATACCGACGCGGGGCTGCAAACTCAATTGCTGGATGTCCATCCTCCCGGTCGCTTCCGAGTCTATGGCGCACTCCAAAACAATGCCAACTTTGCGCGAGTGTTCAATTGCTGCGCGAATACGTTCATGAACCCAGCCAAGAAATGCACCTTGTGGGAATAGTCACTGCTATCTCCATGCTGCTCTGTGATGATTCATACATTTCTTTGTCTTTCATGAAGGTTGACTCTGTGTACACGTGCAGGGCTTCGTTGCCACGCCACAAACTCTGGAATGCATGGACTGGCTAGTCTTGTATTCCAGCAGACACAGTCGTCGTCCGTGTGTGTTGGATAGACTGAATTGGACAGCTTGTTTGGAGGACGACCATGCAGTTTCTTTGGTGGCCGCCGCCTTGGAACCTCCATCTTGCGACACACAAGTCTACTGCCTATGTCTTGGGAAATCGATCTCTCCTTCCTTGGAGATATACACAACTGAGAGACACGAAGAGAGAGGAGCATTTGCACCTCAGTGATGATCATGAGCTCGGTTTGGATGAGGAATTGGCGACGGACGCGTAACTTGCAAACACACTGGACGCCAAGGAATGCGAGCTATTATGGCTTGTCATCTTGAAGATATTGTCGCGTGGATTGGCCGTCATGGCCTCGCATGGACGAGTAGACAAGGCTGTGTCACCTGTGCAGCTCTAACGTAAACGTTCAATTTCATGGGCATTTTGGGTGTCGACGGCAGACAATGCGTCATTTCTCGATGAGAAGGAAATTCTGTACTCTCTAAAATAGATATGGATAGCCTGAATACTGGGTAATGGAGCATCATTGTTGATAGGAAATATTACTTCTAGCAAGGTATTTGAGTTGGGAGAAGGCTCCAACGGAGATTGAGCCTCACGTTCAATTGATCAGGCATTTTTATACTTGAATAAAGTATTGAGAGATGGACCCCAACGTAGTGGATTAGGGTATAAAATCAAATAATGTAAACATTAATTCTATAAAGTTATAAGTTCATATAGGTTTTGATAGACCAAGCAGAAAATTAGTGCCAACTTAGTCAATCCATTTGGAGGAAACTCCGACCGGTCGGCAAGCAATCGGACAAGGAAGCGGAAGGCCAAGGAGGAGAAGCACAAGAAGTCATCGTCCTCAAGGGTTCGTATGCTCCATTCATGTACGTTCTTTCGCCAAAGTCCAAGTGATTTTACAGCTATTTCTCCTTTAGATGCATACAAATAATGAGCATACTTGTCGACATGCCACCACTGTTCCCTTTTCACCACGTAGAATAGAATACACCGCGTCGTGCATGTCGTCTAGCGTGTACTCAGCAGAGCTTCTTTGGCGCATGGCAGCAAGAGTAAAACCAATAAGTTTGAATTCTTTGCCGCCAACTTTACCCTATCTAAGGTTAGGGTAAAGTTGGCGGCAAAGAATTCAAACTCCCCCGCGAACTTTACCCTATCTAAGGTTAGGGTAAAGTTCGCGGGTTTCTCGACGAGAAATAGAGACATTTGATTGGGCCAAAAATGTCTATGAAATTCCATGACTTGAACGTTTACGTTAGTAATCTTTTCACGCGATGAGATGAAGAGCAACTTGATTGTAAAGATTTTATCGTCAAGATTTTAAAGTCGCTATTCCCACAGCATGCACTTCCTCGTCGGGTTCATGAATGAAGTCGCAGGGCATTTGAACGCTCGGGCAAAGTCGAGATTGTTTTGGAGAGCGCCAAAGACACGGAAGCGAGCGGGAGGATGGACATCCAACAATTGAGTTCGCAGCACAGAGTCGCTGAACTTGCCGCACCACGTTTGAGCAAACGACAAGAAGAAGAGCTTCTCGCCCGTCTCGTTGGTATACTCTGACGCGTGTGACTTGATGTACTCTTTGTACGCGCGGAAACTCGCCTTGACTCCTCCGTTGTCGGCAATCGTTTCGCCAAGTGTCAACTCGCCCTTGACACTGTCCAAGACGATGCCCGTCGTTTCGCTCGCGACGTTGAAATTTCCGTACTGGTCGACGATGCACTGCGCCTTCTTTGCAAATTCGTAGGCCGTGTTGTTGCTCCACCACGACTTGATATCGCCATCCGCGTCGTACTGCCGACCGTGATTGTCAAAGCCATGCGTGAGTACATGGCCAATGACCATGCCAGCCGCTCCAAAATTTTGAGCTGGGTCGGCTGCTGGATGGAACAAAGGCGGCTGGAGAATCGCCGCGGGGATGATAATGCGATTCATGGCTGGAGAATAAAATGCATTGAGAGTTTGCGGGGAGATGGCAGACGTCCAATCTTCCTTGTTCACTCGCTTCCCCACGAGGTCAATCCTGGCTTTCGTTACGCTTTGGTGGAACTTCCACTGGTTGTTCAAGAATGCACGAGGAGCAAAGTCGACGTCCGAGTAGACGACCGAGTCGCGAGGACCACCGATTTGGCGAACGACCTTGGACAACTTGAACGTTGCATTCGCTCGCGTCGAGTTGTCGAGCCAGTCGGCGTGTTCAAAGCCGACCTGGATAGACTTGGTCACGGCGTCCACCATGTCGTTTGCCATCTTGGACGCGTCGGCCGACCATTTTTGTTGCAAGTAGTATGCGCCGACAAGTTTGCTCGAGAGTTCGCTTGCTGCCTTGGTGCATTTGTACTCGCGAGTGTCTTGTTTTGTGGCACCACGAAGCTGTCGTTGAAAGAAAGACCAGTGAGCGTACTCGAAGTCGGACGACAGACTTGGAGCCGACGCATGGAGCAATTTGTACTCAACGATCGTCCGCAAGGTTTCAAGGGAGGTCGCATTCAACAGCGCTTCCATCTTGTCAAAGTAATGCAAGTTGTAGAAGACGATGCGGTTGTCAGGACTGATGGGAGCGGTCGCTGTCGTGTTGAAGCGATACGCGCGGAGCATGGACCCAATCGTCATGGGGAACCTCTCGCTTGCACCATGGAGCGTGAATGGAAAGTAAACCGACGACGACGCCTCGGCGTCCATGGTTTCGAGCTTGGAGAACTCGAATCCGGCCGTGGATTTTTCAAATTGGATGACTTTGGCTGCGGTGACGATGGCTTGGTCGTAAGATCGACCAACTAATTGGAAGAGCGTGCTGATGTAGTTCGTGTAGTTGGCTTCCACGGCTTTCCAATAGGTATCGTTGATGTAGTAGGACGGAGACGTCAAAGGCAAGACGACTTGGCGGCCAAAGAGGGAGTTCACCGATGCGTTTTTGTCATCCACCGCGGTGACGAACGTCGCGAACATTGGAATGCCAAACTTGGTCAAGCCTGCTGCCTCACTGAGCAATTCGCTCTTCGACTGTGCGTTGCGAATCAAACGCAGTGGGCTGTCCAGCGGGGTCACACCGAGCGACTCCAACTTGTCCGTGTCCATGCACGACTTGTAGAAATCATCGTAGTTGGTATCGAAAAATGCCTTGACGACGTCGTTTGCTTCTTTCTCCATGATGCTCATAGTCGACACACTACCGTCCGAAGCTGGGATCGCCGTGTTCTTGTACCAAGCACCACAAGCATATTCATAAAAATCTTCGCACGGGTCGACTGTCGTGTCCATTCGGTCCGCCACCGACGGTGGAAAGCGTGTGATGGAACCAGCCATCGCCACAGTGGCCATGGCTCCAAGGGCTGCTAAGGCTTTAGCCATCGTGCGTTGTTGAAAGTTGGAAAATGGCCTGGACCGCCGCTTGCTTCGATTGCGAGACAGACTATTCACTTGGACGTTTGTTCGTGATCTGATACCAGAATTTTCAACCATGCAAAACCACGAGACGGACATCTACCAAGTCACACAACAGAAACATCTTCTCAAGCATCCTGGAGGAGGTTAGACCGACGGATGAGCGGAGAAAGGCAAACCATACGAGATCAAATGTCCATGGCGGGAATAGATCTTAGGTTCTTTGCAGGTTTTATTTGGGTTTATTGTGGTTTAATGAGGTTTTATACAGATTGTAGGTTTTTCTCATTCAAACTGCAATCTCCAACGTCGATTGCTTGCAACGCGATTGGAAATCCAATTACGTATTTGATTGCCAAACATTATAGCAAAACTCATTCTCTGCTCAAGTCGTGTTCTTCTCTGGAGGTTCTACTCGCGGTGATTGATGTTCAATGGTAGGCGAAACTGGATCGAGTTATTCCCACAGCGTGCACTTCTTACTTGGGTTCATGAACGTGTCGGCGGGGCAATTGAACACGCGAGCAAAGTCAAAGTTGTTTTGGAGTGTGCCAAAGATGCGGAAGCGGTTCGGTGGGTGAGGATCTGTCAAAAAATATTACAGTCCACAATCCGAGTATTTGCCACACCAGCTCTGTGCAAAACGACAAGAAGAAGAGCTTCTCGCCCGTCTCCTTGGTGTATTTGGACTCGTGCGTCTTGACATAGCTTTGATACGCTCGGAAACTCGCCTTGAGTCCACTGTTGTCTCCAATGTTTTCCCCCAAAGTCAGTTGTCCATTGAGATTGCCAATTACTTTGTCCGTCGTTTCACTTCTTGCGGTGAAATTGCCGTACTGGTCGACAAGACACTGCGCCTTCTTGACGAATGCCGCATCGGATGAATTGCTCCACCAGGGTGCTAAAAGTTGCCAACTGGATCGTAGTTGCGACCAAAGTTGTCGAATCCGTGGAAAATTTCATGCCCGACGACACCACCAAAGTTTTGAGCTGGGTCAGCTTGGGGGTCAAAGAAAGGAGGCTGCATCATGGCCGCTGCCACAATGACTCGGTTCTTCGTTGGATCATTGTACGCATTGACCGTTTGCGCCGACGTCTCCGTTTGCACCCACTCTTTCTTGTCGACTGGGGTGCCAACTCGGCGGATATTTCCCTCCATGGACGATTTGAACATTCTCCACGAGTTGACCAAGTACGCATCGGCGTCAAAGTCGACATCGTCGTACAGTTCTGGTGTTCCAGGTCCGCCTACTTGGTAATCGATCTTGGCCAACTTGTTCAATGCGTTCGTGCGCGTCCATCCATCCAACCACTCGGTCTTTTCAATGCTGCTCTTGACGGAAGCGACCAAGACATCCAGAATCTCCATGAGTTTTGTCGATTGAGCGGTCGACCACCTCTGTTTCAAATAGTACGAGCCCAAGAGATCGCCGAGGTTTTCCATCGCATCGACGGTGCATTTGACAGCGCGACTGGGCAGATTCGTCACGCCTTTGAGCTTTTGCTCAAAGAAAGCCAAGTGGGCCTTCTCAAAGTCAGACGACAAGTATGGAGCGGACACTTGAAGTAATCTGTACTCGACGACGGTCTTCAGGTCGTCCAACGACGTGGCATTGATGAGCACTTCCGTCATGTCGAAATAGCTCAAGTCGCTGAAGACTATGCGACTCTTTGGAGTGATCGGTTCAGGATACGTCGTGTTCAAGTCAAAGGAGCGGAGAAGCGGTCCGACCGTGGACGGGAAACGCTTGGCGGCATCGTACAACGAGAAGGGATAGTAGTCTTCACGAGACGCTTGGGCATTTTTCACCTCGAGGGTTGACAGCATCGAGCGAGCAAGCACCTTTTCAAACTTGATGATCTTCACGGCCGCATCCGAAGCGTCTTGTTGCGAACGTCCGGCGAGTTTCAAGACAGTGGTGATGTAGTTCTTGTAGTCGACTTCAAGGTTGGACCACAGGTTGTCGTCGAGATAATTCTCCGCGTTGGTCAATGGAAGGGCTGATTGCAGCGCAAAGAGTGTATTCGTCGTCGCGTCTCGATCGTCTCCTTTCACGAGTACCAGTGCGAACAGTGGCAGTTTGTACTTCAGTAGGTCGGCAGTGATGAGTAGTGCAGTCGAGTAAGTCGCTCTTGGTCTTGGCGTCACGAATCGCGCTGAGGGACCTGCTCAGAGGCGACACGCCAAGCTTCTCGACAGTGTCAGTGTCCATGCAGGACTTGTAGAAGGCACTGATCTTTGGTTCGTTGGACTGCAAGACCTTCACGATCACATCCACAATATCTCTCCGAATGACCGTAGTCATATCAATATAGACATCAACGTCGGCTTGGCTCTTGTACCAAGAGCCACACGCATATTCATAAAAGTCTTGGCATGGATCCACCGTCGTGTCGATCTTCTTCAAGACTGACTCGGGGTAGTCCGTGAGTGTTCCTGCACTTGCCGTAGCAAGCATGGCACCGAGGGCGACAACAACTTTGACCATTGGGTTTGAGATGGGGAAATTGAAAAATGATCCTTTCACCCGACAAAGTCCACGAATTGCATGTCGCTGCAGTCTGCGCTTGGCCACTACCAGGAATTCACTGTGGGTGCTATTGCTTACTGTTTATTAGCAGAGCGAGTTGTACTCGCAGTCAGCTACACTTGACGTGTCCTCCTACTCCGTGCTGACACATAGTACGAGCGAGGACGGATCTGTCGTTGGGTTGTATCAACCAAGTACCTGCCTGTACATGTAACGTTACTCCATATTGAAGAGCATTTTGAGATAACGCTCGTCCTTATGAACGATGAACCCGTCGGCTTGGCATGATCTCCGTTGCGTAGTAGTCAGCAATTCCTATCGAGCAACTCCGGTGTAAACAATAATTTGAATCTCACCATGCAAGCTCAAGACTCTTTTCCATAAAATTACGATCTCCTCATTGCATTCAACCAGAACTCATTAACTGCTTACTCGTGCATGTGTTCAATATCTAACGCATGCCTGAATGAGCGAAGCAGAGGAAGAAACAAGAAGATAGTCGTCTGTGTGCCAGATACATCTATGAATTTCCTGCTTGCAAAATTTGCTATCATAAGAAATTTTCGGATTGATTACAGAAGGAAATCTCACACAGAAATATCGTTTTGCAAAATTTGTCTATTGTCTGATTGACTCAAAATTTCCGAAATCGATGAATCAATCACCAAATCGAACCAGCCAATCAGCGTCCAGAGTTTGTTTAAACACACACAAAACACACACTGTAATTCATGTACCTTCCAATTATACTTGAATTCACTATTGCCAGATTGATCACACAAATTTCGTCGATTTTGATCAAAACCGTAAATTTGGATGAAAAAGACAATACATGCCAGTCAATAGAGCTCTTTCGGAATTCCTTTGAGTTAGAGTTTGAGTCTCAAGTCATGTCACAAGAGACGAAAGTCAAATGAAAATTTTCACGCGTTTCGAAGACCAACCAATTTGAATTAGAGTGAGCGTTAACTAATGCAAGTCATGGTTGCAGTGTTCGATTGTGTTCAACGGCGTCTGATATGCAAAGAAGCAAGGACCCTGGCGACGAAGGAAGCCAAGAAGAGCTTGATGGTAGTGTTGGGCCCAACGAAGAGCTGTTGCAAGAGCTGTACGAGGAACCCGGCGCTTATGCTGGCAGCATGAAGAAGTCCTTTGGTTGCGCCGATGACAATGTTTTGCTGAAGGCTGTCAACGAGACAAAGCCTTGGCGAGCTGGCAATGGCCAGATCATGCAATGTTGGGCCGAACTGGCCGTAGATCTCCGTGAAAACCGTCGCTTTCGTGTGGCAAAAGACGGCCCAGGATGCAAGACGCGGTTTGACAAACTTGTCAAAGCTTATGCTGCATGTTCACTCGCTGCTATAAGACGTAGTGGAACAGACGAGGAGTTTGGTGAGTGTGAACAACTTCTTGAAGATATAATATCTCAAATAAGTGACTATAAAAGCGAAAGGGACGAGGAAACCGCAGCTGGTATGGCTAAAAAGGATGCAATCGAGAAGTCTGGAACTCTTATGAGTCAACTGGCAATGGAATCTCTATCTTCAAGCGACGATTGTGGAGACCGCAAGAATACGCCATCCAAACGTGGGAGAGTAGAAGGTCTTTTCGACATCATCTCAAACTCTGTCAATGACATGGCTCGCGAGGACCCAACAATCACAGCTTTTACAACGTTTTTGAAAATCCGACTTGAGCAAGACGATGAACGAGAAGACAAGAGACAACGCAGAGAAGAAGAACGTGAACAAAAGCAGCATGAAAGGGATATTGCTCGCGACAAGATGAACCAAGAATTCTTGTTGAACATCATGCGAATTGCCCGAGGAGGAGACATCAAGTAATTGATATTACATCATTATTTCTTTGTTTTAACATCTCCTAGCTAGCATCACATCATGGAGAGCATCTTACTGAGTAGATCCAAGATAGTCATCAAGAGAAGGGGCTTCAACGTGGAAATACATCGTGATCTGGTTCCCAAAGGGTTGCAAGCAGAAGTGACAGTTGGTCAAGAGTACAGCCACGTAGAAGAGCTTTCCAACAGGAGTGCGGCGACTTGCATCTTTTTTGCGTCGAAGACAAATGGCCAGAGAGTTTTCAATCGTCCAAAACTCCATTCAACGGCTTCTCGCACCTGGCTCATTCGACTGTTGAAGCGGCTCTCGGTGCTACCAGGGGCTGGACGGGGGAAAGGGCATATAATGTAGCTATTGCAACCGTACGCGGGGTCCCCATAGACTATGCGGCCATCAAATATCTTATCATCGTCTGCACGCATGACATCCAGGAGCTTACTGTAGCTAAGAACTGTACTGTCGTGGCGCCCTTCAACAGGGCCATAAACACTTTGAATAATGCCATCAGGAGTTGTGACAGCCTGCCAATTTAGACTGTGCCTTCGTGGGTGGCCATTGTAAACTGAACGCTGGAGATTTTCGTTGCGACCTCGACAGCCGGCTCGAGGCGAAGGTCGAGCGATATATTGCTTGGTTCCTACTATTAGATTAGCTCATGGACATGCAAAGGAAGTTTAATTACCATCTATAAATGCCCAGCAGTTGTCGAGAGGTGAGCCTTTAGCCTTCACAGCACAGCAGTAAATGTCCATGCGATCTGCTACGAGCTTGCGATTCATGTATAATAAGTCGGCGAATGCTGAATACAACCATCTTGCTGTAAATAGAAATATACAACTTATTGCGCTTGTCGATCCCCAAATTCGTTTGCTATAGTGAACAATTTCGAAGGTTCTGTCAGGCGACGACAGAGAACTGCAAGCGCCTCCAAACGGGTCACTTTGTCACCTGAAGGAGTTACGATGTTCTCCGACAGCCCCAATTTGACCGACAGCGTTTGAAGTTGTGGCATTGTGAATCTGTAGCGCTCAATTTAAGTGGCATCGTCGAGTGCGGGGTTGAATTCGTTGGTGTAGTTGACGACTCCAGATGGCGGACGCAAACGCAGCAAATGTAGCTTGACACAATCGAGTAGCAGCTTCTTCAGGACACGTCGACTGCCCTTGGAACATTGGACGAGGAGAACCATGAGAGCGGTGGCTTGGTCGATCGTCAACTTTGGCAAAAGAAGGGCCATTGATGTCTTTTAAGTCTGTGTGTTACTCCAACCTGCTGCTGGTCGAGTGATCCTTTAGCCAATCATTTAAACTCCCCAAACTCGAGATGAGCTTGAGACTCACGACCATTTGAGTCAACAACAAACAACTCCAGAGTTTGGCAAAATCAAATCAACCAATCATATTTCTCTAAACAATATGTCCAATTTCAAGTCAAACTCAACATACTTTCGAAAGACCTCTAATGTATCAATGAATTGTTTGTGCCACACACCAGTTGCTACGAGAGGTTGAAGAGCCAAAGTGCTGTCGACACGAGCTCCTGAACTAACCTCGATATGAAACACAGTGGCATAATAGCGATGCAACAAGCTTCTCGTACGACTCAATCAATCTTGTTTTCGTGAAACTAATAAGGAAGGGCCTGGTCGCCGAACATGCTTCAGGGACGGCTTCAGGCTTCTGATTGGTCAATTCCAATAATTTCCGGATAATGGGGTCGTTCGTGCTTTTCGGATAAACTCAGGCAGGACACATTTTCAAGAAAATCGAAAAAATACTTTTTGATATTTTTCAAAAAAACTTCCAAAAAATTCCGGATAACGTTCCTGCCTGGCAGGGAAGAAATAGCGCCTGGTAATCTTAGGGCTTGGTTATCTCTTTGCATCATATATCCCATTTTCTTCATTCATATAATCATAAAGCGAAGAGTTTGCATTCATGAATGTATTCCTATTCCCACAATGGGCACTTCTTTGCCGGATTCATGAACGTATCAGCAGGACAATTGAAGACGCGGGTGAAATCAAAGTTGTTTTGAAGTGCGCCAAAGACACGGAATCGTGTTCGTCTTGCAAAAGGGCTTGTAGTGCAGCGTCCGAGTTTCTGCTGCACCAACCTTGAGCAAAGGACAAGAAAAAGAGCTTCTCGCCCGTCTCCTTGGTGTACTTGGACTCATGCGTCTTCATATACTCTTGGTATGCGCGGAAGCTCGCTTTGAGACCGCCATTATTACCCATGGTTTCACCTAAAGTCAACTGTCCATCGACGTTGCCAATCACTTCACCCGTCGTTTCGCTTCGAGTGGTGAAATTGCCGTACTGCTCGACAATACATTGGGCCTTGCTTTGAAACGCTGCATCCGATGAATTGCTCCACCAAGGGGCCAAGTTGCCCACCGCGTCGTAGTTGCGACCAGTATTATCATATCCATGCATGAGTTCATGGCCAATGACCATACCAACTCCGCCAAAGTTTTGAGCTGGATCCGCTTGAGGGTCAAATAATGGAGGCTGAAGGATTGCAGCAGGAACGACGATGCGGTTAAGACTTGGAACGTAGTTTGCATTGGTATCCTGGGCTGAGATTCCTTCCCACACTTTCTTGTTGACAGGCTTACCGAGTTGTCCAATATTCTCTTCATTGACAACTCTCGATATTTTCCAATGGTTCTCCAAGTACTCGTCATCGTCAAAGTCGATGGTCTTGAACAATTGAGGCTCTTCTGGCCCACCGACTTGAGAAGCAATTTTGGACAATTTCGTCAGCGCATTCGTGCGAGTCCATTCGTCAAGTCAGTCGGCCTTTTGAATCCCAGTCTTGACGGAAGCAGTCAGCTCGTTCACAAATTCCATCGCCTTCGTGGACAGATCAGACGACCATTTTTGCTTCAAGTAATATGTTCCCAGCAGATCATTTAGTTGCTTGGCTGCGTCTGCACTGCATTTACTGACGCGATTTGGTGGACTCTCCATGCCTTTCAGCTTTTGTTCGAAGAATGTCCAGTGCGCCTTTTCAAAGTCGGACGACAAGTATGGAGCCGAGGCTAGCAGGAGCCTGTACTCAATGACCGTCTTCAAGTCTTCCAGAGACGTTTTATTGAGAAGAGCTTCCGTCTTGTCAAAGTAGTTCAAGTCATACAAGACAACTCGATTGTTTGGAGTGATGGGTTGGGGAGAAGTGGAATTTAATCCATACGTTCGAAGCAAGGGTCCAATTGTGAATGGAAATCGCGTGGCCGCATCGTACAAGGAGAATGGATAGTACTCTTGTGGAGATGCTTGGGCCAAAAAACTCTCCACGGTTGACAACATGGAGCGTGCTAGCGTCTTCTCAAAGTTGATGATCGTGGCTGCAGCATTAGCAGCCTCATCCTTCGAGCGTCCGACCAATTTAAACGTTGTTGTAATGTAGTTCTTGTAGTCGTCTTCAATACCAGACCACGCTTTGCCGTCGAGGTAGTTATCTTTAGTCGTCAAAGGCAACTTGTCTTGTAAAGCCAAGAGTGAATTCGTCGTAGCGTCTTTGTCATCGCCTTTCACGCCAATCAATGCAAAACCAGACACGTCATGTTTGGCCAGGTGAGAAGCCACTTGGAGCAAGTCCTTCTTAGACTTTGCCTTGCGAATCAGCGCGAGAGACTTGCTCAAAGGCGACACTCCAAGCTTCTCCACCGTGTCAGTGTCCATGCATGCCTTGAAGTAGGCTCCAATTTTCGGCTCGTTTGACTCCAAAATTTTCTCAATCACGCTTTGAGCTTCGAGGCCTAAGAGGCTTATGGCGTCAACCTGTCCTTCAAAGTCGGTGCGGTTCTTCATCCAAGTGCCACAAGCATATTGATAAAAATCTTGGCATGGATCGGCCGTCGTGTCAATGTTCTTGATAACCGACTGGGGGTATTCCGTGAGTGTTCCAGCAGTCGCCACCGTAAGCATAGCGCCGAGGGATACAACAACTTTGGCCATGTCACTTGAGCGAGTAAAAATGAAAATGATCCATCCCCTGCTGGCAAAACTTTGTGTACAGTCAGCACGTTTGAGCGTAGGGTTGAAGGAACTCTTGGCTTTGATGTCAATAGTAGCACGTGACGACGTCTGCAGCCCGTTTGGTCTGTGCTGAACGATCAAAGGGGTCGTAACTTTCCAAATCACTGCATGGTCAGCCAATTACACAGCATTTATCACGCCAAACATGCGTTCGGTTGTACTTTCACTCCAAGACATTGCTAGAAATAGGATGGTGATTTCTTTGAGTACGACAAATTCGTACTCAACTCATTGACTCGTTGAGATTTCTGACACTAAAGCTCTTCCCGAGTGCCATAACTTGCAACAAGACAGTAAAATCTTCGCAACTTTGCCCTCAAAATTGGCCGTTGAATATGCAGTCTAATGTTCGTACAGCACACACACCCAGTCCCACTTTCACAAGTGCATGAGATTGTCAATTCATGCTCGACAGCTCGACAGCCACTTCCTTTCCCACGACATCGCACCAACAACAACAAACTTTCAACCTTCAAGTTGGTTTATGTGCAATCGATAGCTTTATGTGCGTACATTGAGTAAGCCCACCCGACTCTGAAAAGTTTGAATTCCAAAATGTCCAAAATGCTGGTAACCATGGAGTTCACTCGATTGCCTTCATTTTCAAATCGTGAATATCCAAGGAGATATATCATTGTTCTTCTTTGCTCTTTTAAAGGGCAGTCGATCTGGACAGAGATTGTTCAACAAAAATATCCAATTAAAGAGAAATATGCACACCTAGGAGGAGTCGGTGGTAATATTTTTGATGAGATCTTGGGCTGTGTTGAGCAAATTGATCGGGCTCTTTCCGTCCGTGATCAAATAACCATTCAGGCCAAGCGCCGACAAGAGTTTGACTTGGGCATCGGGGCCAACACGTGCCATTTCGACCATTGTATCCTTTCCAATTGCATCCATCATGCTTCTGAACTTCTCAGCTTCGATGGACATGAGCTGCTGCTTCTTCGAGATTTCAAGTTCGGCCATTTGTTTTGCATGGAGGATTTCCAGCTCATGTTCTTGTTTGAGACGCAAGATATTGCTTTCATGCTCAATTTGTTGAGCTTTCACGCGTAATTCAGCTTGCTTGACAGCGGCCAACGCTTGGATTTCAGCAGCTTGAGCTGCAGCTTTAGCTTGAGCAACGGCAAGACCTTCAGCTTCCACTGCTGAACATTGCGCACTCAACTCAACAAGTTGCTTGCGTGCCCTTTCAGCAGCCGTTTGGTTCTCCAACTGCTGAGTAACGAGAAGACCCTTTGCTTCTTCTTCTTCCTTCATCGCCACTGCTTTGGCCTTAGCTTCTTGAGATTTTGTCGTAATTTCAATCGCAAGCTGGACAGATTTTTGCAAACTCTCCCGAGTCTGCGTGTCCACAGGCTCAGCCGACTGAATATCTACATTTGTGATAGCCAACAAGTTGGCTGGGAAGAGTAAATGCGATCGGAGCTTGTTCGTTGCAGGGTCGATGCCAAATATCGACGTGCGGATGATTTGAGCTACATTACTATGAGGCCACGCTGGCGACAAGATGTCTTACCGCTGTGTTTGTGGAAATGATCAAAAGTTTCAACGGCTACAGCGCCGCGAATGCGCGAGGCAAGTGTTTTGCATGCATCACCAACGAAATCCTTAACCGAGAAAATCCGAGCGGCAGTGTCCTGGTCGCGGTTTCCAACTTCAAAATGCCAATTGTAAGCAATAGTTAGCCGCAAGCGAGCGTGATCTGACGTCTCAACCGTGATCTAGTTCAGAACAAATTAGTTGACAGCAAGATCATCGCAAGAATGTACTTGATCCCGCATAAAGTCTGGGCCGAGTTGCAAACAGAGTGTTTTGATCACTTTCGGCACCTTCGGAACACCCCCAGAGAGTTTGATGACTGTAAATTGCTCTTCGGGATTGAGCATCACAAGTGTTGGACCAAATAGAATGCGAGACATAGTCGAACTGTAGTCGTAGACTTGGATGGCAGTGTTGTGAGGAACTTCAAAGGTTACGACCCGTGTTGGGTCGCGAGGTTTCAGAGGCGCCGACACCGCGATCTCTGTGTCAATGTAGGAATCTTGCTGGAGCAGCTCTTCAATCTCTTCCGACAAGGGTTTTGACCAGAGCTCTTCTGTTGGTTGAAGCATATATGTCGACCCCGTGACAGCCCGAACTTTACCAGTTTTGGTGTCTCGAACGTAAATACCTAGAACATGGCGACTGAGTTCTTTGGATGGGTCTGATGAATGGTACCTTCGTTTTTATCGAGTGGAATCGCACGACGAATTTCCAAGACATTGACGGCAATCGGTGGAATATATTCGCAAGGTCCGTAGACCATCCACTTGACACCAGGCTCTCGAACATCCGTCGTCGTGCTTTGATGGTTTGTTCGTTCGTCAACAAATCTCTCCGTGGCTTGAAGTAGAACAGCCTCATCGTCGGCGAGAACATAGATATCTTGGATTCCATTTTCCAACGACTCGCCAGGCTGCAAGAAGAAACTTGTCTCGCCCTTGCGGAGTTCTCGTGTTCCGAGCACTTGCACACCACCTTCTGTTACGGGATCGAGAACGACGCAATATTGTCGGTTTGTTAGGGTAGTAATCGCAACCGAGCCAACGATGGCCTCGTGAACATCTTGGACGTGAGTCTCGGCCATCTTTGAGGTCACGAGCCATTCCTCACCAGCCTTACGTTGCACGCCATAGATATCCTTAAACGTTCGCAAAGCACGGAGGTAGAGGGACACTTTGTCTGTGAGAATTGTAGCATGGACGATACCAACAATTCTTTCGTCCACTCGAGGGAGATACATTCCTGGTGTTCGAACGAGCCATTCTTCGCCGGCTTCACGCGAGACACCAGTCCAGTCAACGCATTTCTTTTCAGCTCGAAGTTTGAGTGCTTCGTTCGTCTTGATTACAGTCGCATTGATAGTTCCAACCACATCTTCTTCAACTCGAGGGATATACGTAGCTGGGCCAAGAAAAAGCCACTCGTCACCAGCCACGTGTCCATCAAAGTCTCGATTTGCGCGTAGTCGCAGGGCCGAGTTCGCAGTTAGAACCGTCAATGGTTCAACGCGTCCGACTTGAACTTCGCCAAAGTAGAGAGGAAATGGATCAGGGTATGCGCTTGCAACCCGGATTTCACGTTCACCATGCAAGAGTTTTGCTTGTCCATATTTGTCGAATACAATCGCTCCAGAAGCATCCCTCAAAACTGGATTTTCCACGACAACATAGCTTTGCGTTGGAACGATCAGCATGGGGAGCGGGCCCGCCACAATCTTCTCATGGTCTTGACGCGTATACGTTTGAGGACCTGAGAGAACGCGCGTTACGTTCACATTCGTGTCGAGAACGTGCAGGTATTGATATGGCGGGAGTCGAATCACACGGGTAATTTCGTCCATGGCGGAAAGGCGGCAAATCCAAAAATGACTTATTCGATGGATCTTCTTCAAAGTGTTGGTCTTCAAGAATAAGGTCAGGAAATTCAAAATAGATCACAGAATATTTTCCAATTATTGTCATTTTCAACCAAATTTGTGGTTTTGACCAAAAAGCGAATTCATTTTCAAATCGATTTCATCAGCTGAAGTGGTGTGTGTCAGTGTGTTTTGCGTGAGTTAGGTAGCTGATCGATTCTGATTGGCTGACTAATTTTTAATTTTTATTCTAGCCAATCAGAGAAGCCCGTTCGATTCGCTCAAACCGTTCCTCACAATTTTGTATCAAAAGCACAATAATTCCATAGAATTAAAAAGACATCCAAATATTTCATATATACAGATAGAAACATTGAATATAAAACAAGAAATAAAATAATCAAAATTATATTGTGTCTCTAGAAAAAAACTGGAATCTTGCAAAGAAAAAATCGACGCAGCCATTTTGACGCAAAAATGATGCAATACAAACTTCAAATGAAATGACATTGAATGCTTCGAACATGTTTTTCAAACATTTAAAACGCTTGAAATTACACTATTTAACGTTCATGATCGAGAAAATGCTTGCATAAACCTTAAATAGTGTATGCGTCAATTAATTGAAACATTTTCGAAACATCTCAAAACTCCAGTTTTGGACCCAAACGACAATAGTCAAGATTTAAATAATTCGACTAACTACTATGACAGTGGATATGGATGCCATTTGATTGTCGTTCCAGAGACTGTCGTCAAGATCATCTCATCGCGACATGTCATGGAAGAGAGTCTTTGCAAGATTCTGCAGCATGGACTGTGCTATTGAACTGATGAGGGCAAGAAGAGATGTTGGACGTCAGACCAAACTATCAACACACTGAATCACGATACTGTACTGTAGATAAAAGATAGGAAGGTATTGTGGATTCGCTAGAAATTTCCGAATTTGGATTAATTTTTTGTATCAATCTCCAATCGCCAATACATTGGATGAATAAAAATTAGAACAGTACTTTCATGGGAACAGTACTTTCTCTCAAATTTTATTCAGCCAATCACAATCGCCCAAAATATTTATCAGCCAATGGCGTCGATTGGTGAATCGATCCGCCGGCGCGATTCGATTGAACGCTTTCTTGAGGGATAAAAATCCCTCGTTTTTTGATAATCTCGGATCGTATTGGTACTACTTCAAGTTTGTATTGGTTTAATCCTCAAATCAAAATTTGAGGGACTTTCATCCCTCTCTATATATTGAAAAGAGGACATCCATTTGGAGAATTAGGATTAATAGAATTTTGACACTTTTATATTTTAGAACCTTCGACACTTTTGAACGGAATACAATATCAATTTAGAGAGAAAAATTACAGTAGGGGCGGGTCAACTCGTGAAAGTGAACATGTCCTGGCGTGACACTTTGGTTGTTCTTGAGAGTGCCGAACGGTCGCGGACAGAGACATGATGGGGAAGAATACGACGTGTATTTGCCTCTTGTACTGCCGAACTGCGATGAGATTCGTATTCTCTACTGGGACATTCGAAATGGCACAGGGAGGGGATGGGCAATTCTCGCAGGACTCTCTTTCCTCCGCCCGCGATTGGCTAAAATCCACTTTTTCGTTGAAGTGACTCCAAGGAAACATGGAACCAAACCCTAAGGCCGTGTTCGGTTTGAAAATCATGATCGCATCTTGATTCTCCCATGCAAAACCTATTTGGGTCTTTCAAGGGATTAACAACATTCATGAGAATCCATATTCACTCTTATGAATCTACCTGATTCAAAATAGTTGAGGTAGATTCTAAAAATCATGATTATCCCACCAAAGTGGATTATCCCAGTGTTCCTTGAGGAACGGAAGGAAATTTCGCTAATTCACATATGGTTTGTGGTCGTTTTCTATTGAATAAAATTTGTTCAGAATCAACTTGAATCATGATTCTTTGCCAAGTCGAACACGGCCTAAGGTACCAGAGCTCGTCCTTCAACCTTCCACCATGCTTCTGGTCGAGCAATGTTGTCGCACTTGTCTCTGTATTCCTCAAGCACATCACTTCATCATTTAGCTGCAACGACGGGGGAAATACTCTGAGCAGTCGATTGAAGACCAGCAAACATAGTCTTTTCACGAAGAATGGCAAGGCAATGTTGGGACCGAAAAAGCGGGCACAACGGGAAAACATTATGGCCTCATTGGCGTGCTATCGTGACGTGGGTTGGTAGTCATGTCATCTAATCGTCAGTTAATTCCAACACAAGAGCCCATCATCAATCACTTGTTCGACTTGTGATCCTTGGATGCAGCAGTGTTGCTAAGAGGCATTTGATTTTCTTTGGCAGGAATTCATTGCTGCGGGCCACTTGAAATGGATGGCCGCTCGGTTCAAGTGTTAGGGCTCAATTGTTTTTGCTTTGGCTAGTCATTGTCTGGTATATTCAATACGATATACCGCTGGATATAATGGTCCAGCAGCTCGATCAAATACTCTGTCTGCTCCGATATGTTCGTCATCTCCACAAACTTTCTTCGAATCCTCTGTCGCCATGGGAAGTTAATACATCACTGCAGTACCTTCTCGGTCTTCGAAATCAGTTGGGGATGTATCAAAATGCTGCCGTAGGTATGTTTGAACTCTGTGGAGCTGTTGTTCACAAAATACAGCGAATATGTCGGAATCGTGTCCTGGGCCAACTTGCTAGATCCCTCAAGAGTCCTGCTGTGCAGTTGTAGCAGCGACAGGAGCGGTCATTACATTCTCAAGGCTGTTACAAGCTTCTCACTATGAAGAAAACAGATTATCCAAATATACGATTCAAAGGAAACTGGGGACTGAAGGGATTGCGATTGCCTTGGGGGATGAGTCTGTCAACTTGTCAACTCTATTTTGCAACTTTTGTCAGATGACACTGCTTCTAATTGGTAGATGTCCAAGTACATTCTGTAATGGTTATCTCATACTTGTGATTGGAGGAAATATTTTTCAGAGATTATATTTTCTTTTCCAAAGACTCGTCGTCACCTAATACATCCGAAGAACCGTGTAATTTCAACAACGTCAGGCTTTTAGAAATGCTCTCAATGTTACCGTAACTTATGAAGCAAATATCAAGGATTCATGTCCGTGATGAACTTATAATGAGCTGGTGTCACCGGGCGCAGAGGATATCAGACGCGTGTGAACTGCGACTGAAGTGTAAGAGTGAATTAAAGTTAAATCAACCTAAGTCTCAAGCTTCTCTTGTTTCTCGTTGGCTGTCGCTCAGCCTCGCTTAGGCTTCAACTTCTCTGGCCTCCCAAGGCCAGTCGTTCTCTTAGCAGAGCGCGGGGAACCGCTACTGCAGGGCGCTAGGTCAATGCGCAGACCGCGCCCTCATCTTATGTACCTGCCAGACATGGCACGGTTACATCCTCCCACACTTAGGGCGAAAGCCCGTAAGCTTTGCAGAGATGCCTCCCTCGCTGGGGGCAATCCATTCACAGTCCCGTCTGAACTAGGACTGGTGTGTTCCAACTGTCACATTGGCTCTCCGACACAGGATGCGATCTGACTTTTGATCAAATGCCAGGCTTTACAGCCTCTCGCAGTGGCACGCCCGATCCGGTCAAGTTTCGAGATTTGTTGGCGCAATTGCCTTCTCGCCTGCGCGGCGATTCAAAAAGTGATTTTGCGGCGGAAGTTGCCTTCGCAGTGACTTTGTGGGAGTCCTGCAACCCCGTAATCGTCGATATGGCCGAGTGGCCTTCGATCCGACAAGACCAGCTCCGCTTTGGCGGCATGCGCGCGTTTGTTCCTGTTTCTCCCTTGCGGGACGAAACTAAATTTGAGTACGTGGCCATCTGGGCCAACCGAATGCTGGCGCGTATTTCGCTCGACACCACGACGTGGCCCCACAACTACGCTAAGTTCCAAGAGCGTGTTGTTTATTTTGCGCCTGAGCGCCATGGCTTGAAGGTACGCCTCGCTGCCGAGACCGTCGGAGCGATCGCTGTTGCGTACCAAAAGCTGAGAGTAGTCTATGTGAGTCTGGACCAAGGTCCGCTTCTCTCACCCATGTGTCCGTAGGAGCCGCCTCCGAATTTTGCGCCGGGAGGCGATACTCGCGGCCGTGCTGGCCCCAGCGCTGCGCGACAATCCGCGCGCCGTCGTCGCGCCCCTCGTTCTTGCTCTCGCTCGACCGAGCCTGAGGCGAAACGTTCGCGCCGAGAGGCGGGGCGTAGTCCGAGTCGGGACCGGCCGAGATATGCGCTGGACGAACATCTGTACCAGCTGCGTGATGAAGTTGCGGAGCTGACCCGCCAACTTGGTCACTCCGAACAGGAGTTTGAAGGTTGGCTTCAGGACCTTCAAGATGAGCTCCAGACTGAGCGCGAGAAGCGTCGCGACTTGCAATCGCGCTTCGAGAAGATGTCGAAGCTCTGCGAGCAACACGCGGCGACCGCCGAGGGCTTGATGAACTGGGCCCGCGCGATGGATGTTCACCGCGAATGTTTTTACAAGAAGAGCTCGGAGCTCGAGCTGCTTGTTGAGCGTCTCGCGAAGGAGAGAGATCGTGTGGACGCGCATCTTCAAGCGCTCTCCTCGAAGATCCAACAGGACTACGTTCCGTTTGAGGAACTGAAGAAGGGGTAACCGCGTCCTGAGGCATGTGTCTCTTGAGCTTGCCCGTGTAGATGACGGGATGGATGTCCCAGTCATCGGGCAGTTCGAGCTCGTAGTCCACTGGACTAATAACGTTTCGAATAGGAACGGCCCCAACCAAGGGCAGCGAAGCTTCGAAGGGCCGCTAGGTCCTTTCACGACCGACCGATGCACGTAGACTAGGTCGTTAACCGAATACACATTTGTATTTCCTCGGTTGTGTTTGTTGGCCTGACGGGCCTGTTTCGCTTGAGCACTGGCGATATTCTCGCGTAGGCGCAGTAACAATGATTCGCGCGACGACGCGAAATGTTCGACAGAAGCGGCTGTCCGCCGCGGAACATCATCGGAGATTCCTCCCACACTTAGAACAGGACGGTCCACGTCCGAGGGGAGGGAGTCGCGGGTGCTTCAGATGCACCGCGTAGAAGGGCGTAAAACCCGTTGACGCATGAACGGACGTGTTGTAGGCAAAATACGCTGTTGGCAACATGGAACTCCATGTTTTCGGCCTAGACAAAGCATAGCTTCGAAGGATGTCTTCGAGAACGCGATTCGCGCGTTCGGTCTGACCATCAGACTCTGGATGGTCCGAGCTGGACATGTTTAACGTCGTCCCGCAGAGCGCGAACAGCGCTCATCAAAAATGGGAAGTAAACCGAGGGTCTCGATCCGAGACGATACTGGACGGGAGTCCAAAATGACAATAGACGTTGTCAAAGAAAAGGCGTGCTGACTGCTCCGCCGTGATGGATGCCTTAACTGGCAGCGCGATCAGGTACTTGGATGCGCGATCGACCAGGGTGAAGATACCAGTATTGCCCGACTTGTCACTGGGCAAGCCAAAAATGAAGTCCATGCTGACGGACTCCAACAGTTCCAGTGGGACGTCGAGGCTCTGTAGCGGAGCTTGCGAGTGTGGGGCGGCCTTGACGGCCTGACATACGCCACACGATGCAACAAAACGTGCCACCGCCTTATACAGGCGAGGCCACCAAAATGAACGGGCGACGGACAGATATGTCTTCTCGCGGCCAAAATGGCCGCCGCTCGGGGTGTCGTGAAATTCGCGGATGATCGCCGCACGGAGAGTCGGGTCGCACGGCACAGCCACTCGTGGGGCGTCCCCCTGAGTGACTGAATACCACAACAAATCGTCGTGGAAGGTGAAACGTCCGATCTGGACTACCTTGGTGGAAAGCGATTTGCCAGCGGTAATGGCATCAATCGTCCGGCTAAGGGCAGGATCGAGGCTGTACGCTCCTCGAATGCGATCAAACAAGTCCGAACGGACTTCGGATAGGGCAGACAGGCAGGGAGGTTCCTCCTCCGCTGGACGGCGCGACAGCGCGTCTGCAATGACGTTGATACGACCTGGTTTGTACTCAACAGTCATGTTGTATTCCGCGAAAAACGCGAGCCACCTGGCCATCCGGTCAGAGATGTGCGGCGAGTTCACAGCAGTCCGTATGGACGCGTGATCCGTGTATACCGTAAACGGCTTCGAGCCGAGAAGGTAGATGCGGAATTTGACCAAGGCGTATTTCATCGCCAGTAATTCTAGGTCATGAACCGGATAGTTGCGCCCAGCAGCGCGCAGCTGCCGTGACTGATAGGAGACGGGTCGGTCACGACCCTCGTCATCCTTTTGCATGAGGCAGCAACCTATTGCTCGCACAGATGCATCACAGACGACCGAGAATGGTCGATTGAAGTCAGGCAACGCCAGGATCGGCGCTTGCGTGAGGCTGGCTTTGATGCCGTCAAAAGCCTCTTGACATTCTTGTGTCCAGTCCCACTGGACATCCTTCATTAGTAGCCGCGTCAGCGGCGTTGCGATGTCGGCAAAGTTCTTTGAAAACTTGTGTAGGTAGGTCGCAAGACCAAGCCAGCTGCGGAGCTCTGTCACAGTGGCCGGGACCGGCCAAGTTGTGATCGTGGTGACTTTGGCCGGGTCTGGCCGACATCCATTGATACCAACGTACTCCCCGAGTACGGGTATTTCTTCAACGCCGAACATACACTTCTGTAAGTTGGCATACAATCCTGCGTCGCGCAGCGTCTGAAAGACCTGCCGCAGGTGTCCAAAATGGACTTGCACGTCGGTGCGATTCTTGTCTGCACGGCTGTGCACGTATATGTCGTCGAAGTACGACGGCGCAAAGTCGCGCAACGGGCGCAACTTTTGCATGACCATTCGGTTGAAGGTCGCTGGGGCATTGGCGAGCCCTTGTGGCATCACCAGCCACTCCCACAGCATGCCCGACGGCGTCGAGACAGCTGTCTGGGAATATCACATGCGCGCATGAGGATTTGATAAAATCCATCGCGCAGATCGATCGTTGAAAAGATCGTCGAGCCACCCATGCTGTCAATGATGACATCTTTCCTGGGAATTGGCGTTTGCGCCGGGATGGTGGCTGCGTTCAGCTTGTTATAAGCATGAACGATTCGCCAAGAGCCGCTAGGCTTCTTGACGCAGAAGGTCGGACTCGAGTGTGGCGACGTACTCTCCCGTACGTGCCCCGCCTTCTTGCGTGCAGCGAAGAATGAGTAGATGAACTCGACTTGCTCACGTGGTAGTGGCCACTGTCGAGTGACACACCACTTTGTCTCTGGCGTCAAGTCAATTTCATGACGCACGCCCTTGTCCTTGGGCAGTCTCGCGGGAACTTCCTCCGGGAAGATATCCTCGTATTCCTTCACGAGGGGGTAAAACGGGCTCGTTCGGAGCCTATCCCATACGCGAGAGTGTGCTGGCGGTGTCTCGCCAGCTACGTCCGGATCCTCCGCGGACGTCGTATTGAGGTCAATCTCGTCGACACTCTGTATCACTGCGATACTGGTGATGCGCTGGGAGCGCAGGGCACTTCTAAACTCGGCAAAGCTCATTTCTTCGAGCTTGCATATTTCTTCAGCTGTCTTCGGCAGCTCAGTCAAGTCGCAATGCGACAAAATGACATCTTCAACAAAGACGCGCCCAGGCACGGGCAGCGTCGGCATAGGATTGCGCTCCAACGCATCCTCTTCAACGATCACGTCTCCGTGCACTCGGTCCGTCGGTGCACTCGCGAAGGAGACTTTAAGCCCGGTCCGTTGGGCATTACTCTTGTACACAGGCAACCCAGTCCGTCGGGTGTTTGCCCAAGTGTTGTTGAAGGCCTGACGGCCGATATCTTCCTTGGAAGACATAGGACCGCCCTGGCGTTTTGACTTTCCCGTAGCCGGGAGCTGACGCAGCGTAGCTAACTGCTCATCGCCAGCTGGCGAGGGGATGGGCTCATTACTCTCCCATATGGCTTTTGAGAAAGTCGGGGCCGACCTCATGAATGGTCTTGGCCCGCCAGTTTATGCAGGGCTGGTGTTTCTCCAACCAGCCCATGCCTAGGATGAGGTCCCAGCGCTCATCTAGGTCTATAACGAAGTAGTCTTCCAGACTACTGAACGTGCCAACCTGTGTTAACAGGCGCACTGATCTCTTGGGCGCGGTCACTACCGACCCATCACCCAACTTGACGCGCACAGTCTCAGTCAGAGACGTGCCGCTGTCGACCTCGGCATAGAGGCTCGCTTTCTCTTCGAGCGTCTGTCGACGGGCAAAATTCTTCGACGCTCCACAGTCGATTAAGACTCGGAGCTTTCGGGAGAAGCCCTCCACGGGCATCTCGACATGCAGCATCGTAGTATGCTGTCCCAGTTGACACAGTAATGTGTCAGAGGCTAGGTTCTGACGAACAGGCGGTATACCGGAACGCTCTTCATCAGAGCCTAGAGTTGTCCCAGTAGGCGCGAGGCGACCTACTGGGAGTTCTCTTTTCCCTGGCGATGGCCGTAGCCACGCCCACGATAGGCGCCACCGCGCGAGCGGTGTGGGGAGTAATTCGGGTTCTTCCTCGCCTGTGAAGGCTGAGGGCATTTTCTTACGAAGTGACCAGTCTGGCCACAATTGAAACAGCGGCGCTCTTCACCAGAGGCCGCTTCCATTCGCGAGATGTCCATGTCTGCTGAGACATCGGGGGATCCGCCAGAAGAGCGCGCCAAGCCACGCGAATGTTCCGTGTTCAGCGCGATGCTGATTGCCTCATTGAACCTCTGAGGCTGCAAACGGAAAAGCTCGTCACGAGCTGGGCCTTGATTCAGGCCGTACATAAAGACCGAGACTCGACCGATCTCGTCGATCTTGTAGGAGTTCTCGAAGGACCCGAGGAAGGAACGAAGTTCGTTCACAAACTCCTGAATAGTCCCCTTGCCTTGCTTGGCTTGGTTGAACTTTGCGCGATAGCGCATTTCGACGTTGGAGTGAACGTACTGCTCCTTGAGTTGTTCAACCAAGGATTCGAACGTGGGGAAAGCCTCGTCGTCCAACATGTGAAGGTTGTAGGCCCAATCTCGGGCTCGTCCTTGCAAGTTGGATAGCGCGAAAGCAACGCTCAGTGTCTCGTCCGTTACGAGCTGGGCGCGAAGGGCGAGTTTCACTTCGGAAACCCAGCGGAACAGGTGCTCGTCCGCGGCACCGCCATATTTTGACACTTTGAGCTTCAGAGGTTGGTCACGAGACACTCTGGAGTCGATGAAGATGTCGTCAATTTCCGGTGATGGGTTTTCGGATCGTCTGGCTTGGCTAGCCAGGTCCCTGTTGGACTCTTCAAGGCTGGCGATCTTTGCCGTGGCCTTCAACAGGTCTGCTTCGTAGAGCACCGCCGCCTCTTCTTGAGTGCGTTGTGCAGCGGCATGGGCCGCTGACTGCGCGATTGCTTCGCCATGCAGGCGGAAGCTCTCAATGACTATGATCTGGTCTTGAGGGTTCACCCCACTGAACAATCCCCGAACGATGTTCTCGGGGATCAAGCGAAGCAGCTCGGTCAGAGTAGCTTGCTGTTCGGGTGAGAAATGGGAAACGTCGATTGTCGACGTCGCGGGCGCAGCGTCCATGGTCCTGGACGAACTAGAGTGCTACCAGGTGTCACCGGGCGCAGAGGATATCAGACGCGTGTGAACTGCGACTGAAGTGTAAGAGTGAATTAAAGTTAAATCAACCTAAGTCTCAAGCTTCTCTTGTTTCTCGTTGGCTGTCGCTCAGCCTCGCTTAGGCTTCAACTTCTCTGGCCTCCCAAGGCCAGTCGTTCTCTTAGCAGAGCGCGGGGAACCGCTACTGCAGGGCGCTAGGTCAATGCGCAGACCGCGCCCTCATCTTATGTACCTGCCAGACATGGCACGGTTACAGCTGGGGTTTGGGGATTGGTTCCAGGTCGAATAAAATATTGTCAAATATAAATTTTGCGGTCATGACCAGGGTCATGACCAAGAAAATTAATATCAGAGATATAGTTTCCAAATTGGCTGTTTCTGAATAAATATTCGAGATATATTTAACTCTGGTCATCATACTAATTTTAAGCTAATACAAACACTCATTGCCATCACTCCTGCCAAGGTCAAGACTATCATGCTCCATGATGAGAGCCATCTCGACTGCTAGAGCGGTCATTGCAAAGTTTACATGTCTTGTGATGCCTGATTTAAGCTTGAAAACAAGATTTTCGGTGTCCTATTGTGAAAGAAAAATGAAAAAACAGAATATTTTATCCTGGTCATAAAACGACCAAAAATGAACTATGACCGCAGTCATGACCCAGAAAACTCCATATAGCTCCGAAAAATATATCTGCAAAATCGATTTGAGAATCGACTAGCCAATCAGATTGCTTTTAAATTTTCAGCCAATCATATGCCTTTAATGTTGCCCTCTCTTGTACACCCGCCTTGGCGTCAACTGAAAAATCGCACAGGTCGTTTTGATCTGTCAAGTCGCCTCGATGCCGTCGACCACTGTCAATATGATCAAATCGATTTGAAAATGAATTTGAATTCTAGTCAAAAATACAAATTTGACTGAAATTGACAATATCGGCGGACAAAAAGTGTCGAAAGTTGACCAGCATTGTCCATGTGTCAGACCAGCACTCACTTCCCACTTCTTTCACCAAAACTTGGCACTTTGGACGAACAAAGCAGCGGGAGAGCAACTAAAGACAAGTGATGCTAGTGATGTTATGGCTAAGAATCATATGCATGGCGAATGCGCCGGCGCAATGTCGTCATTTAGCATCACCTCTGCTGGTCCATCATGGCGTGAGCATTCCCCACAGCGAACTTGTATTTAACAGTCCTTGAGTACGTACTTCCAACTGTGCTGACCACTGCTCGTATTCATGGGTGTGTGCTGCTTTGTCATTCAAATTCCGGTGTATTCTTCGTGGTACGAACTTGAAGGCGATGCTGGGAACGAGGCGGCTGATCGAGCTCCACTGTCGCAAGAAGAGTTTTGGCGCAACCTTTCCCATCACGTGCATATCCTTGTCAAACTTTAATCGGGCATGGTGTTGGCGTCAAGATGCATAAAAACTGAACGAAGCGTTTGTCGCATTCAAGACCATTTCACAGTCGACAAATCACGCTACGCAATGGCCAACATTCATGTGTCACATGCAATCAACTAACCAATCAGTTGAAATGTCAATCGTCGCTGGGCGCTCGCGTTCTATCATGTCTTCCACGCCGCCGTTGTCTGTAGTCGGAATTCCATCTGACAGATGTCAACATGTGTGTGTGGGCAAAGTTTGGGCGTCAACAAACAGTAGCCCCGTTCGGATGAACAATTTTCAAATTTATGTCATGCTGGACTGTCCAGCACATGGAGAGCCATTTGCTGCTGAGGGATGTTTTCACTTGCTTCTGAACCTACTGTAGCTCTGGATCCTCTCGTCCTCATGCACTGGCACGCGCGCGCCTCTTTCGGTCCGTGTCTACCTGTCTCTCTCGTATTTGAGAAGACACTTCTTTGGTTCGTCCAAGAGTGATGGCCAACTCTAGCCCGTAAACGTGACCTGCACCATTTCGTCTACCGTTCTTTCCAAGTTGACCATTCACTTGATTGCCTTCCAATCCTCGCTTGCTTCATGTATGTCTTGGCCACATGGAATCGCCTGGAGTGGGATGCTTTGTAGAACTCGAGATCGTCATTTTGAAGCTTGTTGAATTCCAACTCGATGATTGGTACACAGTCGAAGGCCAGCGTGACAGCTGTGCCACTTTTCTGGCCATGCCAGACATCACAAAAAGTCTCTCTCTTCTGCCTCACCCACGATCGTCTTAATTCAGTCGTCTCCAACTTTGTCCACAGTGCCTTTCGCCATACAATTCCTCCATCTTGAGTCAGAATTAATCGACTCCGACTTGGTGAGCTCAAATTTAAATTCGAGAATTAAAAATGGGAGTAAACTCGACAAGAAAGGCGAAGAATGGCACGTGAAACCTTCTCAGCTTGAACAATGCAGAGATCGCAGGACAAACTGCATACCTTGTTCGATCTCCTACACTTTAAAGCATGGCCATTAGCTTTGGAAGGAGGAGGTGGAGGTATAATCCAGTCGTACTCATCTTGGGCAATCGCTGCCTGCGATCTCACAATGCTGTAATGGTTTCCATACGATTATATGGCGGCTTGAAAAATTTCGCACTGCTGCTTGATGGAAGCGTCTGGTCGAGCACAACCAATGACGACTTTTCTTGAAGATAAAAAGAAGGTCAGATTTTTATCGAGATGCGTTCGGAGGTATGTCAATTTTCAATTTGCACTCTCTGGACCACCACAACCATGACAAGCAGCCGATGTATCTTCAACCAATGTCCAAATGAAGCCATGCCACACTCGCCAAAGTGTGTCTTCCACCGGAAACGATCGCTCTGCACAGTCTTAGATTGCACCAACCAGTCGGTCCTGCGTGGCAAATGTGTCCGCCATGGCGCCAAGCGACTCTGCGACTACGACGGATGCTATGCGCCGACGCGAGGTCGAAAGTTTTGTCCAAACCACGGCGGTTCCATCAAGAAACGCATGTGCATTGAGCCACACTGCCAGAAACTTGCGCATGCGAATCGAAAATGCGTCAGCCATGGCGGTGGTCGCTACTGCAAAGTGCCAGGCTGCCAACATCACATTCGAGTTCGTGGCTTGTGTCGAATGCACATGCTCGAAAACACAAAGGATGAAGTCGTGCAAGTCAAAACCGAAGTCCACGACCCAGCGTTCAAACACCCGTCGTTTCTCATGGTCGAAGAGCCGATCCTCGTCGACGACAAGGAACTCGATGGCATCTTGGAGCAATTCCTCATGCAGTCGGGCGACTGCTTCGACTTGATTCACGTATAGTTCGACTCGCTTATTTGTTATAGACTATTTCAAACTTGTCTGCATCCTCGACATTCGAATCTCCATCTTGCGTCCATCGTCATGTGAACGAATCAACGATCAATCTTCTGTATTACTACTCCGTTCCACATTATTTGTCACATAGTTTTTCCATTGGCAAAATTTCTTTGATTTCTGGGTATTATGGGCTCCTGATTGGTTCATTAAGAAGTAATAACCGTGCTCTTTGATTGGACTATCTGCAAGTGCTCTGAATCAAATTCAATTGAGAGAAACAACTCCTTAAACACAGACTACTCTACTTTAATCATGAAAAAAGTTCTGGTGTGCAGTCGTAGACCACTATGGCGTCCACTACACAAGACAATCATACAAACTACCTTTGCAGAGTCCCAATCAAGCGCTCATATACCGCCAAGACATCGATGGGATATCGAAACGTGCTGTGGAGTCTCGTATGCATCAACATCACTCATACATTAGTCAAGATTAAATTAAACGTTGTAATTTTAGCCAAAAAGTTGAAGTAAAATTTATACTTAATTAAACTATTGCCAATACTTAAAACAAGACAAAACAATATGACAAATATTGCGGAACGGAGTAGTACTGTACATGGTCGAGTGGGGAAGATTCCAAAGGGCAGCAGTCAGTCGTCGTGCTGAGCACTTGGTTGGCTACAAAATTTCAGCGGGCTGTTGCTCACAGCGCCACACTGTACTAATGAGTCGCTCAAGGAGGCCACGAGTCTCTCCTGTCGTGACTCTGACTGAGTCACGCTTTCTGCTCGTCCAGAAATATATCGGTACCAAGTTGACGTTCCAGCTACTACAATTATATCAACCATGATGGCACGAATGTGCCGCCGCCTTGGAATTCGCAAAAACTTGCATGATTCAAAGCGGTAGTCCATGGACTAGAGCCTTGCAAACCGAGCATGGCTTGGAGTGGAGGAAGAGGACGTAGTGGGTGGCAATGCTGGCGTCTTATCCAGATGACGAGAGAGTCCCACCGTAATCGACAGTTCAAATTTTTGAGATTGATGACAGATGCAACTCGCTCGATGGTGGTCGCAGGATCGGAGAGTGGTCTGACTTGCGAGATATAACTTCTCGTGTGGGCTTCTTCCCTTCCACGAAGAAAGTTGAGCGCAGGCGAATTCCCAGTCGAGAATCGTCAAAGAATCAAATTCCCATGTCCAGTGTCTTGGAATCCGCTCCACGGATGGATGGACGGACGCAACTTTCCACTCTGTTCGCCGGTCTCTTCCATGGAAAACGGCGAGGATGTGGAGCGGGCTTTGTATTTGTCACATGAGTTGAACTCGATATCTCGTCCGAAACTCCATTCCATGACGCGTCTTGGAAATGCTGTCAGGATTGGCCACGACCAGCGTGAAAAACGGTCTGGTCGGTGGAACACCTGACGAAAAGACGAAAAATCTGTTTCGTCACACCCCTCATGACGCTGCATCTTTGCGCAAATCCTAGTGCTGCCCCATGGCCAACTTGACAAGGAGGTGCTCCATTCCCTGGATTCAAATCGAGGACAAGTAAGCCTCCATGTGGCAGTCGTCAAGCCGGAAAGACATGGAATTTAGGGCGACAACTCATACCCTCGAGTGGTTTACGAATTATCCTCTCTGGGTGGGTGCAAACGTCACATTCCAGTCGTCAAAGTGCAGGAAGAAGCGCCTTCTGGGATGACAATCCATCAAGTTCTATCTCGTGAAAGAAAACACTCTGGAGCGATGCAGTCCAAGGTGCCAACTTGCAATGAGCTTGCAGTGGTTTTGACTCCTTCACCATATCTGTCGAGGGTGATTGCTCCACCAGTGGAGAGTCTGCGCCTGTCTTAGCCACCGCTGGACGTATCCATCCTGGCCAACGAATGTAACAAGGCTCTACTTTGTTCCCAAAGAACAAGGAAGAAGCAAATGCAGTGACGGTCGAATCCAACGTCGCCATGTTGCTGGTCGGAGAAGAGAATCGCAAGATGGGAAAGACGATGATGACAGATGCAGAGTTAGCTAAGGAGTCGGCCTGACGTTATACAGACCAAGTCGAGTGAGATATGAGCAAGCCGCTGGTCTCCAGGGTGTGCTGCCACGCAAGACCCCATCGCCCTGTGAATCTTTGAGTGAATTTCGCCCATGCTCGACCGGGGGACCGACCAAACCGCAGTGGACTTGTCTCGTCCATTCATTCACCTAGTCGAATACAACCTGGCCATGAAAGAGACGCGGTTTGCAGTGTATTCATTTCACTCGCCCTACGGTCGACCGACCGCGTCATGCCTCCATGATATTCATCGCAATCGCCGTTTAGAAGCTGCTGGAGGAACATGGAGAAACTGCGTGGGAGACAAGGACCATCAGCGATACATTCAAATGTTTCAATCAATTTTGGTCGTCCATTTTTGTCAACTTCAGCGACGACGACATGCGTCTGGACGCATTTGTGTATTTGAGACGGATGCCATGGCGGCGTCTTGTATGTTTAACAAATGCTCCAACGAGGCATTGCCCAACTCGACCAAGTGCTACCATCATAGAAAACGATCAAAATGTTCGCGAGAAGGATGCATGAACCAGTCTGTCCTGCACGGCAAGTGTGTGCGCCATGGGGGGCGTCGGGTTTGCGACGAAGAGGGCTGCGGGGCGATCACGCGAGGACGGCGACGCTGCCCAGCACACGGAGGGTCCATGCTCAACAGACGTCTCTGTGATGTCGAAGGATGCGAAAAACACGCCCATGTCAACCGCAAGTGTGTCAGCCACGGTGGAGGGCGGTATTGCTCTGCATCAGGATGCTCTCGGCATGTGCGAGCCCGAGGCCTTTGTCGCATCCACTTTGAAAGGCAAGCAGTCGATCACAGTGACTCGAAATCCAATGTGAAGGAAGAGAAGCGACAAGAAGATGTAGACCAGCTCCTCGTTGAATGGGCACATGATTTTCATGTACCTGAGTTTAACATCGACTTATGATTCGTATTAGCCGAGTGGGGATAACTCGTGGCTGCTTACTCTGCTCAGTAGAGGCCTTAACTTGCGTCAAAGCTCGCCAAGTACTCGAGTTTAGCGACTGGACTTCAAAGACTGAATGTTACGTTATCGCGTGAATTAAACTGCAGTGATCGAATATTGCTTTTGCAACGACCGCCAGGACAAGTAGAACGCAGCCCCAAAGCAAGCCACGGCGCATAGACACCCGACGACGGGGAATCCCATGGCCAACATGAGTCCGTCTTCGTCGTCGGCGCAAGCTGGATTCAGTTGAACGACGCCATCCACCAAACCATTGCAATGTGGCGAGACTGTATCCTTGATCCACCCGATGATGATAGGAGCTGGGACGTCCCCCAAGACGTGCAATGAGACTGAATTGATGCCAGTCACGGACCCACGGTGGGAAGGTTTCGCGCCGTGCAAGAGCGCAATGAGCAGCGTAGGCGAAATGGCAGCGTAAACCACGGCCAGGATGTTAGGGACCAAGCAGTAGGGTTCGCCTTATCCTCCTTTATACATTTCGAGACTGCGGATGATTTTGATTCAGTATCCGGACGGAAAATTTTCAATACGCAGCTTTACGATATGGCTGTGTGAATTTTGAATATCAATGTGAGTCTATTATGAGTTTGGCAGGTGTTGTCGAGTAAAAACGAGAAACTATGATGGCGACGAAACTCTCGAACGCGAGTTTGTTTCGTCCAAGAAATTAGGGACCGCAATGGCATTCTGACGAGGAATAACATGATTAAATTATAGTGGATTCGCTAGAAATTTCCGAATTGTATTGGTTTTTTGTAACAATCTCCAATCGCGCCAATACATTGGATGAATGAAAAAAGTACTTTCTCTCATGGGAACTGTACTTTCTTTAATATTTTATTCAGCCAATCAAAATCGCCTAAAAATTTTATTAGCCAATGGCGTCGATTGATGAATCGATCCGCCGGCGTGATTCGATTGAACGGGGTCTGGAAATTCGTATCAAATCAACAATATATACCGATCATCAACTGGACAATATATTAAGGGGCTGCAATGACATTCCGTCGAGGAATGACATGTTGATTAAATTATGTGCCGATCATCAACTGGACAATATATGATTGGACAATACTATTGCTCCTCATCAGTGTTCACATTGTTCAACACGGACGTTTGCTCTCTCGTGAAATGAAGAAGACCCGAAAGGATCGAAGGACAGGACACACTCCTCGAGCTCCAATTCCAATGTAAATTATAAATTAATATCGGAAGCCTCAACATTTTGTAGATCGAACATGAGTGAAGATGCACAGGCTCCAAGAGATGGACTGGATGGGATCCAAGCACCACGGCATCCCACTGTAAATGGTAATGATCAAGCCGAGAGCAACTCCTTATCAAATGGAACGTGGAATCGAACTGTGCAAACTAGGAAATGACATGAAATTACCACTTATTTACCAAAAATGCTTAGACTTACCGAATCAAGTAGAGCTAATACATCCTGCTGTACACCCTGAACCATCAACAACACCCTTGAACTCTCGCAATTCCTCAAAGTAATACCAAACGAAGTACTATTAATAGATAAAGCGTGTTTGGACGAATCAGGCGATCAAAATCAAGCATCATTAATGACATATCAAACAAAAGGCGTCGGGATGAAGTGCCTTTGCATGTGCACAGTGTTCAACAAGCTGCTTCACCGCAATCATCGATAAACAATGACTCGCAAACTACTAGACCTGAACAAACAATACATACTATAAATCATGATGTATCGATAAACTCTGACACCGAACCTTTTCAAAACGCATTAGCATTTCAACCACTTGAAATATTGATCGAAAGAAACACTCAATACCACGAGGTTCTACCTAGCTTATCGTACGATTCGAGATGTGAATATTGTGGAGCGCTGCTATGGGCGACTGAGCGACATAAACGACTAACCCCTTGCTGTTTGAGCAATAAAATTAAGCCAATTAGATATCCTGTATGACTCGACATGTACAAAGACCAAGTTGAACATGGTCAATATGTGCTGAATGCCTGTGACGAGGCGATGTTCAAGGCTGACATGATGTGGTATATGAGCACCTTTCGAAGTAACATGTTTGCAGATCTGTCTCGCAAGTAAGATTGATATTACGATGGCGTCGTTAATAGATGAAATTAGATATAATGCACTGTTTGCTTACACCTCCATTGGTGCTAAAGAGCAACATCTCCCTCATGGACCACCAGCTTACAAGATTCGAGGACAGTTGATTCACAACATTGGTGCGTTTGAGCCACACGGTTCCAACCCGCAAAATTACGCACAAATTTATGTCCTTGCACCAGATTAACAAGAATTAATTCGTGCAAACATGACAACTTCCTTCAACTTTGAGCCTCACCAAATGAGTATTATGAGGCGTATGCAAAGTATCATGACGAAGCATAATAGCTTTGCCAAATCGTATATTCACAGAATTTATTAAATCATGTATGAGTAGGTTCATGAATTTGTCCGATGTCGTCGAGCAACTACGTAATAATTATGATGGTAACGACTCATTCGATCGTCACGATGTACGAGTTAGTATTCGCCCAAGACATGGACGAAACAGTCGTACTTACAATGCTCCTGAAGTCGCCGAGGTAGCGATTTGTATGGATTATGATCTAAAATCTGTTGGACGTGACGTTGTTGTGATGCCACGACAAGGGAAGATTCAACAAGTTTCTGAAGTTGCTGCTTCATATGAACCTTTGCAATATCCAATTCTATTTCCCCTGGCTGAGAGTGGGTGGGATTTTAACATGGTTCACGATCCCGATATTGCATCATCCAAACGATAAACTATTATGGAGTACACTAAGTACAAACTTTATCAAAGACTACCATTTTCACCCTTGCCTGAAGGTGGACGAAACTCACTTCAGTATTGGACTGATCAATATTGTCGACGAGTCATGAATGAATTGCGTTGGTACAGAGAAAATCAAAAACGCATTCGAGCTGATTTATACAGCAATGTCCAAGATGCTATGCCCGGAGATTTTGATCCTACAAATGTTGGCCGTCGTGTAATTTTACCAGCTTCATACAGTGGAAGTGATCGTCACATCAGTCGTAATTATCAAAACTCCATGGCATTGGTACGGAAATTTGGTAAACCGGATTTGTTCATTACAATTACATGTAACCCGCGTTGGAAGGAAATTGACGATGCTTTAAAGTTCATTGAAATCTTCAGTGGCCTTGATACGAAACCACTAGCTCATTATCGCATGGATATTGTCTGTCGAGTGTTTGAGATGAAGCTACATCAGCTAAGAAAGGATATCATGGATGGAAAAGAGCTAGGAGAAGTTCAGTATTGCACATATACAGTTGAATTTCAAAAACGAGGATTACCCCACGCCCATATTTTGGTGAGACTCAAGAATAGAATTGACCGTGCACGTCAAATTGATGGCTTTGTCTCGGCTGAAATGCCCAACCAAACAACACAACCAAGACTTTACGACATTATTAAACGTCACCATTTACACAATTGTGACTCTAGATGTCTTAAAGATGATGGCAACTACAAAAAATGTTTTCCAAAGATTTTTGTTGAAGAAACGTGTACTGACACTAATGGCTATCCTCTTTATCGACGTCGCAGAGATGATCTAAGAAATTCTCGAGTGGTGCCATACTGTCCTCGACTATCCTTGAAGTATAATTGTCATATCAATGTCGAAATTTGTACATCTGTGAAATCCATTAAGTATATCTATAAGTACATCTTCGAAGGTACTTTGTGGTAAACCAACAGTAAATGACATTTATGTGCAGGTCCCGACCGTGCCGACATTGAAGTAGATATTAATGACGAAATTACGCTTCATGAATCCATGCGATACGTATCATCGACAGAAGCCATTTGGCGAAATTTTGGTTTCGAAACACATTGGAGTAGTCACTCTGTTGAGATTTTGCCTGTCCATCTATGTGGTAAACAAGCCGTTCAATGGTGCGAAGACGAAAAACCAGAGAATATTTGTAATCGTGGCCGAGCCACAAAACTTACTCAATTCTTTAAACTTTGCCACAACAATCCAAATCATCCAAACGTTAAAAACTTGAAATACATTGATGTCACAGACCATTTTGTGTGGAACAGCCAGAAACGTGACTGGACACCTCGAATTCACATGACAAAAACAATTGCACGAATTCACACTGTCAATCCAAGAGATTTTGAGCGTCATGCTCTCCGAATTTTACTGAACTACAAAGAGTGTCCAAAGTCGTTTGAAGATTTAAGGACCGTGGATGGTGTTCTTTTTGCTTCAAATAAAGAAGCGTGTATTTCATTGGGTCTTTTGGCTTCAGATATGGAATGGGACCGATCTTTGCACGAAGCCGCACACTTTAGTATGCCTCGAAGTTTAAGAAACATGTTTTGTATGATTTTATCGTTCTGCAATCCGACTGATGTTGCCAAATTATGGAGAACTCATTATGATTCTCTATCGGAAGATCACTGCTATCGATTAACACGTGAACATCGTGACTCCCATGATCACGAATACATTGACGCACAAGTTCTTGGTTGTACATTACTTGATATCGATAAATGTTTGAAATCAATGGGTTCATCACTGAGTGTGTATGTGATCTCAAACTTATTGCCTGCACTACCAGCACTATTCAACAGACCAGAAGAACTAAGTGCCAATTCACTCCTGCATGAAGAGTTGAGTTATGCCCACTTTCAAAAACCCCAATTACAAAAAATTGTGAACGAACTCCAGAAAGGAACTCTTGAGCACAAGAGCTTCTTTAATCGCATTTCATCGGTGATTGAATATCCGAAAGCCAACAATTTGTACTTTTTGGAAGGTGAAGGAGAGTCGGGTAAGACATTTATTTGTCAAATTTTGCTAGCGTATGCTCGACTCCAAGGGCATGTAGGAATTGCAGTTGCTTCCACTGGCTTAGCATCACTTCTTTTAATGGGTGGCCGCACTGCCCACAGTCGATTTGGAATCCCTATCTGTACTCCGACTGAAACAATGTCATGTACATATAGTCTTAACAGTGATATCACAGAGACTTTACTCAAAGCTAAGATCATTATTTGGGATGAAATTTCAATGGTGCATCGATATATCGCCGAAGCTGTGGATCGAATGTTTCAAGACATTACAAAATGCAATGAACCCTTTGGTGGGAAAATTGTAATTTTCTCTGGAGATTTCAAACAGCTTCTACCAGTTCTGCCAGGAGAAGACGAATCGGCAGCAGCCAGAGCTATCTTATCTCGAAGCTATCTGTGGCCATATATTCAACCAAATCGTGTACGCTTGAGTGTAAATATGAGACTACTCAATCCAAACCTGGCAATGGAAAGAATTGTAGAAATGAAAGAATTTGCAGAATATTTAGTTTCAATCGGCGAAGGATCTGCCCCACATATCAATGGAATTCCAGATGGCATTGCTATGGAATACATGGACGATATTGTCCTTTCGATTCGAAATTCGAATCGCGCAGCGATTAAATCGAAATCGCAAATCGATTCATGTGTGTTTTGAGCGTGTGTTTCGGTGTATTTTCCCTGATTTTAGTATGTACTAATCAAAATTAGTAGCCTGTAGTATCTACTCGAGATCATCGATTCTTCCGTCTATTTGAATTCTCGATGAAATGCAAACTTGACGTCGTCCAGGAATGGCGGGTTACAATCAGTGTAGTGTGTGAACCATGGCTTTTGACCTTCGGTATGGTGGATTCGCCCGTGGTGGCCTTGGGCTCGCAACGCCTCGCCGTCGTATTGTTTGATTCACTTGGCGATGGTCGATAGATCCTGGTGAAAGAGGTCGTCAAGTCGCAGCTTGGAGACATTCTTGTTATAATTCATATAAAGTGCATGAAGCACGATGGAGAGAGCTGCATGATTGAGCTCGAGGACATCAGTGATCATGATCGTTTGCATGTGCGAATGGTGGAATCTTTCGTTGTTCTTGTCAACATTTACCGGATATTCCGGATAAAATGAAACCAAATCGATTTCGCGTGTGTTTCGAATCGATCTCAAATTCGAATTTTGGCTCGAAAACAGAATTCAAGACTTGATAACCTCATTGCATCAATTTATGGTGACTTAACTAAAAATCATCTATATGAAGATTGGACTTTAAAGACCCAACAGCAATATTTGGCTGGCAGAACACTTCTTGCTCCAAAACATGACGTTGTTGATGAACTCAATTGTACCATTTTGAACGCTCTACAAAGTGAAATACGAGAATATGTATCTGCAGATAGTATTGCCGATCCCAAGAACACTGCAAGTGATGAAGGTGCTTCGCTTAACTTTCCTATTGAATTCTTAAACACACTTGAAGTGAACAATTTTCCTCAACACAAGCTTCAATTAAAAGTTGGTTCTGTTATCATGTTGTTGAGGAATATTTGTCCTGCAAATGGTATGTGCAACGGCACTCGCATGATTGTCACGGCTCTGCACTGCAACGTAATTCAAGCGCGTATTCTCTCTGGAGACCATGCAGATAAAGATGTACTCATCCCTCGAATTGACTTAATTGTGAACCCAAATAATTCTTGGCCATTTGAATTGAAACGTCGACAATTCCCAGTCAGACTAGCATTCGCTATAACCATCCACAAATGCCAAGGGCAAACGATTAATCTCGTCGGATTATACCTACAAGATCCAATCTTTTCCCATGGACAGTTATATGTTGCCTTTTCGAGAGTGACATCAAAATTGAACATCCATGTATTAGTTGAAGACGGACGGCTTGACGGTCATCCTGGCATTTGGACTCCAAATATTGTTTTGCGATCGGTACTATCTGATATAGACAGCGTTTGTGATTCAGGAATCATTGGAAGTTAGCCTCATAACAACATACAGTACACTACATCAATTGATTTACGATGCCCTTTCATTTGCTTCGCCTTCTTATCAAAGTACTCATCGGTTAAATGTCAATAACTGTGGCATCATCTGATGTGACCCCCCCATAAAATATTACCGCAGTACAGCTTTTTACCTTCGTATTGTGAAGATAGAACACGCTGCCATGACGGACTCAGGCGACAAGTTTAGGGTTTACGTTTATTCTGTCGACTTGAATGCAGACAAATTGACCGTATTCAAAGAAGCCTGCATCACAATTTAAGCTAGGCCCATCAATGATATTGCAAGGATATTAGCTCTATAAATACAGAGGAAAATGTCAATGTCATGGGCCACAAAAAGTGAGTTCCAATGCTTCAAAACCATTTATCCACCAGACAAAATAAACTGAAGAAAAAGAGAAGAATGTCCTCGACGCAACGGACACAACACAAGATGTTTTGATGTAGCAAAGCCAAGCATAACGACAAGACGCAGCTCAGCCAAATAATCCACCACGAATACAACTGAATATAAACCAGTCAAAAGGCATATTTGTGTGCATACTCATAGAACGCAGCTCTCTCGGCTCATTTTTCAAACGACAATGCTGGCAATACTACTGTCCACCCGTTTCAACACAAAACCACTTCGTGTACTGCACATGTCAGTCAACACCTGACCATCGACGCCAGCACTCCCAACACCATTTCTTCACTGCCCAACCGACTACGGTCGCACAAATAACTCTTCCGCATGATTAATCCTTCGAAATATAATGCATTATTTAAAACTCATCTAAATATATGAACATGGATGTGTGTACTCATTGGATTCCTACTAAGGACTACATCAAACAAAAGCATTATTTCAGGATTCATCTTAGCAAATGAGCATACATGTGCATGGTCATGGTCATCGGACGCAGCACATTCTGCTCAACACATGTGCATACCCATTATGGAGTACATCAAGTACAAATTTATCTTTGAATAAAGATGAACAAATTCCATTTCACTACTAGACAGATCAATACACTCCGTTGATACAGAGAAAATCAAATACACATTCGAGCTTATTCATACAAAAAGCATACTACACAGTACTTCGTGATTTTGTTCCTACAAATATTGGCCAAAGCGTAGTTTTGCCAACATGATACAGTGATTTAGTGATCGTCATATCAGCCATAATTATCAAACTCTAGGGCACTTGAAGGAAAGTTTAGCCAAGCGTGTCTGTTTTAGAGATCATTATTCGGTGGTCTTGATACATATAACATCATCTCATTGTCACATGGACATTGACTGTCAAATATTTGACGTGAAGCTTCATCGAGTAGGACAGGATATCATGAATAAGAAATAGCTACGTGAAATTCAATATTTCACATATAGAGTTTAAGTATACAAGCAAGGGTTACATACCTTAGTTGGACTCAAGAGTAGAATTGACCACACAACAATTCAATGGTCGCCTCGGCTGAAGTACTCAACCGAACAACACATCTTTACGACATTAGTAAACATCACGATTCACTACAATTGTGGCAAAGTAGCTTTGGAACTTTGCGATAACAATCCAAATCACCTATTTGTTAAAGGCTTCATATACATCGGTCACTATAGACTAGCCAGAAGCGCATCTCGACACTTTGAATTCATACGAAAGGAACAATTGCACGAATCCATACTGTTACATAAGACTTTTGAGCGTCATGCTATCCGAATCTTACTTGATCACAATGTCATTTGTACATTAAGAACTAAAGATGGCATCATTTAGCTTCAAGTATATCATTGGGCCTTTTGGCTTCAGATATGGAATCCACACACTTCAGTATGCATCGATGTCTAACAAACATGTTTTGTATGATTTTATCATAGTGGAATCGCAGCAGCCAAACTGTGGAAAATTCGTTATGATTTTCCATCAAAAGATCACCGTTATCGATCGAGACATAAAATTCATGACTCTCACAATTGTACAAATATTCATAGGCAAGTTTGATATTGACACATATGTAAATCAACGTATCCTCACTGTGTTTATGTGACCTCAAACGTATAATGCCTACACTGTCAGCAATTTTTAACAGACCACGAGTACTAGATGGCAATTCATGCCTTTATAGAAAATTAAGTATATCAATTATAAAAAATTGTAGGCAGAGGAACATTTTAATTACATTTTCACCTCTGTTAAAGGATGGCCGCACTGCCCACAGTTGATTTGAAATCCCTGTCATTGCTCCGACTGAAGACATGTCATGTACATAAAGTCACAAGAGTGACTTTACTCAAAGAAAAGATCATTATTTAGGAAGCTATCAATGATTCATCGATCTGTCGGAAAATCTGTGGTCTAAATGTGTCAATACATAATAAAATGCGACGAACCCCTTGAAGAGAAAATTGTCGAGATATCAACAATTTCGACCTCTTCTGCCTGAAGAAGCCAGGTTTCTAGCATCCAGAGCTAATACCTCGAGGCATTTTGTGTCCAAATAGTCAGCCAAATCGTGTGTGATTGGGCGTAAATACGTGAATTCAAACGTCGGCAATTCCAAGTCAGAGAAGCTTTTGCACCAACACATAAAATACACTCCATCTATTGATTCATTATACCTTATTAATTATTTTGCCTTCCAATCAAAGAGCTCAATGGTTAAAGGTCAACAACTGTAGTATCAGCAACTGCTACACCTGCGTTTAGCAACATTCCTCCATTAACAGATCACGAAGCATTAAACAAGCTGCAATATATCCTGTCCAAGAAGTAGAATGTGTCACTGCACACAGGTCGTAACCGTCTATAATAGATATCTAGGTTATTGCTCATTTTCCAATGAGCTCTCAAGTGAACATCAAGTTGAAAGCTGATCTGGCACGTCTTTCTGGACCGCCAATGGAAAGTATTGAAAGTATCAGTGAAGCTATTCCTGATGTGAAGCCACCCAAATCTGACATTATCACAGTGCATCTTCGTATTGTGAAGATTGAAGATGCTGTCAAGAGGGCCACAGGCGAAAAATTTGGGACTTATATTTATCTCATCGACTTGGATGCAGACGATGAAACTCTTGACACCGTACAGAAGCTTCCCTACTTGGTGGAGCAAACGTACTACTTTCGATTGACCGTATTCAAAGACGCCCGCGCCAAAATTCAAGTTTGGTCAACCAATGATATCGTCACTGTTCAAACATGTTATCTCCAAAAATATAGAGGAAATTGTTGCCAAGGCACTCTTAAGCAACGTCCTGGACCACGAAAAGCATGTCTCCAACCTTCAAAAATCATTCATTCACCAAACAAAACAAACTGAAGAAAAAGAAGAGCATGTTCTCGAGATAACAGACACATCTCAAGATGTCTTTGACGAAGCAAAGCCAAGCACAACTACAAAACGCAGCTCAGCCAAACGATCTGCCACCAACGACACAGAATACAAAGCAGCCAAAAGACAAAACAAAAACTGATATCATATCAAATAATATATGTGTCTTCGCTCATTGAACGCAGCTCGAACTTCTCTTTCATTTGTCGTCTAGCCAGACACTGCTTCTGTTACAACCATATCAATCATGAACTGTTCTTATACTGCACATGTCGGCCAACATTTGATCATCCACGCCAGTAGTCCCTGTGATACTTCCACTCAATCACGAGTACATCCTCTTTGTTTAATTCATAAAGAAAACAGCATTTTCTTCTGGAAAGAAATCTACATTTCTAAAACAAACATATTCCGTCTTTCTGGTACTTATACGTGTATAGAGCACTATACGTCTTTATACACGTATAATTTGTATACCATTATTTAGTATACACTGTGCATGCGTTGCTTTGAGGAGTCGTTTAACCACCGCGGCTCCGATGGATCCCGCAAGGATCGACTTGCACTTCCTTAAACAAGAGCTGGTCGATCTCGTGTCGTCAGTGTACATCTCGCCACCTTATTGTAGTGGCAAATAACTGAGCTTCACACCAATGAGTTTGTAGCCACAATATTTACCAGAAATAGCTTAGTATTCTTGCACAGCAAGAGCAACTTTGACACAGTGCAATGACCTTTCCCTTGTATGGAGTTTGCTCCAGTGGCCCCAAAGTCTAGGATGGTGAAGCTGTGGGCTTGGAGCAGAACCCCCTTCTAGCATTAAGACGAACTGGTGACGAAGAAAGTAAAATGGGCATGAGAGGCTAGTCGATTTACACCAATCACAATGTATCAAAGAAAGTCAACTGCTACGACAATAAGTCATCTAAAAAGTGTTGTGGACGACGTCTTGGATTTTCTTTTTTAAGTGTGCAGTCCAGGTTCAGAATGGATCAACACGGAATGCAATACATCGTATAATAGTGGGTGTCAGAGTTGCAACAAGTTCATGGCAACAAGTTCAAGATTTGTCCTAATAATAGCCAATCACGTTGCTTTATGTATTCTTGTACTCTGAAACCCCTTTCAAGTTCAGACAACAAGTTGCGGCTCTTCATCCATGGTCAAAATCAGTGAGCGTCAAATCATTCTCCGGCATGCAGTCAAGGTGTTAGAAAGACGGCGATGTATGAGGCTCTGCCGTGAGTTGCTCGACGAACACGACAGTGACGAGGATGATGCCGACTCGCACCTTGTTGCCTTTGTACGGGCCTGGGTCGGGGAAGAAATCCATCCCTGCCAGGCAGGAACGTTATCCGGAATTTTTTGGAATTGCTTTGAAAAATATCAAAAAGTATTTTTTCGATTTTTTTGAAAATGTGTCTGAAGTAGGAACGGACTTGTTGAGGCAGAGATGGATCATCTCTGCCTGGAAAAAGGCGTTCCTGCCTGAGTTTATCCGAAAAGCATGAACGACCCCATTATCCGGAAATTATTGGAATTGACCAATCAGAAGCCTGAATCCGTCCCTGAAGCATGGATGGAATGTTCGCCGACCAAACCCTACAGTCCATTGAATGTCAACGATACTTTGCCTCGCGCTCCAATGATAGCTTCAAAAGCCCAAGATTTCACCATTTTCTTTTTGAAGTTAAGGCAACTCGATTTCGAAAGCTCTTTCGTCTGGAAAGACGTTCGTACTACCATATTGATGATCTTATTAAGTGTGATCCTGTGTTTGCAAGCACCACTGGGAAGCAGCTGAAGAGCTCTGTCCGTCATCATTTGCTTGTGTTCTTATATTTCTTGGGCACCAATGGAAATGCTGTTTCAAACGAGCACATGGCCTCCTTTTTTGGTGTTGGAGCTGGAACCATCAATTTGTTTATCATTCGAACGACTAAAGCCATCCTAAGTTTCAGAAAATCATGCATACAATGGCCAAATCCAGCTGAAGCCTTTGATATATATCTCAAGATACGAGACTTGTGCAGTTTTCAGCATTGCATAGGCTTTATTGATGGCACCCTCTTCCCATTTGAATTTAAGCCAACACTGCATGGTGAGGATTATTACTCTCGTAAGGGATGCTATGCCATTGCAGCTCAAATTGTGTGTGATCATCGAGGCGTCATTCGTGATATCCATACTGGTTGGCCAGGCTCGACTCATGGCAATCGAGTCTGGCGAAATTGCAAGCTTTTCAATTTCAGTCAGAATTATTTCAACTCGAACCAGTATTTGCTGGGCGATTCAGCGTACAAGGTTTGCCCTTGTTTGATCTCAGCATTCAAGAGCCACCCGCACCCTGCAATGGACCATCACAAGTCGTGGTTTAATTTGTATCTTGGAAAGGGTCGTGTGAAAGCCGAGCATTGCATAGGTATGTTGAAAGGTCGATTCCAATATCTCAAGCAAATGAGAAAGCTCATGGATGGCAAGGCTGCTATGACACAAATCATTCAGACGATTCTAGCTGCTTGCATCCTACACAACATCCTCATAACAGAGCACGACAATATTCCAGAAGAATGGCTTGAATTACAAAATAATTGCAATTGCAATGCAGACTTGAGGTGGTGCCGTGTTTGTTTTCCACTGAATAGCACTGATCCTTCCATCGAAGAGAATGATGAACTCAATGGTATCAATAAACGCAAAGCTGTATTAGAGCAACTTCTTGTGGACACAGTATCCGTTTTAATCTGCATAATACTTAAATTGGGCATGCTTGATCAATTTCACTGTCCGTCCAACCCTTTTCCTTCAGCTCGCGTCGTATTTCAATTTTCTTTATGCGGGCGGCAACTTCGGCCATTTCTCGATTGTGTTCAAATTTCCATTGTGCTTCTTCAGCTTGAATTGTCAGCAGTCGTATGTTGATCTTTGTCTCTTCGGCTAGACGCGCCTCTCGTTGAATATCGACTTCGACCTTTCGACTCTCAACATCACGAGTAAATTGGAATTGGTCACGTTTCAAGTCGTATACACGGGAGTTGATACAGTGCTGGACATGGAACATAGGTACAGTCGATTTTTCATCATCTCCCGTTGATGTCATATCGAACTGACGCACAGCCGAAAGAGCATGACACGACAAAATTATCAATGCACTTCACAACGTGAAATGCCCAGTACAAGTCGAAATATAGACAAAAATGGTGAATTTCATGAAAAATGTTGGACAGGGAAGAATGGTACACTCGAACAAAAGGAACGATATCAAAGCTTTTATTCGTCGCTTTAAGTTCTAATACTTTGTAAAAGATCCTTTGGCTTGGAACACCTTGATACAACGCGATTTCATCGATGCAATGAGCTTCAAAATGACTTCATGATCAATGGTTTCCCATTGCTTCAAAATTTCGGCTTTTAACTCGCCTACACTTGAAAATTGCCTTCCATTCGCATACCGTTTTGAGTGAGGACCCCCCAAAGGTTTTCGATCGGATTGAGATCGGGGGAAAGAGCAGGCCAACGCATAACGGCAATGTTTTGGTCTTTCAAAAATTCCATTGTTTCACGGCTGGTGTGAATACTGGCATTATCTTGTTGAAAGACAAAGCCACGCGGATGTTTGGCGTGAACAAAAGGCATCAGATAGTTGGCAATCGTGTCGCAGTAGGCATTTGAATCTTGACGCCCAGAGAGTAGAGCAACCTCAGTGCAACCTTGGCTGGACATTCCTGCCCACACCATGACACTACCACCGCCGTTTTGACGGCTAAAAATTGACTGTTCCTCCTTTCGGAGGTCGTGCCAATAGTATTGTAGGCCGTCTGGGCCATCTAGGTTGAACTTCTTTTCGTCAGAAAAGACAACATTGTTCCAACCAAGGCCAAGGTCAACGTGGGATGTTGCCCATTCCACTCGAGCATCTTTGTGGGCCTTGGTTAAGCAAGGGGAGGATTTGCGTTTCTTGTACTTGAAACGTTTCGACTTATTAATGACTCGACGAATAGTTCTTGATGAAACATTCAGCTTTAAGTCATATTGAATCCTACTTGAACTTGATTTTCCTTTTGATGCTTCAAACAGAACATGTCGTTTGTCCCTCTCATCTAGAATGGACGGCCCACCTGGTCGAATAGCAGTTCCATAAGTCTCCGGTGACTTCAAAAAGCCACAGACAGCACCTTTCGATAGGAATAGTTCCTTGGCGATCTGTCGGATCGACCACTTTGCATTTCGGAAGGCCAAGATCGAACCTCGCTGCTCTTCAGTGAGCAGTTGACCTCTTGGCATGGTTCTGTAGTTAAATGAGGTCTATCATTCATGGCCATGAGCTTACCAGACAAGAGAAGCAGATGATTTCTTTGTTTTGTTGCAAATCTCCAAGTGTACCTTTTTCACCTGACCAGGGCGAGGTCCACTCATTTCACTATTATTTGAATTTCTCATCACCAAGTCAACTTCTCATACATTTAAAAACATCATCGTGTTCGTCTCTTTCATTCGTTAAATATATCGTTCGAATAATTTTGATTGGATGAAATTTCGATTTTTATGAGGGAAATTCGACTGTACCTACCTTCCATGTCCAGTACTGTATCAATCCATTCGTCCAGTTTAACAACATTGGCAGATCTCTTCTTGTCTGAATTCGGGATCTTTTTTTGCTCTGGCGTTCGTGTGCCATCGCTCTCATCATTATCGTCAAGATTGTCGCTTGTCAAGAGTGGGGCAGTGGATGCTCGATCTCGCATCACATCATCTAAGATGTAGTAGTATGGACAAATTCGTTTTACCTCCTTTTCTACACTGGCTTCATCCTCCACGCCCTGACCTGTATTTCCAAGCCAATCGGACGCTGATTGCCCACCCTCAGCTTAGTTTGGTTGGCCTTGCGAGGTGGCATCGGTTCTTCCTTGCGAGGTTTGCGTGCGTTTGCTTGTGTTTGCTCGTGTTTTCCAAATCAAACTACCAATCACATCAATGATCCTGTCAAATATAGTTTGTTCGAATGATGCGGTGCAACCTGTGAAAACTATTACTTGCCGTCTTGTCAGCCATTCCTGACAAGTTGAAATGCATGTGGCAAGTTGAAGAAACTCTATTTCAGCCAATCACATTCAGGTTTCTAACTTGTTGTCACGAACTTTTGGCAACTCTGACACCCACTAATATACGTCCACTATGCATGGTATAATATGTATAGCGTGTATAATGAATCAAACTATACTCGTATACTTCCGAACCCTACGGAATATATTCTCTATAAATTAATTTTTTCTTTTTACGAAATTTCGATTATTTTTTCTAGAGGTTTACAAAAATACAATATTCAATTTACAAAATCTCGTCAGACAATATTTTATTCAAGTGAAAATTAAGTTATCATAAAAATGTTTTGTCGTTTCTCTAGATCGCGACTAACGTTATCCATGAAACGACACAAAAAGAAGGTTCCATAGATCTCAAGATCTTTCAAAGATCGCATTAATCCAATACAATATCGCATTCTCTTTTTTGCCTTGCAATCGATCTTACAGCGCAATGTCGGCTCCAACCGTTGGAACCCTTACTGGGAAGGAGCTCGCCACCAAGTACTTTGCTCCAATTACACCTGGGAGCAAAACCTGGAAGTGCAAAGTCCAGCATTGTGGTATTCAAATGGAGCATAAGTCTGGGTACACAAACATGTGCCAACACATTCATTCGAAACACCCTGAATGGGTTCTCCTTGGCAAAGACAAGGAACTCAATAGGCAAATTTTTCTACAGCATTGGTCCTCCAGTCACGCTCAAAAGTGTATGGATGGGTCCACTTGATTACAGCTGGTCTCTTACCCTTTTCACTTTGTGAAAACAAAACTCTTACGGAATACACTACTTTGAAACGAATGGACCGCGATACCATTAAGAATTACATGCACAAGCTTGGACTCCGTGTGGAAAGCAAAATTGCTGGATTATTGCCTGAAAAATTCGCCTTGATTTTTGATGGATGGACGGCAAACGCGACTCACTACGTCGCTATTTTTGAAACTTTTTGTCTTCAGTTATCCGGAAATACCGGAAAACCTGGTAATTTATCCGGATAAACCGGATACTCCGCATATTTGCTGGCCTTTTCGCTGATGAACGAGCATGGCGCGCAATCCGCGGCGGCACACAAACATTTTTTGATTATGTATTGGAATTGTATGGTAAAACATGGACAAATTTGGTGGCATTGGTTGGCGACAACTGTTCCACTAACTTGGCATTTGCACGTTCTTGCGGTGTCCCTATTGTTGGCTGTGCAAGCCATCGCTTCAACTTGGCGATGAAGTCATTTCTAAAAAAAATTGATACCGTTCTTGGTGTGGTTCATGAAATTATGAGGAAGTTATCGTATGCTGTTCCTGCAGCAAAGCTCCGTGCCTTTACGCACCTTGCTGCTAAAACGCGAAATGTGACGCGATGGAGTTCTACTTTTGACATGCTCGAACGGTATATGGCCATTAAGCAGCATCTGCGTGAAGTTCAATTAAGTAATGTGGATATCATCTTGCCAACGCGTCAGCAAGATGAAGTCCTTTCTAAGCTCTACAGCGACCTGATTGATCTGAACAAAGTGACTCTCGACCTCCAAAGTGATTCGACACGGTTGGAAGATGTGCGTGCTTGTTTTGATTACTTATTGGATATTTATCCGGACATGGCTGGATATATTTCAGCCAATGGGGAAATTGTCCAAAATCCCGCATTTGAGTCGGGTGTCGTGAAGATTCAAATGAACAACACGTCTGCTCTCAATCCTGCCGAGCGACGAAGTTGCTCATTTGCAAAGTAGTGGACGCTCTACAGCTGTAGTAACGCGCTGTCAAGCGCCAAAAGTCTAAACAGATCAATGGCTACATGTGCCTAGACTTCTTGTTGCCAACTTCCAATTTGTGTGAGCGCTTTTTCGCCCGAGCAAAATATGCTCTTGGAGAACGGCGAGGACGACTGCTCCCCCAAAACCTGGAGGTTCAAATGTTTTTGTGCATGAATGAAGACCTTTGGACAATCGACGATGTCGAGAGTCTCCTGTCCAAGGAAAAAATAGTTTGGAAAATACTTCTGGATAAATAATAAATAATTTTTTTCGTGTTCCAAGGAAAATAGATTACTTTAATTTTTTGTAAGAGTCAAGGTAGTTATTTAAATCCTCACACATTGAAGAATTAAATAAAGTATTGTTTTCGGCTCGACTGTTACCAAGTACGACTGGGTAGCACAGCTAAGGAAAGGCATAATACCACAACAGCAACGATCATGCCCACGAACAACTGGCGCAACGCAAAGAACTGACGCATGGCAAGAGCACCGTGGCTTGTCCAGTCAAGAAGTACGCCTCCAAGAAGAGCACCAACCAAAAATGCCACGACTACAACAAAGAATTAGCTCAAGACTTGGGCTGTGAAGAACTTACTTCCTGGGATTCCCGTCATGACGTTGGCATCCGTCTCGCTCGAGAAGACTTTCAAACCAATGAGCAGCAAATTGGAATAGAGATCGAGCCCCGACATCGCAAAGTTAATCGCAGCACCGCCCCCAGATACCCAGAGAAAAGTGCGATTGCTGCACACCTCTTTGAGTTCAGCCCAGACATCTGCATTATTATATTTTATATTAATTTGACTTGAAAAGAAAATCCATGTATTTATTTTATGTGCACATAAAGTGTTGTAGTTAACTGCCAGAAGATCGGGGAAAAAATATTTTCCTATCGAAGAGGGAATAATATAATTATTCTTCCTCATTGCTTTTGAGATCAAGGATGACGTCAATGACACCGACGTCCCAAAGGCTCCGATTTAGGCACAGAAACATTTGAACTTCGAAGTTCCTGGGTAACATTCGACCGCGGCGGTCTCCGAGCGCATACTTCGCTCGCGAGAAGAACCGCTCGCACAAGTTAGAAGTCGGGCAGAGGAACTCTGTGTCAATGTATCCGCAGGCCTGCTCAACCTTCTGCCGTTTTTTGCCACGCTCAAAGATCGACAGGTTAGAGTAGTCGACATCGTTGGCACCGTCGTCGACCTTCCCTTCAGATGAGCAACACTGCAGCGCTCATCATTACTCAGGGCCGCTGTGTTGTTCATCTGAATGTTCACGATCGCAGATTCAAAGTCGGGAGATTGCACAATATCCGCATAAGCAGCAATTTTCCGGACATTTCCGGATGAAGAACCGTAACTTCATCAAAACAGGATCTCACGTCTTTCATTGTGATTTCCTCTTTTTGAAGGTCAAGTGTGACTTTGTCCGGCTCCGATAGATCATTGAAGAGCTTGCACAAGACTTCATCTTGCGGCTTCGTGGGCAACACAAGATCAACTTCCATATCTCGCAATGGTCGGAGATGCTCTTTAATTTCCATGTATCGCTGAAGCATGTTGTAGGAACTACTCCATCGAGTTGAATTTCGCGATTTTGCGGCGAGATGCGTCAAGCGGCGGAGTTTGCAGCAGGAATAGAGTAGGACAATTTCTTCATAATGTTGTTAACAAGGTCTAATAAAGGCTCAAACCTCTCCAAAAATGACTTCACAGCCAAGTTAAAGCGATGACTGGCACATCCAATGATAGGAACACCAACTTGCCGAGCAAAAGCCAAGTTGGTGCAACAATTGTCACCAATAATTGCAACCACATTACTCCAAGTCTTTCCATATAAACCAAGCACATAATAAAAAAATCCTTGTGGGCTTAAGCCGACTGGGAACCATCCTCGTTCATCGGAGAGAACGCAAGCAGGAATCGATAATATCCGGAGGATCCGGATGAACCGGATAACAAACTTTTCCCGGAGAGCCCGGATAAGTCATTTTTGCCACTCATCTTGCCTGGAGGGAATGTCGCGAAAATTGCCATATAATGTGTTGACTGCGCAGTCCAACCATCAAATACAAGTGCAAACTTGGACGGGAGCAAGGACGAGATACTCGTTTCGACCACCAAGGTTAATTTATGCATATAATCCAAAAGTGTTCGGCTGTCAATGGACTTGAGATCCACGTAGCCTTGGATAACTTTGTTGTCACAGAAGGAAAATGGCAGCAAACAGGTGCAAATAATGTCAATCCATCCACAAATAGTCTTAGCCTTGGGTGAAGCCCAGCCACGAAGCAGAATTTGCTTGTTTTTGTCCTTGTCTCGCGTTAATTTGATCCATTCACTGTGTTTCGAGCGAATGTGCGAGCACATATTACTGTATCCAGACGATTTGGAGAGAGATGTTGAGTAATTCTTGGCCTTACATTTCCAGATAGACCCGCCGTCAGTTGGCGAAAATAGTGTAAGGCCAGTTCCCTGCCGGAAAGTAGTGTTGGACCGGCATCTTCAAACACGACATTCTCGTCAGCCATAGTGCACGATTAATGTAAAGATGCGAAAGACGGGTGAAATAGATTTATATGCTCCTGTGGCCTATGGTGTCTGGATACTAGAGAGTTTTCGGAGACCCAAAAGTTGACTTTAGATAGACATTTTCCTCTAAAAACTAATTATCCTGTGGAAATACATAAGTCGAGATTCGGATCTTAAGTCGTGATCAGATTGACTTAGCGGGCTTTAAGTCGAACTCTGTATTGACTTAGTACAACTAGGAACTTTCCTAATCTCAAGACAAGATTGTTCTAAATAGGACTTTGCTTAAGTCAAAGTCAATATTGGGTTAACCCGAAAACTCTCTACTGTCGTGTTGTTATACTCATACTTTAGATTTATATGTCTGATCTTTGATGTCGTTAATGCAGAACACATATGTAGATTCTATGTACCATATTGTCTTTTTCAGTGAAATGTGGACTTGGCAGGTCATTGGCCAAATCGCATAGCAATCGACTATGCTAAATTTAATATGAAATATTGTATAGTATACAAAGTTAAGTACAATTTCTTCCTAGCAATGGTACCTGCATCCCAGAATACCGCCATGCATGATTTCTGCGCCCAATACAACCTCGCTATGAAGCGTCAAGACGCCGCGCGTATCTTCCGCGAGTCAGCGTCCATCATGGCCTTTCCCCACGGCCTTTCCCACAAGTCATATAATTAAGGTGATTTGATCGGTCAAATTATTGAAAATACTGATATATGATTGGCTAGTCGATTGCTAGTCGATTCTGGCAAGTCGATTCGATTCGACAGCCCAGTCCAATTTGGAATCGAATGCATAATATCTATCTTTGCAACCTTTCGTAAAGGATACATTTAGCTTGAATTCTGTATATCGATTTTTACAATAACTTTCGAAATAATTTTTACTCATATTTTTCTAGTATACTGAAAATGAAGTATGGAATATGAAATTAACTCGAAATTAAATAATTGTCTACCTGGGGCGAAAAATAAATAATTGTATTATTGTCGTTTTAATAAAAAACTGGAATTGACGCAACAATTGACGCATACAAATTTCAAGTGAAAAGAAATTGGATGTTTCGAACATATTTTCAAACATTCAAAACGTTTGAAATTACACTATTTAATGGTCACGATCGAGGTCAATAAAGAAAATATTTGCGTAAACTTTAAATAGTGCAAGCGTCAATTAATTGAAACATTTTCAAAACATATCAAATTTCCAGTTTTGGACCAAAACGACAATACAAAAATGTATTAGAAAAAATACTGATTATTGTTCCAGGCAATATTTTTTTGAAAATGTCTGATTCAGCCCAGAAGGTTGGCTTGGTCTCGGTGGAGCTCAGTAGTCGTTGGGTTTCACCAGTCGTCTCACTTGGTGGAACCGTGTTGTACATTGCAGGGACTCCATACAAGCAGACACCGACAAAAGGAAGCATTGCGATACCCTCGATGGCAAAAAGGGCACTCCAACCCAGTGTTGATGATGCCATGGTCGAAGCTGCGATGCCCCCAAATGTACCGCCAAGAACAGAACTCACGGAGAAAATGCCAAACCACAAAGTTTGTTGATGTGGTGGAGCGTATTCATGAATGAATGGAGGAGCCACACACTGGAAGGATGCTTCACCAACGCCACTGAGGATGCGCCCTGCGAGGAGGAGCTCAAAGCTCTGGGCATCCTTTGACAGACTACACTGGACGACAGCGACACACCAGACAGCGAGACCAATAGCAACAAGTCGAAATGGCTGGACAAACATAGCGAGACAGCCAAACAACGGGATCGAAATCGTGAAGCTCATGATGAAGGAAGAGGTCAAGAGGCCAAGCAAGGTTCCCATGTCATTGGAGCTTGTCACCGTTTGGATAAAGTATTGAAACTGTGCTGGGGCGCCTGGGATGATGTTGCGGTCGAAGTAATTGGCAAAGTTGATCAAGCAGAAGAGCATAAAGATCCAAACGGGAGCTGCGGCGTCGTGCTTGGCTTGCATGGTGTCAATGAATTGTAAAATGGCTCAAACCTCACGGCATGTCATGTTTACCTTCAACCACATGCACTCCACGGCCATCCAACGAATGATGATCTTTTGAACCAAACTTGCTTGGAATGACTGACAACCACGAGCTAATGACTAGGCTGACTGACGTAGTCTCTCCCCATTTCAAACACACAAAGCCTCAGGAGGCTCAAGATCTGCTTAAATAACCGCTGTAGATAACCCCAGCTTCATAACGTAGTAGCCCCCACAGAGTGTTGAATACAATGTGTATAATCAATCACACATGAGCGAAGGCAAGATATTGAGGGGATACATAACGTCGACTTGACTCTTTCACGACGTGTTGAGGATTCTATTCACGTGAAGATTGACATAGGAAGGCGATGGAGTGGAACACTCAATCATCAAGGTTGTCTTGGTGTGGGTTGACAAAGTTGAGGATTGACAAGAACAGGTGGCATGTTGACATCACGAGCTTACACTCGCAGCCACACATTCATTGGCAGTGTATGCGGCGCCTGGAGTGTTTGTTGGGATATCAAAGGCATGGAGGATGTAAGATCACATCCACGGTAATGACCTTCATGAGCCTCCTTGAAGCCACATGAGGATCATGAGAGCTTGACGTATATGTGAATTGACAGCCAAATAAATGGCGTTGCTCTACAAATGAGGACGCACATGGTGGCTAGATAGGTTAGTTCAACAGAGTTGAAGACCATAGAACGGGTAAGTTGGTTTGTTGCCGACTTTTTGGCAGATCTTGCAATGAAATAATTGTCAGAGGAGTGCTGCAATATATTTAGATAGTCAATATATTGTCGTTTGGGTCCAAAACTGGAAATTTGATATGTTTTGAAAATGTTTCAAATAATTCACGCTTACACTATTTAAAGTTTACGCAAACATTTTCTTATATTGACCTCGATCGTGACCATTAAATAGTGTAATTTCAAACGTTTTAAATGTTTGTAAACATGTTCAAAACATTCAATTTCTTTTCACTTGAAATTTGTAGTCAATTGTTGCGTCAATTTGCTTGCGTCAAAATTTATTCCGCACGACTCCAGTTTTTTATTAAAACCACAATATTTGTTTACAATATATTTTATATTGTTCATTTAATACGAATTTCCAGACCCCGTTCAATCGAATCACGCCGGCGGATCGATTCACCAATCGACGCCATTGGCTAATAAAATTCTTAGGCGATTTTGATTGGCTGAATAAAATATTAAAGAAAGTACAGTTCCCATGAGAGAAAGTACTTTTTTCATTCATCCAATGTATTGGCGCGATTGGAGATTGATACAAAAAACCAATCCAAATTGGGAAATTTCTAGCGAATCCACAATACAAGTAATATATTTATTTGCAATATATTTTATACCAACAATATATTTATATTTTAGTCGTCTATTAGTGTAATTATACTGAAATAGTGTGAGTCACATTATTTAAAGATTGCATATTGATGAGCACCAGCCATTTTCGGGTTTCGAGAATGCTTCGTCAAGTCGTCGGTCGAGTGGCGGTGGCGCGCAAAGCTCTCCGTGGATCTTCGTATCCTGTCTGCGTCCGATTCTTCTCTACAGAAGACGAAAAGAATGACACTAAGGCGTCCTCGACGACGTCGCGATTCCTTCAACTCGCAGACGAAATTGAAGTCGGCGAGAAGTTGGCTCCCGGCGAGGAAGAAATCGAAATGCCAGAAGGCTTCCAACCAGAATTTTTCATTGATCTCAACCCTGGCGGTGTTGGCTTGAGCGAAGAAGACAACATTCGCATCTTTGACCAATACATGGCGAACCCATTGGTGAACACGATCCACAAACTTGCTACGGACAACCGCGTCTCTGTTGAACGTATTGAAGCCACGATTGTCTTCCAAGGCATTGAGCGCGGTACTTGGTCCGACTTGAGCGATGGACTAACTGGTGATACTAGGCCACTCGATCGCTGAATTGCGCGAAAAGGTCTTCCAGATTAAGCAGGTGAAGGAGCAAGAAATCGCAAAAGGCATCAAGAACCCTGCTGGATCGCTCAAGGGCAAGCGCGGTGAACAAAAGACTGAGCGCATTGTGACCCCATCGGGTGATGACGATGAAGAAGACGACACGATGTCTCTTTTAACAAATGATGAATGGGAAGAAGCCAACAAGGAAGACCCTATTCGCGAACCCAAGTTTTTGTTCCTCCGTGACGACATGATGGACGAATTGCCGCCACTCCACCGCCAATCCCGAAAGCAAAAGGGTACGGACAAGCTCACAATCTCGGAAGCCATTGCACTCCAACGTGGTGCTGAGAACAACAAAGTGACACTCTTGCCCAGCTTCGCCAAGCAATTGAACCCCACTGGCAAGTGGAAGATTGCCATCAAGGACATCTCCAAGAAGAAGTCGCCTCTGTACATTCGCGACGTAGATGGCAGCTACCGCTTGGCATCAGACGAGGAAGTGGTCAAGCGTTCGTGGGTCAAGCGACCTCCTTTTTTCCAAGGCATCGAGCGATACGTGTAGAGACAAACTATGCGATCATTGTAATAGTAGACCATGGTCCCCATCTAGAGCTCAAAAAGTGTTCTTTGGAGAAGATTGCCATGAGATAGCTAGACACTGACCTCCCTTGACTGGTGTATCCTGCCTCCCAGTAAGCAACCAGCCTACGAAGAGGTTCAAACAACGAGCGATCTCGAATTGGTGAATAAGCGGTCCGCCTTCGTTCGACCTACTGTAGTGAGTTGTAGCTCGCACAGCAAGAGCGCAGCCGGGTCTTGCCAAAACTACCCGAAGTTAGTCGTGGATGCAGGATGCTTCGGAGTTGTTTCCTAACAACGTGGTTGCCGAACGCGCTGTTGAGAAGAAATCGCCTTTCCATCGCACATTGTGGAATGGCCGCGAATACAACACTCAGCTCAAAACAACTTTGAACAACTTCGTAGAACGTGGGTGGATGAAAGATGCGCTCTCCATCTTACGTACTCGAGTTTGTTTCCATCTGGACGATGACACCATTGGTGGTAGCCTGAGCGTCAAACTGAAGCGCAGCCATGCACCCACAGATACAAGCAGCTACCGACTGAAAAGTCTCGACACAGCTCTCGACACAGCTCTCGACACCCACACCCTCAGAGGGTTATATGAGTTAATGCTACAAACAGCACATATTCCGGATAATATCCCATAAAAAGACACTCCGACGGGCTGATGTATCTAACCATTTTGATACAACAAAGTCTCGGCAAACCAACTAGTGAGTCCCAATGCCTATTAATAGCTCGTCTCTAACATTTTGACATTATTAACTGCGCCTCGCGCTGCAAACTGCATAGCCCCTCCGACGAGTTTGTCGGCCTTGGAATTGTGCTTAATTTCACGGCAGAGCTCAAACTCTCATGAGTGTCTTTTTCATGGGATATTATCCGGAATATGTGCTTTAACTCAGGGTTATAGATCTACAGAGGACCCGTAAAAATACACGTATAGTGTGGTACATTGAACTTTGGTGTCGTCTGAAGCAACCTTCAGAATTATAATATAGAATTTAACGATAATATGTTTTGGAGGGGAAAATGCGAGGGAGTTTGATGGTAGAGAATGCTTTGGAGTTCATTTTTGAAACTGATGGAAGAGCAAGTGAAGATCGTTAAAACGCGTCGTCGGTACAGCTTAGAAACCAAGCGAAATGTCCTGCGCGCGTTGTCTGAGTATACTCAGCAACGTGTCGCCGATCTCAGCGGCATCCCTCTCCGCACGATACAGAACTTCGTGCGAGAGAGGGAAAAAATTCTAGCATCGATCCAAGCCAAACGAAGGCTTAACATTGGCCTGTCTGGTCGTCCAGAAATCCTTCCTGGTGGCGATGTAAGTTCCAAATTTCATACCTTTTCTCACTCTATCTTAGGACTTATTGGACTATATGGTAGCTATGCGGGAGAAACATTTCCCCCTGACTACATACCATGTCGTTCAACAAGTCAACTGTATCGATCTCATATTGTGAATTTCTTTCGAGCAGTTCGCCACGATCGTCAAAGTTTCAAATATCATGCACCCAGTTCCCCTTTGACGTGTAATGAGATGGCATACAGGCAGTAGACCCTGTGTGGCATTTGAAACCAGCAGAATGAAGTTTCAACCCAGTGGTGGTCCTTTAAAGGACTCTCGTACCGTAACGACCACTCTCAACCTTGAGCAACGCAGCTTCGGCGCAGATGGACATGGCGTTACTAGTACACAACAAGTGCTCTCAGCCTTTTTCTTCATCGTGGCAAATGCTTGGGCTCTCAAGGAGCCACTCGCAGAGCTAACAAGCAAGTAAAGTCGCTAGATAGCTAACGTTACATCATGAACAAAATTCCTTGGTATCTTTGGGAAATGGCGTCGAGATAGACTGAGTCAGTCAGCGTCGGAAATGCACGATAAATTCACTTGCAACGCGCAGAACTTGTCAAGGCTTGAACTTGAAGAGGGAAGCATGTGCTTGACGACAACGAGCAAACAGATGCCACTCTGTTCAACTTTTGGTCGGTTGTTACTCCGACCTCTGAGAGATATTTCCCCGTTGGTCATTTTCAATTCTGCGGTGCCAAGCATGCGACCAGCAGCCGACGCCGTGGTAGAAGTCACCCCCAAGGATGGCGACTATGTCAAAGATCCTGAAGATATTAATGTCGACAAGTCTCAACAAGAAGGCATGTCGATCCCCATGATGTTCTTGGTCTGCTGTCCCAAGATGGCCATGAACATGGCCTGGGCTGCTCAATGGGCCGCTCTTGGTCCTCTCCTTCAAGTTCTCTTGAGTTACTCGTCCGTCCAAGGTGTCCAACTTGTTGGTCCTACGGCGGGTCTCCTCGTCGCTCCTTTCATCGGTGTGCTCTCGGATGCCACCACCAGCAAGTATGGTCGCCGCAAGCCCTGGTTGTTCTGGGGTGCTATCACCAGTATCATGTGCTGGGCTGTCATGATGAACGCGACTGATATCGGTGAATCGCTTGGTGACAAGGGCGATGACCGTACGTGGACGACTGTGTTTGTAGTGCTTTGCTACGTGTGGATGGACATCACGTGCAACTTGACGCAAGTGCCAGTGGTGTTGTTGATTGCTGACTTGGCTGGCAACCGTCAAGTGACTGCTGCTTCGATCGGTCAAGGCTGGTCGATTGCCGGGTCGTTGGTTGTTTCGGGATACATTTCGTTCTTTGGTCCTGCGCATCAATCTATCAAATCCTTCATGGGTATGTTGATGGCCATTATGTTTGTCTGCTGCATGAGCGTGTGCTACTTCGTGAAGGAAGAACAGTACATCCCTGCTGTCATGCCTGATACAAAGAAACAACTCAAGGAAGCCTTCTCCGCTTTGTACGTTGGCCTGCGCAAGCTCCCTTACGTCTTGGCTATCTACTGCTTGATTTTCTTGCTCCTCCAATACGGCTACTCTGCTTACAACGGTGCCAAGGGTCAATTCTTTGGTATCCGCGTCAAGGATGGTCTCGCTGAAAACGCAGACAAGTGCGGCAAGGAAGGCCAACCTGCTTGCACGGATCACCAAAAGGCGTACAACGATGGCGTCCAACTTGCCGGTGGTGTCACTGATACGATCTTCAACTTGTTCGGCTGGGCTTACTTGGCCATCATGCCTTTCCTCGTTCGCAAGATCGGCGCCAAGTGGGTCATTGTCATTGCTTGCGTTCCTCAGGCTCTCTTGATCATCATGGCTTTCTGCAAAGTGGTGGCCATTGATATGATCTTAGTCATCTTGACCTCCATCTCGCAACAAACAATTTTTGCCTTGCAATTGCCCATGATTGTGTACCAAATCGGTCTAGCCGCCGACAACAACTTGGGTATGTACGCTGGTGCTTTCAACTCGGCCAACTGCGCCGGTCAATTCCTCAACTTTGCCTTGGCGACACAGTTGGTCAAGACGTCAATGACGTTTGCATTGCCTGTCTTGGTCGGTGGTATCCTCAGTACCATCGCATTGCTCGTCGCCATCTTTTTCCTCAAGCTCGACATGAAGACCATGTAGACAAGAAGAATCCCTGCATGTTTGTTGCTGTAAAATTCATAAACCAATAGATTTGACATACTTCAAACTTCACTTGCTTTTCCTGCTGCTTTTGCATGACCCACTTGTGTTGTCAACTTGTCGCGATCATGGTTTACAGCCCTGCATCCACACAATGATTCCCCCAGCTTCAAGCGGCAGTGGTTGTGATGTTTATTCTCTTCGAACTTCGAGGTTTTTCTAATAAACCTAAATATAGGTTTTATCTTTTTTAATTTTCCAAATTCAACAACACACAATTTCATTTTCACCTCAACAAGATTGAGGAAGTGAACTTTCGACATCTAACTTCAATGGGGATTCCATCCAAAGTGGAGAAATACGCATGTTGCTAGGATTTGTGGTTGCATTTCCAATGGATAGGACAATATTTCCTGCTGTTATGCTCGAACGGTAAGTTCATGACGAGATTATCAAAGGCGAAGTCGTAATGTAAGGCTGACCTTGCAATGGCGACTCAAGTCGAAGGCATTGAGATTGACATGACAGGCTTATCTATAGCGACTTTGCAATGCAGCGAATGCATCCTAGAACTTCACACGCTCGCCACTGAAGTCTCGATTTTGAAACAGGAGCATGGGACTGTCTATCTTGTGTTGGAATGACCAGCTCAACATCCTAGTTGCTTCTTGAGAGACAAGAAGCCGATATGTTCAATACGATACTCATTAACATCATTTACACTACAACTCTGTCGACTAACAACACGAGGCGCCTTACATTGTCTTCATGTCAAACTTGAGGAAGAACACCGCAATGATCAAAGCAATCGTACTCAAAATACCTCCGACCAACACGGGCAACGCAAACGTCATCGACGTCTTGACCAATTGAGTCGCCAAGGCAAAGTTGAGGAATTGACCGGCGCAGTTGGCAGAGTTGAAAGCACCAGCGTACATGCCCAAGTTGTTGTCAGGGGTCAAACCGATTTGGAACACAATCATGGGCAATTGCAACGCAAAGGTCGTTTGTTGCGAGATCGACGTCAAAATCACGATGATCATGTCAATCGCAACGACCTTGCAGAAAGACATGATGATCAACAACACTTGAGGAATGCAAGCAAGCACAATCACCCACTTGGCACCGATCTTGCGCACAAGGAAGGGCATGCAAGCCAAATACGCCCAACCAAACAAGTTGAACACAGTGTCCGTCACACCACCGGCCAAACGCACACCGTCGTTGTAGTCCTTTTGGCGCTGCGTGCATTCAGGGTTGCCGTCCTTGCCGCACTTGTCGGCGTTTTCAGCGAGACCGTCCTTGACGCGGATACCAAAGAATTGACCCTTGGCACCGTTGTAAGCAGTGTAGCCGTACTGGAGGAGCAAGAAGATCGCGCAGTACAAAGCAAGCACATACGGGAGCTTGCGCAAGCCGACGTACAACGCAGAGAAAGCATCCTTGAGCTGCTGTTTGGTGTCAGGCTTGACGGCAGGGATGTATTGTTCTTCCTTGACGAACCAGCACACGCTCATGCAGCACACAAACATGATGCCCATCAACATACCCATGAAAGGCTTGATCGATTGATGCGCAGGGCCAAAGAACATGATGTAACCAGACACGACGAACGAGCCGGCAATCGACCAGCCTTGGCCGATCGAAGCAGCAGTCACTTGACGGTTGCCAGCCAAGTCAGCAATCAACAACACCACTGGCACTTGCGTCAAGTTGCACGTGATGTCCATCCACACGTAGCAAAAGACCACAAACATAGTCGTCCACGTACGGTCATCGCCCTTGTCACCAAGCGATTCACCGATATCAGTCGCGTTCATCATGACAGCCCAGCACATGATACTGGTGATAGCACCCCAGAACAACCAGGGCTTACGGCGACCATACTTGCTGGTGGTGGCATCCGAGAGCACACCGATGAAAGGAGCGACGAGGAGACCCGCCGTAGGACCAACGAGTTGGACACCTTGGACGGACGAGTAACTCAAGAGAACTTGAAGGAGAGGACCGAGAGCGGCCCATTGAGCAGCCCAGGCCATGTTCATGGCCATCTTGGGACAGCAGACCAAGAACATCATGGGGATAGAGATGCCTTCTTGTTGAGACTTGTCAATTTCGACATCTTCGGGATCTTTCACGTAGTCAACGTCGACAGGCGTGACGGCAACCGCGGCTTCAGTTGACGCCATCGTTAGCAGAGCAGAGCAAATTCCGGAATGGCCAAGTTCGAACAAGACACGTCCAAAACCAAGCGAATGGCGTGCATTGTATTGAAACATCTTGGCACTTCAACAATCCGCGAACTCCACGCGTCATTTTGAAGTTCAAGCTTCCCATGTTGGAAAGTAGCCGTGACGACGACGACCGTCGTGCAGCGTCTTTGGGAACAAGTTTCAAGCCCAACTCTAAGTTTACCACAGACTAAAGGCCGTGCGATGAGCTCTCTTTCTCGCTCTATTTCCAGCTTCTGAACGTGTGGCACCCTCTCTCTGCGTGTCTTTTAAGCTAGAGAACAACAGCAGCATGCCAGACCCATTTTTGTATTGGTTTGTGTGAGAGTTGTGTAGAACTCACTCATCTTACGGCTTTTAAACATGTGGCATCTGTATGATGCGCAACGACTGCGGATCCACGGCCAAACGAGTTTTCTTTAACTCGAAAAAGTGTGTAGGTCCAAGCGACCAGATCTTGAAGCGTAGATCAGCTAGATCTGTGTGGCTAATCTATATGATGTCAACTCAGTTTTGATCGTCATGACATCTTCTAGCCCTCTCTTCTGGCCACATCAGTCTCGATACAAGCCAACGTGACGTCACCCATGGCGGACGAAGCAGGGAGTTGGCCTTGGAACCACCGCGACACTCCCGACAAACACGTGGTGGCCCTACAGGTGCACGCGCGGATTGTTGAGCTACTAGACGCATCTATTATTCAGCAGGCAACTGGTTGTACAATGACGTGCTCTCTGTGGTTGTAGTGGGGCCTGATTAGAAGCCAAAGAAACGTCGAGAGAGTATCGACCGGCGCAACCACGGTTGTTTTCAGATACAAATCACCCATGCCTTCGTTTGTGGGGCTTTAAATGAGTATGGAGAAGGCCACGGGTAATTCATTTAAAGCCTCAGGGGTGTTACAATATAGATTGTATTATTGATTGTACCCCCAGACAATCAATCATTGACAATATTCAATCTATTGTTGTTGTGAAAGAGTTTTGCGACGTCTAAGCAGTCGGACTATCCTTTTCGGTAGCTTTGGACAACTTGATGGCTTGTGAGACGTTGCCCAGGCTCACGAGGTCCCAGTTCAACTTTAAGTATATGATCACCTCAAGCGTGGTCCTTTCCATACTCTTCCGCAAGTAGCCGATCATGCACTTCACACCAGAGAAGAATCGCTCGACAACAACAGAGGTTGGAGGGATCCAACTCACGTCTTCATACGGCTGTGTAGTATTGACGCGGCCGCGAGCACGCTTCTTGATTTCGTTGTCAAGGTCTATTGCAGCACGCTTCCTGCCATTCAAAACAACATCAGACGAAGTCTCAATCATTTACACGGGATCCGAAGCAGCTTCCTTTTCAACAGAATTCAAGGTTGAGCCCGTCTCTAGTTTGACCAAAGTACTTTCAAAAGCTGGATCTGCGACGATCTTCGCATTCGGGCCGATGTCGTTCTTCAAAGATGGGTAGTCAGTCATCCATGGCGAAATCAAACATGTCGCGAATGTGTGGTTTGATCTGCCCACTCTGATTGAGGGAAATTAGAAAGCACGCGTGATGATTGGCGTGCAAGACGCAAGGGGTATACAAAACGGTCGGAAGAAGCATTCCTTGCACTCATATCGTGCATGGTCGTCAATCTATTGAAGACCAAGATATTGGAACAATATGTTCAATCTCGGGGAAAGATTGTGTCCCCGCCACAATCAATGATTGCCGGGGACAATATCAATCTTATGACAATCACAATCTTTTTTATCAAGCCCTGCACGGGTATGACACACATCGTCTCGTCCGCCTGGCCATGGACTCAACAACTAAGGCGACTGTACCGGGATGGATGCGCTAGTCTCGACTTTGTACACAACTTGCTCTGTGGTCTATACGCACCATGTCCTCATAGCGTATTTGATACCTTCGTTGGAGATTGACAATTGCCCTCCAATGCGTCAGGATTGAGGTCGTAAATATATGCCAAGCTCAATGGATGCCCAGTGGTGCGATCTCAAAGGAAGTTTGTTCTATCGCTACACGCGTCAGCAAACCATGGACGCCCCACGAAGTGGCCCAGTCTCAACTTTCTCCTCATCAACCACGGCGCAGTTAGTAATACTATAGTAAGCTTCCAAGAGCATTGTCCGAATTTTATCCCGGTTAGTAGAGTCCTTACTATTTAATTGAACTTATGTCTAAGATTGATGAAGGATCCTCGTGCTGGAAGACGACGGGGCTTTGAAGAGTCCTATATTATTTATTGATCGCTGAGTTCATGGAGACTTTATTCTGCCTAGATAATTGCCCACCCTCACCCACGATCTGTGGCAAAAGCAGTGTGCTGTCCCTGTATTAAAAAAACGCACAATTTTGGTTAATATGAAAAAATGTATACCTCGATCTCGTTGAACGTTTGGACTGCAGTAGAAGGCTAAAATCTCGACGAATGCTGTGAGATTTAACGAGGTGGTCGCTTCTAGAATAGCCTGGAGTGTTAAGCTTATAACGTCACTGTAGAGCTTGCTGGTGTTATCTGGCCCTCGATGCCACCCTTATCCAGTGAGGCAACATGCTATTAGTACTACTAATACATTGATAGTAGGCCGACTACGACAGTCAAACTGGATTCACACATTGTCGGAAAGTTGGAATAAAACCACGAAGATGCGATCCAGGCGCATAAATGCGTCGAGTTGAATATGAGTTGGCTTTTGCACTTCAACACGAGTCATACTTTGGAATAAAAGCGCGCACGCGGAGTCTTCACCAACTTGCCATGTATTCATCATGACTCTCGAAGCACATGAATGGCTGATGGGACTAGCCATAAGATGCACGTTGGTAGAAAAGTTCAATCCAAAGATTGACTGGCTGGGAGTCAATCTCGAGCACTCTATCAAATGGTATGGGTGTGCATTAGTGAAGAGCCGACTGCATTACAGATCTCTAACGCTCTCATTTTCACGACGAGTGCGACCAGCAACTTGTCGGCTGTTCCAAAGGTTGAGGGTAATATGTTAGAGATCACATGCGTGTTGGAACAGTCAGCTATTCCGTACTGTGTGGGGTTTATGCTGGATGATCGTTCTTCTGTGTCTTATAAAAGGCAAGATTTTCGACGATCTCAACCGTACACGAACGAAAAGCGCTGAATCCTCAAGCAGAATGGCTATTGAGTGACAAAAAAATGGGATTTACGTGCCTGTCTGCACCTTCAAAGACGGTGCTTGGTGTTGCGGATCTACAAGTGAGAGGATGTTTCGTTCGCCGTGTCACGTGTGCCGGACGTGCAACGCGGCACCATACGAAGTTGGAACTTCAATCGAACGCGTGGAAACACGATTTGTTGAACTATGCGTGGTCGAGAATATTTCAATCCAGAGGCTTGCAAGTCGCTTTTCGATCTCCTCATTTTGCAATTTTCTTACAAGACAAAAAGCCATGGCATCAACTGAAGCCGCGGTTGCCGTCACGCCTGTCGACGTTGACTACGTGAAAGATCCCGAAGATGTCGAAATTGACAAGTCTCAACAAGAAGGCATGTCGATCCCCATGATGTTCTTGGTCTGCTGTCCCAAGATGGCCATGAACATGGCCTGGGCTGCTCAATGGGCCGCTCTTGGTCCTCTCCTTCAAGTTCTCTTGAGTTACTCGTCCGTCCAAGGTGTCCAACTCGTTGGTCCTACGGCGGGTCTCCTCGTCGCTCCTTTCATCGGTGTGCTCTCGGATGCCACCACCAGCAAGTATGGTCGCCGTAAGCCCTGGTTGTTCTGGGGTGCTATCACCAGTATCATGTGCTGGGCTGTCATGATGAACGCGACTGATATCGGTGAATCGCTTGGTGACAAGGGCGATGACCGTACGTGGACGACTATGTTTGTGGTCTTTTGCTACGTGTGGATGGACATCACGTGCAACTTGACGCAAGTGCCAGTGGTGTTGTTGATTGCTGACTTGGCTGGCAACCGTCAAGTGACTGCTGCTTCGATCGGCCAAGGCTGGTCGATTGCCGGCTCGTTCGTCGTGTCTGGTTACATCATGTTCTTTGGCCCTGCGCATCAATCGATCAAGCCTTTCATGGGTATGTTGATGGGCATCATGTTTGTGTGCTGCATGAGCGTGTGCTGGTTCGTCAAGGAAGAACAATACATCCCTGCCGTCAAGCCTGACACCAAACAGCAGCTCAAGGATGCTTTCTCTGCGTTGTACGTCGGCTTGCGCAAGCTCCCGTATGTGCTTGCTTTGTACTGCGCGATCTTCTTGCTCCTCCAGTACGGCTACACTGCTTACAACGGTGCCAAGGGTCAATTCTTTGGTATCCGCGTCAAGGACGGTCTCGCTGAAAACGCCGACAAGTGCGGCAAGGACGGCAACCCTGAATGCACGCAGCGCCAAAAGGACTACAACGACGGTGTGCGTTTGGCCGGTGGTGTGACGGACACTGTGTTCAACTTGTTTGGTTGGGCGTATTTGGCTTGCATGCCCTTCCTTGTGCGCAAGATCGGTGCCAAGTGGGTGATTGTGCTTGCTTGCATTCCTCAAGTGTTGTTGATCATCATGTCTTTCTGCAAGGTCGTTGCGATTGACATGATCATCGTGATTTTGACGTCGATCTCGCAACAAACGACCTTTGCGTTGCAATTGCCCATGATTGTGTTCCAAATCGGTTTGACCCCTGACAACAACTTGGGCATGTACGCTGGTGCTTTCAACTCTGCCAACTGCGCCGGTCAATTCCTCAACTTTGCCTTGGCGACTCAATTGGTCAAGACGTCGATGACGTTTGCGTTGCCCGTGTTGGTCGGAGGTATTTTGAGTACGATTGCTTTGATCATTGCGGTGTTCTTCCTCAAGTTTGACATGAAGACAATGTAAGGCGCCTCGTGTTGTTAGTCGACAGAGTTGTAGTGTAAATGATGTTAATGAGTATCGTATTGAACAATTCCTGCTCCATCGTGTTGAGTGCTAGGATTATCTGTGCTGAGCCCCTTTTGGAGTTGAAATTCGGTGGGCCTCACACCTGCGAGTATGTTCGAAGTATTGACAAAATAGACGCAGAGCTGAAAACTTTTGATTCTTTTCAACTTCGTTGTCCTTTGTCGTTTGTTCGACTTCACTGTCAGTGCTCCATTCCAGCTTTGTCATGCTCAGTTGCGAGCTTTCCCGTTTTCAGTGGATAATGATAAAACCATGAGAATTTAAACCTTCGAATAGGTTTACTTCATGACGAATTAAACCTAAGTTAGGTTAATTCTGTTCTATAGCGAAGTTCGAACAAATATTTGCTCCTGTGGCGACTGACTGGATAAAACTGCGCTGACCAAAGCAGCTCGGCAACGACAGCTCGATCGACGTATGCCATCGATGTGTTCAATGAGTCTGCATTTATGGCTTGCCCGAGTTGTTTCAAAGCATCTCCAGTTTGGAAATGTTGCTTGGTGGAGCGATGAATGCTTCCAGAACTGAGCTCACTGAGGCAATGGTTGTGTTCCCAATCGCTGTCGTCATGGTGGCTCAGTCCATTGCATTGACCTCCTGGAGGTTCCAGTAACATGGTACTTTGACCACACCCTTCAGAAGTTCGGGATTAATTCTCCATGGCTTCTGCCATTGCTCCAAATGACCCCAAAGACTGCGTACGAGCTTACTGGTCGACGTTGACATGGATCAATCATTTCGTTGTCACGTCGAGTCTCACGAATTCCAGCGGACTCGCTGAGAAATGAAATCTTGCTCATCGCATCAGAATCATGACGTGCTGACAGCGCCACAATATAATGTGACAACTTTGAAGACTTTGAACTTTTTCATGATGAATCTTCGCTCCCCCTCACTTCCATCGTGTCATCCACCAAGGAGCATCATGCCGTGGGTTTGCCGGACGGGGCGTTGGACAGATTCACGGATCGTGTCCACCCAAGATGTGCAACGCAGCGGGGTCTGCAAAGACATCTCCAATCAACAGCAAGTCGTCCTATCACAACCCAGCATAATTTGGGAATTCTAGAGTTTTGTCATATGATAAAGGGAGCATGACAAAATCGACGTCACTTTTGAAGTGGATCATGGCGAGATACATGGACTTCGTTGTCTCATATCGGTTCATCGTCTTCGTTCTTGTCGTCTTGTTCCTCGCTGTGGGCTATTTTGATGTCGCGACTGTCAACTCGGTGGTAGACCACCACTTGGCCTTGGTCCATGACAAGGTGGCGTCCTTCACGAAAGGCTCGCACGACTACTACCGTCGACAAGCTTCAGTCTACGACGAAGTCTGCCGCGTCCAGTTTATCTTTGCAGGATCCAAACACGACTACAATAACTTCCCAACGCTCCAGTCGTGGATTCGCTTTGCCGACCCGAAATGCCCGATTGAATTCCTCAGGACGAGCCATCCATTCGTTGGTCTGCTCACCACTGCCGAAGCACGGATGTTCCATGACTCGGCCTTCCTTCCGATTCTCCAAGCTGACATGCTCAAACTCTTTGCGGTTTACTACCTCGGTGGTCTCGTCGTGGATTTGGACGTTCAAGCAATCAAGCCATTTCCAGAAGCATGGATTGGCAAAGACACTCCACATTCCTCCTGCGATGTGATTCTTGGCATCGAAGCAAATTGTTATGACGACGAATGCGTCAAGACGATGGTTCGCAAAGGCCAAATTCAAAACTGGGCCATGTTTGCTCGACGATCACGATCGCAATTCTTGGGCGACTTGTTGGATTTCGTTGTGGCGAAGTACGAGTCCATGGCACCGCTGGATAAAGACGCGGCTGTCCAAGAAGTCGCAGGCAGCGGTACCATCACGGACTTTGTCCAGCAGTATGGCAATTTCACCCCTCCCCATTACCAGGTTCAAAATTCTCCCGACGGAAACACTCTAGCGTTGAATCCAGATAGCGTCCTGCGGATACGAAAACACCACGAGGAAATTTGCATCGTTGGGGCATCCTTCACTGGTGGCGGATGCTCGAACCTGCCTCAGTGTTTGCTTTCCCATCATTTCGAAGGATCCTGGCGGCATCCAGCCTAGATCTTTGCCATTAACTGAGTGCAAACTTGACCTTATTTTATTCATCATGACGCATTACTTTTTCTACCCACCTGCGTGCGGTTCTTTCACAACCCGCAAGTCAACTGTTGCTAAAATTCAGCGTGTACGATCGGGACAATCCAATGTCATCCATGTTCTTTTTCAAACGACTTTGTGTCACTCACATGGTCCCTTTTGAGCAAAACCACAACACTCTTGTCGATGTTTCCCTTGTCGGCAACTCCAGCATGGATGCCTTCATCACCTGCGATGACCTCTATGACGAAAGAGGCTTAATAAGCCTCTTTCGAGTAGGATATTTATGAGTCTCTGTTTAGCACAAAAAGTTGACTCCAAGTTCCTCCATGTACTTTTGGGAGTCAGATTTTCAGCGAATGAAAAATGATTGGTCAGTACAGTGACTTGAAATGTTTGATCATGGTGAGCATGGTATCTCCAACAGAGACCTACAAAGCCATCGCTCCTGCACGCACAATAGCTCGATTCCTCGGCTAAAGCGGCGAGAGGGTATTGCTCGGTCAGCTCGTCCATCAACTGAAGAAACAACTGTAGCAACCACAGTGGAAGCATTGCGTTCTGGCTTGGATGGTGTGCCTCGATCCATCTTGCTCATCAAAAGCAAAATAATAATAAAATATTATTGATTTGATACAAATTTTGGCAATCGAATCACGCCAAAGTACCGATCCGCGAATCGATCCCATTAGCTGATTTTTCAATCTCAGCATTTGATTGGTCGAAATGGATCTTGAATGTCGTACTAGCCAATCAAAACGATTGATAAACGACTCAACAAATCACACCTATATCCGAAATTTTGCTCAAAAGCACAATAGAATAAAATGCAAAAAGAGACCAAAAAGACCTCGCTGACCTCTTTTTGGAAAATGCGATGAAAAAAGAGACGAGAAGTGTTTTGATTGGCTCCGTCTCTGTCCGAAAACTACTCGAAAGAGGTCCTAAAAGGACCTCTTTAGGACCTCTTTCGAGTAGTTTTCAAATATCTGTTACTTTGAATATTAAGGCATTGTATTGATTTATGAAGGAAGCAGCTTTCATGACTGCCTCACGAATGGGAATACAGAATTGCTCGTAGATCTTTTCATGAGTATTGTATCAGCTAAATCTTTTTGCAGAGCTGGAGCGCGATACGCTCAATACGAGATACATATCTTGTGAATGATAACACCTGAGTCGCTACACCTTTCATAATTTATATTCCTCAAAATACCTGAATCCTTCATGAAGCCACTTGATGACGATGGATGGCCAAAACGTTGGGTCAATGGACGCACATCGGGGCATTTATACGAAAGGGACGCAAGCCTCCTGAATATTCAAGGAAGGTGTGTCCGATCGGCGACGAATGCTTCAGTGAAAGCTGCATCATCTGGCCATTTCAAACGCATCCCGAGGAATTTCAATATATAGAATATGTTTTTGTCATTTTCGAATATTTTCAGTCCACAACTACCGAAACAGAAACCAAACAAGGTATGTCAAAAGATCTAGTCCATGTTGGAAAGCCAGGATAGAGTTTGGCTAGCTTATGGCAAATCCAACTCACAAATGACGCCTTTGATGCATTGACGGTTGGTCTATTTGATCACGACAACCATTTTCTATTGAAATTCCTCTTGTTTCGTTTGTCCTTCTGGATAAACTGGACACTCTTCATCAGCAGCATGGAGACTGAAGACGATAGTGACGTCGACTGCGATCTTGACTGTGACATTGATTCGCAAATCCCGTATCGAGTTTTCGTCGTTTGTTCAGTCGCTCTGCTCCTCGTCTTGGGATACTACAATATCCCGAACGTTCTCTCCATGGTACGTGCAACCTATCGCACACCATTCAGCGATGGCCAAGTTTATCCACGTCTTTATCAAGGCTCTCACGATGTGACTCCGTCCGACGAATTTATGAACGAAGGGTGTCGAGTGCAGTTTGTATTCACGGGGCCTAAATACAACTACAAAAACTTTCCCACACTCCAGTCGTGGATGCGCTTCGCTGACCCAGCATGCCGAATTGAGTTCCTCAGGTCGAGCCATCCATTTCTAGGCCAACTCACAGTGGCCGAAGCGCGAGTGTTCAGCGATTTAGCATTCCAACCAATCCTTCAGGCTGATATGCTCAAACTCCTTGCAATTTATTACCTTGGTGGCCTCGTGGTAGACTTGGATGTGCAAGCAATCAAGCCATTTCCTCAAGCATGGGCTGACGTGGAAACTCCCCTTGCATCTTGCGATGTTGTTCTTGGCATTGAATCCGATTGCTACGATGACATTTGTGTCAAGTATTTGGTGCGCAAGGGTCAAATCCAAAACTGGGCCATGTTTGCAAGACAACCACGATCTCCGTTCTTGGGAGAACTGCTAGAATTCATCGTTGAAAAATACGATTCAATGGCACCGCTTGATGAAAACGTATCAATCCAGGAAGTGGCTGGCAGCGGTCCTATCACAGACTTCGTTCAGAATTATGGCAATTTTAGTCATCCCTTCTACAACACCCCAACTTCCCAAAATGGCTGGACACTTGCGTCAGATCCATCAAGCGTTCTGCGCATTCAAAAGCACCACGAGGAAGTGTGTGTCGTTGGGTCTCGATACATTGGTGGTGGATGCCTAAGCTTTGATGAGTGTTTGATTTCACACCACTTTGAAGGATCATGGCAACACTGGCCTATATAATTTAATCGATCTAGTGGTATTCATTGAGTCAAGGCATACCGTTCTTTGTGGCTTGACTAGAAATACAACATAGCTCCAGCGGGATGCAGCTTGAAGTTGATATGGTCCACTGGTAAGGCCAATTTTCTGTAAGATTCCTGGAATATTTGCTTGATCGTCAGAGTGATCCAGCCCTGACCTCAGCGCAATTTGTGTCTCATGTCGCTCCAAAGTCTAGTCTCCCTGGAGGTTAGAAGCTCGCATTTGTACCCCCCCCCGTACGCGATGTGGAGCCTACTTTTCGGTCTTTGCTGGACGAGGATAATTTCTTTGTGGTTAGAACCTGTTGTATAATAATATATACTGCGCGGTATTTGCTTTGTTAATCGTTTCCATCGTACTGCGGACAAAATTCTTGTGAGCTGTAATAAACCCCTGGACATCGTCATCAAGAAATATGGAATGATGCTGGCGGCAAGACAATTCAGCTAGACTAAAATGCATTGCTTCCCTATTAATAGTTGTCGCCTCCTCACATTTTCATACTTTATCTCTGAACATTATAATTATATTTCAAAGGTTTACTTTTAAAACACATATTTTATTGGTACATATTATTAAATAGGATATAAATTTTGATGGGTAAACGAATAAACGTATACATCCTGGGGCGCGCTGCGAACTGCAGTACTGCAGTGCAGTCAAAGGGCATTTGATTGTGCCATGCAGTTGTGCGACTGAGCCCCACAATGGAACTCAGTGCCATGCACTATAAACTTCCATTGAATGATGTGTGCTTGCTGGAATTACTCAAAATTTTGACAGTGGCATTGTGAAAAGTGCAATTTTTAACAAATTTCCTGTTTACTGCACCCCGAGCTTCCAGACATGCCGTGTCATTGTGCAATAGGATCAGGATCATGGACGGTGATATTGACTATGACATCGAAACGCTAGTGCCGTATCGGGATCTTGGCATTTGTTCGATCGCTGTGCTGTTCTTCCTGGGGCTCTTCCATTTCTCCGATTTTAGCTCACTGCCGACTGTTTTGTCTCCCGCTTGTTCTTGGCTTTCGGCCACGGGAACCTTCGTCAAGGCAGCAAAATCAACACTGTTATCCGAAAACTACTCGAAAGAGGGGTCCTATAATAACTAACGTTAGAGTTAACAACTACCGATCCATGCCACGTGGCAAACCACTAGAGGACTACTTAAGTGCGATCCTACTAGGTCAACTGCACAACTTCAACATAGCAATCGGGTTGATCTCACGTGAGACCCGATTGTCTCTGCACAGCAGAACACTTCCCTCCTAAGGCAGACGTAGGCTATCGGTCAAAACAGCCACGTCGGCATCACGCTTGTTGGCATCAACCCACTTCCGATACACAACGGGGATGTCGTCCAGCAAGTTCATTGCTGGTTCCCATGACGACTCCTCGTCTTGTAGGCCAAGCCACTTCACAAGCACTTGGTGCTGACCGTCAACGCAACGCGCACCATCCAATCGTTCCACATGGAACCCACCATCTCCAAATGCAATTTGGGCCTTGAGATCTTCCGTAACATCTCGGCCACCCTCATGGTACATTTTCAAGCGACAAGCGTGGTGTAGAGACATCTCATATGGTGGTACCAACTGTTGTACCTCCATCACATGGTCGGTAATGACATTTGTCACTTGATATGGTCCTCGCCAGTGCAAGGCCAACTTGGTCGGCTTCTGGACAACACTCCCAACCAAGACAAAATCTCCAACGGAGGATCCAGCAAACTTGACTTGCGCTTTCCGATTGCGTCGTCCACGCGCTTGCTGCCGTAGTTTCTCACTGTGCTTTGCTACGTCGCGATATAACACATCCATAGCACTTGGTAATTCTTCAAGATATGCTCTTCGACTGTTCCATTAGCCCAAGGGCTATAAGCTGTCGTAATATGGTGGTGTGCACCAACCATCTTTCGCACCTTCTCAATAACTTCATTATTTGAAGTGCGATCCGCCATCAGACACCCATGTGTCAACACAACCAAATGTCGTAAACCATGCCATCAAGGCTTGAGCGGTAGCAGCCGCATCGGCGGTCTCAGATGCGTACAGCTGTACGAAACCACTCATGTCGTCCTTGACAACCAGAATATCTTTCATGCCAGTCTTGGCTCTTGGCATTGCCAACCAGTCAAAGTGTATGAGCTCGTTGGGCATTTCAGCATGCAGGGCGGAGCCCAATGGTCTCGGTACCATTTCACCATCAATACACAAACAATGCAAGCATGCACGGACAAACGCTTCCACATCCTTTGACAACGATTTCCATACAAACTTGTCGGACACTGACTTGATAGTCGCGGCAATGCGGCGATGACCGCTGGTTCCTTGGTGGGCTATAACATACAGCCTTTGCTGCAAATCGACAGCACTGTCTGGGATCCATATTCGGCCATCTTGGTCAACAAAAAAGGCGACGTCTTCGTCCCAAAACACACCAGTAGGGGTGGTCTCTCCTCCTTTCAATGCTGATCGTTGGATCTCGCTGATCGTAGCGGCTGTCGACCACTCGAAATCCACTTGTTGTAGTGGTGACACCACTTCAATCAGACGGCGCACACGCGTAACAGGTTTATCCACTGGAACTGATCCCCAACGACTTAACAATTCGCCCCAAACATTAGCTTCACCTGGCAAGCACTCAATAGAGTAAGGCAACGTTGACATGACAAGTGACCATCGCTGTAGCTTGTCGGCTTGGTATTTGGCCATGTTGGCGTTCGATCCACGGGGGTTAAAGATGTAAACCAAGTTGCGGTGATCCGTAAACAGGCGGAATCCGCCAGGACGTACTATCAAGTAGTCCAAATTCTTGCACGACTGCATCATCGCGTAAGCTTCTTTCTCCACAATCGGCCAGCGCTGACTAGCGCCAGTGAAACTTCCACTCACAAACGCCAGAGGCTCATGCCTTTGCTCTTCCAGAGGCAAATCCAGATCGGATAAAGGGACTTGGGTGGCAACAGCACCCAAAACAAATCGCTTGCGTCTGTGAACAGACTTCCATATCAGCTCGCGGATGCGAGAGCGGCACCACTTGTGCCAGCGCGCGCTTCACGCTTTCAAAACAATTCAAATTGTCTTGCGACCAGCCTATCGCAGACAATGCGACTCTCGCCAGAGCTGTCTTCTTGCTGCTGCCAGCTGCCTTCGTCGCCACGTCTAACAAACGGCGAAGGGGGTCGATCAGCTAGTTGTATTGAGGGATACTGGATCGCATCTAGTTCGTAGCACAAACAAATTGCTGCAAGTCAGCAGCTGTCGTCGGCGGCGACAACTCGATCAATCCTTGAATTCGCTTGGGCGAGTGCGTGATGCCATCTGCCGAGATGATTTTTCCACACCATTCTGCCCGTCGTAGGAAGCAGTGGCACTTGCGTGGATTCAACTTGAGTCCAAACTCAGCGCAAATCGCTAGCACTTCATCCAACAAGGATAACAATTCGTCCACCGTCTTGGCGGACCCCAACAAATCTCAAGCCAGGCCAGGAGGCCACGAAACAAAAGCTCGCCAAACATTTGGTGTACCACCGACTGGCAGTACGCGACCGCGTCTGTCTGGCCCATCAACACCCTCGTGGGTGTGTAGACGCCAAAGGGCGTCATGAACGAGAAATACATCTGACTGTCAGTATGCAGCGGCAGCTGCCAATATCCTTTGGTCCTGTCCAAAGTAAAGTAAACCGTCGTGCCAACAAGGCAAACCATTGCGCTGTCCAGGTTTGGCATTGGCCAAGGCATCGGCTCGGTGCAGGCATTGATAGGTCTGCTATCAATTGTCATGCGCAATGCGCCGGCTTCCTTCTTAGGAACAATTCTTGGAGCGGCCGCCCACGTGGCTCGGTTGTTCAAATACACCATTCCACATGCCTCTAATGCCGCCAAATGCTCACGCATGTATTCAACGTGCAAAGGCGGGTATCGCCGCATGCTGCACTTCACCGGCGTCGAACCAGGCTTGGTTCTGACCTTCAGTGGCTCGACTTTGACCGGTGGGTCTCTTCCCAAATCATCGCAAAACACATCGATGTGTTTTAGCAGGACAAACTCCAGCCGCTCTGCGTCTGCAGGCTCGAGTCCATGGCTCTTAGCTTCAGCCGTCTTGGCCAGCAAAATGTCGCGCACAATTTCTTGCTTTTTTTCGCGTCGAGCTTCTTCATCCTCGGTAGGAATTGGTCGTTCTACTTCGGGTGTAGCACACTCCATTCCGTCGTCTGGGTCGTCCGCTTGGCTTTGCGCGCCGGTACTCTCCGCCATGAGGCGCTTGAGGTTTAACATCCCGTAGGCTCAACCTTCGCTTCGGCTGACACATCCCATTCAGCCTTCTCTTGGCGCGCGCCAACAAGGAGATCGTCCACATTGAAACCAAGGATCTCCATGACAGGTCTGCTCACAATAAGCTCCACAAGAGGCGACGCGTCATCGATCCAGGCTTGAAAGCCTCTCAAAACAAGTGGACCACAGGCCGTATCGAGCGTCAAGCTGTTGAACTTCACACGGCGCGTCATCGCCAAAGGCTTGGCGTCGTTGCCATAAGGATAAACAAACCTTGGCGCTTCGAGCGTAATCTCGTCAGCCTTGACACCGGCTGTGTCCAGCGCATTGATCACTCCTAGTGATACCATGTTCACATCGGCACCCGTATCGAGTAGGACGTTGTCCACACGGACTTTTCCTTCCACAAGCGCTCCGTGCTCCGTCGATTGCCGCGACGACTGAGACTTCAGCGCTTTAATGCCGTCCTTCCATTTCTTCATTTGCGCTTCGAGTAGCGCTTCCGCTTCGCCGGGCGCAACTTTCGGACACTTCGCCACACGATGGCCAGTGTCTCCACACTTCAGGCAACCTTTCTTGGGCTTCTGTTCGCCTTCTTTCTGATTGGCCACATCGGCCTTCACAGCGGGTTTTCCATTTTCTTTGGTGGCACCGCCTTTTCCATCACCGCTCTTCTTGCCTTTCAGGCCGTCAACATTCTTGGCATTCGCTTGAAGCCGGTGATCTTCATCGAGTCCCACATACAACTGATGGCCAGCCGCAAACGTGCGCAGCCAGTTCACAAAGCAAAAGACATCGCTCTTGAGCACCTTGTTGCGTTGCAACTGCAGCTGTTTCAGCACTGCTGTCTTCAGAGACTCTGGCCGGATGGCCTTGGACATCACGTCTACAACCATTTTGCCTTTTTGGTGTAACACCCACTCTTGGTGGTCATGCTCTAGTGAGCGCATCAAATCGTCAAGCATGCGTCCCACGCGTGACTCTGCATCCAGAATTCTTGTATCAAATCGGATGGCTCCTTGCAGGCGCTTCTTCTGCACTTCCAGATCCTGCGGATCTTCTTCAAACGCAGCCTTGAACCAGGCAACCCATTCATCATCCGTGATGTCGTTGTGGTCGCGATTGAAATCGAATAAAGCGATGCGTCGCTTCGAGAACTGGTCCATGCAGACACTCACGGGCATAGCAAAGGGTCTTGACCCGACACACTGCAAGGCATTAATCTGCTCAACGTACTTCTGGTACTCGCGCATGAATGCGCGCCGCTCGGTCTTCGTGGATCCTTTGAAAACCGGCGGTTGGGGAATCGCTTGCGCATTCCATATCTGAGGCATACGCCCATAGCCGTTATCGCTGCCCATGTCCACATCATCTTGGGCACCCGGCGGGTCGTTGCCGGTAGCAGATGGCTCAGCTTCAGTTCTTGGAGTCTCCTCGGCTGGCGCCACATATGCACCCCCATGTGGTGGCAACCACTCGTCTACCGGACGTGGCTGTCTCCGTCTTGGAGATCGGAACGGGTTATCCACTAAGCGCCGGCTGGCACGTCCATGTGGCTCGTCAACACGTTCTCGCGATCGCGATCTTTCATCACCTCGGGTCGGTGAGGCCTTCTCCACTGAATCGTCGCGATTCATCTCCACAGTGTTAGCTAAACAGTATTGTGGATTCGCTAGAAATTTCCCAATTTGGATTCGTTTTTTGTAACAATCTCCAATCGCGCCAATACATTGGATGAATGAAAATTAGAACAGTACTTTGAACAGTACTTTCTTTAAAATTTTATTCAGCCAATCACAATCGCCCAAAATATTTATTAGCCAATGGCGTCGATTGGTGAATCGATCCGCCGGCGTGATTGGGGTCTGGAAATTCGTATCAAATCAACAATAACTAGATATCTTTGTTTTGTCTCCCGCTTGTTCTTGGCTTTCGGCCACGGGAACCTTCGTCAAGGCAGCAAAATCAACACTGTTATTAATAACTAACGTTAGAGTTAACAACTACCGATCCATGCCACGTGGCAAACCACTAGAGGACTACTTAAGTGCGATCCTAAAGTACTAGGTCAACTGCACAACTTCATAGCAATCGGGTTGATCTCACGTGAGACCCGATTGCCTCTGCACAGCAGAACACCGACGCATCACACAGCCTTTACCCCACCCCAAGCCTCCCAAGATGTTGCTCCGGCAGGAGCACTTGTGAGGGACCAACCTTGTTGAGTTCAGTTTGTATTTGCCGGGACCAAATACAACTACAGACACTTTCCCACGCTCAAGTCATGGTTTCAATATGTGGACAAGACCTGCCGCATTGAATTCCTCCGAGCAAACCATCCATTTCTAGCCCAGCTCACAACATTCGAAACTCGAATGTTCTACGACTCGGCCTTTCGTCCGATTCTCCAGGCTGATATGCTCAAATTGTTTGCTCTTTACTACCTTGGTGGCCTCGTCGTGGACTTGGATGTGCAAGCACTCAAACCATTTCCTCAAGGGTGGACTGGTATCGAAGCTCCCATTGCATCTTGTGATGTTGTCGTTGGCATTGAATCCGATTGCTACGACGATGGTTGTGTGAAGCACTTTGTTCGCAAAGGTCAAGTCCAAAATTGGGCCATGTTTGCACGACGCCCTCGATCTCATTTCTTGGGAGAACTGTTGGAATTCATCGTGGCCAAGTACCATGCGATGACGCCACTTAACGAAGACACACTAGTCCAAGAGGTGGCAGGCAGTGGTCCCATCACAGACTTCATCCAGAGTTAGGGCAATTTTAGTCATCCTCATTATCACATCCAGGCATCCCCCCTTGAATCGGATCCGTCAAGTATTCTGCGCATTCAAAAGCACAACGAGGAAGTATGCATCGTCGGGTCTCGGTACACCGGACGTGGCTGCAAAGGTCAGACCGAGTGTTTGGTTTCACATCTCTTCGAAGGATCATGGCATTGAGGCTAGATGACAAATGCCAAGGCAATCATTTTCAACTTCGTTCTTCTCTCTATTTGAGCATACAGGATTAAGGAGACATCACAATTGAAAGGCTGGCGACATCCGTGCAATACACTGTAGCACTCGAAACATACATCAATTCACATAATATGACCAACAATTGCTGAAATATCGTCATCATGGTCATCAGCTCGAAGCAATAACGTTATCGTTTTCAGCCCTGATCTCAGCATTTGTCTCAAGTTGGACATGGGTTTATTCATGCACCCAACGGCAATCCTAGGGTGCTCGTTATGGATATGTACTACGTAGTATACCTGACGTACTCATTGCCAAAGGTCTACTCACCTTGGAGGCTCTCTGGCACTACGATAGTTTGCCCCATCCCCCTGATTTGGAGTTCCCATTAAATGGGAACTCCAAAGCAATCTCGCATGTATAAATTTTATACATGCGGGATTGCTACTTGTCTGTACAAGTTGACAGGAAATTGCATCCCAGGTTGAGCTCGATGTGTCCATCGTGAAGCAGCAAAACCTTGAACGCTTCATCAGACCTGTGAAATCATGATGGCAAGCAAAACTCGTAATTTGACTCATTCACTGTTACTCCACGATCTTGTTCGCAATGGTGTTGGATGCGTCTGCCACGCTGAATGATGTCCACCAGCTGCGGGAGCCAGACTTGATTATCAAGGGCGCAATTTTTTGTATCATGTGACTCGGAGATCACTTTCGAAAAGCATCGTGCAACGCCCATGGACTGGATATTCTCGTATCGGTTCCTCGTTGTCTTCGTTGCCGTCCTGTTTCTCGCTGCGGGCTATTTCGATGTCGCGAATATCAACTCGGTGGTCCATCAGCACATGGCCTTGGTCCATGACAAGGTTTCGTACTTTTCGACAGGCTCGCACAACTACTACCATCGACAAGAATCGGCCTACGACGAAGTCTGTCGCGTCCAGTTTGTCTTTGCAGGATCGAAGTACAACTACAACCAGTTCCCCACGCTCCAGTCATGGATTCGCTTTGCCGACCCGACATGCCCGATTGAATTCCTCAGAACGAACCATCCATTCCTTGGTCTACTCAACACAGCGGAAGCACGGATGTTCCATGAATTGGCCTTTCTTCCGATTCTCCAAGCCGACATGCTCAAACTCTTAGCCGTCTACTACCTTGGTGGCGTCGTGGTGGACTTGGATGTCGAGGCACTCAAGACGTTCCCTCAAGATTGGACTGGTGTCGATACTCCCCTCGCGTCTTGCGATGTTGTTCTTGGGATTGAAGCTAGTTGTGATACCGATGAGTGCCTCAAGAGGTTCGTGCGCAAAGGCCAAATCCAAAACTGGGCCATGTATGCTCGACGTCCGCGATCGCAATTCTTCGGTGAAATGTTGGATTATATTGTGGCCAAGTACAAGTCCATGGCACCACTTGATAAAGGCGTGTCAGTCCAAGAAGTTGCAGGCAGCGGTCCCATCACGGACTTTGTGCAGCAGTATGGCAATTTTAGTCGTCCCCACTACCTAGTTGAAACCTCGCGCAATGGAGGCACTCTTCAGTCAAACACAACTAACGTTCTGCGGATACGAAAGCAGCACAAGGAAGTTTGCATCGTTGGGAGATCCTACACGGGTGGTGGATGTGCAAAACAGCCCCAGTGTTTGCTTTTCCATCATTTCGAAGGATCGTGGCGGCGTCCAGCCTAGATCTTCTCATTGCAAGGACGATATTCGTTATCGAAGGATAAATTTCAGTTCTCTCATGTCACCAGCGTGATATTTCAAACGATACTATTGATTTCATCAGCTTCTTGCTTGTACTGTTCATTTAGCATTCTGGACTCTAGCCTTTCAGGGATATCTCCACGTATCTCTTTTGACGTCATACTACGTCATAACTCTCTGTGGCATGTAAAAGCAGCCAAACACAATTTGTCAAAGTTACACTTTGCAATGAAATCAAGAGAACGAGAATTCCTTATGTAGGTTGTCCCCCTCTTAAATTCACATGGAGGCTCTTCCATCGTCTTTTCTGCACTCTCTTTTGATAGTTTCCGTGGAATGGACATTCTTCATCACACGAAGTACACCGAAATTATACAAAGGAAGGAGACAATCAAGTTATGCGGGGGAGCATTTGTCGATTTTAAGACTGAACTGCGTAGGGGGAACCACCATCCAAGTGCAAACGATAAGACTGACTATTGCATGAGAGCGTACTTGTGAATCTATGAACACGTCTTTGGGTGTTTGGTTTCAATTCTCTTGGAAGGGTCATGGTGGGAACTTTGAGTTGAATCCACCATCATCGACTTGGACTAGCTTGAATCACTCGGCAAGCAGTATTTGAAACACTTCAATTCCAATGCCAACGCCTGATGAACTAGAACTTCCATGGTGTTAGTCGTAACCCACGACGCCAAAATGATCGAACTGTTGTCGAGTTTACATGCACTGGTATTGTGGATAAGAGGATAAGAGGATAAAGACTGGCCAATTAAAACATGTTTAATTCAATATTTCATCCAATCAAATCTTCCAGTAGGGTTTTACCCAAAGTGTATTTTTATAAATAGCATAAATTTTATAGAAAATGTCAACACAACTCCAATTGACTTCTGGACAAAGGAGCGAAAGTTGGAGAGGGAACTACAACGCCAACACTGTTATTGTATTTTGCAGTCGGAAAAATACACTCCGAGGATAACAAAGCTAGGCGGGCGAAAGTACTTTGGATGAATCATGGAGTGACGGACGTTGATTGGGGCTTTCATTCATTTCCAGTCCATTGATCGAAAACTTCACAACATCAGTACTGTACGGTATTCCCTGGCTCTTGTGCTGCTAACGTTCTCAATTGAGATGCAACCACGTTACGCTTCCTGCATTGGTCGTTGTATCGGCGCCTTCATCCCATGCACTCTCGCAGATCGATGGCACTCAAACATTGCACATCATTGGGAATGAATGGGTGACTCCAACTGCAGTACCAATGCACTCGCGATGCTTTGTGACCACAAGAACTGCTAGCGTACTTCAAGTACACAGCGGCCTTTCCAAGCGAAAGCGTAGTGCTAGCAAAGGACCAGCCAAAAAAACATCACATTGAATACGATAACAACCACAAGGACATTTAGTTTGCTTTCCACGAGATCACGGGGGCTCGACAGGACATGGGTGGGCGCAGCGATTGATGCCGCGGTTCTTCGTCCTTCTTAGATTCCACTGCCATGAGCTGTCGAGGAGAGAGAACCAAGGCTGACTTGGATGGTTTCAACACTGGACGAGTGCATTGGTCGATAGAGAGTGCCATGGTGGCTTTGACAAGAGTCGATTCGTCTTCGCTGCTTCCCTGGCGTGTTTCTGATGTCCTGGAATGGCGGCGCGTTTCAGATGTACTCGTGTTGGAATCGCGGCGGCGATCAAACGGCTTTTCTTGCGGTTGCGGTCGAGTGTGAATTTGAATGCACGGCTTGCAGATCACTTCGTTGTTCTTCTTGCCCTTGGGCTGCCAGATTCCAATGCATTCGATGCAGAACGAATCGGAGCACAAGTAACATGCCCGTCTCTTTCTCAAAAGATGGAATTTCTTCGAGCAGTACATGCAATGCGAGCGCTTCGCTGGAGGCGCTGCTTGACCTGGCCGCGTTGTCGTCTGCGCCAGTGACATCGAGACGACCGAGTCTGCCATCGTGTTGCAAATGTAATTTGGCGTGCCACTCGACTGTCCGAAATCGAAGTGTCAAGTAAACATCCAGACAAACGACAGAGATCGAGATGGCGTCACGAATGCTCAGAATGCGTTTGACACCGAGTCGTCCATGGTGGAAAACCATAAACCATCACGAGAACACCACACAGCACCGATCATTCGTCTCTACCTTGCAGCAAAAGACAATAGCGCATCCACCAGCGCTGGTAAATACTCCGGTGTAGAACCATGAAGGTGATAAGGTGGTTCTGTCTGATGGAGTAAGCCATGGGCATACGACATGGGTGGCAAAGGCTCATGTGGTCGGTGCGTGTTCCTTTTTATCAGTCAAATTTGTTTCCAAACTTTTAAGCAATGTCTAAAAATAGACGGCTATTTATAGACCCAAAAGTTGACTTTAGATCGACATTTTCCTCTAAAAACTAATTATCCTGTAGAAATACATAAGTCGAGATTCGGATCTTAAGTCGTGATCAGATTGACTTAGCGGGCCTTTAAGTCGAACTCTGTATTGACTTAGTACAACTAGGAACTTTCCTAATCTCAAGACAAGATTGTCCGAAAATTGACATTTTCTAAATAGGACTTTGCTTAAGTCAAAGTCAATATTGGGTTAATCCGAAAACTCTCTAATCTTTGATTTTACTTTGTCGATTGCAATAAAGTTTTGGCAACTTTTGCGAGCCAACGCCAGAGTTGACATGGAAGTTGTGGTGAGAACAACGACACTCGCCAACAAGTCATCAAGAGCAACTGAGACCTGACCAGATGGTGCTACGTTGCAAAGAGGGTTGGATTCTGTTTCTTTAGCTAATCCAACTTGGCCATGTGGCTTTGACAAGACCACGCTGCACAATCAAGTCTACCTCCTCTACTGCCACGCTCGCGGCTCGACTGCATTATTCGATCGTAAACCCTGTCGGGTCGGAGAGGAGAACCATCTTGAGCGCTTCCTCCATGAGCTCTTTCGTCGGGTACAATGGCAAATCAATCCGATTGTAACAAGCATGGATCGCAGGGTATCGTCCTGTCGTGTACGGCACGCCACGCAGCGTAAAGTAGCATATTTTGCCGTCATAACTTGTCAAACCTACGAACGGGAGAGTAACATCCAAAGCCATTGCTTGGTCGGACCTTTGAAACCCTGCACGGGAACCCGCGCAGACCCTGTCGAGTATTGCAACAACTTGGCCTGGTCTGCTTGGCTCATTGCCTCGACGATTTCCCAAAACCACTGCAAGCACGACAACGTAACTAACCACAAACAATACATCGTCGCGTACCACGAGCGCACGATGGTTCTTGAGGTTCGACGAGGTCACGGTCGATCGCTTCCAATCCTGCACGTCAATTTCGCACAGGCCGCACAAAATCAACTCAAACTACACACGACAGCGGTCGCTGTGGTTGCCTTTTTCGCCAAACTACTGACCTCTTTGTGGTCGAATGGTACGAGCAATTCCGGCGGCACGACATCGTATAAGCCTTGGATGATTGCTTCCAACTGCGTCGCGACCCTGTCAAAGAGGAGATATTTCACCTACAAAGTCCAGTTAGGAACGACGCGATCGACCAATTTGATCCCGTACCATGCGCTGAATGTACTGGGCTTTGTTGTCTTCCATGACTGAAATCGAGCGTCCGTTCTCTACCAAATCAACCTCTTCGACAAGACCAACGTGGATTTCTTCAGTGGCCGAGAACGTGAGGGCCAAGTCTTCGACGTTCGAATGTGTTGCCACGTAAATCAAACTTCACAAAGTTCAAATGTCATTTGCAAAACTCGGATACCTTTTGTACACAATGGGATCAAAATGCTCGACATCGTCCAGCGACAATGGAACGCCAAGCAAAGCTACCACACTCAATGAGACGACGTGGAAGTCAACGACTTTGCACCTTTGAATAGCACTGGGCTCAAGTGAAGTGGCAGCATTTGACCGTCCAACAAAGCGCGACCGACAAAGCGACCAACTGCGCGAAATGTAAAATCGCCAAACCTACGAGAAAGCCACGTTGGCCATGAATAAAGACATCAATGGGTTTTGACTTACTGGTTGCTTGCGTGGGGATTGATAAAGTAAGTTTGGTCTTCACGATTGACCATGACAAAGAGACCCGAGTTGTCATCAGTCTCTCGGAAAAGCGCTTGGGCGACCAGAACATACCATTCTCGCTGAACAGCGCCAGCATCTCGAGCTTGTTCACCAACAAATTCAAACCGCATCGTGGCACAGAGTGCTTCCTCTTTAATCGTTGTGAGGTTCTCCATCGCTTGATCAAGCAATCGATTGCGTTCAACTTTGCAATGGACGTGGAGAGTCGAATACGGCGTCATCAATTCGGACAATTGAGACAAGAACCATGCAAACTTGAGCGAAAATGGCAGCCTCGCCAGCTCGACAAGCGAGTTCCATGTGCCAGGAGCCACCGCCGTCCCTAGCACCGTCGTGTGATGCGTCAAAGTATCGATGGGGAGCCATGAGATCAATCCCGTTGGTGAATCTTCGTCAGGACGAGGACAGCTGGAATGACCGCAGCTCTAGACAAGGAAGGATGTCAACTTGCATGCTCTGGGATCGCAATACCAATTGAATGATAAATGCATCTGGAAGCCAAGACGTGTGGACGAAATGACGTGTCCATGGAAGAGAACCAGTGGATCGAGTCCATTGCTTTCGCATCCTGCGCATTGCAACAAAGTTAGCAAACCCTGAGAGCCTTTGAACATTCACACCGAGCACTTCGTTGCAGCGCATTGAGATCTTGTGGAGTCAATACATGTTCAAACACAGCCGTGACAATATGCGCTGTGAATCGAAGCAACGTGGATCCTTTGCGTTGGTGATTAAGAAAGCTGGAGCTGGCACTTCGAGCTGGCATTGGGACTTCTTCCTTCTTGTCTTCAAGCAAGCGATAGCCTAGCCCAGACAAGTTCACTTACACATCGATCTATTCAAGGTACCTTTAGGTGTTCCACATAGAACACAATGCAGTTGCTGCTCGTTCAGGTTATAGAAAGCGCAAATGGAACATTCCCATCTCTGAGCATCGAGTAATCTATCCACAACAGCGTGACCCTAAATCATCATTCTACAGTTCGCACGTACAAATGCTCAATATCTTCGCGTTTGAGTCCAGGCATGAACGGCCGCGCACTAGCAAGATTTGGTGAACTCTTGGCAAGAAAGTGAGGACCGGCGTACTTTGCTCCAAGAAGAGGTTCTGTCAGAGATGATGACGGAATGTTTTTGATAAGGACCTTCAACAGCAAGATGCAAGCGATGAGGACAAAGACGGAGATGACTAGAAAGAGCACTGGAGTCATCGAGTCGTTGGTGTTCTTGTTGTCATCCATGGCTCTTCTTTGTTTTTGCTGCGACTGTTGCAACTTCTCGAGACGATTGCAATGATGCTTTTGGATCTCAAGCTTGATGGTCGTTTCAGATTTCGCTGGGCAATATTGTTGATTCAACAATTATTTATTTTTCAGGTTCAAAATCAATATGCTGGAAATTGATGCAGCGAAAGTTTCTCGAATGACTTCATCTACAAGGAGCTTGTACAACGCTCAGAGGTATCAATATGCTACGCTAGGACTTGTGAGGCATAATAATATGAGACCCTGAGACAACTACCTCTACAATGTGAATTTAAATAAATATATTGCAACTTCCTACGACAATAATGCTTCACTTTTATCACAATGATGAAAGGTCGTGTTGAGATCGTTAGGTGTTTTGGTAAATGTCGTAGTAGTCGACGTGGCTTCCCGAGACTAAAGTTGATCCAAGCAAATGCTTGACGCAGAGACGAGCTGAAACGTTCACGTCGACCATATTGCCCTACGCCAAACGGTGAACAAGCCGCTGCACTTGCTAGGTAATACCTCGGCGTGGAGCTTTTGAAACATAGTTTGAAGCGATGCGTCGGTGGAAGGACCCGTACGCAGCTAGTCGTAGTTGAGTTGGGAAAGAGCTACAAGTCGGAGCGTACCGCATCGTTCATTTCGGTTTCCATTGGACCGGGGGCATAGTTGAGTGTCTTAACATTGGGCTCTTCGATGGCAATCACGCGGAAGTGCATGTCACGCGCCGCTAAAAGATGTGGTTTGGAAAAAATGTGAGGCAGGTATACCTTTGAAGACGCAGTACAGACCACATGTAGCAAATGGTTCGATGGCATTGAGAGAACTGACATTGAGCATATAGATTTGCGGCTTCTCTAGCAGAGCAAGCAGCGATTACATGCGTCGAAATTGACAACATTACCACCAGATGAGGCTTGTCCATAAGCTTCCAGGAATCTAAGAAAGCAATTACCGACAGCTTGTGACGCTTGAACTCTACCTCTTGTTGAACCACAAGACAGAGTTGACGTTGAGCTCCATGTGCTTTTGGATTGCTTGAGGCGACGACACATTAGCAATACGACCGACTTCACCCAGCGAGCCTGCATTGTGAACAATCACAATGCGCTTCAAGCTTAACTTTGCAAAATCACTGAGAAAGTTGTTGATCGTGTCGCAATACGCTCGCTCGTCGCTCAAATCCACCGCAGTTTGCGTCACATGCAGAGCTTGAACCTATATTAACCCCGAGTCAAAGCGCCGTGAGAGATTCCAGAACCTGGCTTTTCCACGTGGCTTGAATGGCTTCGGTTGTTGCGGCCAAGCCGGCCGTGTCACGCGACCACAAATACTACAAACTCCAAATGAGCAATTCAATTCTAGAGCATATCGAGCACCAAGTACAAATCACTTTCATTCGCGGCTGATAGTTCCTCCGTGAATGCTAAGGCAAGCGCGCGGCCAAATCCGCGGGACGCTCCTGTCACCAAGACTAAACTCATCTTGTGAATCACGTTATCCGGATTTCCAATATTTCCGGATACCCTCCGGTTAACCCAAACACATTATCCGGAATGACGTTTGAAAAGTGTGACGTTCGTGTGACTTTTCGTAACTTGTTCTGTTCAACATTGCTCGCAGGAACAGATCAACTTCTTGGCTCGTCAACATGGAAACTGTTCTTGCACTTTGGTCATGAGATACTGGTAGGTAGAAGGATTGCCATTTGGCACAGACACGCTTCCTCGTCGCAGTAAGGAATGCGCGCGGCCTTTGTTGATCCACTCCTTCACTGGTTTTTCCTCGGCGAGTTGATTCAGGTGAGTCCATTCATCGGCACCGCCGTGTGGCTGGATCCAGCTCTTTGTTTGCCAAAACAACCGTACGAGTGGCTTAGCCGGTTTCTCACCTTCTTGCTGTAGATCGTCGACCAACCTGGCAAACGGCTTGGCGGCAAAATGGCCACACAACCAGGGAATAATGGCCTTGCGTCGTTGATCGTCGTGAAGAGATGCCATCCACTCCGGTTGTTTACCTTCGACTTGCATGTTTGTATCAAGCGTCGCGGCTGCCAAGCTTGGTAAGCTGTGAGTACCATACTCGCCGATGAGCTCGTGGTCTGTCACCAATTCGACATGATCCTTCAAAAACGCGATTGCAAGTGGTTCGAGGTCAAAGTCAAGACCTTCTCGCTTCAAGTATTTCGAGACGCGGCTGAACGCAAAGCGTGGGAACAATGGCAAGAAACTGCTCAAACGAGAATGGAAGATACCAAAGTTTCTCTGAGCAGCACCGACTCCAGGGTGAATCGGCACGACTACGGTCTTGAAACCAGGGGATTCAAAAACCTTCATGCCAAGATGTTTTGCTAAACATATTCCGAGCACGTGGCCTGACAACGTGCAGGTTGAGCCCATAGGTAAGTAAAGAACATCAATGTCAGGTACTTCTCCTGCTTCGATTTGCTCAGCCAGTTCAAGTATCCCGCCCATTTGACCGAGTACGCCAAGCATATTGTTGCCACCCATGACAAAAATCTTGTCGGAGTTGACAAAGAGCGCGCGGAGGTAGGCAGCTAGAATTCCAAGTGGCTTTGTCCAGAGCCTCACAACGGATGGGTTGAAGGACAGGATGGACAGGAGGTTCAAAGTGTTTTCAAGGTCTGGAGCATCCGCCTGAGCAAGGCAAGGGTGGACAGGAAGTCCCAAGGTTTTGCCGTGGACAAGGGTTGCCACGTTCTGGTTTGATCCAGACGATCCCAAGGTTAAGTATTTGGCTTCAGCATGTGTCTTGTGGTGAATCGCACATGCAGCGAGTCGATGTTGTAATGTGCGAACTTTATTGCCGCCGTAGATTGGGCTTGACAAATCTTCACGCTTGATCAAGAACTGTCCATCCTTCTGAGGTCCATTCAAATTGGGCAGTCGCGCAGTATGAACGGGGGTTGGAAAGACGCCAATAGGAGTCCACGCAAGTCTCTTTCTGAGGAAAGGGAGACGACGCAAGAGTGGCGGTTTGTCAAGATCGATGGGTTGATCGCCGTCGCTTGGAGGTAATGGGCCGATCGAGTCGTGCATCGCTCTCAACATGAGGACGAGGAGGCCCATAATCGTGACCACTACGAGTAACAAGGCAATGCAAATGCCTACTCCCCACCACAATATTGAGTACATCGTGGATTGTTTTCGTCCTTGAACGCAAAATGGAAAATGAGCTGTCAATGGACCGATTTTGAAAGTTCGATGGCATTTTTCGCATATGGTTGAACCAAACTTTGATGGACTTCCCATGCTTCAACCGTTCATAATATATCAAAAAGTCCCACCAAATTTGTTATATAAAACTTTATGTGAAAGTTTATTCAATGCAGTTTATTTATTTTCTTTACTTCAATATTATTGTGAGATTCATTCTAGCGAAAATGTCAAAACGTGTATAATGTATCAAATTTATGACTGTATGTGTAAAATGTGGGCAGAAGGTGTATAAACGATCAACATTCTTGCGACTTTATGTGTAGTACTACTACTCTGTTCCACAATTATTGTTAATTGTTCCGTAACTTTTGATTCAAGAATCCGATTGGATAAGAGAAGTCGGATTCTGAAAGCTTACAACGAATCAAATATAAGGGAATTTTTTGTTCAATTCAATGAGCTGATTCATAAAAGTTATGGCTGAAACAAAGTGTCAGTATACAAATCTCAAGATATAATTCCACGACGAGATTGGTTTCATAACTAAGGAAGGATGTTCGGACCATAGTCCTCAAACGAGTTGTTGTCCACGAGACGGAGTGTCTCTGAGTCATTTAAGCACATCTAAGCTTACTTATTTCTTACAAACGGAGGCTAGACGTCTCAACTGACAAGTGATCGACATGTCGATCGAGCAACGTTCAACCCTTGCGACGGAGCTGAGATCTTTACAATGAGAGAGAAGATATTCATCATCTCCACCATTGAAGAGTCATTTCTTGTTCAATGGTGGAGATATATCTATTGTCAATAACCTTCACGTGTCACGAAAGTTTTTCAATGCGAAACGTTCATGGCACCACAGATATGAACCACGAGACAACACATGTGTTATCAACGTCGTATTTGAGATGAGTTGAAAATCATTCGTGATTCGTCGGATCAAGTGAAAATTCCCACGAAAGGGAACAATATTCAACATCATTATTGTTAACTCTGGTAGATAACTTAATCACTGACTTCCATGATATGACACTCAAGCTTACCGTTAGGACATCTAGTGACCCGTCGTAATTTTTTATATTTTTAGATTCACTCACTGCCCCCATCATACTTAACTTTATATATTAAAAACCTGCGAATACTTATTAACCATAATTGTGGAACAGAGTAGTACAATTTATATGCCATAATGTGTATAATAATAAAGCCAGAGTGCGAAAATAAGTGGACACGACTCGTTGTAAAGAAAATCCGTATATTGGGCCAATAGAAGTTGAGCATTCAAAGAGCAAAAAGCAAAAATCGGACGTGCCGGGGCACTTTGCGACTGGAGGACGTCTTTAAGTCATGGATGAAAACATCACCCCAGAATGTGCAGCTGAAAGCAATCCCGGCGTGTTAAAAGTCGGAACTACCTATGTATCAGCCACTGCAGGTGTACAAGCAGTGCAAGACTATCCGCTAGCGATGAATAAGACCGTGAAAGTTTCCAAACGGAGTGGTGTTCACAGAGTCATCGAGTGTACGACACCTGGATGCAGTATGTTTGTGCGTCTATATCGCAGACAAGTCAACAACGAAAGAATTGGTGTGTGGTATATATCGTCTCTTTGCCTTGACCACAAGAACTGCGTGTCAACATCCAAACCTAATCGACGGCAGATTTCATCGTTGCCAACTTTTCAGGCTGCTGTACGTGCTGATGCCTCCACATCTGCGTCTTCTCTCATTCTACAAGTCCAAAGTCGTGATGGAATTGTGTTTCCAAGCAAGCGCACAGTGTACCGGGCCAAAGAAGTTATAGCAAATACTTCTGGAGCGACGATTTCAGCATCTTATGCCAAGATACCCGCATTCATGCGACTGTTTGCAAGCATGAATCCTGGTTCCGTCGCGTGTGTTGAAAACGACAGCTCTGGGAGGTTTATGCGTGCGCTTGTTTCTCCCACAATATTCTTGGATGCAAAATCAGCTTGTCAAAGCGTACTTGGTGTCGACTGCTCTCACAGCAAATCTACGTCATTCAGCGGAGTTCAAATTGCTTTGGTTGGCCGAGATGGCAATTGCAAAAATGTCGTGCTGGCTGTGGCGTTGGCTTCTGCGGAAGACATTGACAATTATCACTGGTTTTTCTCCACTTTGAGAGGCGCTGGATTCGATTTTTGTGGAATACCTATATTTTGTGATCGCCATCCGGCATTGCTATCAGTTGCTGATACATTGGGGCTTGAGCTACGATTTTGCTCACAGCACATTATTCGAAACATCCGTGCTAAATTTACACGATTCACCCACCGGCATTCCAACCTTATTTGGCGAATCCAAGGTGCTGAAACTGCCGAAGACTATAATGCCGCTCTAGGTGATCTTCGTCGTGAGGTTGGCAGCGATGTGGAGAAGTATGTGACATTCCACCAGTCAATTGGTGCCTCTATGCGAACGTGGGTGTCAAATCTTTGTACGGTTGGCGCACAAGCAATTTTGTAGAAAGTTTGTTTGGAACACAGCTTGTTCAAGGTGTCCGATATATGGCTCCATTTCAATTTTTAGAAGCAGTCTGCAGCAGCATGGTTGATGCTGCATACGACCGCTCAACTATGGCCTCCAAGTGGTTGCAAGAAGGGATCATTGTCACTCCAGCTGCTCGACAAAAGTACGACAAGCTGAGTGCCTGCATTGGACAATATGTCGTCCAACACGCTTCTGATGAAATTGCGTACGTCTGGAATGCTGCATCGACCCCACGGCTTCGGCGCCGTGTAAACAAAGCGTTTCCAACTTGCACTTGTCCATACATGGACCAATTTGGCATCCCTTGTCGCCATGTGATTGCTGCATTGAGCGCATGTGGAATGACGCAAAACTTGAACTCTTCGTTCAATACTTGTTACATGGTCGCGACTTACGATGCGGCATTTCGAAACAAATCTGTACTGATACCATTGGAATCGGAAATCGACAACGAGGCCAAGCGCAACTTGGACGAGTTGTGCCTTCCTCCTCCAATAAAACGACAACCTATACGACCCAAGATTAAGCGTATCCGTAGCAATGGAGAATCTGACTCAATATCCATACCGATGCTCCAGGTGCTATGAAAGCGGTCATAACAAAAGAAGATGTACGATGGGTTAACCAACAATGTATATTTGAATGTTATTCTCAATGTCTACGATCTCGCTTCGCGACAAATGCTCGCCCCACACTCTCATTCAAACCACAAATCATCACCATAGTCCACGGTCAACTCTGTTCCCGGCAAAATATCGACCAAAGTGACAACAACAACGGTAATATGACGCCGATTTTGAACTTCGAAAAAGCCGCAATTGGGATCACATGAGTGGTTAATGAACCTCGTGTATCCCCCATAGCTACGAGCATCAATGAATAACTTCTTCCCTCTGGCTGACTTCGCAGAAAGCGCAATAACGTATGAGTTTTCTTGTTCTTCATCGCGAGTATAGTCATGCCTAGTCAGGATACCACAATATTCACCAACGACCACACCCTTTGGAATGAAATTTGTCGACAAAATTGTGTACCCCAATCGACCAGTCTTCAACTCAAGCCCATCAAAATCTCGCAAACGATGTCCACAGTCTTCAAGCACACAGTTGTTCTTCGCACAGTACATACCCATACGGGCATTTGGACAATGGTCAATCAAGCACCTTGAAGCGCACTCACAATAACCAAACACCCCAATATCTCGTTTAGGAACGCGATTTGAGTTCAAAGTATGCTTGATCGTGACAACATCCACAGGCCATTCTGCGTCTTTCAATCCACCTGGGCCCGTCTCCGACACTTCACCATCATCAAGAGAAAAAGCATCTTCCACGTCGGAGATTTCAATAACACGATCCAGGACATCCTCGGCAAGATCGATGGCACACTCAGCATTTTGACCATTGTTCACATCATGCACAACTGCGCCAGCAGATCCAGACATTCCATCAGCGCCATCAATGCTAATACCAAGGTCGACCTCGAGTTGAACAAGCTCACAACTCTCATCGCAAACCTCCATTTCATGTCTTGGACCAGGCGAGGAAGCAGCTTGTTCTTCTTTTACCGCGCTGTGATAGTCAGAGAGCTTCGAAGAGGTGATAACGCGGCAGTAACAAGCTCGTTTTGAGTTTCGTACAGAGCGCCTATTGTTCTTGTATCGATGCTTTCTCGGCCTGGGCTTAGAATAACCAGCTTTTCCAGTCCGTTGCTTCTTCGTTTTGCGCTCCAATTGTTCATACGTGGGTATATCGTGGAACGCCAGGCGCTTGATTGAGCCAAAGCTGTCTATGTGTACATTTTAGCGTCCTCCGTTCGCAAATCACGTTGTTATCACTTCTACGTACTTGCATCTTGTTCAGCATCGCCAACTTGCTCAGGCTGATGTTCGGAAATTTTTTGTTTCTCCATTGTTGGCCAGAGAAAATGTAAAAATGAGTGTACGGATACTGAAGTGTGTGTCAACATGTGTATACAGAGTGTTGGTCAGTATTTTCCGGACAAAAACACTAACCCTAACCACACAATACACATAAACGAATTTTTTTGATACATTATACACGTTTTGACATTTTCCCTTCATTCTAAATAGTGAGATGGGCTGGAAATGTATCGATTTTTTTAATCGATTTCCGAATCTCGCAGCCAATCAGAAATTTAACTAATTCACGCAAAACACACCCTAACACACCCTAATACACATGTAATTAATTTGGCCAATATTCGGTTTAACTTGGCTTCAGTATGGTCAAATCGATTTGGAAATGCATTTGATTTTTGGTCGAAAATACAAATTTGACTGAAATTGACAATACTATTATGCATTCGATTCCAAATTGGACTGGGCTGTTGAATCGAATCGACTTGCCAGAATCGACTAACAATCGACTAGCCAATCATATATCAGTATTTTCAATATTTTGACCAATCAAATCTCCTTAATTATATGACATGGGGAAAGGCCGTGGGGAAAGGCCATGATGGACGCTGACTTGCGGAAGATACGCGCGGCGTCTTGACACTTCATGACGAGGTTGTATTGGGCGTAGAAATCATGCATGACGGTATTCTGGGATGCAGGTACCATTGCTAGGAATAAATTGTACTTAACTTTGTATGCTATACGATATTTCATATTAAATTTAACATAGTCGATTGCTATGCGATTTGGCCAATGACCTGCCAAGTCCCCATTTCACTGAAAAGGACAATATTAAAATACAGAACATGTATTGTGCTTTCGAGTGAAATTTCGGATTTTGGCATGGTTTATGACAGCCAGCACAATCGATCCAAAACCGATCCTATTGGCTACAGTATTTGTGCACTGTGTAAAATTGTCCAATGAATTGATGATATTTCTTCATTTGATTTCGAGTTGTCGACACATGAGCGCCATCGAGTCAGCCATATCGCAACACGCCAGCACGAACACCGCCATGCACTGTTTGTACGGTTACTTCTTCCTCGGAATTAAGCGTCGACAGTTGGCAATCGTTTATGGCAAGAACGACCAAACACTACAGCTGTATATTCTCAATAGAACAGCCAATCAAAATCATTTCTAAAAATTTCAGCCAATCGGCGCGATTGGTGGATCGATTTGCCGGCGTGATTCGATTGAGCACTCTCCCAAAATTTGTATCTAATCAATAATATAGTAGAGACCCCCAACACACTTTTACGTAAAGATAATTTTCAAAAACCGACAGTCCCATCCGACATTGTATTGATTGGACAAAATGTGATACTGTATTTCTGTTTTGACGACAAGTGTTGTTGCGAGCCAAAGTCTTGTTCTCCTTTCTCGTGGCCCTCCCAAGACCAGCCTGCCCTTTGTCTCCGTGGCCATGTGGGTTCCTGCACTGTGTGCTGCTCGTCCTCCGTTTCCGTGGTTCAACCAAGTCGTTGTTGTCCTGCGCGTCTGTGGTCTTTCCAGATACCACCAATACTGTTCCGGTCTAATGCTTATCCTGTCGTCCTGCCCGTGTGCGTCTAGTCCTTTTTCTCTGTCGTTCTGCCCGTTCGCTTTGCTGCTGGTTCTGTTCCTTTGCCGCCTTGCCCGCATGCTGCGCTGCTCGTTCTGCTCCTCTGGCATCCTGCCCGTGTCCTGCATGTCGATTTCCCTGCCGTCCTGCCCGTGTGCTGAGTGTCCTTTTTCTCTGCTGTCCTGGCAGTATGCGGTTCGTCTTGCTTCCCTGTCGCGCGTTCCGGCTGCTGCAGGCCCTGCAACCATGTGGGGATTCCTGTGTACTGTTATTCACATGGTTCTTTAGTTCTAACATATCCTGCTAGCATTGTGTTCCGACGGATATTTAAAACGTTATTCAGCAGCATTTCCTATGAGTCTTTCAAGCGCTGCGCTCGTACACTGCCAGGGATGCTTCCTTTGCTTTTTGTTTTTGCAAAGACTCCTGATCGTGCGATGATGGCATGCAAGAAATACAACAAAGCATCAAGTTTACAAAGTATTAATTTGCTTTCTACGTCTTACCTCACGCAGTAGCTTCGCGTAGGCATCCGTGAAACCTCTGTATGCAGCTTCAAATTGCTCATACGACTTGTAGCGACTGAAAGCCAAGGACAACGTCTGTCGCTCGGAAAACTTCTTCCTGTCAGCTCGAATCATGTCAGCGGTATAGTCTTTTATCGCACAGTAATGACCCGTTTTAGGATCTGCAAAAAACCATTGTTGCCAAGCTTCCCGTCCACTACGAGCAGTTGGTATGGGTTTTTGCACAAAAAATTGGTCAATCACTTCTTGTCGCTGAGGTTTAGACTTCTTTGGTTGGCAACCATTCAAGAGATCACTGTAGAGTATCGCCTTCACAAGAACCCGCCCAAGCTCATCCAAGTTGGTGATAGTTGACATGTTTGACACTTGTTGCAGACAGATATTAGGATAGGCAGAACGGAGTAGATTTCTAGGGTCAATTTCGTTGCTGATGCTTCGAGTAATCAAGTATTCACAACACGTTTTCTCGTCCGCCCAGCGACACCACGCCATAAGCTCTCGGAAATTAAATCGCCATTGAGGAGATTCAAAAACGCGATAAAAGCAACCATCACGACGCATGCTGTGCAAGGTTACTCCAATGGGCAAATTTGGACAGGCTTGCACCATGTCTTGTAGCAATTTGCGCAAATGCTTTTGATCCAGATTCTTGAACCAGTCAACCACTGGAGTTCCATGGCTTTCAATATTGAAAGCAGGGAAAACAAACGCATCCTTATTGATATTGACGCACGAAGCACGTATGACACTCACGTATTCTTCATAAAATAAGCACACGCGCAAGCATGGGAACGCAGTTTCGTCAATCAGATGGTAAATCTGGCATTCCTCTAAGACATTCGCTTTTTTGTGCCACTTGAGCCGTACAGACAAGTATTTTCCTTTGTTGTCGTCGACTATCGTCACGTCATTCCAACGAAGATTTAACATCTCACTGATCCTAAAGCAACCCATAAAGCAACCACAAAAGAGCAGTCGTAGCAATGCTCCCAAGAATGGGTGGTGATTTGATAAACAGTTCATCAACGTTGTAAGCTCATGCACAGACAATGGGTGAGCTTTCTTTTCTTCGTCGACATTGTTCTGCTTATTGTATTTTTGCAGCCCAACGAAGGTACGTCGTTGGTTGGGGCAAATTTTGTGAGAAATGAAATATGCAACAAGGGCGGACTTCGCTTGATCGATGGTCCGGGCTTTTTTGCCTTGTTCATAGAGAAAGTGAAAAAAATCCGTGCAATTCTCTGTCGAAGCACCACGGGGATCCATGTCATTGCACGTTCGGCGCACGTACTCCTCAAATTGCTTTTGATATGTTTTGTACACTCGTCTTGTGGAAGCTCCATAGAATGAGTCTTGAATTGTTTCCTTGGATGGCATGCCGAACGCGGCGTCTCGCCAATGTCGAAATGAAACCACTTCTCGGTGTCTCATGAAGTTTCAGCCAATCATTCTCGTGATATGTTATATGTAATCAGTTATGTTGGCAACCGACAATCGAGTCGCCCAATCAAATTGCTTCAATTCTGACTAACCAATGAAACAATTCTAAGTCGTCGGTTGTCCAATCCAAGAGCTTGGAATGTCGGATATTTGTCGGTTCTGCCCTTTATGTAAAGATAATTTTCAAAAACCGACAGTCCCATCCGACATTGTATTGATTGGACAAAATGTGATACTGTATTTCTGTTTTGACGACAAGTGTTGTTGCGAGCCAAAGTCTTGTTCTCCTTTCTCGTGGCCCTCCCAAGACCAGCCTGCCCTTTGTCTCCGTGGCCATGTGGGTTCCTGCACTGTGTGCTGCTCGTCCTCCGTTTCCGTGGTTCAACCAAGTCGTTGTTGTCCTGCGCGTCTGTGGTCTTTCCAGATACCACCAATACTGTTCCGGTCTAATGCTTATCCTGTCGTCCTGCCCGTGTGCGTCTAGTCCTTTTTCTCTGTCGTTCTGCCCGTTCGCTTTGCTGCTGGTTCTGTTCCTTTGCCGCCTTGCCCGCATGCTGCGCTGCTCGTTCTGCTCCTCTGGCATCCTGCCCGTGTCCTGCATGTCGATTTCCCTGCCGTCCTGCCCGTGTGCTGAGTGTCCTTTTTCTCTGCTGTCCTGGCAGTATGCGGTTCGTCTTGCTTCCCTGTCGCGCGTTCCGGCTGCTGCAGGCCCTGCAACCATGTGGGGATTCCTGTGTACTGTTATTCACATGGTTCTTTAGTTCTAACATATCCTGCTAGCATTGTGTTCCGACGGATATTTAAAACGTTATTCAGCAGCATTTCCTATGAGTCTTTCAAGCGCTGCGCTCGTACACTGCCAGGGATGCTTCCTTTGCTTTTTGTTTTTGCAAAGACTCCTGATCGTGCGATGATGGCATGCAAGAAATACAACAAAGCATCAAGTTTACAAAGTATTAATTTGCTTTCTACGTCTTACCTCACGCAGTAGCTTCGCGTAGGCATCCGTGAAACCTCTGTATGCAGCTTCAAATTGCTCATACGACTTGTAGCGACTGAAAGCCAAGGACAACGTCTGTCGCTCGGAAAACTTCTTCCTGTCAGCTCGAATCATGTCAGCGGTATAGTCTTTTATCGCACAGTAATGACCCGTTTTAGGATCTGCAAAAAACCATTGTTGCCAAGCTTCCCGTCCACTACGAGCAGTTGGTATGGGTTTTTGCACAAAAAATTGGTCAATCACTTCTTGTCGCTGAGGTTTAGACTTCTTTGGTTGGCAACCATTCAAGAGATCACTGTAGAGTATCGCCTTCACAAGAACCCGCCCAAGCTCATCCAAGTTGGTGATAGTTGACATGTTTGACACTTGTTGCAGACAGATATTAGGATAGGCAGAACGGAGTAGATTTCTAGGGTCAATTTCGTTGCTGATGCTTCGAGTAATCAAGTATTCACAACACGTTTTCTCGTCCGCCCAGCGACACCACGCCATAAGCTCTCGGAAATTAAATCGCCATTGAGGAGATTCAAAAACGCGATAAAAGCAACCATCACGACGCATGCTGTGCAAGGTTACTCCAATGGGCAAATTTGGACAGGCTTGCACCATGTCTTGTAGCAATTTGCGCAAATGCTTTTGATCCAGATTCTTGAACCAGTCAACCACTGGAGTTCCATGGCTTTCAATATTGAAAGCAGGGAAAACAAACGCATCCTTATTGATATTGACGCACGAAGCACGTATGACACTCACGTATTCTTCATAAAATAAGCACACGCGCAAGCATGGGAACGCAGTTTCGTCAATCAGATGGTAAATCTGGCATTCCTCTAAGACATTCGCTTTTTTGTGCCACTTGAGCCGTACAGACAAGTATTTTCCTTTGTTGTCGTCGACTATCGTCACGTCATTCCAACGAAGATTTAACATCTCACTGATCCTAAAGCAACCCATAAAGCAACCACAAAAGAGCAGTCGTAGCAATGCTCCCAAGAATGGGTGGTGATTTGATAAACAGTTCATCAACGTTGTAAGCTCATGCACAGACAATGGGTGAGCTTTCTTTTCTTCGTCGACATTGTTCTGCTTATTGTATTTTTGCAGCCCAACGAAGGTACGTCGTTGGTTGGGGCAAATTTTGTGAGAAATGAAATATGCAACAAGGGCGGACTTCGCTTGATCGATGGTCCGGGCTTTTTTGCCTTGTTCATAGAGAAAGTGAAAAAAATCCGTGCAATTCTCTGTCGAAGCACCACGGGGATCCATGTCATTGCACGTTCGGCGCACGTACTCCTCAAATTGCTTTTGATATGTTTTGTACACTCGTCTTGTGGAAGCTCCATAGAATGAGTCTTGAATTGTTTCCTTGGATGGCATGCCGAACGCGGCGTCTCGCCAATGTCGAAATGAAACCACTTCTCGGTGTCTCATGAAGTTTCAGCCAATCATTCTCGTGATATGTTATATGTAATCAGTTATGTTGGCAACCGACAATCGAGTCGCCCAATCAAATTGCTTCAATTCTGACTAACCAATGAAACAATTCTAAGTCGTCGGTTGTCCAATCCAAGAGCTTGGAATGTCGGATATTTGTCGGTTCTGCCCTTTATGTAAAGATAATTTTCAAAAACCGACAGTCCCATCCGACATTGTATTGATTGGACAAAATGTGATACTGTATTTCTGTTTTGACGACAAGTGTTGTTGCGAGCCAAAGTCTTGTTCTCCTTTCTCGTGGCCCTCCCAAGACCAGCCTGCCCTTTGTCTCCGTGGCCATGTGGGTTCCTGCACTGTGTGCTGCTCGTCCTCCGTTTCCGTGGTTCAACCAAGTCGTTGTTGTCCTGCGCGTCTGTGGTCTTTCCAGATACCACCAATACTGTTCCGGTCTAATGCTTATCCTGTCGTCCTGCCCGTGTGCGTCTAGTCCTTTTTCTCTGTCGTTCTGCCCGTTCGCTTTGCTGCTGGTTCTGTTCCTTTGCCGCCTTGCCCGCATGCTGCGCTGCTCGTTCTGCTCCTCTGGCATCCTGCCCGTGTCCTGCATGTCGATTTCCCTGCCGTCCTGCCCGTGTGCTGAGTGTCCTTTTTCTCTGCTGTCCTGGCAGTATGCGGTTCGTCTTGCTTCCCTGTCGCGCGTTCCGGCTGCTGCAGGCCCTGCAACCATGTGGGGATTCCTGTGTACTGTTATTCACATGGTTCTTTAGTTCTAACATATCCTGCTAGCATTGTGTTCCGACGGATATTTAAAACGTTATTCAGCAGCATTTCCTATGAGTCTTTCAAGCGCTGCGCTCGTACACTGCCAGGGATGCTTCCTTTGCTTTTTGTTTTTGCAAAGACTCCTGATCGTGCGATGATGGCATGCAAGAAATACAACAAAGCATCAAGTTTACAAAGTATTAATTTGCTTTCTACGTCTTACCTCACGCAGTAGCTTCGCGTAGGCATCCGTGAAACCTCTGTATGCAGCTTCAAATTGCTCATACGACTTGTAGCGACTGAAAGCCAAGGACAACGTCTGTCGCTCGGAAAACTTCTTCCTGTCAGCTCGAATCATGTCAGCGGTATAGTCTTTTATCGCACAGTAATGACCCGTTTTAGGATCTGCAAAAAACCATTGTTGCCAAGCTTCCCGTCCACTACGAGCAGTTGGTATGGGTTTTTGCACAAAAAATTGGTCAATCACTTCTTGTCGCTGAGGTTTAGACTTCTTTGGTTGGCAACCATTCAAGAGATCACTGTAGAGTATCGCCTTCACAAGAACCCGCCCAAGCTCATCCAAGTTGGTGATAGTTGACATGTTTGACACTTGTTGCAGACAGATATTAGGATAGGCAGAACGGAGTAGATTTCTAGGGTCAATTTCGTTGCTGATGCTTCGAGTAATCAAGTATTCACAACACGTTTTCTCGTCCGCCCAGCGACACCACGCCATAAGCTCTCGGAAATTAAATCGCCATTGAGGAGATTCAAAAACGCGATAAAAGCAACCATCACGACGCATGCTGTGCAAGGTTACTCCAATGGGCAAATTTGGACAGGCTTGCACCATGTCTTGTAGCAATTTGCGCAAATGCTTTTGATCCAGATTCTTGAACCAGTCAACCACTGGAGTTCCATGGCTTTCAATATTGAAAGCAGGGAAAACAAACGCATCCTTATTGATATTGACGCACGAAGCACGTATGACACTCACGTATTCTTCATAAAATAAGCACACGCGCAAGCATGGGAACGCAGTTTCGTCAATCAGATGGTAAATCTGGCATTCCTCTAAGACATTCGCTTTTTTGTGCCACTTGAGCCGTACAGACAAGTATTTTCCTTTGTTGTCGTCGACTATCGTCACGTCATTCCAACGAAGATTTAACATCTCACTGATCCTAAAGCAACCCATAAAGCAACCACAAAAGAGCAGTCGTAGCAATGCTCCCAAGAATGGGTGGTGATTTGATAAACAGTTCATCAACGTTGTAAGCTCATGCACAGACAATGGGTGAGCTTTCTTTTCTTCGTCGACATTGTTCTGCTTATTGTATTTTTGCAGCCCAACGAAGGTACGTCGTTGGTTGGGGCAAATTTTGTGAGAAATGAAATATGCAACAAGGGCGGACTTCGCTTGATCGATGGTCCGGGCTTTTTTGCCTTGTTCATAGAGAAAGTGAAAAAAATCCGTGCAATTCTCTGTCGAAGCACCACGGGGATCCATGTCATTGCACGTTCGGCGCACGTACTCCTCAAATTGCTTTTGATATGTTTTGTACACTCGTCTTGTGGAAGCTCCATAGAATGAGTCTTGAATTGTTTCCTTGGATGGCATGCCGAACGCGGCGTCTCGCCAATGTCGAAATGAAACCACTTCTCGGTGTCTCATGAAGTTTCAGCCAATCATTCTCGTGATATGTTATATGTAATCAGTTATGTTGGCAACCGACAATCGAGTCGCCCAATCAAATTGCTTCAATTCTGACTAACCAATGAAACAATTCTAAGTCGTCGGTTGTCCAATCCAAGAGCTTGGAATGTCGGATATTTGTCGGTTCTGCCCTTTATGTCTGTTTTTCCAGACATAAAAGTTTGATAGGCCACATAAGCCTCAACTTTGGTGTGACGGTTGACATTTGTGAAGATGTAAAGCGGCGAGATGAAACGTCGTTTCATTGAAAGGTAAGGAAGCCCTTCCAAGAGCATTGATTTGCAGCGTAATGATTCTCTTGCAATGTCTTAGAGACTGTAGATACACATGTACATAGATTTATCAAACGTTTGGACGATCAGAGTACAACAAGTGGCCGTACTATTTTTGTTCACGACACAGATTTATGGTTGATTTCGTCGCGGCGTACCGACGTAATCAATGCAACTTGAATATTCCATGAGGTTTCTTCATGACGGCGCAAGTCATCCTCCTGGGCTTCATGGATAGTTCATCGTTTTTGATCCCTTTTTACAATAAGGGAAGGCTGAATCCATGGAGACAAGACGAAGGGTCGACGTGCTCAATCTCGAAATGTATCGATGTTTTCGATCTTAATCGGTGGCCACTTTGACCTTGGTCATGACAAATTGATACGTGGACGGATTGCCATCCGGCACGGACACGCTTCCTCGGCGCAATAACGAATGCGCTCGGCCTTTGTTGATCCACTCTTTCACAGGTTTTTGCTCGGCAAGTTGATTCAGACGGGACCACTCGTCTGCACCACCGTGTGGCTGGATCCAGCTCTTAGTTTGCCAAAATAGGCGTACGAGTGGTTTGGCTGGCTTCTCACCTTCTTGTTGGAGATCGTCGACCAATTTGGCGAAAGGTTTGGCGACAAAATGGCCACATAACCATGGTGTCATGGCCTTGTTACGTTCATCTTCCCCAAGAGATGACATCCACTCGGGTTGTTTGCCTTCCACTTGAATAATTGTATCAAACGCTGCCGCTGCTAAACTCGGAACGCTGTGAGTACCATACTCTCCGATGAGCTCTTTGTCAGTCACTATTTCGACTCTCTCCTTCAAAAACTTGACAGCGAGTGGTTCCAAGTCAACGTTGAGCCCTTGCTCCTTCAAGTATTTGGAGACGCGGGCCAAAGCAAAGCGAGGAAAGAGAGGGACATAGCGGCTTATGGAGAGTGAAAAGAGGCCAAGCATTCTTTCGGCTATGCCTAAAGAAGGATGGACTGGCACGGCCACGATCTTGAAGTCAGAGGATAAAAACGCTTTCAAGCCAAGGTGTCTTGCCAAACACACTCCAAGCACAAGACCAGCCAACGTACAAGTAGAGCCCACTGCAACGTACAGTCGGTCAACGTCAGGTAGCTCGCCGGCCTCGATCTGCTCAGCCAATTCCAAAACGCCACCAATTTGACCAAGTACACCAAGCATATTGTTGCCACCCATGACGAAAATCTTGTCCGAATTGACAAAAAGAGCGCGGAGATAGGCTGTAATCATAGCACAAGGTCGTGTCCAAACGCGTACGACTGATGGATTGAAGGAAAGAATGGATAGAACGTTCAGAGTATTGTCAAAGTCCGGCGCATCAGGTTTTGCCAAAGTGGGATGGATAGGAAGTCCCATGGCTTGGCCATGAACAACTGTAGCGACATTCTGGTTGGAGCCTGAAGATCCAATTGTTAAAAATTTGGCTTCAGGGTGCTTCTCGTAATGAATCGCACACGCGGCGAGTTGATGCTGCAACGTGCGGACTTTATTGCCACCGTAAAGAGGACTGGACAAATCCTCCCGCTTGATGAAGAAGTGGCCATCTTTGTGAGGTCCATTGAGGTTTGGCAATCGAGCTGTGTGCACCGGCGTTGGAAACACGCCAAGAGGGGTCCATGCAAGGCGTGTCTTGAGAAAAGGAAGGTGGCGCAATAGCGGCGATTTGTCGAGATCAATGGACGTATCGCCTTCTCGTGGGGGTAAAGGCCCGATAGAATCATACAACGCCGTGAGAAAGAGCAAGAAGATAGCAATTAGAGTAAGGACAAGCAGAAGCAAGCCCACCAAAATGGCTAGTGCCCATGCCACTCCTGTCGCCATGTCGACAGGACGAATCTCAGAATGATGCCTGATGGAGTTATTCGGATAGTATTTACTGCAAATATCTCACCAAATTTCGGCATTCATTTGCAATTTAGGGTGTAAGCTCATGAAAAACAGTCTTGAGCGCACAATAGCAAGCTCTTAATTGAATTGACTCAAATGATTGTGAGTTGCTGCGGCTTCAACGATCAGAGCAGCCCGAGGGCGCGGAGGTAATTGTCAAGTTGTGCCATGCAATTTTGGTGAGGGGATTTAGATTGAAATGGGTCGGCACATCCGGATAATGAGAGATTGTGAAGCTGGTATCATCCGGATATCAACTGGAAGGATATCCGGAGAATATTCATGAATTATCCGGACAATCTTGAAAATGGAGAAGAGCAGATGTGAAGCTGTGCTGGAAGACAGCGGCATCCAAGAGAGCGATCTATCTCAAGTAAGTCATGATATGACGGAATATATGTAGATCTATGGAGTTAGGGAGAAGATATCTAAACATTTTGACGCAGTCAGCGCTTGTTTTGAACTTGGATCAAGTCGACACAACAGCGTGAGTTCGATTGTGAGGCCTGCGGAGATGGGCTGATGTACGCATGATTTAGATTCATAGCAGCAATCGAGGACTTGAGTGAAAGAAAAGAGGCGGTCGACCATGATGTGGCGGCATTGAGACGAGAGCTTGAAGCTATCCAACAGCAAAATGATCGAGCGCGACAAGAATTGGAGCATATCACACATGTCCATCATTCCATGCGCTTGATGGCCGAGGAACGAGAAATTACAGGTACGCCTACGAAATAGACTGTGTTTGAGTGTGACCCGTGTGCAGAGAACAGCCTCATGTTTCAGCATTGGGCTCGAGATTACGACGAAAAAGAAATGCTGTACCGTGACGAAATCGTACGTCTGAACCTTGCTTGCGAGGTATTACATTTATCTAGGCAAAATGCAACGCAGTTTTGGCTTCGAGGCGATTTCCTCTCGATGAATCGTACGCTCTTCGTGATTGATCGACTGTTATCGATTGAAATGTAGGTTGGAGCATCACACCTTGGTCAAATTGGCTCAACAATGCGTCAAACTTGAAGCCGAAAACAAATTACTCCAAGACCAACTTGATGAAACTATTTCCCTACCCTCAGATGTGCAAGAAGCTCGCCTTGCTCTTGAGCAAGCAGAGATGGAGCTACAACAACTTGAAGAGCTGATGTCGAGTACAACATCCACAAGATAGAGCCACGGTCATACTTTAATTATATTGGTGTGCGCTAGAGTGCTTACGCCTGGCATGTACATGAGGCGCTCGGTGCATAACTTCCGGCAAGTGGTTCTTCATGTCATTCCGACTTGAGCGCCACGTTACGAATTTTGAAATGATGACAATAATTGTTTTATTTTATGAACATATTTTAGTCAAGTAGAGACGAATTTAATTTCACAACCACTTTTGAAATTCTTGGACGAGTGTGATGGCGTCGTTCAAGCAGCTCTTCTCCGCCGCACCAGCAGATTCTGTCGAGTAGGCGATCAACAAGTCGTGAACACCTCTTCACACAGCATATTGTAGGCAACTTCTCACTCCCAAGCGCATTCTCTTTTATGCATTCATCGCTTTTGGCCCTGGGACGATGACTGGTCTATATCTCCACAGTGTTAAGTTGGAAATGGAGAATGACAACGAAGCTGCAAAAATACTTCTGATGATGAAAGCAAGGGCTGAAGTCGAAGAGGAAGAGAAGAGAGAGGCAGAAATGCGCTCTCAAATGCAAACTGTCCAGTCGAATCTCCATACGCTTCAATCACGCTTGAGAGCTCTGGAAGAAGCTGTATTGGGCAAGAGCACAGCACCTCCATTGCCGGATGTACTTCCTTCAGAGACGATCATCGAAAGCGAAGTGACTGAAGTGAAGCCAGAAACCAAGGACTTGATGGCGCAAGTCGAGGCAAAGTTCTGGCAATGGTGGGAAGATGAAAATATGAAGGAACAAGTCGATGCCTGGTGGAAATACCTTTGGGAAGACGATGACGACGACTTTTTCAGTCCTGAAGCATGGATTGCGAAGATCAATGCTTGGTGGAACGGAGATGACCTTCCACAAAAGCCAGTTGAGCCTCGATTGCATCCTCGCGCTCTCATTGATGCGGTCGAAACCTGGGCTGCTGTGGACGGATCTCTGTCATGGCTGCACAACAAGAATTTAATTCGGTTCAAGATTGAAGAGAAGCTTGAGGAAGCTAAGGAGGCCAAACGTATTCGAGATGAGAAAGAGCTGGCTGAAAGAATAGCTGCCGAGGCACGAATTGAGCGAAGGATCCAAGAAAAGCTCGAGAAACTGCAAGGTCGTAGCGATATCTCGAAGCGACGAGAGGAATCCGAAGCAACTCGGATACACCAAGATCTGCTGAAGAAATAAAAAAGAGACATTGATTTAGAGTTCGTTCTTGGGAGAATTCAAGATATCCAACAGCTCGACATCAAAGACCAAAGTGGCTCCTCCTGGAATCTTTGGGGGCGACCCACGATCACCGTAGCCCATGCCGGACGGAATGGTCAGGCGACGCTTTTCGCCAATGCACATTCCAACCAAGCCTTGATCCCAGCCCTACAAAGAACCCCTCTTCATCAGAATAGACTGAGCGAGATACCGAGTACCTTGATCACTTGACCAGCTCCCAATGTAAACTCAAAAGGCGAGTTGCGATCGACGCTCGAATCAAACTTGGAGCCATCCTTGCGCAAGGTACCAGTGTAATGCATGGACAACTTGTCTCCACTTTCACTCTTGCGTGCGCACGTTTCAGGGCGGTACTTAACACCCACACGCAGCTGCGCATCGGGAGCCAAATCCTCCTTGGCCATCGCAACAGCACAGATCGCGCCAAAGATCCACGCAGCCACACGCATTTTGGACCTTCGAGAAAAACTTGAAAAATGACACACGTGGCAAAAAGTTCATCCAAGTTAGATATCCGGATACCTCATGACTAGTATCCGGATACATTATGTAAACTTTGAGAGTTTAGTATGGTTCGGTTTAAACGGGAATTTATTGCATTGCATCCATGACACTGGCCGATGAAGCACTTTGGTGAAAGAGTCCAACACGGAATCAATGGTGCCACCTTGAAAACCATGTGAACAGTCTTCACAGTCCAATTAGAAGCGTGTCATGCATTTCGATGCTTGATTGAACATCATCACCTGGGTCTGGATTGAGATGTAGCAACGAAGACCATACAGTAACCAACTTCAGGTGCGCACTTTCCACCACTGCGGTTTTGTTGCTGAGCTTGATGTGACTAGGTAGAATGTCTGATTGCCAATCGATGGACCTTTCATTGGTGCAATATAAATGCGTGGTTGACTCTACGATGGTTCTGCTGTTGCTTTTCCCAGGTTCGCTCGTTGCATTCGATTGTTTTCAACTCGTGAAAAGCTGGTAGACCGTGATAAAGCAGTCGACTGAGCTGGAGAACTCGTTCCTTGTCAAAACATTTGACCTGTCAAAATAATAAATCAAATCGAGTTTATTTGTTTAACGTGGTTGTGTTTTTCTTGCACGTTTTATTCAACTGTTTCGGACGGCTGTGGGGATGACGGAACATCGGCTCAATTCTGCATGGAGTGTGTGGGAACTCCGTGAAAACAACAACAAGGGGAACTACGCAGACAATTTACACAAGTTGTGTACGTTTGGAACCGTCGAAGAGTTTTGGTCCTACTGGAACAACATCCCAAAACCCAGCCAGGTTTTGTTTGACGGTATCTCCAAGAAGAAATTTGTCGATCGCGCCGTGCAGTCGTTCTGTGTCTTCAAGGACGGCATTCGACCAGAATGGGAAGACCCTGTCAATATCACCGGCGGCGAATGGCAAATCTCCCTGAGTATGTTCCTAGCTACAAATTCGATACTCATATTATGGTGTAGAGTTACAAGCCGCCGAATTAGACGAAACTTGGGACAAGCTGGTCCTAGGCATGATTGGAGAGACGATCGACCCCGACAACGAAATCACAGGAGCGCGCATCATCCACAAGGTATGGCGGTTCTCCTATTGTGCCTGACAAAAATCTCGGCGTAGAACAAAAAAGATACCCATGCATACCGCTTTGAGCTCTGGTTGCGCAGCCGGGATCGCAACCTCGCGGACGAAATCCGAGCCGAAATGCTCACGTGTCTCAATACTGACAACGCTGGGACGAAGATCACAAGAACCGATTGTGCTTACAAGGACCATCGCCATTAGACAGTCTGTAGATTCCCATAAACATGTTGACCTTAGTGAAGCTTGGGATGATATTCATAGTTTTATCCAATCAAATACTAGTACATCTCCATCAAGTTTTAGCCAATCAAATCACGAATTTTGTAATTATTGGCGTTTTATTGGCTTAAACTAAGCCGTCGCAACGGATTGGCCAAAATAACTCATTTTTGAATTTGAACAGTCAATCCAAAATGGAATTACAGATCCAAGTGCGTGGAGCGCAGTACTTTCTCTTCAATTCGATCGCTCTTGGTGGTACGCCGCTGGATTCTGAGTCCCTTGAGCTACGTGTTCAATGCACTATCAATGGCGAGCTGCGAAGCAGTGGAAGTGGTAAAAAGACGGCTAAACGCCACGATGACAGATTCATCTGGCGCCAAGACAGCGGCCGTATCTCGTGGTACTTCACAACAAAAGAACTGAGAGCTCTTAAGAGCAAAGCTCCAACGTTGAAATTGTATGTATTCGGGATCGGTGATGAAGTGTACAGCCTTGGGTGGTTTTTCATGGACTTAAGGTGAATGTTCTGATTCTCTAGAGAATGATCAACATGTGAGTAGAACGCCAGACATGGCCCTTCGATGGGTCAAGCTCGTCAACTCAAAGTACGGCGGAGAAATTCAAGTGAGCAGTCAGCTTCGCAAAGCGCTATCAATTCCTCCAACGGAATCACCTCGAGAACCTGTAGTGACAAATGAAGAAACTGCACAAGAAGACAGCGATTATCTAGTGCTTGGCGATCACCCTGTGGGCGTGTATGTATTATCCATTGTGGTTGAAGGTTCTATTTTATCATGCATGAAGTTTCTTAAGTCGATGCTAGGTGCTCGAGAAATGAGCGCGATGGTAGAAAAGCTTCTGAAAAAGTGTTCACCGCTTGAGCTGTCAGCAATTCTTGACAAGGGCTTCTGGTTGAGCTATTCCATGTTTGATGTGGTTGTCCAAACCGATGTATTTCACAATCTCGACGTTGCAACGTTCGATGTCATTCAAGATTCTTTTCGATTGAAGAGTTCCGTAGCTTCTATCTCCTCCATGCTACGGACAATGAAGGTTTTGCCAGTCTTCCTTTGTACTGTCGATCGTATTTTGTGTCGTATCGAAGTCCCTTTGGAAGATTGGCTTTCATCTACTAGCGACGATGACTTTGTACCACTGAAAATCGATGGACCATTTCCATTTATCCCATCCAACGAGACAAAAGGTAGCATGATTTGTTGTCAACGATTCAGTGATGACTAGGCATTCCAATGGGTCATATTCTCTTATCACTGGAACTCGTGCAAGAATCGTTGCTACCTCAACATCTCCCAGCAAGTTCTTCCACACCTGAACCAACACAACTTCAAACTTTCCCGAACTACGTTTCGATCAACTATATCGTCTTGCGGGGTGGCGATTCTCCTCGTCAAATGACCTTGATTCTCGGCAATCACCAAGAAATCGTCCGATTTGACACCTTCCATACTCTTGATAATGTTGAATCTTGCTCAGTAAAGACGTGCTCTCTCGTATCCCCAGATGCGAGTTTCACTCTGACGGACGATTCCGGTCGTATCTGGAACGCACAGATCATTCCATCAACAACTGTAGCAAAAATTCATGATTCTCAAGGTCGAGAGGTGGGAGAATGCGGATTTTCGTGGCACAAGTCCTTGCCATCTCCAGCACTGAAACCGCAGCTACCAAGCATTGCGAATTGTATTCTTCGTGTCCATATTGCATCCGTGAAATTAGCGTCGCCTTCTGATGCCCCTCTTCAAGTTGAATACGCGCATCCTTTTTATGCTGGTCCTCTATGTAAGTAGTGCCACTGCATTCATCGAACGACCATTGAATAGTCAAGACCGAAGAGTTCCATCTCGCTCAATCCCAGCAAGAAATCGAAGTGACGGGTGGAAGAACCACGTTTGAACGTGTCAGCAAGGCTCATTTGCAAATACCACTTACTCTTAGCGTTACATCAAGAGGAAATGTCGTTGCTCAAGCAGTGTGGAGTTTCCAGTACTTGGCTTATGCCACCGTGCAATTTGAGTGCAAAACATGTGGCGCTATTGTCCACGACTGGTCGGCCCACACAATCCACGATGGCCCAAGTTTGTATCGGCCATTGAGCTCATGCGATGTATACCTTCCACTTGTGGATTTGACGTCCAACGAAAAAATTGGTGTTCTTCATGCGCTAGCGACGTTTCTACAGTCTGAAGAGTATTGCAAAATTTTAAACCTTTGTTCATATTGTCTGCAGGATTTTAGACGAAGGAATTCGCCCAGCACCAGCTGAAATTCCTGTTGAAATTACATCAGTGGAGCCCGAACAAATAGTTGAGAAGCCACAACCACTGGAAAAACCTCCTCAGGTATCTCGCCAGGAAGTACCAAAATACTCCAAGGTAAACTCGCCAAAGAAAGTGCATTAAATTTGACGCGTACATTTGTAGTGCTCATGTGCTGCTACACTTGACAAAGTGCGCGCTTCATTTCTGGCTGAAAAACGAGCTTGGGAAACCTCGAAGAAGAAGCAGCAGCTAGCAATGGAGCAAAACGAAGCTAAACGCATGGAAACTCTAGAGGCCGAGTGGGCCTTGAGGGAAAAGGAGCGTATGCAGACAGTGCGGTCATGCATCTGACTCTTGGTTAAAGTTCCATAGGTCCGAGATGCTCAACAAGAGTACCTAGCACTTGAAAAGAAACTCCGACAAACTTTGCATGATCTTGATGAACGAGAACGTGCACTGCAAAAGGCTGAAGAAGCACTTCAGCACAAATTGACGATCCAAAAGCAAGAAATGGACATTGTGCAGCGGAAAACGAAAAGCGAAACGCAACATGCTCTTTCGTTGGCGGAACAACAAAAACAAACGAGCGATTTTTTGTGTAACCAAATGGAGCAACGAGCGGTGCGTTAAACTGTGCTTATTGCGATACTCATGAATAAAAAGATCCGAGCGGAGTCTCAGCTGAAGCAATTGGAGCAAGATCTCGCTGCTCTGCGACTCGAGCAACGCAAAAGCCCAGAGAATGTGCTCCGACAGGAAATTATTCAGCATCAAGCAACAATTGCGACTCTGGTAAAAATAAATCAATCGCGTTTGGACAAAAATATGAACACTCGTAGGAAAAGCAACTGCGACTTCTTCAAGTTGAAAAGGATAAAGAAGTACAAGTGCAAAAAGAGCTTAGTGTTCAAGTCGACAGGTTAACACAGCTTCTGCACCAAGAAAAGCGGAAACAGGAAGAGCAAAAGGTTCAGGATTTGGAAGCTCTGAGGCTCAAATATATTGCTCGGGAAGAAAGGTGAAGATAGAATTGAGAAACTATTTTTCACTTGATAGTTTAGATATGTATTGGATGGTGATCGCGAAGAGTTGAAGGCAATCAAGAAGCAGCTCGATGTGCTCCGAGAATTGCAGTTCAGTCAAGGGAAAGAGCTCCTCCGACTCCAACAAGAAAAACAAGAGCTCTTGGAAACGGGCCAATACACTGAAGAGAGTTTTGTCATTCAAGAGCTGAATCGACTCATCGCAGCCAAAAAGCCGTAAAACTGATATATTTCTCTCCTTCGCACCAAATGTGTCCAAACACGTAGTTGAGCGAAGTTTGCATTTAACTCACCATTGTCAACTCTAGATCTTTGTCGGTGAATTTGATGGACTCTTGGCGCCTACGATATCAGTTATTTGAATTATCGCAATAGGCAATGAAGGAAAATTTTACCTCTGCACAATTCGATATTGCACGCTTCTTGCAAGTTCACATCAATCAGATCTCTGACACAAACTCAACAAGAAATGCCATCAACAGTTACACCAAAACTACCAAATGTCACTGTATGAGAGTAGCACTTGTCCGACAAACAAAAAATCCTCCACGGAAGCTCCAACGCTCAGTTTTGAATTTTCCTCTCAATCATGACAGCTACCATGACATTCATGGACTTTACGAAATACATTGAAGACCTTCAAGATCCAACAGAGGCGTCAGAAACCTGCGTCTCGATCGCATCGACCAAGGATATTTATCGTGTTTATGTCATGTTGATCAGAGATGTCAGTAAATTAAGCTGTAGCGCAGCTGGCATCTATCTCGAGGAACGAGTCCAAGCACAAGACAAATCAATAGTTCTCACATACAACATGCAATGCGACCGACCTGACAAAATGGGTAAAACAGTCCTCGTCGCGCTGAAAATGATCACATCCAGCTTCTCCTTCAGTGCAAGGGCTCTCGCTGCTACTCAGACGATAACTCTAGTTCCCAACATTCGCGGCTAAGAGATCTCGAGTAGAAACACGAAATTAAATCAAAATGCAACTGACGATATCAACGTCGAATGCACTTCCACTGAAAATTCCTGACGCTAGCCACACAGTCCAAACGTGATCACTCCCTGTCCTCAAATTTACTCCACCATAGAGTGGAGAATAAACGAATTGAGTCAATGAGCATTCAATTCCACACAAAGGTTTGGATGGCAACGTTCTCATCAATGTAGCCCGAGGGAATCGGGGCCAAACGACCACTGATGCCGACGAAATTACTCTCCCTCGCAAGTTCAGATGTCATCGGCAACAGCTCAAAGCATACAGTCAGTATTCGAGAATAGGACAACCCTCAGCTTTTAAGAGCTGATGACTCTCCTTGGAATATACTTGATGGCTCTGTCATCTTTTCGAATTTTGCGACGGCATACCTTGAAAAATTCAAAGAGTTGGATTTGTCCGACAAACAAGTCCTCATAAATTGAAAAGGAACAATCCGATGAAGAATCACATTTTGCAATTGTCCTCCGAGATGGCAGCTACGATGACGTCAATCGATTTCTTGAAATATATTGAAGATCTCGAGGATCCGTTGGAAGCGTCGCAAACGTGTGTGTTGATTGCAGCGACGAAAGACCTCTATCGTGTCTACGTCATGCTCGTATCCGATTCGAGCAAGTTCAGCTACAGTTGGGCTAGCTTGTACCTCCAGAAACGTACTCAAGCCCGAGAAAAATCCATCATCCTCACATACAACATGCAGTGTGATCGCGCTGACAAAATGGGCAAAACGATCTTCGTCGCGTTGAAAATGATCACGGCTAATTTCTCTTTCAGTGCTCGAGCGCTTGCTGCTACTCCAACGATAACTCTTGAGCCCAACAATCTTCCTTAACAAAGAGTTGACCCATTCCTAAACTTCTATACCATGACTGACATCCATGAGTCTCATCGGCGACTTCGACGACGTCGTTCTCGCCTTGACGAAGAGTCGAACGCTGCGTAAATGTACTAAATCCATTGTGATGAGAAGAATCGCAGGGCCAAGCGTACCACAAAGAAGGCAAGGATGGCGACACAAGTAACAGGCAAAAGCCACACAGCAACGATCGTTCGGAACGGCAACCAGTCCCATGTGCTCCCGTCTTCTTTCTTGAGGACCGTTGAGCCAATATCAAGCTTAATGACTAAAGGGACGCAGGCGCCATACGTGGCAAAAGCTTGCAAAAGCCAAAACCACTTCTTAAATACTGTCCATGCGCTGTCTTCTCCAGGAACTTGGTCTGGAAGAAGCCAAGCCTATATACACGCAGGCGTAAGGACAATTAGCTCGGCTCTGGACATACCAATGGTGCAAAGAGCGCAAGAAGACACCAAATGGGGGCAAAGACACCGCTCCAATCCCATGGAAGTACACCATCAAGCTTTAGAGCAGCGCCGACGACTGTCATCCCAAGCAGGGAGTGCCACTTTTGCCGGGCGATCGCCAGAGCCGTCCATGCTATTAAAGGAGCACAGACGTAGATCCATTTGATTGCACAAGGTCCAAGCATTTTGCAGAAAAAGAGCACCTGCGTCACCAAGAGGAGCAAAGACTGGACGCCCATGATCATGCGATGACGCCAAGGCACCAGTGATGTTGCATTTCGCATCCATGTGATCGAATACAACACGTCGAACAGAATCACAGATACGAGCACATGGTCCCACGTGTAATAATGCTCCGTAGTTGCGCTTGGCGACTTCACTATGGCTGGGTGTTCTTGATACGACATTCTATCGAATACAGCAGAAATGACGATCCCTAATCGAGCCACAGAGCCATTTAAAGCAAGAAGACAACGTACCGACGCCCATGGCAGCTACATGCAATGGCACAGGGCCTTTGGCTTCATATGCAAGTGTCGCTTTCCATTGCTTGAGGATCCACAAGCAAGGATCAATCGGTGGCTCGGATTCCTGCGCAGAATGGCTCCGAGACTGCTGGATGAGCGGCAAACGCTCGCCATGTCGAGGTCGATCGCCAACGTCCAGTTGGCTCATCGGAGTTGAACTGTGGCTTGTAGAATTCCGGATAATCATCCAAAATCCGGATAGATAACACAACCAAGTTGGGTTTGGCCAACAACCTCTTTGCCGTTGGCACTTGCTACGTCGCGGAGCTGCAGCAATAGGCTGCCATAGGTATTGCTCGTTAGAATTGGATGAGCTCGGTCTCTAGATTCCATGCCCTCTTTTTCTTCATCAATTTCAATCGGAGCCATGAATACACCGGCAGTGTAGCTTTACAGCAAATTTAGTCTCCTAACAAATGGCAGACTGTGTGCTGAGCTGGCTCAATTCGTTGCAGCTCATATATATTTCGCACTTGCAATCGGCGGCCCCGTCTTAACTTGACACGATGGCCCCTAGAGCCTCATTCCCATCAATTTCCATGTGGAAACCAGCGAAAGTTCCTTTAGTGGCTTTAGGGCAGCTAGCCACTCCCTACTGTAGTTTTTCTTAAAGGCTGCTTGCTAGTCTCGAACCATCCAATGTTATCTGAAGTGACCTGCTTGCTATTTCAATTGAGGGCTTTGGCTCGGGCACCTTTGCAATACATTGTTAATTGATTGTGAATGTATTGCAATAGTATTTCAATATATTTTCTCAAGGAATATATTGTCAATACTATTGTTAGACTTTTGGAAGTACGATTCGAACTTTGTACTTTTTCCAACGAACCATTGGTGCGAAGCGCCACAAGTTGAACACTCATGTCGGACGAAGAACAGCAAACCAAAGGCAAGAAGCACCGCAAGGACAAGCCATGGGACACAGACGACGTTGCGCACTGGAAAGTTGACGTATGCACTCTACCCAGGCGAAAGAACGGCATCTGATATCGAATTCTAGGCTTGGAATGACGACGACAACAAAACGGGCATGTTGGAAGAAAGTTCATTCGCAACGCTTTTTCCAAAGTACCGAGAAAAATATTTGCGCGAAGTGTGGCCGATAGTCACGAAGGCATTGGACAATGTCAAGATTGCATGTGAACTCAACTTGATTGAAGGCAGTATGACAGTCCGGACAACTCGCAAAACGTCCGATCCATATATCATCCTCAAAGCCCGCGATTTGATCAAACTTCTCGCGCGTAGCATCCCTGTCAACCAAGTAGGAGCATTTTTTTGCTCTGTGAATTGACGGGATGTATTATTTAGGCAGTCAAGATCTTGGACGACGAAGTTCAATGCGATATCATTAAAATCGGAGGATTGGTCCGGAACAAAGAGCGCTTTGTCAAGCGCCGCCAGCGTCTCGTTGGTCCTGATGGCGCTACACTAAAAGCCATCGAACTCCTAACCAATTGCTACGTATTAGTGCAAGGCAATACGGTAGATTACCAGCATTTTGCAAGGTGGTCATGAGTTTGGACTTAGGTTTCCGCAATGGGTCCGTACAGTGGATTACGTCACGTGCGCAAAATTGTGGAAGACTGCTTCCAAAATGTGCATCCGATCTATAACATCAAAACCCTCATGATCAAACGTGAATTGGCCAAAGATCCCAAGCTTTCGGGCGAAAACTGGGATCGTTTCCTTCCCACATTCAAGAAGAAGAACGTCCAAACCAAGAAGCCACGTGTCGTGCGCGAAAAGAAGGCCTATACACCGTTCCCGCCTGCACCAACGCCATCCAAGATCGACAAGGAAATCGAATCTGGTGAATATTTCATGAAGGAGCACGAGCGCAAGGAAATGAAGAAGGCGAAGAAGCACCAAGCCAATATGGAAATCAAGGTGACGATGCTACCAAAGCCAATCTCAATTCTCATATACTGCTTCAGGAACAAAAGAAAGCCGACCGCGCTGCGGAATTCGTCGCCCCCGTCGAGAAGAAACGCAAACGAGAGTCCAGTAGCTCAACCTCGGGACCGAGCGTGCAAGAACTCAAGGAGAAATTCCTTGCACAGGATCAGGTCCGTCGTTTTGCTATTTTACGTGTCGTTAATTGTGGTCCATCGTAGGAAACCAAAGCAAGTGACAAGAAGAAAAAGAAGAAAGTGTCGGTGGCAGATTTTGTGACCAAGTAATTGAGATGAGCGTTAATTCATCTTGTCTTTACGAATGCGCCATGCTGCCATGGGCAATTTCTGAAGCGCATCCACGCGGCGGTACATGAAAACCAACCACACGATGCCAACAACTGTACAAATCGCTGTCTCGACAAAGAAACCATCGACAAGAATTGTGCAATGGCCGCTGTTTGTCGCTTCACAAGCCACTTTGGCATCGTGGTCACGGCACAAATTTGTCGCGTCCGTTGAGCAAACCTTGGATGACAACGTGTCGACCAACGCCAAACTCAATGAATTAGGCCACTAGTAGAGAAGGTGAAATACCACGGAAGAATGATGTTACGCACCTTGGAACCCAGGTTTGAAATCGTATTGAGGAACGTCATATATGTGCCGCCGATCGTTGGATCGCTCACTTTGGCGAAGAACGCCATTTGCGGCACATACATCATCATGGATGTCGTCTCATGGAACGCGCCGGCCAGGAGCAAGAAGCAGTAGTAGATGTAGTGGACATCTTCCGTGTGACTCATGATTGTTGGTGTGTAGTAAACGACGAAGGCGTAAATGACGCCAACCATCAATCGGAGTGGAATCGCGTAGAGGAACAATTGCAGTGGCGCGTCTTTGTTCATGCGAGAAGTAATAACGACAGGCAGAATCAACCCAAGAGGGACGAGAATCGGCGACAACAGCGCGAGTTTCTCCTTGTGGACGCCATATTCGACCAGTTTGAGCGAAAACACCGCATCGGTTGCAGAAAAGGCGACCTTGCAGGTAAGTTGCACGGCGGTCAATGCAAGCACGGAGGGAAGCTGGACAACGGACCACATTTGATGATACGTCTCGCGAATCGTCAAGTTGTGGTCAGGATCGTTCTTCTCCGACTTGAAAAACCACACGATGAGAGTAGTGACAAGGAACACATAGCCCCAAAAGGTCATAAATGAGGCCAAGGTGACAATGCCTGGAGAGAAGGGGATGAGATGATGGCTGTGGGAGGAAGCAGACATACCCGAGTCTTCTGGTACCGCGCGAAAATAAGCATTACATGTTGATGGATCATTAAGAGCGAGAAATCCGACATAGGCGATAAAGTATCCGAGCATTTGACCGATGGAATTGCACGTAGAAGCGTATTCGACGTTCTTGGCACTAAGCATCGTGAGCGCCCATCCATCAACGGCAATGTCTTGGGTCGCCATGAGGAAATACAGCGCAAAGAAGAACAGTGTCAGCAAATGAACACCAGGCTCTTCCATATCGAGGAGAATGCCAACGAATGGACCACCTACAAGGATAGTGGTTACGTCTAATCGATGGTGTCGTGTAATATACCGAAAATCATCATGGCCGAGCAAATCAATTGCACGGGAATGAGCCACGACTTGCGTCGACCAAATGACTCCGAGTAGATCGAGTCGACAATCGGTGCCCAAACTAATTTGAGACTAAACGGCCATGACACTAAACTGAACGTAGCTTGTTCTGCGTAGCCAACCTAATGCACTCGTGAAGATGAGTCATATCGCGCCAGACGTACTTTGCCTTGTAGAAGGAACGGCACACTGCTCGACAAGCCCATTGGAATACCTTGCAGTGTGTACAAGACCATCAGCACTGCGATAGAAAGCATGTCATTCGGCTCATCTTCTTTGGCTGGTTCCGTCTTCGTCGTTGGATTCGCGGCTTTTTCTGCTGCCATTTTTCAACTGATTGTAACACGTGGCTCAATGATCAAGTGAGAATTTCACTGGATAAAAAGAAATTTTAATGACCAATTAAAATACATATCAAAAATAGACCATATTTTGATTGGCTTAAAATATTATTTTCAACCAATCGAGTTGTAGACGTTATCGCCACCCAAGAAATATCCAAAACAATTAGTTTTCAATCCCAGAAAGCAGCTCATTCAACCTGTATTGATTCTCCCCCTTAGCTCTCTTAAAACTACAGTTGCTCGTATGTTTTAACGAAGTCTGGGAGCCATAGATTTGATGTAACTTGTACTCGTGGGCTCGAAAACCTCACTAAATCAAGTTGCAATCGTTGCTTCGAGCTCACGAGCTCCCTACGTTTGCTCATATCTCATTTTGAGGCGACAAACTCAAGCTATCCAACTTGTCCTTCTCGCTTATTTGCCTGTTCTTCATGACACGATAGAAATCCTGTCACATGAGCACGTTGTCCTTTGAATGTTTCAACGTTTCACCACTTCCAAACGTTACTGTCCGGTAATTATCGGAAACTTCATAAACTATTTCCATTGGCTATATATAATTATTTATATCCAATAAAATCAATTTTCAACTTTTATTCCATTTCATTGGACAAATAAAATTTAGGGCGGGTCTAGAAATGGCATAAAAATGCCAAAAAATGCCATAATTCGAAATATGCCATAATTTTCAATTTTGACTGTCTGGATGCCACCTTCTCAAAGAATTTTGTGTCACAATTTTCTGGAGTTTTGGCCAAATTATGCCATAAAAAAAATGGACCAAATTGGTCTATTTTTTTATGACATATTTTCGTCATGAACGCACTGATCGAGTCAACCTTGAGATTCAGCTTGTCATCTCGACAAAAATTCACGCACACACTATATATTATCACTCTGTTGCATGTTCTAACACTTTGAGAAGCGACAGTGATCGAGCCTTGCTCATCTCTGGCTCATTTCAAAGTTTCCGGTAGGAAGTGACTGACACAGCAGTATGACAACAATCGTAATGTTGAAGGCCACAAGTTGTGGCATCCAGACAAATAACAAATTCTCCAACTATTCCATTTTAAGGGCCCGTCTGGATGCCACCTATTATTGAGATAATTCGCAATATTTTGATCAATTATTGCATAATTTTGATTATCGCATAATGCATGGATGCCAAATATTGCATAAATTTTATTGCAATAATTTATTTCAAAACAGGCCAAATATGTAATAAATAATATTCTACTCAAAGTAGAATATTTTCCCCAATATCGTATAATACACACAAATTCCCAATGATTATTTTATTTTCGTGGGAATCCAGACAGTCCTAAATTTTAATTATCGTGATATTATAATACGTGGTTTGTATTATTTTGAACCAAAATACAAAATATCACATAACGAATTTTCACAATATTTTTTATTTGGCATCCAGACGGGCCCTAAATTGTGCATTTGGAACTTTGGAAAATTTTTGCAAAATGTCATTTCAGTTTTATGGAATAAAAAAATTCATGGGCATCCAGACCAGCCCTAATATTTATCCAATCATTTTGATATTATACTTCCAACGACATCATGATAACAACGATACATTAGTGGTATTTCATTAGTAGGCTTTCCACCGGTTGGTTGGAAACACTGGATGCTTGTCGTGCTTCCGCCACCAGCGCAAACCGAGCCAGACTGCACCAAGGCAGAGCGATCCATAGGCGAGGAATGCTTTCCACTGTCCAAAGAGCATGTGGCCTCGTTTGCTTTCCATGATAGTGCGTCCTTCAATCGAATAGGCAATCGCATCCAGCTCAAGCCGATGATAAGGCGTAAACTCGATCGGGGTAATGTATGTCGGTGAGACACCAGTGGCAAGCGTTCGGTTGCTTCGAATGTAGTAGCAACTTTCTTGGCCGAGCTCAGCAATGATTTGCCCCACGCGGTAGTTGACAGGATCGCCTCGGAATTGCTGAATGTGCGTAATCGTCTGCGGTTGATTTGGCGAGCCATCGAGCTTGATCGAATTGCGGTGGAAAAACAAAATGTCGCCATGCGTGTCGTACTGAATCATCGCCAGACCACAAAAGATCCTCTTGGTATAACTACAAAGCCAAATTGTCAAATGAGAGCACAATGGAGGGCCATACCTGTAAATACCACCGATTGCAGGAGGACGTTCCATCATGTGATACGACGTCGACGTATTTCTCCAAGCGAGTCGGAAAAGATCCTTGTCACCCCATACAAGTTGCATCGAATCGATCAATTTCGGCGCATGCGTTGAGAAGTACATGAGCTTGTTGAGAGCGTCTTTGGCCCGACGACGATTCAAGAGCACTTGGCCAGATTCCTGTTCGAACTCAGAGATGAACTCCATCTGCGTGAGTTGCCACAAAAGGCTATGGCTCGTGACATCAAAGAGCGAGTTCGGCGGTTGCCAATAATCGGGCCAAAACAGCGCTCCTTTCTCAACGAAGACTGGGTCATCAAACAGATACGTCGGGTCGCGCACAGGCATATTGTCCGCGTCAAGTAGCAGTACCTGGTCGTACCGGCTGTAGTAGACGGCATATGGCTTGGTGTGAAACCCCACAGCTCGTGAGTCAAAGATTTCGCGCATGTGAACGTTGAAATCGCTCACAAGACGCGCAATGAGAGGATTGTCGTCTATTTGCATTTCGTCAGGGCGGTACCACATTTCAACTGGAAGGGTGCATCCATGATTTCGAATGACGCGAATCGCAGCGTACGCACTCGGGAGGACTTTGTCGTAGACGATCATCAGAATAGCTCGAGTCGGTGGCGACGCTTGCGCTTCAGGTAAATCGAGAGACGTGGCCATTGGCGCATGCTGGTATGTCGAGGCACGAATTGCAAATTCGGAGAAATTGCGCGCCATTTCGCATTTGTACGAACGATGTTGCATACTGTGGCATGATGTGACCATCAAACGAAGGATTTCACCCGATGTCTTGTTGCGCACTTGGCAAAATCCTGCGCGGCGTTGTTCGACTGTCTCTTCGCAAGTCTTCGTCACCAATGGCCGTCTCGACACCGTGTCCTCCGGCTCGCACGAGTCAGTCTCTTGCCATCCAATGCATTCATACGACTCATCGGTCCAAAGCGACGAAATTTGGTCTTCTTGGAAATTCGGGATCATCTCGAGCGTTGTGTCTTTGTCGCTGTACATTGGCATCTTCACATCTGGCGTCAAGAGCCAAATCGACAAGCCGACGCCTCCCAGAACAAAAAGTGCGAGGAGAAAGCGCAAGACGCGAGGACGTTTCTCCAGACGGTACCAGATCACAGACGCGACGTTGCGTGTAAACTTGAAGCACCTCATGAATGCGTTCCTCACCCAGAGGACCGCCGGCGAATTCAGCGAGCCATTTCCATCCAACGGCCACCGGCCTGCCATGGCTTGTATAAAATGAGTGACGCAAGCATAATCCATGGGCGAATCGCGACGACATGCGTCATGTCCTGTGTGTTCCTTCAAATTTTACGAAATAAAAAGGTCGTCGTCGTGAACTTTCGATTTTATTCGGGCTTCTCTTGGAATTTGTATGAAAAATTCGAAACTTATTGAATTTTAGCGTGACCCTACGTTTGTAACGCATACTACACCATTTGCCGGTTTAGTTCGTTTAACTTGCGATATATTTCGTATCATTTGCAATATATTTCGTATCATGTGCAATATATTTCGTATGACTTGCATTTAATTTCGTGGTCCGCGACGAAAATCGATTTATATTTCGCATGACTTGCATTATATTTCATACCTCTTGCATTTAATTTCGCATTTTTTAGGTTATATTTCGTATCACGTGCATTTAAATTCGCATTATATTTCATACCTCGTTATCGGAATTTGCTGAGAGGAATCTCGGCTTGTAAATTTTGACCAATTATTTTATTGAATACGTTTGATTGGACAAATGTAATCGACTTCGTGATTTTCAGAGTTGTCGCCAAGCCACCTCCGGCTGCAAATAGCAAAAGAGTTCGTAGCGCTCATGCAATACGCATGGCGTTTAATATCATTATGTAGCTAGACTTTCAAGTGATGAAAACGACAGAGATGAACGTTTGCTTTGCCCAGACATACATAATGCGTAGTAAAAGTTTAATGTCTCACTAATCTACAACTCCCTCTGAACATGACATGTGCAAGAATGATCATGCTGATTTGAAATCTCGTGTACAAGACACAGTTTGAGACAGTCGTGGCGCGATACTGTCAAAGCGTGCCTTGTTTTCACAGCAGAGCAATAGAAGTTTCACACATAGACATCATTTTATATCCTGTTATCATTTGAACAGACGATACAAATGAAATTCCAAACTATAGCTTCAAACTGGAGTTAGTGCTCATAGTATTTGCACTTTTTCAGCTACAATGGGTCAACATGATGGAGGCTTTTTCGGCTTAGCGAGGTGGAATTTCGATATAAAATCCACAAAATTGCAGCTAGTCAATGTATAGGCTACCTAGTGTTGTAGATACGTCTTACTAGTGAACATGGTGAATGCTTCATTGTCTCCAATGCCTACTCCGTATGCATAGTAGAGCATGCGATCCTATAAATGATAACGTTATGATTTGTTTTTGGCATGATTGGGTACATTTTTTGAATTTTTAGTTACTCTATTGGCCCACCCTATTGCTGAGGCCATCCTCAGCAAATTCGACAAGATATCTCCAATAGTGAGGCAATACAAAATATCGGATCAATTTAATGGCCGATGCACGAAAATACTGAGAGTTCTCTCACCAATTCACATTTCTCATACTTAAAATTTGTATTTCTCTCGACGAATTACGATTAATGCACGTCATGCGAAATATAAATCGATTTTCGTCGCGGGCCACGAAATTAAATGCAAGTCATACGAAATATATTGCACGTGATACGAAATATATTGCAAATGATACGAAATATATCGCAAGTTAAACGAACTAAACCGGCAAATGGTGTATTAATATACAACCAATGTATACAATGGAATAACTCACCTCATTTGGAAATTCGTTGAAAATATACTCAAAATTCATAAATTAACTTCATAGATAAAATAAGATATCCAGTAAAATATTGAATTTTTCGCTCATTATTTATTTCGAATTCCATGTGTGTTATGATGTGTTGTTAGACACTTGATTTTTGTGAAATATTGGACGGAAAGCAGTTTCGCCAGCACATCTATTTCTTCGAATATGATTGCCAGGGAAGTCTGGATGATGTGATAGAGATCATGGCAATGAGAGGAAATCATTGAGAGACCGGTCAGCTCTTCGCTTGGTAGAATGGACATCACTGATGTCCTTACAACCCTGCATTGAATTTTTTTTGCTGCTTTATTCACCACGGGTGGATTGGTGGAGCTATGAACGACCCTGGTGTGTAGGATTATTATCTAAGGGATCAAATGAGGGTTGAATTTCAGTAAGTTTTGACTTATCACTACAAACCATTGAACTGGCCATGACACTTTATGTCTGACGGGTTTTTCAAGCCAAGTTGCTAAAACCTGTTTGTCAAATTCGATCTTACAGTGCGGTAGGGTCGAGGGGCGTTTGCTGCATCCTATCTTTTCCTGGCCCCTTCTTTTATCCAACATAATGATTTTATGCTCCACAACATGACGAGGGTTCAAGCGAGTGTTGTCTACACCTTTTCCCGATCAAGTTGACCTGATTTTCCAATCAATATGAACCTGATAGAAATTATTAATTTTCAGAAGTTATTCCACATCGTGAATTTCCATTCAAAATGAAATTTCTTCCAATCAAAGTGACATAAAGACTGACTTGGCGCGAAACGCGACTCGATAAAAGAGTTGGCGCGAATTTGAGCTCCAACAAGGCCACGTGGCCACTCACTTTCAAATCAGGCATGACCGAAACAACCAAACGCAAAGGACCGACTCCCGAAGAAAAATAGCGTGTGCTGGATGCATACACGCAAGGAAGACAAGACTGGCAGGTGATGGCGTACCACAATGGTATGTCATTGGCAACAGCCAGAAGAGTCGTGCGCAGTAAACGAGTGACGCATCTACCAAGGGGAGGAGCTCGTACTGGTCGTACTATGGTGACTCCAGCCATACTTGAGGCTTTAGAGAGGTATGTTAATGAAAATTGTTTGTACACTCTTAGCCAAGTGAAGCAATTCATTGCTTTTGAGTTTCCAGGGACATGCTTGTCCCTTCAAACTATCAATAGGCACCTCTTGGGAATGCTTTACACGATAAAACAAGCACGAATTGAACCGTCTACATGTAACAATGAAGTAAACAAGGCTAAGAGACAAGAATTTGCTCGCACCCTTTTGCAACATCAACAAGAAGGCGACTACATAGTTTACTACGAGAGACGAATTTCAACTTATACTGCAAGAGGTCGATGGGTCGTGCTAAGCGAGGAAAGCGTGCAACTCTGACTCTCCCACCCTCAAAAGGACCCAACCTACAGCTGCAGTGTGCTGTATCCTCTATCGACGGTTTGGTTTGCAGTCGAATGCAACGTGGAAGTATCAAAATGGATGACAACGCGGCGTTTGTTGACGAAATTTATCGATGTGTGAAGTCCTCCGCCTCCTGGCTCTCGAATTTTGAAGGCAAGAAGTTGGTGATCGTCCTCGACAACGCCCCAGCTCACTCCCAAACGGAAAAGAGGACAGCTAACCATGAAGACATGGTATTGCTTCGCTTGGGGCCATACTCCCCGATGCTCAACCCGATAGAAAGCTGCTTCAGTGTATTGAAGTCAGCAATCAAACGCTTTTTGGTGTTGCGCACCGCCGACATGTTCGATCGACGTGATTTTGACACCTTCCTTGAGGCCAGAATGAGTCTTTTAGAGGACGCTGCCACAGAATCTCTCTCGTGTATTACTCAGCCGCTCGTTGTTCGAGAAGCCTCGTTTTGTCAACACAACATTATGAAGGCGCTTCGCATGGAAGACATGGAATATGGTTCTTAGTTCATATGTCAACTTGATTGGAATATATTTCTCTTTGATTGGAAACTTTGGTCTATTAAATAAATGACGTCCTTAAAGAATTTTTCATCATATTTACTTGGACGAATGCGTCATTTTGATTGGAAATTTCGATCACTTTGATCGGGAAAAGGTGTGGAGTCGTTTGTGGACTCACTTTCAATCTTAAGTCGCACAGGTATTTTTATCCACAATTCGCATTATCTCTTGTGAAGTCTTACTTGGCTCTGTCGTTGGCAAGAAGTCAGCGTTGTCCCCACAACGCTGGATAAACAGCTTCGAAGGATGGTATCAAACGCATGAGAGCGTGGTGGCTCATAGTTCTTCTCGGGAGTGCCCTAAAGTATTTCATCACACTTTATGCCACAGTCTGGTGGTGCTCGGTCGTGGCGTCCATCGAGCAGTGACTACAAATGTAAAGTACTACGTCATGGCTCCTCTTCCCTTGCCATACTCATCGCACGAAACTACATTCCGAATAATCAAGTAAAACGACAGGATTCGAGCTATTTCGAATAAGCCTGAAGGCTACATGTATGCTCATGTCCAAACTGGAGCGCTTTAGATTTTATCCCGTAGGTCACTCTGAAGTCGGGCTGGAGTTATTACTACAAACTCTGTCTTGTCACCTGGTCGTCGAATATCGGAGTATACTCCGGCGTCATATTGAACTAGATCAAAGCAGACGCAACGAGCCAAAACCATCCAAAGTGAGCTTCGACCACGTGTTACTTCTCTCTGTTTAACCCAACAAAGAATCTGAGTGGAACGAGTTGTCCTGGCGGTCGCGTTCACCCGGCCAAGTGCATGTGTACTTGCATGTCTACGGAACAGAAAGTGGCCTGCAAGGGGAGAAGGTGCGAATAACATTTAGCCACCTACAAGTTGAGTTCCACAAGAACTTCAATCATTCAGACAACTCATGAACATCCTCTCGACCAAAAAGACAGCAAGATCGTGGAGTTTTGTATTGTTGTTGTGCTGAATACTGTGGTCTTTGTAGCCCAGACAGCAACAACATCACATTATACGTATTATCATTACACATGCCTCAAGTGTCATTAAATATCCTAACATGTTCGCACCGTAAACGAGAAAGATGCCACTGGGGCCTGCCTGACGCATCATGAACGACAGCTCCTGTGGACAAGTTCAGGTAACACGCCAACTCCATACTATGAAACATACTGCTCCAGAGTAATTTCTTCCGTGATCAACTTGAAGGTGATGGTGCGTCGGCCCAGCACACCCTGGCATCAGCTTTGCACCCAGGAATCAGCTTCTTCACGGCCAAAGATCGCGGAGGAAATTTATACTTTGGCAAGCCTAATGGCCACAACACCAAGCGGTCTACACACCACTCGAGAGGATAGAACGAATAAATCTCCCTTTACACATGGCAACTGTAGTTAAATGAGGGCCAAGATCGCCACGTGCCATCCCACTGTGCAGTCCGAGAACATTGATCCTGCCCAGGCGACCCCAGAGCTTACCGAAGCAGCAACGCAATAGCTCTATTCCTTGCACTTACGGAAATCGATGCAGTTGAGCCATGGCCAGGACGAGGGAAGCTTAGAACCAGCGTGAACATCTCCTAGGACTTCACTGCGAAGGGCGATTACGCCACGTGGTTGCACCCGCACCACCCACCATACGAAGGTTGGAACTTCAAGGAGATGAGGGGAGAGAGAGAAAATTTGAAGTTTCACGTTTTTCCATGCAGCAATCGCGCGAGGGGCGATTTGGCTCATTCCGGATTTCCCATTAACGCGCTCAAATGGCCTCCAAGACCGAAGACGCCGGGGTCCTAGTCACCCCAAGCGACGCCGATTACGTTCATAAGGACGCTGATGGCATTGACATCGTCGACAAGTCTCAACAAGAAGGCATGTCGATCCCCATGATGTTCTTGGTCTGCTGCCCCAAGATGGCCATGAACATGGCCTGGGCTGCTCAATGGGCCGCTCTCGGACCTCTCCTTCAAGTTCTCTTGAGTTACTCGTCCGTCCAAGGTGTGCAAATTGTTGGTCCTGTGTCCGGTCTCCTCGTCGCTCCTTTCATCGGTGTGCTCTCTGATTCTACCACCAGCAAGTATGGTCGCCGCAAGCCCTGGTTGTTCTGGGGTTGTATCACCAGTATTATGTGCTGGGCTGTCATGATGAATGCGACGGATATCGGTAACTCCCTCGGTGACACTCCCGATGACCGCACATGGACGACTGTGTTTGTGGTCTTTTGCTACGTGTGGATGGACATCACGTGCAACTTGACGCAAGTGCCAGTGGTGTTGTTGATTGCTGATTTGGCTGGCAACCGTCAAGTGACTGCTGCTTCGATCGGTCAAGGCTGGTCGATTGCCGGCTCGCTTGTGGTGTCTGGTTACATTTCGTTCTTCGGGCCTGCCCATCAATCGATCAAGCCTTTCATGGGTATGTTGATGGGCATCATGTTTGTCACCTGCATGAGTGTCTGCTACTTCGTCAAGGAAGAACAATACATTCCTGCCGTCAAGCCTGATACCAAACAGCAACTCAAGGATGCTTTCTCTGCCTTGTATGTTGGCCTACGTAAACTCCCTTACGTGCTGGCCATCTACTGCTTGATCTTCTTGCTCCTCCAATATGGTTACACTGCTTACAACGGTGCCAAGGGTCAATTCTTCGGTATTCGCGTCAAGGATGGTCTCGCCACTGGTGCTGACACTTGCGGCACGTCTGGCAACCCTGCCTGCACGGACCGCCAAAAAGCGTATAACGATGGTGTGCAGCTTGCAGGTGGCGTCACTGATACCGTCTTCAACTTGGTCGGCTGGGCGTACTTGGCCATCATGCCTTTCCTTGTCCGCAAGATCGGAGCCAAGTGGGTCATTGTCATCGGTTGTTTTCCTCAAGTGCTGTTGATCATCATGGCCTTCTGCAAGGTTATTGCCATCGACATGATCATTGTTATCTTGACATCGATCTCCCAACAAACGATCTTTGCGTTGCAATTGCCCATGATTGTGTTCCAAATCGGTCTGGCTGCCGACAACAACTTGGGTATGTATGCTGGCGCTTTCAACTCTGCCAACTGCGCCGGTCAATTCCTCAACTTTGCCTTGGCGACGCAATTGGTCAAGACTTCCATGACCTTCGCTTTGCCTGTGTTAATCGGCGGTATCCTCAGTACCTTTGCCTTGATCATCGCCATCTTCTTCCTCAAGCTCGATATGAAGACCATGTAGGCAAAAAACTGTGTTGCAATGTGTTTGAATGAAGTGTCGTTTCTGTGAGTTATGAGTTAGCAGAGCCAATAGTACCGTCAACTACAAAGCCACGAAATACGATGAATGTCAAATCTCATGACGAACAATCAAGCATTCAGCGCCAATCGCTACCTCTTGGACCGAAATGCCTGGCTTAGATCATCCATTTTGTACTCCATCAGCTCGCCATGGAGCATGAAGGTCAGATGCATATCTTGGCACGAAGATCATCTTAGCACTTCGCCTCGATGCTAAGAAAGCACCTGTTGTGTTGCTGAGATTATTGTAGCGCAGTGCTCCAACATCTTCGAAGTTAATGACAGATTTGTGGTCACATGAACAATCTTGGAGCTGAACAGCTTGAGCATAACATTGGTTGACATGCAGTAGCCTGTGGAGTTGTCGCCCCTTGATGCATAGTTGCCAAGTTGTCCCCCGCATGCGATGATCTTCTTGCAGTGAGTGGGGAAATCAAACCTACAATTAGAGATATAGATTGTCAGCTACCAAAGTCTCTGCACTTCAGATCAAAAATTGTCAATGGAAGCCCTTTCGACAAGGTTCTGCTGAGGTTTTAATCGGATATGTGAATCCCAGATGTTGATTGTGCAATTGATGAGGTTATGCAAACCGTCCGAGGTAACCCTCAGCTCTAAATGTGTCGCAAGCGCTGTCAACTGGCGAAATGGACATTTGAGAAGTGTGACCTTGACGCCATTGAATCCTATTTAGACTTGATTAGGTTATAGGTCTAAAATAGGTCGAATCTGTTGAATGTATTAACGAAATATGTGGTTTCGACCAAAAAGCGAATTCATTAGAGGGTTTTTCGCGATCACTTTTGATTTGTTATTGAGATTCGATGATGAATATCAAAACCTCAGAAAACGAAGAATTTCGCAAAATCGCACTTTTCAGACTGGATATTTGTATAAGCAATAAGCCGGTGTGCACTAATCCGAATTACTCTCTTGTATCTCTGCTATCCATTCATCTCTTGTGTCAATCTTCAAAATGCCGCTTCTACCCTATATGACTCGTCGCGCCATCGTGGAGCTGACCTTGGGCATCCTTGCATCCTGCAATGGGGACGTCGACGAGTTTCTCTGTATCATGGAAGTGCTGTTCGCCCGGAATATTGGTCGATATCGAGCTGCGCGACCTGTTGTGAACTTTAACAACTTGTTCGACCGACTTATGGATGATGGAACAGCAAGTACAAGATTTCGTTTTACAATCTCTCAATTGAAGCTTCTTTCTGTCAAATTGGGCATGCCAGCGTGGATCGTAACGAGCAGTGGAGACCAAGTTGATGCTGTAGAGGCATTGGCCATTATGTGCGCCCGTTTGACTGAGCCATCACGTTTATTTCCCCTCGCAAACTCATTTGGTCGAGCAGTGTTGTCAATTTGTCGAATCCTTCGTGCGGTAATTGAAACTCTGTACACATCATTCAATGATCTGATCTACTTTAACGAAGCTCTATTTGAAACAATAGCGGCTCTGTATGCATCTGCCATTTGTAGAACGTCTGACTTAAGTGGCTTGCTCACATGCATCGGCTTCATAGACGGAACAAAGCAGTTTATAAGTCGCCCAAGTGCTCGAAGCAACACGACCCCGTTTGAAAACCTACAACGATCTGTGTACAATGGGCATCCTCGGCGATATTGCCTAAATTGGCAAGGAATTACGACGCCTGACGAGATAATTATAAGTATGTATGGACCCGTAGAAGGACGCCGACATGATTCTACTATGTTGTTTATGAGCCGTGTGCTGGATCGAATGAAGAGTAACGCCGTGCTGCGCAAGTTCTGCGTTTACGGTGATCCAGCCTACGGTTGCTCTGAATGCATTTCTAATCCATTTCCACATGCTGCTCCTGGCACGGCCCAAGCACACTTCAATGCTGCAATGAGTTCTGCACGGGAATCGGTCGAGTGGAGCTTCAACTTGGTTAAGAACAAGTGGGCATTTGTCAACTGGGACAAGAAAATGAAAGTTCGTGCATCCCCTATCGGCAAGATGTGGCTCGTAGCCACCCTTCTGACAAACTGCCATACTTGTCTCCAACAGCACGGCAACCAGATCTCAATGTACTTCGGAGTCGACGCTCCATTGCTTATCGAGTACTTGGGAACAAATTGATTTTGATTAAATAAAATGCATTGGTGAATAATAATTTTATTTTGTCAAAATATATTTCATTTGAGAATTGGTAATGATATTTAATTAATAATGATTTTTATTCATGCAGAAATTCATATACTTGTGTGCAATATAAATAAGTGTTTGAAATATTAAAATATAGAGTTAAAATTTAATCTTTAGGAGAAACATATTTATTTTTTATTTTTTTCCAAGCGCCTGCATAAAAGCGAGCATGGCGCGCTGATTGTCGGCGTGCTGTTGCTGTTGAATGATGGCATGATCTTTGTCGAATTGCAAGCGTTCTTACTTCAAGCGTGCAATACTCTCATCGCGCTCACGTTTTTGGGCAAGACCAGTGCTGATTGCGTCGATCAGTAGCTTCACTTGATCGTCTTTCTGGAGCTTTTGTGGGGATGCTCTTTTCCTTTTCTTTGCCGAGAAGTCTGGATCAACAGACGTCATTTCCGCCATCGCCATGGTGCGCATCAACATGCCCGAATTTTTAATCCCTTTTCGCTTTCGTTTTTCCACTTCTTTGCGCAGGTCTTAGTTTTGAGCAAAGTCATTCATGCGCATCTTGATGTCTGTGAGCAACTGGTCTTGCTCATCGTATTCTTCAACCTTACCTGATTTGCGTATCGACGCTGCTTCGCCATTTGAAAATTTTACCATAATGGCTTCAAAGCGCGTCTTCAAAGCAGGGGCATTTTTCTTCAAGCGGAAGCTTGAGATGTCCTTGAGTTTTGTTGCAATCTCGGCCCAATGTTCCATCACCTTGCCATATCCAGCTTCCCAGGGGCGACATAGAGAAACTTGCTGGAGCAGCAAAACATCATCACGGCACGCAAACTTTCCACGCGACGAAGATACATCCGGATGCACTTCGATGCTCATGGAAGCCGCGACTTCAGTTGTGTGAGGCAAGGTAAAATGGCGAATGGAGTGTGTTCCACCTCTTTGGCTTCGGATACAGGTAAATTTATCCGAACTCAACGAGTCAATCACTTTTCATTTCCAGCGCCTGGAAATCAAAAGGTTTTGATATAGCACCACTTTTGAGATTAAGTTTTGGAGGCAAATCGAATGTCACAGGTTTTTCAACTGAATATCAAATCAAAAGTGATCGCGAAAACCCTCTATTTTCAAATCGATTTCATCAGATTGAAGTGGTGTGTGTCAGTGTGTGTTTTGCGTGAGTTCGGTGACTGATCGATTCTGATTGGCTGATTAATTTTTTTAAAAAAATATTCTAGCCAATCAGAGAAGCCCGTTCGATTCGGAACCTCAAACCGTTCCTCACCAAACGCACAATATTGGATTAGGATAAATATTGTGACAATAATTGGCAATATTTGTCACAAATAGTTCCCCCTCATTCATCAGAGATGGTTTTAAATCGTGGAGCTACGGAAGCGCATTGAGGGCATGCCCCGTACGTAGGCTAACAGTCGATTGAATTTCAAGAAGTGTTGGCTTTGCGCTCCAGACCATGAAGCATGGCTTGACACTTTCTGCCCCTCTGTCTGGCAACATCCCACTGAGTTTTCCACGGCGAATTGCTAGTTGCCATCGATTTGTTTTCCCAGCAAAAGTGGCCACTGCTGTGTTTCAAATCCAGTCAACATTGAATTTGCCTGTGAAGTGGGTTCTATAATCAAATAACTCGAAATGGGGCTCCCCCCATTCATGGTAGGAGTCACAGGAGCCGCCATGGTGAATATCGGGGTGTTTCCAACGTTCCCGTCGCTCTTGAATGATTGCATCCCTTGAAAGCTCATGAAACCACGTTTCTTAACAAAATTCCACCGTGGAGACGCTTGTTTTTCCGTCGCTGAAGGCATTCAGAAGAACTCTTTCTGCCACAGGCTTGTGCTCGTCACGTAGTTGAGAGAGGCCACAGCGTGGAGATCAACAATTTTCGTTGAGTTGAAAGCGCGAAGAACAGACGCAATGTTGAACTAAGGAACTCGTTTTCTTCAGACAGGCTAACTGGAGAGACAAAAATTTCCACGAGCTACAACCATGTGTTATCAATCGCCCCAAGACCTTGAAGAGAATGGAGAGTTGTCATTGCTGTCACGTTTGTGAGAAAAATTGGTCTGGCAAACGCAATGACCAAGCAGCTCCTGCTCGTCTCTCGGTCGCTGGAATACAAAGTAAACACGACCAAAGAGCTATATATTAGAACCCTTGCTTTGCCCCCTCGACCTCCGGTTTCCAAGGAGCAAATATGGACATTACATCTACAAAGGACGGCTGAGAAAGATTGACAACACAACCAACGGGACCTTTGTTGCGTTGTCGTATCGAAACTGTGGTCTTTAGAGCATGAAACATGCATTGAAAATGACAAGACGAGCAATAGCATCCTACAACTTCATCATTCCCAGGAGCTACAAATGCCTCAAGTTTCAACGAATCGCTGAACATGTTGGTACAACGAACGAGAAAACTGCACCGCGGGCCGGCCAAGCGTGTCACGAACGACAATCGTCTTGGTCAAGTTCAAGCAACTCAACGTATTTTCTTGCCGTTGGCTTGCGACTAACGACTGTACAATAGCTTTTTGTGCACCACCCAATGACAATTGTGTCGGCCTGGCACACCCTTTCCACCCGCTTGACATCTAGGTAACGGCTCGCACAAGGATCGTGGTGAAAGGCTCGAGCTTCAACAGTCGATTGTCCAAGCAGCCTACAGTTCCATCGCTTCCAGTCTATCGTAAGAAGACTAGACGTAGCGAGAGAGGCTCGAGTTAGAGCAAGCTTGACAACGCCCGCACGACATGTTGCGACTGCAGTGACAAGGCTAGACCGTTCCACTCTTTCTGCCTTGGGGGCCAAGATCAAAGTTTCACCAACTGTATACTACCACAGTGGAGTGCGACGCTGTGTTAAACCAGCGACAGTCGAGTTCTTTCGCTCTAATAACCCTGGAAACCAACATCTTCTGCAGCTTGATTGAGTGGATTCACAGCAAGCTTGAGTGCAAGTTCCATGCCCAAGAAGACTCCAAGTTTGGCTTGAAACGTAGTGAGGATTCGGTGACAAAGGGTGTGATCGTGCCACTGTTGACCCACTGCCGGTGTAACCACGCCTTTCGCCAGACGAAAGTTGGAACTTCAACGAGAAGAGCTTTATGGGCCAAAAAGTTTGAAGTTCCAAGTTTTTGCCCGCACCAGTCGACGCGTTGGCACATTTGGTTCATTTCGGAATTTCCATTGCCGCGCTCCAATGGCTTCCCATATCCAAGACGCTGCGGTCCCAGTCACCCCGAACGACGTCGACTACGTCCAAAAGGACGCTGAAGGCCTTGATGTCGTCGACAAGTCGCAACACGAAGGCATGTCGATTCCCATGATGTTCTTGGTCTGCTGCCCCAAGATGGCCATGAACATGGCCTGGGCTGCTCAATGGGCCGCTCTCGGACCTCTCCTTCAAGTTCTCTTGAGTTACTCGTCCGTCCAAGGTGTGCAAATTGTCGGTCCTGTCTCCGGTCTCCTCGTCGCTCCTTTCATCGGTGTGCTCTCTGATTCTACCACGAGCAAGTACGGTCGCCGCAAGCCCTGGTTGTTTTGGGGTGCCATCACGAGTATCATGTGCTGGGCTGTCATGATGAATGCACGGGACATTGGTGATGCCCTTGGTGACACGGGTGACGATAACCGCCCCTGGACGACAGTGTTTGTAGTGCTTTGCTACGTGTGGATGGACATCACGTGCAATTTGACGCAAGTGCCAGTGGTGTTGTTGATTGCTGATTTGGCTGGTAACCGTCAAGTGACTGCTGCTTCGATCGGTCAAGGCTGGTCGATTGCCGGCTCGCTTGTGGTGTCTGGTTACATTTCGTTCTTCGGGCCTGCCCACAAGTCGATCAAGCCTTTCATGGGTATGTTGATGGGCATCATGTTTGTGTGCTGCATGAGCGTGTGCTGGTTCGTCAAGGAAGAACAATACATCCCTGCCGTCAAGCCTGACACCAAGCAACAACTCAAGGATGCTTTCTCTGCCTTGTACGTTGGTTTGCGCAAGCTCCCCAAGGTCCTTGCCTTGTACGCTTTGATCTTCTTGCTCCTCCAATATGGTTACACTGCTTACAACGGTGCCAAGGGTCAATTCTTCGGTATTCGCGTCAAGGATGGTCTCGCCACTGGTGCTGATACCTGCGGCACGGGCTCCAACCCTGCGTGTACGGATCGTCAAACTGCTTTCAACGATGGTGTACGTTTGGCCGGTGGTGTCACTGATACGATCTTCAATTTGTTTGGCTGGGCTTACTTGGCTGCGATGCCTTTCCTTGTGCGCAAGATTGGTGCCAAGTGGGTTATTGTCATGGCTTGTGTTCCTCAAGTGCTTTTGATCGTCATGGCTTTCTGCAAGGTTGTTGTCATTGATGTCATCATTGTCATTTTGACATCGATCCCGCAACAAACGATCTTTGCCTTGCAATTGCCCTTGATCGTGTACCAAATTGGTTTGGCTCCTGACAACAACTTGGGTATGTACGCTGGTGCTTTCAACTCTGCCAACTGCGCCGGCCAATTCCTCAACTTTGCCTTGGCCACCCAATTGGTCAAGACCTCCATGACGTTTGCGTTGCCCGTGTTGGTCGGTGGTATCCTCAGTACCTTTGCCTTGATCATCGCCATCTTCTTCTTCAAGCTCGACATGAAGACCATGTAGGCAACCAAACAAACTGTGTTCCATTGTGTTTAAATATAGTGTCGTTTTGTGAATCACGAGTTTGCCGAGTCGACTGCTTGGTAACAAGCCTTGAACTACCATGACGAACGCCACGAGCCTTCATAGTGATGAGCGATCAAACATTCGGCATAACCAGAGCATCCACCACCAGAGTATGCAGCTCCAAGGATGCAAACTTCTTCATGGTGCTTTCTAATTCGCAGGACACTCGTCGGGTCTGTCTCGAGCGTTCCTCCACTTGGCGTTGTTTGGGTTTGGAAGTGCGGTTGACTAAAATTGCCGTACAGCATGACAAAGTCAGTGATGGGGCCACTGCCTGCCACTTCTTGGACCGATACATCTTTATCAAGCGGTGCCATCGACTCATACTTTGCCACGATGAATTCCAGCAGTTCTCCCACGAACTGAGATCCCGGTTGGCGAGCAAACATTGCACAGTTTTGGATTTGACCCTTGCGAACCATCGTCTTGACGCATTCGTCGTCGTAGCAATTCGCCTCAATACCAAGAACAACATCGCAAGAAGCAAGCGAGTTGTCAATGCCAGACCAAGCTTGTGGAAATGGCTTGATGGCTTCGACATCCAAGTCCACGACGACTCCACCAAGATAGTAGACTGAAAATAACTTGAGCATGTCCGCTTGGAGGATTGGAAGGAAGGCTGAGTCATAGAACATCCGCGACTCGGCTGTCGTGAGCTGGACAAGAAATGGATGGTTTGGTCGGAGGAACTCGATCGGGCATTTCGGATCGGCGTATCGAATCCAAGTTTGGAGCAGTGGGAAATTGTTGTAGTCGTATTTGGATCCAGCAAAGACAAACTGAACGCGGCATGTTTCTTCAGCGGCTTTGTCTTCAGAGCGGACATCTTGTACTCTTGCAGGAGCAGCTTTATCTTCCATGCGGATATTTCGCACTCTTGCAGGTGCAATCTTTCTGTGGACGGACAGCACTTGTGGCATCAATGCCATGTGCATGAATGAGATATCATAGCTCACAACTAAAAGCAGGACAGCACCTGTAAAACTGACGAAGAATCGCCATGGCGCTACTATCTTGACTGGCAGTATGTTGATCCAAGAGTGAATTGAGATCTTCTATCGAATGCCCATCAATCTACAGAAGTAAAAAAACTTTTCATTGGTTGTTGTGTTGACAGATCTTCATATCCTTCAATTTGCAACTTTCTCTCACAAACCTTACTCCATTGAGCAATTCATCCCATGAACCAGCAAAATTGCCTGTTGAGGAGCACAATCGTCAATTCGGCTTCAGGAACGCGACGCTTCGTGAAAGAGACACCAGCGGTTGCACGAATGACCCCGCGACGAAATCACCAGAGTACAGTTGGGTGCAACTTTGAATTTGTCCATTTCTTGGGGAGCAAATGTACGACATAAGAAAAAACAGATCCAACGCTTTTTCGTCGGTGCTAGGTGTTCTTCACGACAGCCATCAAAAGGACCAGCAGGCAATCTCAGCGACTTGATGGTGAATATGGCGCATGGAGGATATTTTTGATAAAAAGTTGGGAAATCAGCTTGAAACAGCTCCCTAAGATATGGTGTGCACACAGCTTCTTAACTCCCGAGAAAGATATCCTAGCGCCAACCAGGTGAGGTCACACTGCAGCTGCAGTCAACCATGCAAGGAAATTTCTTTGTTATCCTTCTCTAGTATGCTCGACAGATCAAGGGCGGTGACAGTAATCAAAGTTCCCGGCAGTTTGCAGGATGCATAGACTTGAATTTCAATTTACAACTAGGATCGCGTTAGGATCATAAGTACAGAGAGAGATTTATCGAATTCACGAGGAACGCTTGCACCCAGCATGGCTTTATGACGTAGAGCTTCTCCATGAGTTTTCGTACTTGTGCCTCAAAAGACATTCAGGTAGACCTCCACAGGCCCCGCCAGTGTAGCTAGCACCGACGATGCATACTTCTTCGCCCGATTTATTGATTCGCAAGACGCTTGAAGAGACTGAAAAGAGTGAGTTTCCATGTGGAGGATTCCGGAAGAGGTAATAAGGCCATGTGAAGTTGCCATAGATTTGGACAAAGTCCGTGATGAGGCCACTCCCAGCAACCTCTTGAACCGAAGCATTATGAGGAAGGGGCGCGACCGACTCGTACTTTTCGACGATGTAGTCGATCAGTTCATTGAGAAATGGCGAGCGCGGTCGACGGGAATACATGGCCCAATTTTGAATCTGACCTTTTCGAACCATGGTTCTGGCGCAGATATCATCAAAGCAATTGACTTCGATGCCCAGAACAAGATCACAAGTAGCGAGAGCAGTGCCGGGACCAACCCATTGCTGAGGATATGGTTTCAAGGCCTCCACATCCAAGTCAATTGCAAGGCCACCAAGGTAGTAGAAAGCAAAAAGTTTGAGCATGTCGGCTTGAATGATGGGCAGAAAGTCAACTTCGTGGATTGTCGAGGTGGAAGCTTTGCAATCAATGGATGGTTTGTTCGGAGGAATTCAATCTGGCACTTTGGATCTCCATAGTGAATCCACGACTGGAGCGTCGGAAAGTTGTTGTAGTTGTATTTCGATCCCGCAAAGACAAACTGAACGCGGCACGTTTCCTTCCTCTCGCGGCGTCTGGTGGTGACATTTAGCGCAAGGACCCTTTGAACATGTACGGCTGCAATCTGCCTGAGGACAGGCATCATTGTCATTTGCACTTGTGTGACATCGAAGCTCACGACAATAAGTAGTAGAGCCCCAGCACAAACAACAAAGAAGCGCCATGACGACAACATCTTGACGAGCTCCATGTTGCACCAAGCTGCCTAGACGATCTTTGAGCATCATGTGAATCGACACATCCACTTGAATGCCCATCAATCTACAAAAGTTAATTGGCTACCTCGACTGAGTCCACAGATCATAGTGGCTCTCATTTTACAACTTCCTCTCACAAAACACTTACATTAAACCACTGCAAAATAAATTCCCAGCTATTCTCAAGGACACTCTTTCTACAGATATTGGATTGACCAGGAATAGTTCACGCAGTGCAGAAAGGATCCACATGATCGACGGTGCATGCACCCCACTACTGTTGACAATGCAGTCCAAATAGCTTGCGTGAGTCGTGTCCAACTTTTGCATCTCAGACACATAACGACTCAACCGACACTTCTTCCGCAAAAACAAATCTTCTTCCTCAAAAACGACAACCAAAGCGATGCTCTCATTTGACGAATCTTTCGCCTTGCATGTTCAACCTTCCACAAGAGACTTGGAATCGACTTGAAGAGATGACTGGATCGCGTCCTTGGTCTTTGGAAGTTTTCGCCTCATGCATTTATCAAAATTTATACTATCAGGGTATTATGATTGGAAATATTATGTTTCAAAGGTTTATCCTATTAATATTAGGTACTGTCCAAATAAATATTCCAAACAAAATAATATTATACAGGATATAAGTTTGGAGTGGGAGGCGAAAACTGGGGGACTACTGTAGATGAAAACGTGATTGAAAATGCGATGGATGAGTGTTGGAGTGGGAAGAATCGATACGCTACTTGTCAAATGATGCTCCTTGGGTTGTTGATAATGACACGGTTGACATTTGATCTCACTCAGAGCAACATCAAATCGGTGGTAAGGTGCCTTAACGTTAATCTCTCCATTGAATGCAATAGATGACACTAGAAATTGACATTCACTACACACATACTTCCCCCTGGTTTCGGTAGGATAGAACATTCCCTGCAGTCGCTCATGCCGAATCATTTTGTCATCTAAAACATACTTCCGCCGACGAGATGCATCTCTGAAGCACACGTATCATCGGGTGGTTGTAAGCTCTCTAACGTGGTGAAATGAGTGCGACTCATTTCACCCCCAAGTCAAATGCGACAGCGAACATTACATTGATTACTGTACTCTCCAAAGACTTTTCACCCCTTATGCCGCCAGGATTGCTCAAAATGATGAACTATCATGCATTCGGCATGACCAGAGCATTCCCCACTGGTATAAAGAGCTCCAGCGATACAAACTTCCTCATGGTTCTTCTTGATACGAAGAACGCTCGTCGGGTCGCTCTCCAGTGTTCCTCCGCTTGACGTCGTTTGAACTTTATAGTGCGGTTTATCAAACTCGGCATAGATTTGCACAAAGTCAGTGATCGAACCGCTTCCTGCTACTTCTTGGACGGCTACATTCTTGTCATGCGATGGAAACGTGTCGTACTTGTTGACGATGTAGCTCACGAGCTCTCCCAAGAAGTGAGATCGTGGACGACGAGCAAACATGGCCCAGTTTTGAATCTGACCTTTGCGAACATAGTTTTTGACGCAGTCGTCATCGTAGCAAGCCGTCTCGATGCCAAGAATAACATCGCAAGTCGCAAACGGAGTGTCATCACCTTGCCAAGCTTGAGGAAATGGCTTGACAACTTCCACATCCAGGTCCGCACTGACACCACCAAGGTAGTAAACAGCAAGAAGCTTGAGCATATCGGCTTGGAGGATGGGAAGATAGGCCATGTCATAGAACATTCGTTTCTCCGCTGCAGTGAGCTGGGTGATAAATCGGTGATAGGGTCGGAGGATCTCAATCGAGCACTTCGGGTCGGTGTATCGGATCCATGTCTGAAGATTGGGGAACTGGCTGTAGTCGTATTTTGGCCCAGCAAAGACAAACTGGACGTGACAGACATCTTGAGCGTTTGAAGACCTGGCTTTCAAGAATTCAATGCGTTGGGTTCCTGCTAAGTTGACGAAAGAAAGACTATTGCCAATGATGAAGAGTGCCGCGACTGCCAACAAGGCAACTCCCGGCAATATGCGAGTGTCGCGCCCCATGGTGGACTAGAAAAGTGACACCAAAGACGTCTTGCGATCGGGTGGTCGATTGGATAACAAGACTGTGTCACACGCTTCGAGCATCCAGGGAGCCTTTGGAAGCAGAATTGACACGGCATTCCACACTTGGAGTCCTGACACCACGACAGCTTTGAACATTTTGTTGTTGCTCACAAAGCAACATCGATCGTCTGCATCTCTCGGCTTTGAAAGCCCTAACTTGAATGACAACTCCATTGACCTTCCTACATCGCCAGTGGATTTACCGACGGGTGATTTTGACATTCGCACAGAGCAATTTGATTGCGTACATCCAAAAAATGGACACGACAGATGCCATGACACACTGAGATGGTACTCTATCACATGGTGCTTGGGCTTTGTTGGACGTTTTTCAGCCCCTCACCAATTCTTCCAAACAGAGGAATGAACTCATGGCCGATGATTGCTCATGGGGACTTGTAGGCTTTTTCGCCGTCGTGTATGCTCTGACGCGATGAATCGCTTGAAATGTTCGATTGGATGTAACAGCAAGCACACGGCATGGTCGGAACATTCACGACCCGCCCGACAAGGCGCATTTCCATTGCTTTCATCTTGATGCGCACAACTCTTGCTGGATCCGACCCCACTAGGCTGTTTGGAGCTGTTGATGACAAACGATCGTACCGCTCGTTAATCTGCGCGTGCAGGAGTCGTATATTTCCGCGATGAAATCCAACAATTCCTCCAAGAAAGGAGATAGTTTCTGAGGGTCAAGATACGAGCGCGCCTATACCTCCAAGTCCACACCACGACACTACTCATCAGTGGAGGATAAAGTTTTGTCAGCCAAGTAGTTGTGGGAAGCAACACCAGTAGCTATGTCATATTCAAACCACATCGAGAAGGCAATTTGCCCATTTATATCTCAAAATATCGTCAGATATATCAAAAGATTGAATGATATTTTTAATATGTCCCACCAGCAACAAAAGTATCATATGGTGTTTCTCACAAAATTTCTTCTTCCATTTGTTTATCCGAAACAGAATATATGGAATTTTGTATAGAAAATATGATGCATTTTTGCATCGAATCAGTCGCCCTCGAAGGGATAAGATGAAGCTGAGTTTGTTCATTCAAACTTTTGCCACGACATTGAAGTGAGACCAAGGAGAACCTCGGTTGCGCAAACACACACTGACGCCACAGATTGGTACTGTCCCGTGTCCAGCTCCGTCTTTGGACTATTTTTGTAACCGGGCGCAGAGGATATCAGGCGCGTGTGAACTGCGACTGAAGTGTAAGAGTGAATTAAAGTTAAAGCAACCTAAGTCTCATTCCTGTCTTGTTTCTCGTTGGCTATCGCACAGCCTCACTAGGAGCTTCAACTTCTGTGGCCTCCCAAGGCCAGTCGTTCACACAGCAGAGCGCGGGGAACCGCTACTGCAGGACGCCAGGTCAATGCGCAGACCGCGCCCTCATCTTATGTACCTGCCAGACATGGCACGGTTACATCCTCCCACACTTAGGGCGAAAGCCCGTAAGCTTTTGCAGAGATGCCTCCCTCGCTGGGGGTAATCCCTTCACAGTCCCGTCTGAACTGGGACTGGTATGTTCCAACTATCACATTGGCTCTCGCTGAGCCAATCAGGAACATTTTCGAAAATGTACGCCGACGAAGAGGTCGATTACGAGTACACGCCGCGCTCGCCCGATCTGGGCAGTCGCGAGCAAAGCGCAGCGCCGGCGCAGGAGCGCACCAAATACCTTGAGAACCTTTGGATCCGTGAGGGCCAAACTCGACTTGGCGGTGGTGTCCACGCGCGGTGTCAGGCATCCGACACAGGATGCGATCTGACCTTTGATCAAATGCCAGGCTTCACAGCCTCTCGCAGTGGCACGTCCGATCCGGGCAAGTTTCGTGATTTGTTGGCGCAATTGCCTTCTCGCCTGCGCGGCGATTCTAAAAGTGATTTTGCGGCGGGGGTTGCCTTTGCAGTGACATTATGGGAAACCTGCAACCCCGTCATCGTCGATATGGCCGAATGGCCTTCAATCCGACAAGACCTGCGCCGCTTTGGTGGTATGCGCGCGTTTGTTCCTGTTTCTCCCTTGCGGGACGAAACTAAATTTGAGTACGTGGTCATCTGGGCCAACCGAATGCTGGCGCGTATTTCGCTCGACACCACGACGTGGCCCCACAACTACGCTAAGTTCCAAGAGCGTGTTGTTAATTTTGCGCGTGAGCGCCATGGCTTGAAGGTATGCCTCGCTGCCGAGACCGTCGGAGCGATCCCTGTCGCGTACCAAAAGCTGAGAGTAGTCTATGTGAGTCTGGACCAAGGTCCGCTTTTCTCACCCATGTGTTCGTAGGAGCCGCCTCCGAATTTTGCGCCCGGAGGCGACACTCGCGGCCGTGCTGGCCCCAGCGCTGCGCGACAATCCGCGCGCCGTCATCGCGCCCCTCGTTCTCGCTCTCGCTCGACCGAGCCTGAGGCGAAACGTGCGCGCCGAGAGGCGGGGCGTAGTCCGAGTCGGTACCGCCCGCGATATGCGCTGGATGAAGATATGTACCAGCTGCGTGATGAAGTTGCGGAGCTGAACCGCCAACTTGGTCACTCCGAACAGGAGTTTGAAGGTCGGCTTCAGGACCTTCAAGGCGAGCTCCAGACTGAGCGTGAGAAGCGTCGCGACTTGCAATCGCGCTTCGAGAAGGTGTCGAAGCTCTGCGAGCAACACGCGGCGACCGCCGAGGGCTTGAAGAACTGGGCCCGCGCGATGGATGTTCACCGTGAATGTTTTTACAAGAAGAGCTCGGAGCTCGAGCTACTTGTTGAGCGTCTCGCGAAGGAGAGAGATCGTGTGGACGCGCATCTTCAAGCGCTCTACTCGAAGATCCGACAGGACTACGTTCCGTGTGAGGAACTGAAGAAGGGGTAACCGCGTCCTGAGGCATGTGTCTCTTGAGCTTGCCCGTGTAGATGACGGGATGGATGTCCCAGTCATCGGGCAGTTCGAGCTCGTAGTCCACTGGACTAATAACTTTTCGAACAGGGAATGGCCCCAACCAAGGGCAGCGAAGCTTCGAAGGGCGCTAGGTCCTTTCACGACCGACCGATGCACGTAGACTAGGTCATTAACCGAATACACACTTGTAATTCCTCGGTTGTGTTTGTTGGCCTGACGGGCCTGTTTCGCTTGAGCACTGGTGATATTCTCGCGTAGGCGCAGTAACAATGATTCGCGCGACGACGCGAAATGTTCGACAGAAGTGGCTGTCCGCCGCGGAACGTCATCGTAGATTCCTCCCACACTTATAACAGGACGGTCCACGTCCGTGGGAAGCCGCGGGTGCCTCAAATGCACCGCGTAGAAGGGCGTAATGCCCGTTGACGTATGAACAGACGTGTTGTAAGCAAAACACGCTGTTGGCAACATGGAACTCCATGTTTTCGGCCTAGACAAGGCATAGCTTCGAAGGATGTCTTCGAGAACGCGATTCGCGCGTTCGGTCTGACCATCAGACTCAGGATGGTCCGAGCTGGACATGTTTAACGTCGTCCCGCAGAGCGCGAACAGCGCTCGCCAAAAATGGGACGTAAACCGAGGGTCTCGATCCGAGACGATACTGGACGGGAGTCCAAAATGACAATAGACGTTGTCAAAGAAAAGGCGAGCTGACTGCTCCGCCGTGATGGATGCCTTAACTGGCAGCGCGATCAGGTACTTGGATGCGCGATCGACAAGGGTGAAGATACCCGTATTGCCCGACTTGTCACTGGGCAAGCCAAAAATGAAGTCCATGCTGACGGACTCCCACAGTTCCAATGGGACGTCGAGGCTCTGTAGCGGAGCCTGTGAGTGTGGGGCGGCCTTGACGGCCTGACATACGCCACACGATGCGACAAAACGTGCCACCGCCTTATACAGGCGGGGCCACCAAAATGAACGGGTGACGGACAGATATGTCTTCTCGCGGCCAAAATGGCCGCCGCTCGGGGTGTCGTGAAATTCGCGGATGATCTCCGCACGGAGAGTCGGGTCGCACGGCACAGCCACTCGTGGGGCGTCCCCCGGAGTGACTGAATATATATACCACAACAAATCGTCGTGGAAAGTGAAACGTCCGATCTGGACTACCTTGGTGGAAAGCGATTTGCCAGCGGTAATGGCATCAATCGTCCGGCGAAGGGCAGGATCGAGGCTGTACGTTCCTCGAATGCGATCAAACAAGTCCGAACGGACTTCGGATAGGGCAGACAGGCAGGGAGGTTCCTCCTCCGCTGGACGGCGCGAAGCGCGTCTGCAATGACGTTGGTACGACCTGGCCTGTACTCAACAGTCATGTTGTATTCCGCGAAAAACGCGAACCACATGGCCATCCGGTCAGAGATGTGCGGCGAGTTCACAGCAGTCCGTAAGGACGCGTGATCCGTGTATACCGTAAACGGCTTGGAGCCGAGAAGGTAGATGCGGAATTTGACCAAGGCGTATTTCATCGCCAGTAATTCTAGGTCATGGACCGGATAGTTGCGCTCAGCAGCGCGCAGCTGCCGTGACTGATAGGAGACGGGTCGGTCACGACCCTCGTCATCCTTTTGCATGAGGCAGCAACCTATTGCTCGCACAGATGCATCACAGACGACCGAGAATGGTCGATTGAAGTCAGGCAACGCCAGGATCGGCGCTTGCGTGAGGCTGGCCTTGATGCCGTCAAAAGCCTCTTGACATTCTTGTGCCCAGTCCCACTGGACATCCTTCATTAGTAGCCGCGTCAGCGGCGTTGCGATGTCGGCAAAGTTCTTTGAAAACTTGTGAAGGTAGGTCGCAAGACCAAGCCAGCTGCGGAGCTCTGTCACAGTGGCCGGGACAGGCCAAGTTGTGATCGTGGTGACTTTGGCCGGGTCTGGCCGACATCCATTGATACCAACGTACTCCCCGAGTACGGGTATTTCTTCAACGCCGAACATACACTTCTGTAAGTTGGCATACAATCCTGCATCTCGCAGCGTCTGAAAGACCTGCCGCAGGTGTCCAAAATGGACTTGCACGTCGGTGCGATTCTTGTCTGCACGGCTGTGCACGTATATGTCATCGAAGTACGACGGCGCAAAGTCGCGCAGCGGGCGCAACTTTTGCGTGACCATTCGGTTGAAGGTCGCTGGGGCATTAGCGAGCCCTTGTGGCATCACCAGCCACTCCCACAGCATGCCCGATGGCGTCGAGACAGCTGTCTTGGGAACGTCACGTGCGCGCATGAGGATTTGATAGAATTCGTCGCGCAGATCGATCGTTGAAAAGATCGTCGAGCCACCCATGCTGTCAATGATGACATCTTTCCTGGGAATCAGCGTTTGCGCCGGGATGGTGGCTGCGTTCAGCTTGTTATAAGCATGAACGATTCGCCAAGAGCCGCTAGGCTTCTTGACGCAGAAGGTCGGACTCGAGTGTGGCGATGTACTCTCCCGTTGTTGAGGAACGTGTCGCCAGTGTGCGCCAAATATTTGATCCCCCCAATCAAATATTTGGTGCACACACACGTCACTTAATCTTGCGTTCTCCATCGTCTCATTGGCGATGGCCACACGCAATGCCGGCACGACTACACTGTCTACTTCAAGAACAAGCTTTCATTTTCACTTAGTTATGCATATACTCTAGTGTAGTCTTACATTTTAGTCTAACTTGATAATCTCACTTTCCATTTCACCTCAAGAGGTTCTGAGCCCCACAACTCAGGACTAACCGCCTCGCCGCCTCTGCACCGCGTCCAAGCCGCCTCAGCCGCCTCAGTCGCCTCGCCGCCTCGCCGCCGACCGCCTGACCGTTTCAAGAAACCAATCAAGAGCTACATTACAGTTTCGCCTGTTTCTCCTTTTGTGAGATATCGGGTCAGTACCATTGCGGGAAGAACTGTATGTTTCTGATTGGCTGGCACTAAACTCCTAGTAGAGTTTGCCAATTTATGAAGACACCCATCGAAGAACTTGTTCCGAAGACCGTTTCGAACAAGCTCCGCAAGCAGCGCCAAGTCAAGGCCAAGAAGGACACACCTCTGAAAACGTCCTTTCGTCGCATTAACCCCGACTCGACGACCGATAAAGTCCTCCGCGACCTCATCGACTCTATCAAGCGTTCTCAACGTATTGCCAACTGCCTCGGTGGCCGAATCGCAAACGAATTTTCGGATCCCGAATTTCAACACATCGTTGAAGAAACCGAAGGCATTCTTTTGACTATCAAGCACACTCTTGAGTCCGCAGTGAACTTTGCCGAGGAGAAGTTTGAGAACAAACTCCACGAATTGTTGCATCGCAAGCTTCTTCCAGTTATCAAATCTCGCGGTTACAACTAATTTTAATTAATTAGTTTCATCCAATCACATTCATTGAACTTGAACCATGGAATTTAAAAATTTTGTCCACGTGTTCAAAGTCGTTCAGTGAGTGGTACACCCGACTCCTTTCCTTCCTCGAATACAAAGAAGTCGACGCTGTCGTTGAAGGCACTATGCCCGATACTGATCCCGAATACACAAACAAGAACCGTCTGGCGAAAGCTCTTATACTCGCCGCACTCGATGACCAACACGTGCGAATGGTTAAGAAGTGTCAACATGCTTCTTCCATGATTAACATACTCCGCGACCGATATGGCAACAAGTCATTTCTGGGACAAGCCATCTATTCGAGTTACTATTGAAGACTCGAATGGAACCCACTGAATCTGCACGCGTGTACTGCGACCGCTTCAAGATGACACTTGAAGATGCCAATGTCAAGATTGACCATGGCTTTGCAGTTCACCAATTTTTGCGAAGTCTGGACCACCGCTTTGACAGCTTTGTCCACTTCCAGTTTCATCGACTTCAGAATGGGGACGATGTTGATGAAACAACTCTGCCGAAGATCTTCACTGAATTTCTTCAGCAAGACACACACATACCGTATGACACGTCAGCTCCTGCTGAACCATTCAATGCTGCCTTTGCCATGACTCCACGTCGGCCCCGCCGCAATCAAGCCCAACCCCGCAATCCTGTCGTTTGCTCATACTGCAACATCCGGAATCACACTGAGGATGTATGCCGCCGCAAAATAGCAGGTCAACGCCAGCAGCAGCAACAACAATCGGGTCAAAACCCCGGCTCTTCTCAACGCCGTGTCCGCTACTTAACGGGACCTTCTGAAGCACCTGTTGAAGCTCCATCGACGACTGACCGTACTTCTAGTCAACAACGACAGAATACTCCTCGTCGAAACAACTCGCGACCTTCCAACACCAACCATGCTAGTATGATGGTGTACACGTCGAGCTTCACATTGCAGACTTCCACTCCATCTGTTCCTATCTCGTCAGACTGGATCCTGGACTCTGGTGCTTGCGATCACTACTGCAACAACGCTGCTTGGTTTAAGAACCTAAGACCCCACGAAGGGGCTGTTCGAGCTGCTAACGGAGAAGACATGCTAATTGAAGGATGCGGAACTGTTGTTCTTGAAATGAACACAACCGCTGGCATCGTCTCAGTCACCCTTGATGACGTTTGGTACATCCCTACCATCCAGTTCAACTTGTTCTCCCTACCAAGAGTCACGGAACGAGGATTCAGCATCAAGTTCATCCGCAATGCCTGCTTTATCACGCGTAATGATGAAGTATATGCGCAAGGCTTCAAGCACAACCTGCTTTATACGTTGGATATCGCCAATCCTCTTCCAATTGTCCCCGATGAGCCTTCCCGGGATTTTTCAAACCTCTCTTTGGCTACAACTCCATCTGCCGATGTCTGGCATGCTCGACTTGGTCATATTAGCGTCAAGCATATGAATAAGACTCGTCAATACACTAAAGGGATTGATATTGATGACTGCAAACATCAATTTTGTGAAAGTTGCCGCGCTGGAAAACAATCGCGACTGCCCTTTCCACAGCGGTCATTAACCTCGTCTTCCGCGCCGTTTGATCTTGTTCACTCGGACATTTGTGGACCGATGCGTCATCCCTCCATCAGCAATCGAGCGCGATACTTTATCACGTTCACCGATGACTATTCGCGATATGGCTTCGTGTATTTTCTGAAGCACAAGTGGGAAGCTCTACAACGTTTTCAAGCCTTTACAGCTTTCTGTCGCACGGAATTCGATCGACAAGTGCGTTGCCTTCGTTCTGACAATGGCGGAGAATACATTTCACATGCCTTCTCTACTTTTCTCATTGAGAACGGCATTCGCCATGAGAAGACAGTGCCCCACACTCCGCAACAAAATGGACTCAGCGAACGAATGAATCGTACACTGGTCGAATGTGCTCGTGCTATGCTGCATTATTCGCATGTACCCTTGCAATTTTGGGCTGAAGCTGTAGCTCATGCTATGTACCTTCGAAACCGCTCGTACTCTTCATCCACACCCGGTACAACACCCTTTGAACGCCTCTGGAAATCCAAACCAGACCTATCCCAACTGCGCATTTTTGGATGTGAAGCCTATGCTCTTATTGATAAAAGTGCTCGCTCCAAGTTTGCATCCAGAACTATTCGTACAATGTACGTTGGGAATGAGCCTAATGTCAAGGGATACCGTTTGTACTGTCAGAAATTCTTCGTCAGTCGGAACGTTAAATTTAATGAAGCGAATTCCTACTATGCGAATTCTCCTTCTCCGCTTCTCTTGCCCGCGCAAGACATTTTTGCTGATGAAGATTCTCCAAAAGATGAAAGTCCCCCACCTCCACGACGCTCGACTCGTATTCGTCGACCTCCAACGCGATTCATGGATACAACTCCAGTTTTCCAACCTGCTGCGAGTTCACCTCCACAAAGCTCTTCTGTCCCGACATCTGAACAACACGAAGATGTCATTGACGACTCTGTGTCCAATGCTCACGAGGATGTCAACACGATGATTGAAGACACTTCAACTTCGATCCCGGTTGCTCTCGACGACTCTGAGGATATGGATGTATCCACTATCTATGATGCACCTTTCCTGCGTCGTAGACCTCGTGAAGCAACTATTGACGAAGACTTTGAAACTGAAAACGACATAATCGTTTCTAAACGTCAACGTATTCTTGTTGCATTTGCTGTTCACTCTACTGGCCTCCCTACAACTATTCAACAAGCACATTCTTCACCAGAACGAGAAGAATGGATCAAGGCCACTGATGCTGAATACGACTCTCTCATGGAACATGAAACCTGGACTCTCTGCGAACTACCACCTGGTCGCAAACCCATTGGTTGTCGGTGGTTATTTACCAAGAAATATTCTGCCGATGGTTCTCTCTTGCGATACAAAGCACGCCTTGTTGCTCAAGGTTTTACTCAAGTTGCTGGTATCGACTATATGGACATTTTTGCTCCTGTGATTCGTACGTCAAGTATTCGCTTTCTACTTGCTCTTGCTGCTTTGCAATCGATGCAAATATGTCACATGGATGTACAAACTGCCTTCCTCAATGGAACTTTACAAGAAACGCTTTACATGCGTCAGCCGCCTGGATATGTCCAACCTGGACAAGACCATCTTGTTTGCCGTCTAAACAAAAGTATTTATGGTCTGAAGCAATCCTCGCGAGAATGGAATTCTGCTCTCGATTCCTATTTTAAGTCAAAAGGCTTTGTTCAGCTGAAGACTGACCCCTGCATCTATTTTCAACGTACAAGACAAGGTTTAGTTTTGGTGGGCGTCTACGTTGACGACTTCATTCTACTCTCTACAAGCACTGCTGTACTTGAGACCACCAAACGCAACTTAAGTTCTCGATTTCACATGAAAGACCTTGGCAACTTGACTTTTTGCCTTGGTATAGAAGTCGACCGACTACAAGATGGATCAATTTTTCTCCATCAGCGCAAGTACATTTTGGATTTACTCGCTACACACGGGTTTACAGACAGCAATCCAATCTCGACTCCTCAAGCAAGTTCAGCTACAAGTTCTTCTACGGCTTCATCACCGTTGCCTTTCCGCCAAGTGGTGGGCGAACTTCTGTACCTGACTACGACAACTCGTCCCGACATAGCCTATACTGTAACTTTGCTGTCAAGACACCTCAATGAACCTGCTGAAGAACATCAACAGATAGCAAAACGCGTATTACGCTACCTCAAAGGAACACAAGAGTATGGTCTACTATACTCCAAGTCTGACAAAGAAGATTTTACGATCGATCTCTATGTTGACGCTGACTATGCGAATGACATTTCTACTCGACGATCGACTTCTGGCTTCCTTCTCTTTCTCAACGGATGCTTGATTTCGTGTAAATCAAAGCTACAGAATATCGTTGCTCTTTCGACTTGTGAAGCCGAGTACATTGCAATGTCCTATGGTCTCCAAGAAGCACTCTGGCTCAAGTCTCTACTCGAAGAACTCCAATTGGTTATCAAGTTACCCATCAACGTTTACGAAGACAACCAAAGCACTATCAAGATGGCTGAGAATCCAACTCTTCAACAAAGGACTAAGCATATCGATGTCCGCCATCACTTCATCCGTGATCTAGTCAAGCAGCGCATCATCAAGATCAACTACTGCCAAACCAACTCAATGCTCGCTGACATTCTCACGAAGGCTCTACCCAAACCCAAGTTTGAAGAGCACATGCCGAAGCTTGTGACCTCCATTTTCCCAAGCAACAATGAAGAAACCTCTCGATTAGAGGGGAGTGTTGACGAACGTGTCGCCAGTGTGCGCCAAATATTTGATCCCCCCAATCAAATATTTGGTGCACACACACGTCACTTAATCTTGCGTTCTCCATCGTCTCATTGGCGATGGCCACACGCATTGCCGGCACGACTACACTGTCTACTTCAAGAACAAGCTTTCATTTTCACTTAGTTATGCATATACTCTAGTGTAGTCTTACATTTTAGTCTAACTTGATAATCTCACTTTCCATTTCACCTCAAGAGGTCGCTGGGGCATTAGAGAGCCCTTGTGGCATCACCAGCCACTCCCACAGCATGCCCGATGGCGTCGAGACAGCTGTCTTGGGAACGTCACGTGCGCGCATGAGGATTTGATAGAATCCGTCGCGCAGATCGATCGTTGAAAAGATCGTCGAGCCACCCATGCTGTCAATGATGACATCTTTCCTGGGAATCAGCGTTTGCGCCAGGATGGTGGCGGCTTTCAGCTTGTTATAAGCATGAACGATTCGCCAAGAGCCGCTAGGCTTCTTGACGCAGAAGGTCGGACTCGTGTGTGGCGATGTACTCTCCCGTACGTGCCCCGCCTTCTTGCGTGCAGCGAAGAATGAGTCGATGAACTCGACTTGCTCACGTGGTAGTGGCCACTGTCGAGTGACGCACCACTTTGTCTCTGGCGTCAAGTCAATCTCATGACGCACGCCCTTGTCCTTGGGCAGTCTCGCGGGAACTTCCTCCGGGAAGATATCCTCGTATTCCTTCACGAGGGGGTAAAACGGGCTCGTTCGGAGCCTATCCCATACGCGAGAGTGTGCTGGCGGTGTCTCACCAGCTACGTCCGGATCCTCCGCGGACGTCGTACAGAGGTCAATCTCATCGACACTCTGTATCACTGCGATACTGGTGATGCGCTGGGAGCGCAGGGCACTTCTAAACTCGGCAAAGCTCATTTCTTCGAGCTTGCATATTTCTTCAGCTGTCTTCGGCAGCTCAGTCAAGTCGCAATGCGACAAAATGACATCTTCAACAAAGACGCGCCCAGGCACGGGCAGCGTTGGCATAGGACTGCGCTCCAACGCATCCTCTTCAACGATCACGTCTCCGTGCACTCGGTCCGTCGGTGCACTCGCGAAGGAGACTTTAAGCCCGGTCCGTTGGGCATTACTCTTGTACACAGGCAACCCAGTCCGTCGGCTATTTGCCCAAGTGTTGTTGAAGGCCTGACGGCCAATATCTTCCTTGGAAGACATAGGACCGCCCTGGCGTGTCGACTTTCCCGTAGCCGGGAGCTGACGCAGCGTAGCTAACTGCTCATCGCCAGCTGGCGAGGGGATGGGCTCATTACTCTCCATGCCCATATGGCTTTTGAGAAAGTCGGGGCCGACCTCATGGATGGTCTTGGCCCGCCAGTTTATGCAGGGCTGGTGTTTCTCCAACCAGCCCATGCCTAGGATGAGGTCCCAGCGCTCATCTAGGTCTATAACGAAGTAGTCTTCCAGACTACTGAACGTGCCAACCTGTGTTAACAGGCGCACTGATCTCTTGGGTGCGGTCACTACCGACCCATCACCCAACTTGACGCGCATAGTCTCAGTCAGAGACGTGCCGCTGTCGACCTCGGCATAGAGGCTCGCATTCTCTTCGAGCGTCTGTCGACGGGCAAAATTCTTCGACGCTCCACAGTCGATTAAGACTCGGAGCTTTCGGGAGAAGCCCTCCAGGGGCATCTCGACATGCAGCATCGTAGTATGCTGTCCCAGTTGACACAGTAATGTGTCAGAGGCTAGGTTCTGTCGAACAGGCGGTATGCCGGAACGCTCTTCATCAGAGCCTAGAGTTGTCCCAGTAGGCGCGGGGCGGCCTACTGGGAGTTCTCTTTCCCCTGGCGATGGCCGTAGCCACGCCCACGCCCACGATAGGCGCCACCGCGCGAGCGGTGTGGGGGGTATTTCGGGTTCTTCCTCGCCTGTGAAGGCTGAGGGCATTTCCTTGCGAAGTGACCAGTCTGGCCACAATTGAAACAGCGGGTCTCTTCACCAGAGGCCGCTTCCATTCGCGAGATCTCCATGTCCGCTGAGACATCGGGGGATCCGCCGGAAGAACGCGCTAAACCGCGCGAATGTTCCGTGTTCAGCGCGATGCTGATTGCCTCATTGAACCTTTGAGGCTGCAAACGGAAAAGCTCGTCACGAGCTGGGCCTTGATTCAGGCCGTACATAAAGACCGAGACTCGACCGATCTCGTCGATCTTGTAGGAGTTCTCGAAGGACCCGAGGATGGAACGAAGTTCGTTCACAAACTCCTGAATAGTTCCCTTGCCTTGCTTGGCTTGGTTGAACTTTGCGCGATAGCGCATTTCGACGTTCGAGTGAACGTACTGCTCCTTGAGTTGTTCAATCAAGGAATCGAACGTGGGGAAGGCCTCGTCGTCCAACATGTGAAAGTTGTAGGCCCAGTCTCGGGCTCGACCTTGCAAGTTGGATAGCGCGAAAGCAACGCGCAGTGTCTCGTTCGTTACGAGCTGGGCGCGAAGGGCGAGTTTCACTTCGGAAACCCAGCGGAACAGGTGCTCGTCCGCGGCGCCGCCATATTTTGACACTTCGAGCTTCAGAGGTCGGTCGCGCGACACTCTGGAGTCGATGAAGGTGTCGTCAATTCCCGATGAGGGGTTTTCGGGTCGTCTGGCTTGGTCAGCCAGGTCCCTGTAGGACTCTTCAAGGCTGGCGATCTTTGCCGTGGCCTTCAACAGGTCTGCTTCGTAGAGCACCGCCGCCTCTTCTTGAGTGCGTTGCGCAGCGGCATGGGCCGCTGACTGCGCGGTTGCTTCGCCATGCAGGCGGAAGCTCTCAATGACTATGATCTGGTCTTGAGGGTTCACCCCACTGAACAATCCCCGAACGATGTTCTCGGGGATCAAGCGAAGCAGCTCGGTCAGAGTAGCTTGCTGTTCGGGTGGGAAGTGGGAAACGTCGATCGTCGACGTTGCGGGCGCAGCGTCCATGGTCCTTGACGAACTAGAGTGCTACCAGGTGTAACCGGGCGCAGAGGATATCAGGCGCGTGTGAACTGCGACTGAAGTGTAAGAGTGAATTAAAGTTAAAGCAACCTAAGTCTCATTCCTGTCTTGTTTCTCGTTGGCTATCGCACAGCCTCACTAGGAGCTTCAACTTCTGTGGCCTCCCAAGGCCAGTCGTTCACACAGCAGAGCGCGGGGAACCGCTACTGCAGGACGCCAGGTCAATGTGCAGACCGCGCCCTCATCTTATGTACCTGCCAGACATGGCACGGTTACAATTTTCCTGTTATGCGTTCGACTGGAAGGCCGGAATCATCCTCACTGGCCATGACGACAAGAAATGTTCGAGTGCGATGGACCAAAGCGGTCCAACGGACTTCTTTTTCAAGAACGATAGCAACAAGTTCCACAGTGGTTTTCTTTCCCTCGTCGGCGTATCGATGGAAGTTGTACAGGATTGTGATCAAATTTGAATGCGAAGCGTTGTGTGTCGCGACTTGGGAGAGCATTGCTGCTCATCTCAAGTTGACTTGGTGATGAGCGGTATCTTTATGGAGGCTAGTCTGCTTGAAGAATCCAAGCTCTCGAACCTGGATAAGCAGAGAACGCCAGATTTCGAATCGCCAAACTCGAATCGTTGCGATATCCACCGATGTCTCCAAGTCACTTGAGATCTTCCAGCATTGAAGTCTCGCCCTCTGACCAAATATGACTCGCAAGAATTGCTCTCCGCTGTCGCTTAGTACTCTAAGCTGCTTCATGGCGACAGTTCTCTTTCTCATCGTGTGGCGTCAACTGTCACATGACGGTTGGTCGTCTAAAGTCCAGCCAACTGGCTAATCTACGACTCCCGTTCAACTGCGTCGACCAAGCCGAGCTTACCGTCTAGCGCTATGGCAATCCTGGTCCGATTGGGAAGTCCTGGACGGACTTGGATTCATACCTTCTCGCTTGGATTATCTGTCACTCGGATTGGTGTCCTTACACTCGGATCTTGCCCGACGACAATCCGGTACCCCTTTCTACTTTCTGATTGGCGGCTCTCCGATTAGTAATGTCGCGCGTCGAACCCGCCTCCCATCACGTTTCATCTTCTTCTATTAATACCCCTTAGTTTACTGCATATGTAGCTCTAGATAGCCTATCTAACCTCACAATCGTGTTTACCTTGAATCTTCCGAACGGTTGGTCCGTCGGTCGTCGCTGAATCACCCCATTCAGCTTCGCCCAACGTCAAACGTCGCCAGTCCGCCGCTTGAGCTCGTATCTCAAGGAAACGCGGCGGAAACCACACATTTCACGCCACATTAGAGAAGCAGGGTACGGCACAAGCCTGCTGGACTGCGACAATGGAAGAAAATTCGCCCGAGAAACCGACCGAGACACCTTCTATGAGGGCGTCAAGGAAGTCTGCGGCCGCATCTGCACCGACACGAAGATCCTTACGGCTGAAGGGAGACCCACCTGAGTACGGTCTCTATGAGAAGCCCGCGCGAAACGCTAACCTCACACATCTGCCTCAACTGGAGATCGAAGACAAGGATTCTGCAAGCTCTGCTGTCAGCTCACTCGGATCGTCGACGAGTAAACGAGAAGCTGAAGATGACCCAGACCTGTCACCTCAATCACAAGTTCCCACGAAGATGCCGGCAGTTGAAAGTCCTCCTCAAGAAGATCCGTCTGTCATAGTGATTGATGACACGTACTCGGACGAAGAAAAATCTGGTCAGCCGGAAACAAGTCCTATGCATGAAAGTGAGTCGGTACAAGAAACGAAGAACCAATCCGACGAAGCACCTATACGAAGGACCATGCCGGAGCCCCGCATCGAGCATGCAGAAGACGCACTGCCTATGATACCTGCGGACCAGGCGGAAATCCTGGCCAGATTTCCTGAGATCCGTGAGGAACTGGTGCCACGGATTTCTCAACAAGTTTTGGAAAGTGCCGCTGAGATACATCGACAAGGCTACGAGAGTTTTCTCTTGCAACAACAACTGGACCAGTCGGCTGAATACCGACGCTATGCCGAGCAATTGGAATCCGAGCGGGACTTTCTGCGCATGGAAAACCAACAAACTCATGCTCTGATTTCACAAGTCTTGGAACAATGTCGAACAAACGAGGAGGCTCGTATTGCTACTTTCACTGCTGCCATGTCTCACCTGCAAAAATTGTTTGACGACCGCCTACGAGCATGGACTAATTCCATCCGCGAAGCCTACGAACTTCAATTGGTTGAACGAGAAAAATCCCTTCTTTGGGCGAACGCCTTCTTCACTGAATCTCCCGAATTTCAGTCTGCTGTTCAAGCCGCCGTCATGGCGGAAAGACAAGCCTTACAAGACCAGCTGACAGTTGTTCGAGGGGAATCTGAAGTGGTTAACCGAGCTCTGGCCGAAACCCAAAGAATACTGACTCAGTCCAAGTCCGAGTCAGACTTTTTGGAAAGGAAAATTCGTGATCTCGAAGAGAAAATATCCTCGACAGAACTAGAGAAGGAAGATGCAATCAGTTCTCTGACGTCGTCCTTACATGCTCAAAGGGCCGAACACAAATCCGAGTTAGTCCGAATTCGTGCCGAATATGAACTCTTCATCCAGACTTCGCTGACGAAGTCCGATCCCGATTTGGATCCGAAGTCCGACCCCGATTTCCTTCGACTCGTTCAAGAAAATGATTTCCTCCTTGCGGAACGGGAAAACCTACTCCAAATGAAAACCGACTGGGAGTCGGAACGTCAGAACATGGAAGAGAGTTTCAGGATCGCTGAAGCAAGCATTACGGAACTACAAACAGAAGTGGAGGAACTCAAAACTCAACACGAAGACGAAGTGAGTCGGATCCATGCAGCCCAGTTGGCCGAGCGAAGACAAGATGCTATGGACGTGTCTGCACTCAAATCGAGGAACCAGATATTGAGCAGTCAAGTCGAACGGTTGTCGAAAGACTTGGCGAGATATAAGAACATCTCCGAGCAATCCGAGATGACAATTACTCAGCTCCAACTTACCATACGTTCCAAAGAAGACTTGATACGAGCTCTGGAAACAAATCTGAAGCTCCGCAGTAGCCCGAAGAACCCGAACCTTGCAAATTGTCAAGTCTGTCCCGGATTGAAATCCAAGCTAGAAGATTCTGAAAACCGAATCCAAACTTTGATACGAGACCACGCCCAAGAGTTATTAGAGCGGGAGACCCACGCCGAACATGAATGGAAGGAACAGTGTCTCAAATTGGAGGCCGTATCGTCCGGCGCACTCAAGGAAGTCGAAATTTCCCACCTGAAGCTGAATCAGGCCGATGAGGAAATCAAAGAGTTGACTTCGGCGGTCCGTGGCCTGAAAGCCCAAATAAACGACAAGGATGCTTTGTACCGACAATTGATTGGCCGATACGAGCTGCTATCAACGACGTTTAAAGCACTCGAGGATGAAAGCACGGACATGCGCTCCCAACTGGATGAAGCGCTACAACAACTTGCGGACGCTAAAGAGCAAACGGATATCGCAATCGAGGCTCGACAAAGTTTGACTGCCAAATACGAAGGTCAGATAATGCAGTTGCGACATCAATTGCAAATTCCGGCTCCATGAGACCTGGACAGACCACCGACCCAGATCCATGTACTCCCCTACGGCTTCGACACAATCTACTTCTGCTCTCTATCCCCAATATCCGAGTCGTCAATTTGAGACCGGTCGATTCGATTTGAAGCCGCTGACACACCAAAATTTGACCCCTGGTAAGAAGATCCCGATGAAGGCCGAAATTCCTCGGATGTCCGACGTCCCCGTTTACATGGCTAACACTGAACTCGAGACTCAGAGGTCTCACGTTACTCCGACTCGGTTCAGTAATCCGCTGCCTGGGACAAATCCGACACAGACTGGGGCCGGTCAGACCCGGACTCACCCTCATGATCCGACTCGAACTCAATATTCCACCCCGACTCGGGCGGCGGCTGGCCAACCCGGATCACAACCTACCGATCCGACCTGGACCAGACACAGTTTTAGAGACCGATATCCGCCTAGTGACCCGGGAGGGGATGGCTCCGACGGCCCAGACGGCGGAGACGCCGCCGCAAGAGAAGCGAGGGGTGTTCCCCTAGATGCTCGACCGCCCAGCTATCGGCCCCGTGGGAGGATTTCCTTTTCGGACGTTCTGAAGTTGGCCCCGAAGCTAACTAGCTCTGCAGTACAAGACCAGATCGAGCATTTTCTCACACGGATTCAAGACTTCAAACAGCTCCATGAGATACCCGACTACGAAATCCTAGAGGCTGTGGACAGACGGATCACCGAGTCGAACCACCCCAAGATCTCCATATGGTGGGCGCAGAAGAACAAGAAATCTCCTTTCAAGTCATGGGGGCAGGCCCGGACGGCTCTGCAACAGACTTTCGTCGATAAGGCCCAGCTTACGACCGTCAAGGTGTTCTCGGAACGAGGACGACAGCAACGCGACGAATCCTTGCGAGAATATGCTACTCGTCTGCATGAGGCGGCTCAAGAAGCCCTCATTCCGGATGTGACCGCTGTCAACTTCTTCCTTTCTGGAGTCTACGATTCGTCCCGCGTTTCGAGTTTGCAGAACGCAGAGAATCCTCCCGAGACTCTGGACGCTTGCATCAACTATCTGCGTAAAAGGGATATCGACGTCGAAATCACTCCTGAGAAAGAAGAACGATCCCGATCGGCCTCGCCCAAATCTGCCAGAATGCTTGCCCGGAGTCCGATCTCCGCGAAATCCGAGTCCGTGGGTTGGGAGGGTCCGATAGCTGAACTGAGACACGAGAATCAACTTATGGAGGCCCGAATGATGCAGAAAATTCCAACTGTGGTTGCGAGCCTGATGACAACGACTCAGACTAACTCTCAGGCTCCTTCGTCCGGTGGCTCGAATTCTGGTTCTTCTCTCAGCTCACCTAATGAGCCTCGGCTGAAAATCCGAATGGATGACGATGTGCTAACCGACAACAATGGTGTCGTATGTGGTCGATGTCTCACACTTGGTCATCCAAGAGAGAAATGTTATTGCGCGAATATGACCTGCACCAGGTGCCGCCTGTATGGACACGTAGCCCGAGAATGCTCGTTACCCGGTCGACGAGGATCGCAAAACAATCAGGGATCTCAAAACCGCCCCGGAAGCTCAAACGGAAGTAACGGGAATTCATCGACGGTTGTGCGCGAGAATTCAGCTAGTTCCCACCAGCAAGCCTGAAAAGAGGGACAAGATCCCGGCCGAAGGAAGCGGCCCAGACCTTGTCAAACCTCCCGACCCTGACAAAGCTTTCTCATTCAGTACCTTATCCTTACCCCCTTTGTCTGATACTGACTCCCACTTGTATGACCATACCCAACCCGGATTCGATAAATCCGAGTCTGACCTTACCGACATTACCCGGCCCCAAGCCGAAGACAGATTCAGATTCGAATCTTGTGCGACGAACCATGACGGATATTAAAAATCCACCCTCTGACAATACCAAGTGTTACCAAAATCACGAGGATCGTGATGTACTAACCCCGAGACCCACGTGGGATAAATCGGGCATGTCCTCTCCCTCGCTTGTGAAAACCAAACCCCTCATTGAACCACCGGTTGTATTTGTATCGAAGTTATCAGAGTCATTGTGTGACTCATCTACCGAACAACCGTGTGAGGTTGCACCTCCGTTACCCGAGCCGATCACGAGTGGTGATCGTCTCTTGACCTATGAATACGAAACGGACGATGCAAGTACCCCTTTCGACTTACCCCCATTAGAACCCTTGTCCGACGAAGAATTTGACAACGAATCTGGGTCTGACGAACTTGAAACCAAACCGACGGAAATCCACCAGAAATCCTCTCTTCACTCGGAGGCCTCCTCCGTAGACCAACTTGTGACTAACCCTCTGAATGAGCCCGACCAACCTGACTTGTCGAGTGCTCCAGATCTGACCCCTAATTCATTACGGAGCAATGAGATTCCTGCTCCCGTGTTTACTCCCGCTCAACTTGAAGCCATTGTTACTGGCGATTTTGTTGGCATCCCGGAATCTGTCGCTGATATTGAAGACAGAATGATGCCTGTTTCCTCAGCGGATATTGAAAGTCAGATCAGGAAGATTCGATCCCGACGCAAGGATCCTGCTCACACGGACTTGGTGACCGCCATAACAAAGACACTGAAGAGACCCCTCACGAGAGACGAGAGGATTATTTTGGAAACGCCTGATGCGCTGGATGATCCTGACCGATGGTTAAAATGGTTCGAAACGACCTTGAATACTTGTGAAGAAGCTCGCCGGGCAAGCCGTGACTTTAGAAACTCCCACGAAGGTCGTCCCGCTATAGTTGCCGCTATTAAATGTTTTACTACGCGACAACTCCGACTATTTGACTCGGCCCACCCTGACTCATATACGACCCCGATTTCGTCAATTTCAATGAAGAATCCGACCATTACCCCCCACGATCCGTTTGATAGAAGTACCGCCTCTATATCAGCGTACAAGTCTGCCTTGCGTACTCGGATTCATAAATCCGCGTCCGTCGGTAAGCCATGCCTTACCGTACGATTCAAAGACAAAGCTGAATACCGTTACGACCGTCTGCAAGAACCTGTGTCAATTCTCTTGTCAGACTTGAAGAAAACCCGCCTGAATGGAAAACTATGGCGACGTATCCGAGGGGCGACTCCGGCTCGCCGTACACTGATTTCTCAAATTCTGAAGTCTAGCCCGAGTAGCCCCGACCCAGACCTCGAACCCGTCCCGAGTAATCCGACTCCGACTGTATCGGATCCGGACCAGGCTCGAGACACCTCTGAAGCCCTAGTAGCTATGCTACTTGACGAATTACCTTCCGACCCAACTAGCCTATCTAGTCTGGGGGGTGATAGAGCACCCCCACGGCCTCACCCACCTGACGGCAAAGATTTGTTCACAAACCCCTCGAACAGTCCGGCCCGATTATTGTGCGCAATCGGACCATTGAATCAAGCTCCGACTGTTGCGGTAACCATTAACGGCGTCCCGGTCAGCGCTCTTATTGACACTGGTGCGATCATCAGTGTTATCAGTGAAGAGTGCTGGGTCCGAGCCGGATCGCCGACACTTTGGAAATCTCGGACCAACATGATTTCTGTACAGGGCCAATCCTTACAAACCCTGGGGCTGCGTACGTTTACAATCCGTCTGGCTGAACGTTCGGAACTATTCCCTTTCCACGTCATGCCAGGCACTGTTTCGCACTGTATACTTGGGATCGACTATCTCCGAAGAGTCCATGCTCAAATTGACTTAGTTCAAAATTGCCTGATCGTGCCCGGAACCAACCAACCATTATCATTGATCCGCGAGTCGGATTTCGTCAATCCTTCCAACGAACGCGTGACCTCGATTTCATCCATTACTATGGCAAACCCAATCTCGACAAAAATCACGATCAAAGAATCGCTGCGATTACCGGGATACCACCGACAAATGGTCTGTTGCATGCCGCTTGCACCTATTCTCGAAGGAACTCATGTCTTAGTGGAAGCCACGATAGCTTCCGAAATCCTTCTAGTAGCCCGATCACTTAATACGGTCCGCCATGGAGTTGTCTGGGTACAAGTTCAGAACCCGACAGAAAGCGAGATTGACTGGGGACCACAAACCCAGATCGGCACGGCAACGGTCTTACCGACTGACTATCGCGACGGCACTTCTATTGATTCCGCGTCGACTTGGCATTCGACGAAACATGACGTAAATCCTGGTGTACTGACTCAGACTGACTCAATACGCGACCCGACTCGGACTGACACTGACAAAATTCCGGTTGCATTGACCCAACAAATTTACCCCGGATTGATAGCAGTGGTGACCGACAATACTCGCCCTAAGAACCCCAACAAGCGTGTTGCTGTTAAAGAAGAGATCCCTATCAACTGGGAAGGGTCGAGTCTTAACCCCTTACAACGCGAAACGATACGCCAACTGCTACTCGAATTCGATCTGTTCGTTACGACGTCCAAGGCGCCCGGAAGGACAGACCGGATCAAGTGCACGATCAACACGGGAAACGCTGCTCCGATAAAATCAGCCCCTTTTCGTGTGTTTCAAAGGGAAGGTGAACTTATGGAAGCCGAATTACGCCAATATGAAGAACTCGGATTAATTCATCCATCAACCAGCCCCTGGGCAAGTCCTGTCCTGATGATAAGGAAGCCAGACGGATCGATCCGATTCTGTATTGACTACAGAAAACTCAATGTGCACGATCAAGGATCGATATCCTATGCCCCGTGTCGACGATTTGCTCGATGTCCTTGGTAAATCTAAGTACTTCTCCACGATGGATGTCGCGTCTGGGTATTGGAACGTTCGTATGGACGAAGAATCTATTCCAAAAACGGCTTTTATATGCAAGTTCGGCCTCTATGAAAGGCTCGTTATGCCCTTTGGCCTGTGTAACGCCGTGCCTCAATTCGAGCGGCTCATGGAAGATGTTCTCCGAGACCAACTCTGGCAATCCTGTTTGGTATACCTGGATGATGTCATCGTCTTCAGTGCGGATTTTGCTTCCCATTTATCACGACTCAGACAAGTATTGCAATGCTTGCAGGATGCTGGATTCAAGTTAAAAATGTCCAAGTGCCACTGGGGCAAGACATCGGTAACGTTTCTGGGACATATTGTTACTCCCGCCGGGATTTTGCCAAATCCCGAAAAGGTCAAATCCGTGTTGAAAATCCGACCGCTGCGAAATGTGGCCGAAGTCCGTGCATTCCTCGGATTAGCAGGATACATCAGAAGATTCATACAAGGGTTCGCGGCTATCTCCAAGCCACTCGAACACTTGAAAACCGCCGAAAAATTCATCTGGACATCCGAATGCGACGACGCCCTAAACATACTGAAGCGGAAACTCGTGAGCCCGCCAATCTTGGCATACCCCGATTTTGATTTACCATTCTTCATCCTCGTCGACGCTTGCCCGATCGCAGTTGGCGCGGTACTTATGCAGCACCAAAACAAGAAAGATCGCGTGGTCGCGTACGCAAGCCAAGCTTTGGACTCTACTCAACAAAAATGGACCACCAAGCACGATGGCGTGTCGGAAATTGAATGCTATGGAATCGTATGGGCCACCAAGAAATTCCGACCATACATCGACAGACGACCTTTCACAATTTACACGGATCACGGAGCTCTCGTCTGGCTATTTAAACCCGGATCTCACTCTACAAATGGCAAACTTGCACGATGGGTTGTTCACTTGCAAAGTCTGGATTTTACTGTTGTACACAGACCCGGATCGAAGATGGGATGCGCGGACGGACTCTCGCGGTTACCACTCGAACCAACACTCGCAGATATCGAGTCGTCACCCACTTATCGATATGACGCGTCCACCTCTGAGTGGGTTCGACAACATTCATTCGCAGCAATTCAAACTCGGAGCAAATCCAAATCCGTGTCCAATGCTCGACCACGAACACGTCTTGTGTCGGAACAACCAGAGTCTGACCCGAATCTCGAACCTCCAGATCCAGATCCACTCGACCGCACCCCGAGAACGGATTTTTCCAATCCGACCACAACAAACGAATCCGAGGACGGATTTTTCTCTTCCAGGGGGTGGGGGACTCCCAGTCGGATGAAAATGAGGAAACAAGGAGTATCCCATCGGCAATGCTACCCAAGTACTCAAGGATTACATACCGACTGCCGCCAAAATTACTCCGAGTCGAGCAAGTCAAGGATTTATTCGTTCAAGCTGTGAAAGGATATCTCCAAGACAACGTCATGCCTATGGACTCGGATACACTCCAGATACTAACTCGGACTGGAAAACACTTCACAGTCGACAAGGGTATCCTATACCGTCGAACCATACTGAAATCACCATTGCGAAATCCGAGCGTGATCAAAGTGCCTGTTATCCCGCTGACCATGATCAAGACTATCCTTGAAATCTGCCACGATTCATCTCTATCTGGACATTTTGGCGTCGTCCGAACGACTGAACGCGTCAAACGAATTGGATATTGGCGTGGATGGCGTGATGACGTGGCCGAGTATTGCAAGAAATGCCTAAGATGTGGAGCCGCTAAGGGAACCAGACCCTGGAAACAAGGATTGACCCACAGAATGCTGGTTTACAAACTGCGCGGGCCGTTTAGTTTCCTTGTTGTAGACGCACTCGGACCGTTCCCATTCACCCCGACTGGCAACAAGTTCGTGCTGATCTTTGTGGATTACTTTACACGGTGGCCCGAAGCTGTCGCGGTTCCAGACTTGAAGACGTCAACATTCATTCGGATCCTGGTGGATGAAATTACGTGCCGATACGGCGTTCCAGACCATCTACTCTCGGATCGAGGGACGAACTTCGTATCCGAGTTGGCCAAGAACATTTACAAAACATTCGGTATCGACAAATTAGCGAGCGCCCCGAGCCACCCACAAGGACAAGGACTTGTCGAAAGATTCAACTCCACGTTGGCGACCATGATGAAAATGTACGTTAACTCCCTGCAGACGGATTGGGATACGTATCTGCCTCGACTGCTATGGGCATACCGATCAGCTTACCATGAGACCCTGAACGATACTCCTTACTTTTGTCTGTTCGGTCGTGATCCGGTGCAACCCTTGGACCTCGTCTTTGTGAATCAGGACCCGGCTTGGAAGTCGGATGAACTTCCACAATGGAGACGCCAACAGAGTGCCTTGTTCCGAGCCACCAGACATTTGGTAGAGAGACATCTTATCAATGGGCAAAACAAAACGGCTCGGACGAAATCGAGTCAGATCAGGATTGAATTTGAACCCGCCGACTCTGTGTGGGTCTACCAACACTTTCGAAAGACGAGCGACCCGGACGACAAAACACACGTATCGCATCTACCTTCCATCTCATCCTAATCGAATCGTACCGATCAATGTTGATCGCCTGAAGAAGTTCCAAGGTTATTGGTCTAGGCCATACGACGACGAGATTCCTAGTCGACTGGCGAATAACAAGGCTGGTTCATCGGACCCCTCTCAATCCGAGCCGGACTCCGATCCATTGGATGCCCAGCTGGACTCGGATTTGCTACCCTCCACCAGCTATGTAGATCGGATTCAATACTCCGATGGCGACGTGGCTTATGTGAACACGGACTCACCTATCACGGAAATCCTGGATAAACGATGGCTACCTGGAAAATCCATTGAGTACCTGACGAGACATGCTGATGGAAATACTTACTGGACATCGAGATCTCGACTTCGCGCTTACCCGTCATTCGTCGCGGAATTTGGAAACAAGAGACGTTCCGAATCCGGATTACCACCTTTACGAAGAAGCAAAAGATTATCGGAAATGGACGTGGAACCTGACGATACGACTTTGTTTTAAAATTGATTACCCAATTTCCGACTCGGACTTGAAAGCTTGGAATCCGGCTCGGACATGGGACTTATATTGCTTGCATGGATTGGTTTACACTTTGGTACTCATTATACCTGGATTTCGAGACGTGGTTGATCGCCTGGAGATTGGAATTAGACGAACTTATATTGCTTGTATGGATTGGTTTACACTTTGGTACTCATTATACCTGGATTTCGAGACGTGGTTATAGATCGCCCGGAGATTGGAATTAGACTCGAATTTGGAAGTAGTGTTAGTTGACACTCCGGACTCGGATTTCTGAAGGGCGACTTTGGCGAAGACTGTGAAATCATGCATCCGAATCTGGTCCGACTCAGGACACTCGGACGAGGATTTTTGTTGTTGTCCAACTTGGACTCTGTTGTGGAAAGTCGAACTCTGAATTGAACCTTTCGCCAGAACTCGGATTTTCAAACAAAAGACTTATACGAAATTATGAAGACTCATTCGAGTAATGGAAACTCTCAAGCATGTTCTTCGTACTCGCTGTCGGCTGGCGCGCGCTGTGGAGTCTCCGACATTTTGCACAATGCCCAGATTCACGTTTCGTGTCCTCCCTGTCGCTCGGCGAACGAACTGGCTATTCCTGGTCCTATCCGAGCAACCGCAAATCGGCCTAGTTAGGCTTCGAATCGGGTCTTTTTGGGTCAAATCAGGAGCTTTGACATTTAGTCTGGGGGGATGTGGTGTCAACTGTCACATGACGGTTGGTCGTCTAAAGTCCAGCCAACTGGCTAATCTACGACTCCCGTTCAACTGCGTCGACCAAGCCGAGCTTACCGTCTAGCGCTATGGCAATCCTGGTCCGATTGGGAAGTCCTGGACGGACTTGGATTCATACCTTCTCGCTTGGATTATCTGTCACTCGGATTGGTGTCCTTACACTCGGATCTTGCCCGACGACAATCCGGTACCCCTTTCTACTTTCTGATTGGCTGCTCTCCGATTAGTAATGTCGCGCGTCGAACCCGCCTCCCATCACGTTTCATCTTCTTCTATTAATACCCCTTAGTTTACTGCATATGTAGCTCTAGATAGCCTTTCTAACCTTACAATCGTGTTTACCTTGAATCTTCCGAACGGTTGGTCCGTCGGTCGTCGCTGAATCACCCCATTCAGCTTCGCCCAACGCCAAACGTCGCCAGTCCGCCGCTTGAGCTCGTATCTCAAGGAAACCCGGCGGAAACCACACATTTCACGCCACAATCGTGAGATATGACTTTTCCATCGTTAGCTCAGTCACGCAACAACATGCCGTCGTCCAAGCAAACCTTTCACCCCGGTCCTCGCGCGAAGTTCAAGTCCAATCCTCCACTTCAAAACAACTGCGATGTCGCGTCCAGTTTGTCTTTGCTGGGCCAAAATACGACTACAGCCAGTTCCCCAATCTTCAGACATGGATCCGATACACCGACCCGAAGTGCTCGATTGAGATCCTCCGACCCTACCACCGATTTATCACCCAGCTCACTGCAGCGGAGAAACGAATGTTCTATGGCTTGGCCTATCTTCCCATCCTCCAAGCCGACATGCTCAAACTCCTTGCTCTCTACTATTGTTGCAGATTTGGATGTGGAACCAATCAAGCAATTCCCACAAGCATGGACTGGTGCTGACACTCCATTTGCAACTTGCGATGTGATACTGGCATTGAGACAGCATGCTACGACGATGTCTGCGACAAAAACTATGTTCGAAAGGGTCAGATTCAAAACTGGGCCATGTTTGCTCGACGTCGGCGGTCTCCTTTCTTGGGAGAACTGGTTCGCTACATCATCAAGAAATACGACACCTTTCCACGGCACAATAAGTTTCTGCCTGTCCAAGAAGTGGCAGGAAGCGGTTCTATCACTGACTTTGCCGCTCTCTACGGTGAGTTTGATCAACCACACTACAAAGTCCAAACGACGCCAAGTGGAGGCACGCTCGAGTCTAATGCTACGACTGTACTTCGTATTATTAGGGCCTCTTTCAAGAAGAACGATGATGAAGTTTGCATTGCTGGAGATTTATACACGAGCGCCGAATGCTCTGGCCATGACGAGTGCATGGTTAAGCACCATTTTGAAGGGTCTTGGCGTCATCCATCATGAAGCTGAAATCTGTTGAGGAGTTGATTGGACACTAATACTGTCCTAAGAGCATCCAACACCGGGAGTGTCTATGTATATGTCCAAAATGCAAACTTCGTTTTTCCGGATAAAAATTGTTACTATCCGAACGATTTGGACTACTGTGTCCCAAAATTTAGATTTTCGTGTCTATATTTTTCTGGTTGGACACTAGAGAACTTTCGCAAACCACTTGAGTTGTGTTTCAGCTTCAGATAGACACGTTTTTTCAATCTGAAACAGAACTGAAAAGGTAATCAAAATAGAACTTTCGCAGATGAAGATGATATTTGAGTTTAGATTCACATACAGCCACATCTACAGTGTGGTTCATGACGTCCTCTATGTTGATATGACCAAATTTTAGCCCCTACATCATCCATATAGCCTGTAATCCTGAGCAAAGAGCGCAGGAAACTTGTTCATCCAGAAGCTCGTTATGAACTTGAGTTGAAGGCTCTACATCATCTCAGGTCACCTCGTTTCTAAGTATTGCCACGACTACAGGCTGACGACGCACCTCTGCTCCTGTGATATGTATAGATAAAAGGGGTTGGTTATACGACAACCCCATCCGACAACAATGTGATTGGTAGATATGTTCAATTTTGACTTGTGACGACAGACCACAAACAGACTGGACATTGCCAAGGAATTGCAGACCCAGGGAGCCTCGGTTGAGGCGACAATGAGTGTAAACCTTGGTCTGAGTGTCTGAATCATCGCATCTACTTCGAATAGTATGTTGACCACTACTACACAATGCTCGATGGCTCAGGCGTGTGGACATTTTGAAGGACTTTCATGCTCAGGATGACTCTGTGGATGCGACAAACAATGAAACCGCATGATCAGCGTGCCTCCGTCGATGCGACAAACAATGTAAGCCATGGCTTGTGCGTATGAATCATCTCATTTTACTGAAATAGAACTGATCGACTCTCGTGCATCGTGGCTTGGACGAATGGACAATTTCAAGGCATATCTTGCACTGAGAGCTGAGTTCATCCGACAAGTAAAACATAGCCCAATGCATGTAAATGATTTATTCAATCTTAGAGTCTACCTTCGCGCTTTCTCTTGCGAACTTCTTTCAACAATGTCGAGTAGTTGTGCGTGTGGCCAACGTACGCAGTCTCAAACTGATCGAAGTCTTGGTACTTGGTGAACGCTAGCGCTAAGGTGTGCCTTTCCGAGTACTTCTTGCGATCTGTTTTATCATGTCTTTGGTATAGTGTTTCGATGCTCGATGGAGGCCTATTTTTGGATTTGGTGTAAACCATTGATCCCAAGCCGCCTTTCCTGAATTTGCTGTAGGAACACCCTTCGACAGAAACTGCTCTTGCATAGTACTTTGGCGCAGTTTGGAAGGTGCCAAGTCGTCCCGACGATTTCTTTGATTACTGCTGATCGAATAGCGAGCAAGCTCCAATTCCTCGTGCAGTATTGCTTTGATTCTATCAACCAATGCATCAATGTTGTTCAACGAGCACATTCCATTTGATTCACAAGATACCGCTGCTCGGATTCGTAGTAGGTTCCTTGGGTCAATCTCATCACTGATGCTTTTTGTCACAAGATAGTCGCAGCATGTTTTTTCGTCAGACCATCGACACCAAGCCATCAACTCTCTAAAGTTGAAACGTCTCTCGGTTGACTGGAACACACGAAAAAAGCAGCCACCACGCCGCATGCTGTGGAGCGAAATACCAATCGGCAATGTTGGCGCACGGTCAACAATAGTTACAGCATTCGACGCAAAAAGCCTTGCTCAAGAGGCTTATACCAGTCCAGCTTCAATCCATGTTGCTGGACTTTATAACTTGGAAATAAGAATGCTTCTTTGAAACATTTATACTTGTTGCGGTGACGTTGGTCAAGTACGATTGATAACGTTACATCAAACATACTCTCAAGCATGGAAAGGATATTTCGTCAACCAAATGGTAGATTTGAGATTCCTTCATCACACCAGCTTTCTTGTGCCACCGAAGACGAACTGACAAGTATTTTCCACCATCGTCTGCACCGAATGCAATATCGTTCCAACGTAACGCCAAGACCTCGCCAATCCTGAAACATCCGAGGAAGCAACAGCAAAACAAGAGCTGGAGCATACTGCAAACGAACGGCCGCTCCTCGCCAAAGCAATTCATGAGTGTCGACAATTCGTTCACTGTGAGCGGGTGTGCTTTCCTCTCCTCATCAACATTGTTTTGTCGATTGAACTTTTGTAACCCAATGACATACTTTTTGGCTTCGGCGTCCTGCGCAGGGTTTGGGTGGATATTGTTGTTTTGAAAAAGGACACCAGCGATGTTTTTGCGGCGTCTACTGTCCGAGCTTTTTTGCCGCTAGTATACAGCTCGTGAAAGAAATCGGTGCAAACGTCCGTCGTAGCTGATAGTGCACACATTCCATTTTGTTTCTCATTGCAGAACTGCACAAATTGCTTTTGATATGTAGCATACGTTCTTCTCGTGGACGCGCCATGGAATGAGTCTCGAATAACTGCCTTTGATGGTGGCGCTGTCATGGTAAAGCAGAAATGGCCAGAAAATGACCAGAACACAACAGCCAATCACATATCGTACATGTTTCAAACGACGAGACCATCGCCCAATGACATCGTCCACAGAGTAAGTTGCCCAATAAAATCACACTTTTTTGTCGGTCAACGAATCAAAAATAATGACACTGTCGGATATTTGTCGTACGAATATTTTATGTTAGGATACATACTTTGGTTGCCATAACGGCCATTTTGTCTCTATCTCTGTGGGGAAAGTTATGAAGATCAGTTTATGTCCTCTATCTGAAACCAGCACACCCATTTCAGATACGATCGAGTTTCCTCAAACCTACCCCTGTTTGAGTTTAGATAGAGAAAATTTTCCCCTAATCGTCGTCTATCTGAATCTGAAACTGAATCCTCTACGATTTTGTGCTTGCGAAAGTTCTCTACTGTGCATGTGAAAAAGTCCAAAAGTGTGTCCATAAATTGCCGGATAATTATTTTTATCCGTAACTTCGAAATGGCCATAGACGTAGACACTCCCGGTGTGGATGCTCTAATGGCAGCAACTTTAGAAGCACATACTCTTTGTACTGCTGAAGTGAATTTACTGCGTCTCATGTCCCAAGCTCAAGCGTAACCACACGTGGCATTGCGATTTCGTTGATTGATTGCATGGAAACACCAGCAATACTTCATTGGGACTGTTGACAAAAGTGGGGGCTATTTAGAACATTTAGACAGAAGTGGACACCTCTGACAAATGTGGAGGCTACGTGACAGGAAGTGGACGGATGTTTTCAATGGCCACCACATCTGTCACATTAGACGTATTTTGCTATTCCACAAAGTGCATTTGACAATCATTTTGACACTCATTCCTCTCTGAACTCCCAAACTTTAGTTCAACAAAGTGCAGTTGTTGCCACAAGTTCTGTAGATTAGAAGGAGTCAATTCATTGGTCAATTTGAGGAGTGAAGGCAAGCGCAAGGATGTGTTCCGGTTCAAGGCGTAGACCTTCTCCGTGAAGTCATGCGTATTCAACCATTTGCTGCCGAGTATGGCCAAACTGACCGACGGTGGGAGCAGCTGTCTGTCTGTATGTGTGAAATTCACGGCGAGGGCGCCGTCACTGCATACTCATGTCGCCGCAGGTTTGAGGACCTCGTCGTGAATTTCAAGAAGGAAACCATGAACTCTCTGCGCGCGTCAGGCACTGACGAAGAATACACAGAGCGAGAACAATTACTACAGGACATTGTAGATTTGGTATGTACGACGCTCGTCCAAGTGTGATTCATGATTGAGTTGTTTAGATAGATGCAACAAACGGTGAGAATCAAGAGAAAAAAAAGCCTCAAAATGGCCAAAATAAAAAAGCGAGAGGACGACGGCGATGATGTACGCCGGCTGGCAATGACAACAATGAAAAGAAAGCGTGAATCGCTCGGTGACGAAACTAAAAGCCCCCCACATCTGCCCCCTCTGTGTCCAAAAAGCCAAACGAAGCCATGCTTGTTTTGAACGACTATACCGTTATTGCACACGAGTCCAACAACATGCAGAAAGAGTCCAACGAGATAGCACGAAGAAGAATTGAACTAGACGAAGAACGGTTCAATTTGGAGCGCGAAGAGAAAATTGCTCGTCGTGAAATTTATCGAATGGAACGAGAGATTCAAATGAAAGAGCGCGCGCAGCAAATGAAAGAACGCGAGCAAAACATGCAGGTCTTGGCTTCATTTGCAAAATACATTGAGAGCTTGAGTAAGACTAAGGAATAATACATTGTCATTTATGTTAAGTTGGAGTAAAGGTATTCATGCGCAGTGGGGGGATTGAGATTAAAGGCTTTTGATATTTGATTGCCACCTCTGAAGCAAGTACGAATATTGGTCAGTAAAACAGCAATTGCGTAGTGTTGTCCAACTTGCTGTGAATTCAGCTTTTGAGATCGTTTAAAGTCGATCATTGAAAACGTTTTCAGAACGATACCGAACCCCCATTCAACACTAACGCGCACGGCGCTCATTTGACTGTTAAAGTCTTGCTCATCTGACGAGAGTCGAGCACCTTTGAAGCCAGACAGGATTACTTTACCCATGCCATAGGCAGGGTCACCATATGATAGCTTGAGACACAGTTCGAACCAAGCAGGATTCAATCGATTGTCATCCCAATACAGTTTTTCATTGAATCTGTTGTAAATCATATCAGTTAGCTCGACTGTGATAGATGAGATAGCCTCTCTACTTCGACCAAACTTAGTGATCATCTCACCAAGCCTATTTGGCCACGTCAACCTATTGATGAGCATACAAACTGCTTCGATGGGTGTTGCTGAATAGCCACGACATGATTTGAAGGGGTCAGGCACTTGAAGCAGTGACACAAGCTCGATAATTTCCTCTTTTCAAAAGCGGAAGTGAAACTTGCAATAGTTTTCGCTGTGTGCATAAAGGTTGAATCGTGCTCGTGGTATTTCGATAGCACTCCCATTTGAAAAGGTTTCGTCGCAAAGCAGCACCATGAGCGGCAGTGCCAGGTGTCTGACTGCTGCCATCGCTTTGGGAGTTACGTCTCTGCCTCACAAAGTGCATCAGCAAAATCAAACTATTTTTACACTTAGTGCAAAATCCAACTCCCCAAAGTCAATTGAACTTTGTGTGATAGCAAAATTCGTCTATTGTCATTGGTTGGTCTCCTGAAATGGAAAGACTGCGACTCATATGCACCAAGTGTCGCTGGGATTTCTCTTGCTCGCGCAATTTGAAAGCGCATCAGCAGAGACAAATCTGCAAAGAAACTCGTAATCACAAGTTACGAGAAAAACGCTGCCAAGGCGGCTGTTAAAAAAAGGATGTTAGCGCCAAAGCTATGTGCACAAACTAGAACTTTGTGATATTTGCGCCGGCATTCCTGAGCCAACATCTTGCAAGCGTATGACAGGCAAGTTTGATGAAATTCAAAGTTCATACTAATTTGGTCGATTTTTCAAAAAGTTGTGGAACCATACTATTAAGACTATTTTATGAATATGTCCCCACATTTGGAAGATTCCCCACTTTTGTCAGACGTGTCCCACTTCTGTCTGAATTTTCCTAAAAGCCCCCACTTTTGTCAAAAGTCCTTGTCCTTGCTGCCAAGTGATCCCTCAAAATGGTGTATGAGTACTCTATGCACTCGGCATAAATGACTAATAGTGCATTCGCTGCTCGTGTAAAAGCTCCTGCAATGCAAAGTTCCTCATGATTGGACAGGATGAATGCTCGTGGGGTCTGTCTCGAGCGACCCTCCCCTTGGAGTCGTTTGAACTTTGTTATGAGGTATTTATGCTGAGCCTCGCGAGGTATTTGTAGATCTGCAATGGCTTTGACATCCTGTCAACTTGGTGGGGAAAGATTAATAAACGAAAAGCCAGCTTCCATCAAGCATGTCCTTGAAATTGACGTATCATGATCTTCATCCGAAGTTTATGATTATCTCAAGCTAGTCGGTTGTTCAGATCTTTAAACGTGAAAACCTCGAGTCTCATTGCTTGGAGCACGGAACATGCCAAAGTTCAGAGAAATCATGTGTGCATCTCCGTTATCTTTGGGACAATGGGAACAGCCCTCATAACTTGGGTTCCGAGAGGAACTTTCTCGTGATGCCGACCATCAAGCAACGACTCAGCTGAGCATTGGGACAATGGACTCGTTTTGGTAAATCTGTATGGCGTTGAAGCATATTCACGATTGAAAATCAACTACCAATCACACAATAAATGGAAATTGAAATTGCGACCAAGACAATAGACAGTTCCATGATTTGTTGCACACTGTATAGCATCGTGCATGAAGATGCATCCAAAAGTTGCTCTCCAACCAATTCAAACGGCGCAGATTCTGAGTCCAATCCCATGATCTCTGCATCTTGATGTTGAAATTCTCTCCCTTTCAAGCGACGAAATACTCTTTTAGCTCCGAGATTGACTTCCAGGGATATGAGCGACTGATGCAATGCCAATCGCAAGTCGCATCATGCCCAAACCCAACTTTGTCAAGAAACATCACGCCTGTGCAGGTGAAAGACATCCAAGTTGAAGTGGCCAAGCCGCATCCATTGTCGTGCTCGAAATTCACCACGCTTGAAGCACATGACAATTTAGACGATGAGCGACTTTAAATCCAGAAAGTTGGGGAATCGGTCGAGATATGTTGGTCAATCAAGCAGGTGAACATGCCAGAAAATGTCAATGTCCTCTCTGAACTTCAAAGCACGTGTAGATAGATTAGATTATAAAGCATACAAGATTTTCAACCATCTATGGATGCATTTATGTAAAGCAGCATTTGATTCAGTCTAGAGCACGTCGATCCTCGTATTCAGGTATCAATCGCCTTGAGCTTTTCTTGTCTTGACGAATATGTCCGTACAAAGAAGCGTCGTCACGGCTTAGAGGGTGGAGGATCGGCTTTCTCACATCTGTTACTATATGACATGATCTCGTGCCTTAGCACAATCCTCAAGCGAACCTAGCATCACATCCAGGTGTCTCGAAGTTATTCTGGCTGCACTTTGTCTTTGAGTCCAGTAGTTTGCTGGCTCAAGTTATAGTCCAGTGGGGAGTATTCACGTGCCCTTGGCATTCAACATGATACATGGCAAAAACGAGGTTTGCTCCTTTGTCTTCAGCGTGCTTGCCATCCACACAAACATATACAATAAGAAAAAGTTCAACCATATGCTGACCGACATCAACTTTATCGTAAGAACTAAAACATGGATGATTTCTACTCGCCAAGCATGCCTGCTGTCCGTTCACACTTCATTTTGGAATTTTCTTTGCCAAGCGCAGCATGGCTTCCAACATCCAAGACGCTGCGATTCCTATTACTCCGAACGACGCCGACTATGTCGAAAAGGATGCTGATGGCCTCGATGTCGTCGACAAGTCACAACAAGAAGGCATGTCCATCCCCATGATGTTCTTGGTCTGCTGTCCCAAGATGGCGATGAACATGGCCTGGGCTGCTCAATGGGCTGCTTTCGGTCCGCTCCTCCAAGTTCTCTTAAGTTACTCGTCCGTGCAAGGTGTGCAAATTGTCGGCCCCACCTCCGGTCTCCTTGTCGCTCCTTTCATTGGTGTGCTCTCCGATACCACGACCAGCAAATATGGCCGCCGCAAACCTTGGTTGTTCTGGGGTTGCATCACCAGTATCATGTGTTGGGCTGTCATGATGAACGCAACGGATATCGGTAACTCCCTCGGCGACACTTCCGATGATCGCACATGGACGACTGTGTTTGTGGTCTTTTGCTACGTGTGGATGGACATCACGTGCAACTTGACGCAAGTGCCAGTGGTGTTGTTGATTGCTGATTTGGCTGGCAACCGTCAAGTGACGGCTGCTTCGGTCGGTCAAGCTTGGTCGATTGCTGGTTCGTTGGTCGTGTCTGGTTACATTTCGTTCTTTGGCCCCGCCCATCAGTCGATCAAGTCCTTCATTGGTATGTTGATGGTGGTCATGTTTGTCACCTGCATGAGTGTGGTCTGGTTCGTCAAGGAAGAACAGTATATTCCTAAGGTGAAGCCTGATACCAAGCAACAACTCAAGGATGCTTTCTCGGCCTTATACGTTGGATTACGCAAGCTGCCCAAGGTCCTTGCTTTCTACTGTCTGATTTTCTTGCTCCTCCAATACGGCTACACTGCTTACAATGGTGCCAAGGGCCAATTCTTCGGTATTCGCGTCAAGGGTGGCATTGCTACTGAGGCTGACACTTGCGGCACATCTGGCCATCCTGCTTGCACCGACCGTCAAAAGGCTTACAACGATGGTGTTCGACTAGCTGGAGGTGTCACTGATACAATCTTCAATTGCTTCGGCTGGTTGTATTTACTGAGCATGCCCTTCCTTGTCCGCAAGATCGGAGCCAAGTGGGTCATTGTCATCGGTTGCGTTCCCCAAATACTTTTGATCATCATGGCCTATTGCAAAGTTGTCATTATCGACCAGATCATTGTCGTTTTGATTTCGATTTCCCAACAAACGATCTTTGCCCTGCAATTGCCAATGATTGTGTTCCAAATCGGTTTGACGGCTGACAACAACTTGGGTATGTACGCTGGTGCTTTCAACTCTGCCAACTGCGCGGGTCAATTCCTCAACTTTGCCTTGGCGACTCAATTGGTCAAAACCTCCATGACATTTGCTTTGCCTGTGTTGATCGGTGGCATTCTTAGTGTCATCGCTTTGTTTGTGGCTATCTTCTTCCTCAAATTCGACATGAAGACCATGTAATGGCCTTTGACAATCCTGGTGTTCTGCATATCGTGGCGTTTCGTAAGTTTCAAGGCCGGTTCAATGATTTTCACAACAGGGGCGTCCTGTGGTTGTGTTAACGTAAGAACTGTAATACAGTGTGAATTCTAATGTTATCGACAAAATCACACCAAGGTTGTATTTTTTTAAATCTGACCAATCAGACATAAATTAGTTATGAAAAATTGTATTTGATTGGTCGAAACTAGCTAAAAAGTCTGCATCATTGAGGTATTTGATGTGTGATCCACGGTGTGATTTCTCCTGCGAGTCATTTTGTATGGAAATCACACTTGTCGCACCACATACAAATATCATAAAAGGCTGTTCTAAGTCCATGCCACGCCAGTGAGATCCTAAACAACGGTAGTGCATTAGTCTAATGCGCCTATGACGTATGCCTTGTTTTCTCAGCTCATGAGCGCCGCGCGAAGCGCTGCTTTTTATCGTTTCCGCTTCTACCACAGAAATGCGGGCATCTCAACCATAGAGTTCTGATATTTTAACACTGCGATAGCTTTAATCATTTAGTTCAGACAGCATGTTCCTTTCCGTGTTGAAATACGGGGTTGTTTATTAGTTTAGAGAGAGCTGTATTAGGCGCAAGATTCGTAGTCAGCTTTGCTAGCGCTTGTTTAAAGGAAATACTCGTCATACGCGCACGAAATTGTTGTTGTGTGCTAACCTTTCTTATCCTTATAGGCTTATCCTGGCCTAGTAATCTATAACAGCACTGATGTTTGTGAAAGACGTTGGAGCAGAAAATCGGCTAAGATTATTCATTCTATTCTCCAAAAAAAAGTGACCACACGACTTCATAGCCGCAAATTCTTGACAAAAACGATCCCCATGTGTGCATCATGTGCTCTCTTTTTTATGCAGCTCATTAGAAATCCAACAGAACGATATTGAAATAACTTCTTTCCATCTCAAGAGGGACTCGAGACTTTGGCTTAATTTTAACCAGTAGAAACTGGTGTGATCCACAATGTGATATCTTGTCGAAATGGTGATGATGTTAGCATTTTACAATGAGGCCAAATGCTTTGAGGCCTCATGTGCCCTTGAAAATGTTACTACAGCACAGTAGGGAAAGAGATGAGACCCCTCTAGCATGAAATCTATTGTCGGCGGATACGAGTCCGAGGGAGTTCAGGGCATGGCGAATGGGCTGGTTTGGTGCTAAGTTGCTAAGAAGCGGCAGGTGTTCATTGTGTAGGTATTTCAGACTTCAAAATCTGGAGTGTTGAATAAATGCGTTACTCTACTCAACTTATGAGCACGGCTTTTTAGTTTTTTGGAATGAGGAGCTCTCTTAAGCCGATGTCATTGTTTCGTTCTTTGTGTAGTAATTTAGAAGCAAAGCAAATGGTGCAGCGGCACGAAACATCCACGTGTACGTTTGCTGTCACGTAGGGTGGAGAAATCACTTGGAACTTAGGTAAGACATTGTAACACACACACTTCATAAGAGATGAAGTAGTTGCGTTTGCAGGAATCTTTTAACTGCAGCAGACGTTCAGCTCCCAAGGCAGCGACAGTGAATTGCCAGACTCTAATATTCTAATGTCCTCCCACTTGTCGAAGGTAAATGCAAGAGACATGTGCATACACAGCCAACGAATTACTTCAGTACATGCACACTTGCTTAAATGAATCAATGCAACGAGTGCCGACCTTTTCCACCTTGCTTTCGATCGATGGCTGGCCAAGAATTGTCGCGTATGCCACGCCTTTGTCACCTTCTTGTCAAGTTGGGCACAAAGAACTAACTCATGAGTTTCACTCGGACAAGAAATCATCCAGTGTGGAAAAATATTCGATTATCACTCTTGAAACTCCATTCGACATATTCTCTCTCACACTGGAGGAGGCGTCATGGCATTTAGGTTAGCCAGGCACATCTTGAAACAGACTGGAACACATGGCAAATCAAAAATCACCAACGTCATACGAAGCTCGCGGGCAATCATGTTTGGAACTGCTATAAAGTGTACATACTTCCCAGGAAATAAACAGTAACATCGTTGGAAATGTGCAATCATTTCGACCTTCAGCACGTTGACCATGCGATGAATCTACAAAACAGAATACTTGTAAAATTTAATATTTTTATAAATATTCATTTATGAAGATAAACTTCAGTCTGTGAATATTTCGTGTAAAGTCCTTAATATTTTATACAAATGTTTGTCTGCCTCAGAACTAAAACCTCTTATAAATTATTATATTGAAGATCTGTATATTTCTTTGAAAAATTATTCCTCAATGTATCCATTTCGACCTGCTCGCGACCAAGTGCTGCATCATGTCCACGAGGGTCACGTATGATTGCTATGTGATTCAAGTTGTTTCACACCAGTATAACATCTCAAAGAATCATGAAAAGCTCATCTTGCTACCATTTGCGCCAAGTTTTTACAAATATAGTTTAATAATTCATGTTCGGCATGTCCGCATTATTGATGAAGATCTGGACAACTGATTGCTTGAGGATCAAGTCATGTGTTTCCGAGCACGACAAAATCGCCAAATGCTTCAAGGGGTAATCGTGAGTTCGTGGGCAATCACGACAGGAAAAACCAAAGTTGGAACTTCAACAGATGAATCCGCAATGAACGGAAGAAATTGATAAAAGGGTCCGAAGAATTGGGCTCAACTTTAACTCGACAACAACAATCCCAGGACTCGAGCAGATGCGATGTCATTAATCGAGGCCAAACCCCTCAAATTCTTAACCCGCCAATTGCAATAGGCAATTAGTCGTGCAAAGGTTGTGCAGTCGGTAATGTTCAAGGTATTTTGCTTTGTTTCAAAAGACCAGACCCGTGGAAATGTTTCCAGTTCAAGCTCCTCAAACAGACCACTGTTGGACTAACGATCCAACATCACAGTTTTCTCAACAACGGGACATGAAGAGGCATCCATAACTCGACAGGTCAAACGACGCTAAATGTTTCAATTTATTTCAGCATCCTCAAGTAAAGCGCCCTCGTTTTCAAGCTTGTCAATTACTTTTCCATCATCGTTAGGATGCTTGAGGTGCAATAATAACGACTGGACCAGTGTCACACGGGGTTCACACCATCCTGATCCTGTCTGACGAATTTCCAAGATATCACTGAGACACAATAGCAAATTGCGGGTGAAATGAAGCCCAGCTATTCACCTTCGTGCTTGAATTTCGTCACGCTTTGAAACACATGGGGGATGAGCTGGCTTTAATGTCAGTCCGTTGGAGAAATCATCAAAGTGATCAAGAATACTTGGTCAAAACGTGTATTCCACTCAGTGTTCACTGTCGACCATGGCTTTCCGGCAAAGTGTGACCGATAAACTCTAAAATTAAAACTCTGCTTGCTAGTCTACATCAAAGCGTCATTCTGTCAAACCAACGCATGTAGGCTTGCATCCAGGTATCAAAATCTCGGTCGAAACTTCCTTCTCGTTGTGCATCCTGCTAACTATACACAACTCACCTAAAATAAGAGACGTATGGATCAGCTGTTGCCTTGGAGCTCAATGATTTACAGTAACAGAGCAGGAAAAACAATCCTGAGGATTGAGTTCATTTGGAGCCTAAGGGCATTAGTTGCTACTGGCAATTCTTGCAAAATCCATTGAAGTCACCTCGTCCATTAACTGAAAAAAATCAAAAGTAAGGGGGTTACATTGATGAAAAGCTTCGTGTATGAATGGCGCAATAACTACTTCATCCGTGATGCTTTTCATGCGCCCATTAGATAGAGTAGGATTTGCTTAGCAGTATGCTCGTAAATTCCTGTTCGCCGCACGATCGTCTTCAGGAAAACTTCAACCATATGCAGATGGCTTGAACATTTGTTGAACCAGTTTATGTTTGATTTCTTCTACCCAAGTCCGCGATCCTCTAGTTCATCACTTTGGAATTTCCTTTGCCGCGCTCCAATGGCTTCCCATATCCAAGACGCTGCGGTCCCAGTTACCCCAAACGATGTCGACTACGTCCAAAAGGATGCCGACGGCCTTGATGTCGTCGATAAATCGCAACAAGAAGGCATGTCCATCCCCATGATGTTCTTGGTCTGCTGCCCCAAGATGGCCATGAACATGGCCTGGGCTGCTCAATGGGCTGCTTTTGGCCCTCTTCTGCAAGTGCTGTTGAGTTACTCGTCCGTGCAAGGTGTGCAAATTGTCGGTCCTGTCTCGGGTCTCCTTGTCGCCCCCTTCATTGGTGTGCTCTCTGATACCACCACGAGCAAGTACGGTCGCCGCAAACCTTGGTTGTTCTGGGGTTGCATCACCAGTATCATGTGTTGGGCTGTCATGATGAACGCAACGGATATCGGTAACTCCCTCGGCGACACTTCCGATGATCGCACATGGACGACTGTGTTTGTGGTCTTTTGCTACGTGTGGATGGACATCACGTGCAACTTGACGCAAGTGCCAGTGGTGTTGTTGATTGCTGACTTGGCTGGCAATCGTCAGGTCACTGCCGCTTCAATCGGTCAAGCTTGGTCGATCGCCGGCTCTCTCGTTGTCTCGGGCTACATTTCGTTCTTTGGCCCTGCGCATCAATCGATCAAGTCTTTCTTGGGTATGTTGATGGTCATCATGTTTGTGTGCTGCATGAGTGTGGTCTGGCTCGTCAAGGAAGAACAATACATTCCAAAGGTTAAGCCTGACACCAAGCAGCAGCTCAAGGAAGCTTTTTCTGCCTTGTATGTTGGCTTGCGCAAGCTGCCCAAGATCCTTGCCATCTATTGTATAATTTTCTTGCTCCTCCAATACGGCTACACTGCTTACAATGGTGCCAAGGGCCAATTCTTCGGTATTCGCGTCAAGGGTGGCATTGCTACTGAAGCTGATACTTGCGGCACATCTGGTCATCCTGCTTGCACTGACCGTCAAAAAGCGTACAACGACGGTGTGCAGCTTGCCGGTGGTGTCACTGATACGATCTTCAACGTCTTTGGCTGGGTCTACTTGCTTTGCATGCCTTTCCTTGTCCGCAAGATCGGAGCCAAGTGGGTGATCGTGGTCGCTTGCATTCCTCAAGTGCTTTTGATCATCATGGCTTTCTGCAAGGTCGTCATTGTTGACCAAATCATTGTCATTTTGGTTTCGATTTCACAGCAAACGATTTTTGCTCTCCAATTGCCCATGATTGTGTTCCAAATCGGTTTGACCGCCGACAACAACTTGGGCATGTACGCCGGCGCATTCAACTCGGCCAACTGCGCGGGTCAATTCCTCAACTTTGCCTTGGCCACTCAGTTGGTCAAGACCTCCATGACCTTTGCCTTGCCTGTGTTGGTCGGTGGTATCCTCAGTGTGTTCGCCTTGTTTATTGCGATCTTCTTCCTCAAGTTCGACATGAAGACCATGTAAATGCATTCTTTCAATCCCGGTGTTCTGCATATCGTGGCGTATAATAAGTCCCTAGTCAATAAGATATACATAAAACAGAAGTTGTTCATCTCTAGTGTGATTTCTGCTCTGTTTCATTTCAATCCAACACACGAGTTTGATGAATGCAATCAATCTTCTATATCAACTGACAAACGACGTTAGAATTATCCACTTGCTCCACTAGCAATTTTTGTTCTAACTTATGTTGTACTTAATGTTTGCAATTGCATCCCCAGGGAGAAGGTGCTCCCCAGCAATGTCTTGTCGTGATATACGTCCGCGAGCTGCAGAATTTATACAGCTCATCGAGTCGCTGTATTGTGCGCTTGTTACATATGATGTGTCTCCGACCACAGCCAGATGCCAAACGGCATGTGGGTACACAAGCGTTCGCGGGTAATCGTGCCAGTAACTAGATCTCGATACAGTATCCACGTTGATGCACCAGTCAAAAGAAATTGATACCCAACTAAATGCCACAGGTTTGTCAAGGTCGAGATATGAAGACACCTCTCTAATGTGTCCCCCACCCTGGACCAGGTGAAACAGGTGCCTGAGTTGACACTCTCCAAGGTTTTACTCGTCATATTTTGCCAATAAGCGATGCGGTGTTTGATATATTCGTCGAGACTGATTCAATGGAGTTCGTACCGTGCCAATTCTGTCAGATCATTTCAAGATATCAGTTGAGAGGACAACGATGGCCTATTTCGGTATAAATTGTGCTCGAAGTTTGTCACGCGTTCAACGCATGGATAACGTCAGACCGTTTGGCGAAGTGATCCAAGCTCATCAAGACGCAAGAGCTTGTCAAGTGTAGGAAATATCAACGTGGTCCATGAATTTTGTGGCAAATGGAGAGATCACAATCGCCCAAGACTCCCAACACCGGTTGACTGTCAGAATAAAGGGTCATCCTTTTCAAAAACAACACATGTACATTCGTATCCAGGTATCTATCTCCCTGCACCATCCATGTCTTCGTGAATACTGCCATAAGAACTACCGTAATCTATATTTCAACAGGGGTCGATCAGCTGTCTCATGTTCGTGATCTACAACTGCATTCTGCGATAAAATCCTAAAACGCTAAAGATCGAGTTCAATGGAGGCCTAGAGAAGCAAGTAGATCAGTCGCCACAAGCAGACAATCTTCAAAAACTATACACTCTTATGAGTGTTAGGCCCATATAACTTTGTCGTGTTGGTGGATATATTGATGGAAAGCAACGCATATGAAATACATGCTTGTAGACTTTGAGCTGTGGCTATGACGAAGAGCGGGATGTGCTTCTTTCTTGTTAGCTCCTGACATCCACACGAACGCCTTTGAGAAAACTTCAACCATGTGCGAATCGGCTTCAACATTTGTTGAAACGTGCCAGGAGATTGATATCTTGATACCGAGCTGGTTTCCTCGGTCCTCTCGTCAATCACTTTGGAATTTCCTTTGCAGAGCATGACATGGCTTCCAATCCGCATGACGCATCAGTGGTGACTACCCCTGTCGAGACGGATTTCGTCGAAAAGGATGCCGAAGGCTTCGATATCGTTGACAAGTCGAAAAAACAAGGCATGTCCATCCCTATGATGGTCTTGGTCTGCTGCCCCAGGATGGCCATGAACATGGCCTGGTCCGCTCAATGGGTCGCCCTCGGACCTCTCCTCCAAGTTCTCTTGAGTTACTCTTCCATCCAAGGTGTGCGAAAGCATCATATGAGTGGTGATGCTTCACGCAATAAGATTTAATCGCTAAATTTGAGAATGAATATCAATCAATAATGTCGGTTACGACAAACCTTGAGGATAAGGACACTGAAATTCAGTGTATGAATACCAAATCAAGAGAAATTATTTGAAAGCAACTGTGGTACAGTTGTTTTGTGCCGAAACACAATTGTCCCGGAGAACATGTAATTTCCTTGAATGAACATTGTGTTGAGCACACCTCAACAGGTGGAATAATCGTCCAAGGCCAAGACGTACCAAGTGAAGCTGACCGCAAAGATCTGTGCGATATGCGAGCTCGATATCCAAGAGTCATCCGCCCTTTCACACTCTGTCCACCGTGAGAGGATGCGCAAATCTCATCGAAGGCAAAGCAGCTTCCCTTCTGATGCCACTGGCGCTCCACGAATTGCCATTCATCTACCTGTTGTAGGTGCCAGTGGTATCGGAATGCAAGTTGCGTAGCCTCCGCGGAGAGCAGTTGTATGCCCTCTCAATAGAATGATGGAGCATCTTGAGGTGTGCGAGGCTCTCTCAACACAATGTTCATTCAAGGAAATTACATGTCAAATATCCGGATAATTATCCGGATATTGCATCTTCTCGGGGACAATTGTATTGTGAATTCCGTCCAAATTTGCCAATTTCAGGCGATATGTCCAATCGCCTGGAAATCGTCCGGACAATATGATTGGCTAAAAATAATTTTACTATCAATTGATTGGCTGAAAACTGACCTAAGTTTGTGGGCAAATCTCACGTCATCTCTATGACTGAACAACCTTCCACAGCGACCCCACCTCGAAGAGAATTCCACGTTATTCAGCGCTCCTCACGTTGAGCGTACAACGAGTGGATAGGCCTCTGGCCTCGCCAGCGCAGCGAGAAGCTTCGTCGATTTCGTGTACCATCCCGATCAAGGCTCCAACCAAAGGTAAAAAAATAACCTTCTAAAATAGATATTTGTATTATATTTCGGAGGTCCGGCGATTTGCCGGCTGTTGATTCAACCAATCGCCGGAGGAAATTTTGAGTAGAAAGCACAATATTTTGGCACAAAACAACTGTACCACAGTTGCTTTCAAATAATTTCTCACCAAATCAATCAATAATGTCGGTTTCGACAAACCTAGACTGAAATTCAGTGTCTAGAGCGTAATCGAACGGAACAGCCAAGGGGACAAATGGTCCGACGCGTCGAAGGATCGCGGCCGTAATCGATTCTCGCAAGAGTACAGAGTACTGTATAGCTCCAAATGGACCGGCCTGCCGCTCTGGCACTCTACTTCGCGGACAGTGCAGGCACGTTCACCGGTGGGTTTGGATTGGTATGAAATATGAAAACAAGCATGCGGAGGGTTTTGCATTGCAGATGTGACTGGATCATCTGCAATGACCTTCTGGTATTGAAATATTCGCTTTCAATACCAGAACAGCGCCCTCCCTATCTGGAGGAGGTACGACGTTGACGAACCGGTTTGCGATGGCTGAGACGAGACTGTCGCCGAGCCGGGTTGGTAATTGAAAGTTTCGCATCTTGAATCAGAGGGTTGGATGCATCAGAGTCAGAATATGATTGCACTAGAGTGGGGACATCTTCAAGCAAGTTAGAAAGGGGTTCCCAGGAGGCTTCGGCATCGTCCAGGCCAAGCCAATAGACTAAGATCTCATAAGAGTCACGAGTCTTCCGTATGCCATTTAACAAACGAACCATGTGGCCCCCATTTGTATACCGGACAAGGTCAAGCAAATCCTCGGTAACATCACGAAAACGATCAGACAACCCCCCGATACTGTATTTTATATGTAAAAAACATCCGGATAATTATCCGTATAACCACTACAATATAACCGGATATCCGCATAATGAATTCAACATCCGGATGCCATCTGAGTGTTCTGTTCTACTCCCCGATTTTGGCGGCTTTCACACAGAGCCATCCAATTTTTACTTCATTTCACTATATCAATCTAATCGAACCCCCGTTGATCACTACAAAATAATTTGAAGTCGTTTTGCATTTCGCCATGGACTATCACTACGATATGTCAGATTTGTCTGAATACAGCTTCAAGACAGTTGTTGACTACTACCTCCGAGTTGGGTGACGCTACTACCTCCGAGTTGGGTGCCATTGAATGGTGTATGAAAGTAAGTGCAAATGATATATTACGCTAATTCTAACTCTTCTCTAGGTAGGATTATTGCGTAATAACATGAATTGTTCGTCTTGCTCGAAGCCAATGACATTGGCTAGAGATAGATTGCGGTGGAGATGTCGGCGAGAGGGCTGCAACGACCTTGAGATCGGTCTTCGTTGCGGCTCACCCTTTCGTGCCACTTGCCTCCCCATTGCGCAGTTGATACGACTTCTCTTTTACTGGGCGACCATGAAGTCCTTACGCGCAGCTGTCGAAGACCTCAATGTGTCTGCTGCAAGCGCTGTCAAGTGGTACAAGTACTGCCGTGGAAGATGCACGAAAGAAGTATTGTAAGTGTAACTGTGAAATTTAATAAATTGTTTTACATTGTTTCTCACAGTTTATTAGATTGGCGGGGTTGGTTCAATAGTCGAAATCGATGAGAGTCCTTGAAGAAAAAATCCAAGTACGGACGCGGAACGCAACATGAAGATCGCTGGTTGTTTGATGGGGTCGAAAGATCTACCAAAAAGTGGTTCGGAGTTCTCACAGGCAACGATCGAACCAAGGAAACTCTCTCGCGAATTATATCCAATCATATTGCAGAAGGTAAGAATTTGTTCTAATATTTGTCCAATCACAGCGTTTTGTAGGAACTCTCATAGTTTCCGACAAGTTCAGCTCTTACGTGTCAGCAAATGAACGCCACACGCTGGCCAACAACCCGCGGCTCACCCACATGAACTACTCGCACATGTGGGTGAACCATTCAACCAATTTTGTGAATCCCGTCAACGGAGCCCACACCCAGGAAATTGAGGGTGTGTGGGAAGTCCGTGTCAAACAGTACGTGAAAACAATGCGTGGTGTGCAGGGTGATCAACTCGAATCATACCTCAACCAATTTATGTGGCGAAGTTGGTATTTTCCCTCAAACGCTAAGGTATAATGTACTTTAAGGGTCTAGTTATAGCTATTCGTAAGCATGGTTAATACATGTTCTGGATGAGTCATTGTTATCATCATGTATCCGGTTATATTGTAGTGATTATACGGATAATTATCCGGATGTTTTTTACACAATATAGTATTTTATATTATAAAAAACTGTATCGGGGGTTTCCTTTAAAAGAGTGCCGCCGCTCTACACACACCGGATACTCTGCTTGAAATACCTCTATAATGTTCCATAATGGGTATATAGAAGTATAATTAATCTAGAGAATGGCAATCTATGAAGACCATTTCCTTCACTCAGGATCAGCGGCACAACTTTACTCTGCATTTATTTTAAAACAAAGCGCGATGCAAAGCGAATCCGGATAATTATCCGGATTATGAGTCATCATTATCCTCCATTTTCGTTCTTGATGTGTGATGAAAGGAAATATTGTATTAGAGGTTAGGATTCTTACGTATTGCTATGACTTATCCTTTAAAATACATACTACCTGTTGCCTTGGGAGGAAAGAACCAATTTCTCCACATGAACTCGTCCAGATAGGATTGCAAAAGATCTCGGCGTACACCACGTATCGCCTTGAGATATTGCTTCACATGGACTTCCCACACTCCCTCAATTGACTGAGTGTTGGCGCCATTTACAGGGTTCACATAATTACTAGTTGAATGATTGACCCACATGTGCGAATAGCGCATGTGGGCAAGTGCAGGACTGTTTGCAGGGGTATGGCGTTCGTTCGCCGAAACGTACGAGCTGAATTTGTCGGACACAATCAGCGTTCCTAAGGCCCTGGTCCACCAATAAGTTCTGGTTCTACAATCGGCTGGTTCCAAACGATTTATTTGGACCAGTCCCATTTTCGTTTTTGTTCTGGAGAAAAAATGGAGACGCCTCCTTTTGCAACCCCCGAGCGTTCGAAGGAGTGACTGTGGCAGAGTATTTCGTTGACTCTCTTGTGGTAACGACGGACATACAACCGTCAAGTGGCAATTCAAAGCGCAAGACCCCACAAGCTCGCCGGGGTGCTCCACTGAAGAAAACGCCAGAGTCCAAGTTTGAATGGACGGATGAGATGATCCGCGCGATGTTAAGACTCTGCTTCTCCGACGCCACTATCTTGAAACGATTCTTGGAAGCTGACACGAACACAAAGAAGGACACATTCTGGTGCTACTTCGCTGCCGTTCTCACGAATGAAGTCGGCGTTGCCGTCTCTGCGAAGCGACTACGCGACAAGTACAAGAAAGTCAAATGTGAATACAAAGCGCATGCGGATGACTTATGTCGCACTGGTAATCTAGAGCCCAAAACAAAGCCCCACCATATCTTCCGATTCTACAAGAGTGGTTCTCTGGCAAAACTGGTGTCGCAAATGAAATCATGTTTGACTCGAATGAATCTGACTATGGCCAACGGGGCAGTGCCGATGAAAGTGACAGCAATGCACCACCAAGGAAATCAATAAAGGTCGAGAGCGAGACAAGGCCCAAAGCAGGAGTCAATCTTCTTGCACACGAGATGGGTCGCGGAATGGAGGCTATTGCGGAGGCTTTCAAATGTGCCCCACGGATGACTTGGCTGCCTTGCTGCGTACTTCGCAGGAAGAAAATAGATGTGTAATGGAGCGAATGGTTGAAATGCAAGAAAAACAAAACGCTTTGATGGAACAGCTTATCAACGCTATCGTGCACAAGAAGTAATAGCAATCTATAACATTCAATTCAGTCAAGTGATTGCTTGTACCACAAGAAAGTCTGAAGCACTTCTCTCTTTCTCTCACCCTTTCTGTGAGACTGTGCAGTCTCAGCGCACACAAACGTATCGTTCAAGCCAAGAGTGAGCCCAAAAAATGGATCTTCGCCACGAACGACAACAGAATCGTTCATTTCAATCATCCAGTTGTGCAAGACAAAGCAGCTCACGATGACATTGCGCAGTGTTTCTTCACATTTTTGATCGAGCGGACAGAGGAGCACGCGCCATCGATTCTTCAAAGCTCCGAAGACTCGCTCAACAACGATTCGCGTTCGAGAATGGCAGTAGTTGTAGTATCTCTTTGATGGCGATGACATGGCTTGTTGCTCAGGATAAGGCGTTATAAGATGTCCCCATATTTTGTATCCTGAGTCTCCAAGTAGATGGAATTCTTCGGGCAGACGGCCGAGTAGATGAAGCCGATAGCCAGAACGGTTCCACAAAGATTGATCATTAGCCGATCCTGCTCGCACTGAGCAGGATATAAATCGCATTCTTGAGTAAACTACAGCTTGAACGTTCACAGCCGGACCCTTTTCTGCAGTACCATCCTTCGTGTTCAGCTGGCCTTGCTATACGAATGAGAGTTCCGTCTATTGCACCAACAACATTTGGGAAACCGGTAAGCCTCTCAAATTGCTTAGCCGTGGACTGCCAATCTTCTGGCGTACTTGGATGGTGAAGGACTGACTTTGACACGTGAACAAAGCACCTCAACGCTTGGTGTGGCTTATGCCAAAAACGGCAGACACAGATGTGATGGTTCCACCGGATGACAGGTAATGCATACAGAGTGCCACTCGCTTCATCACGGAGGTAGTGCCTCGCCGACTTGGAAGCGGTCCATTGACTTCCTCCCATATGCCCTGAATGCGATCAACAATCTTAACAAAGGTGCCGAAGTTGCAGCGCAACATTCGAACGAACCAGCCGTCAACACAATTCTTCACCGCCTTCTCAAACTGATTGCTCCGTACTGAAAAACGCTGTTGAACAGGATGGGGAATCTCGCGGCCATCAGCACACGACATGTACGCTGCGACCGCTGCAGCGACAGCAGTGATCATTGTCACGACGACCAATCGGTCGTCCATTGCAAACTGAACCACCTCAAAACCAAAATCCAGTCCCAGAACCCCCTTTGGAGTGCTTCTGTGAACAGAACCAATATAAAGGGGTAGGTTTTTTTGCACCAATTAGAGGTAAGAATTCTGGAACCAAAACACATACTACTCTGGTCCACAAGAATTGCAACATTATTTATACTTGATTAATGTATATGAACATGTCAATATTTATATGGAGTTTTGTATGCAACCTCGAAACTGAATATCGACCCGGGAAAATAAAATTTAAATTGACATTTATATTACATCAACTTGATCTAGGGAATTCTGGTGGTCGATAGCATTCCTGTAGATGGCTGGACTACAATCAACATTATAAGTTGAGAGGTCATGGATCACAGCATCCTTTTTCATGTGTGGCAGCTTGTAGTTATTGCCACCACCGACTTCCATTGAACACTCCATAACCTTTTGCAAGGTTATAAAGGTTTTAGCCAGTGTAATCACTGGCAACTCAAAGAAAGCTTCTTGTACAGCATCAATTAACTCGTCAATTGACCGAGTTCTCTTTTGATGCTGCAGACATTGAATAGCGTTAAAAAAACCTAAATCTAACACATTGAAATCTGGGCTGTTTGGTGGCTGAGTTTCAATCTCGACGAAATCAAACCCATTAGCACGCAAAAATGCAGTTGTCAAACGCTTGTGGGGGCTCGCGTTGTCGTGCTGTAATAGCACGCCACGTTGGAGACAACCTCGTGGGAACTTGGTCTTGATGGCTGGCAGGACATTCTTGACAACAGAGTCAACATATGCCGCAGAATCCACATTGACGGTGGTCGTAATCATTGTTCCTCGAGGCCGATTTTTGCTGTTCCGGGCCGCTGGCAAACGTTGTACGAAGGGCCAAATGCCCAGCTTCCCATCGAACAAGCGCTTGGTGTGTGGGTCGTGACGTGGACGCGCGACGGCCGCAAGAAACATCACTTTCGTGATGAACCCTTTGGACTTTGTAGCGCGCAAAGCCAGCTCTTCATCGTCATACACATAAAAAGTTTTCTTGACCTTTGTCAAGAAGAACCATTTCTCGTCGAGATGTACGCGATTGTACAAGTTGTCAAAGAAATGGTTCCCTCTCGGCGAAGGTCGAAGAAACTTCAATGCAAATTGGAGGCGTTGAATCTTGTTCGTCGCTGTTAGCATGGGCTTGACATAACTCGAGCGTGCCTTGAGCTTTTTGGATTCCTTCATGTGTCGCAGGATTGTTGTTTTCGGAACGCCGCTTTGGGCGGACAGAGAGCGCAGGTTTTGTCTGTCTTCGTGATCAACATACTTGATTGCTGCTTCAATGGCTTCTGGTGAGCGTCGTCTTTGCTTGCCACAATTACCTAAAATATCGTACTTGTGAGAATTAATATCTATGGCAATGAATAATTTTGGTATAAATATTGATTTTAAGAGGTCATACCGTGCATTTTGGCGAGAACGTCGATCTCTGGATCACCCCGACTGAATGAGTGCTGCGCACGCGTCCACAGGCGATATATTGTTGTGCTGTGGCATTGCATACGATGGGCAACTTCCTTTATGGTTCCATACGGCAGCTTGTTGCTCACCGTTGCTCTCAAGAGCATTTGGTAGGCTTGGCGTCTCTCCACTGGCGAGAGGTTTCTTGCCAGGCTTACGCGCTCAGTGGATGGTTGTGTCTCATTCCAAGGTGAGCACGACATGTCCAGAAGCAAGAGGAACCACTGCACTTGTCGGTTAGCCGTAAAATTTAGCACTAAAGCTCTGGCGAAAAAAAGAGACCATGGCACAAGTGAGTCGACAACTTTGGCGGCTCATTTTTCGCGCCAGAGAACGAATTTGCACTATCAAAATACAACCAATTAAAGAGCAGATCTTGCGCTTTTCAGCGCACCAATCACATTTATCATATCTGTATTTTTAGAAAAATCCCGCCAATCCAAACACAAATGGTGCAATTCTTGTGGACCAGAGTAGTAACAACTTCATGGACCAGGGCCTAACAGTTAGTTGAGCGAATTCAATTTCAGCCAATCAGAATTACCTTCTGCAATATGATTGGCAATAATTGGCAATAATCGTTGCTTCGTTCTGTCGTTGTAAGTGAGTACGCCAAACCATTTCTTCGTCGCTCCATCGACACCACCAAAGAGCCAGCAATCTTCGTGCTGCGTGCGGCGACCATACTTTGACTTCTTCTTCAAAGAAGTTTTATCGATTTCGACGACAGATCCAACCCCTCCTATCTAATAAATCTCAAGAATGAATACAACCATGTATATAAAATGTTACAAGTATCTTAACAGTGCATGATCGCATTTCCTTGGAGCAAATCTTGCGACAATACTTGTACCATGTGCTCGTCGTCTTGGTGGAGGCTTCTAGGTCCTCCTTCACTGAGTGTGACGTCTTCCTTGTCGCCAATAGTAAAAGCAATGGATCAAGGACGCCATTGGCAACCGCGAACGAAAGAAACTCGTATTTTGTCGCACGCTGTGCTCCATGTTGCATGCCCTTCGGCAACGCCACCGTAGTACTGTAGGTCGTTGCTGAGGGTCATTTCGTCAGAACAAGAAGAACAAAGCATTTTATTACGCAATAGTCCAACCTAGCAGTCCAGTGTTAAGTGAGATTTATACAACGTCGATCATCGATACCTTCATGCTCCATGCTATCGCTGCTCGCTCGCTGCTCGTCGTCATCATAACGGCCTTGAACGTGATATCGGACAAGTCCGACAAGTCATACAGACTCTCCATGTCAGAGGAAAAGTTAAAATGACTTAGAAACTATTTCTGAATGAGATGCGGGGGCTTAAGAAAACGGTATTTACAAACTTTCGTATTAAAAATATTCGTGGATATCGTGAATTCGCTTGAAGCGGGGGACAAACTTCCTTTTGGCACCATCCGGTTACTATCCGTATGTTCCATCAGTGTTGGCGCCATACGGATAATAACCGGGTCGACTGTTCTGTTGTGGTCTTTGTATGTACGGATAATTATCCAGATACGAATGTATTTGAAATTGTTTTTAAAATAAGTGCACTTCAATTGAACCCCGTCAGCATTTTAAACACATTTTATACCGGATAAAATTATCCGGATTATACTAGTTGATTGAGATAGGTCAATCATCATCCGGATAATATTCGGATGACTGTCTCAAATTTGAGCCACAACTACAGTTTGTCCCCCGTTTCGAGCACATTCTACGGCCAAGCACAATGAAAAACATTTGAAGTTTGTATACCACTTCAATTCAACCCCCGTAAATGTGGGCCTGTCAGTGGTTTGCCACCACTTTGCAATTCACCACGGAGTGCCTAGATGTCTGTTGCCAAGTCATGAGCCGGCCACCTGCGCATGGCAAAATGCGTCGTTCAAGCCAACATTGCTATCGGTAAGCGTTTTTGTCCTGACGTTGATCATATTAATCTTATTTACAGGAAAAACTTTGTGCAGCGACACACGTCACGATAGCAGGAAAAACTATCGAGCCGCGCCGTCATCTCAGGAATGCTGAGATTTCAAGAAACACAAGCCTCAAGCGAAAGACAGCGAATGCTCAACATCTAGAGAGTGCACGTAATTGTAGGTAGAACTAAGACGCAGTGCAATCTTTTGTTCTCTTCTGTGGTGTTGTATGTGCAAGCATGATGTCGATTCCTGTCAATCAACCAGTATAATCCGGATAATTTTATCCGATATAAAATATGTTTAAATTGCTGACGGGGGTTCAATTGAAGTAGTGCCGGCCATGGAGATCTCTGCGATCGACTTGACTTGGTCTTGGCCATGTGAGGCTCTCAAATACAATAGACAAATTTTGCAAACAGGAATTCCTTGTGAATTTTTCTTTGTGACAAATCCAGAAGGAAATATAAGCTTAGAAATTCCTCTTGAAATTTTTTCACAAGGCAATATTTTCCCTTGTGAACTGTCCAATCAGATTGCATTTCGGTGGATGTCCCGAATAATCGATGACGGAGACATCACCCATGCGAGCGAATGCAAGGCTGCATTCCGCTTCAAGACATTATCTGATAGACCTCCAGGAGGAAGTCATTCACATACGTCTCTTCGATTCTCCACACGGCCAGATAGCTGCGCAATGGTTAGAAGTTTACAAAGACATGTAGTCCATTAATCGGGAGCGCATAGCCGACAGGGGATGCAGCATTAGGTTTTGCGATCTCCTCCTTGCACTCAAGCAGAACTCATTAACAGCTTGCTCGTGTATGCGTTCGATATCTAACGCATGCCTGAATGAGCGAAGCAGAGACAGAAACAAGAAGTAAGTCGTCTGTGTGCCAGATATATCTCCACCATGAATTTCCTGCTTGCAAAATTTGCTGTCACAAGAAATTTTCGGATTGATTGCAGAAAGAAACCTCACACGGAAATATCGTTTTGCAAAATTTGTCTAATGTTCATTCAAGGAAATTTCATGTTTAATATCCGGATAATTATTCGGATTTGGCAGCTTCTCAAAACAATTGCATTCGGGTATAAAACAACTGCACCATAGTTGTTTTTAAATAATTCCTCTCATCGACGGCCACGCCGAGTGCAATAGCTTAAGGATAGCCCATCCACCGTGGAACGACCAGAAATCCAAACGAGACCAGTCTCTATTAACAGAAATGTTGAACGTAATCCACTCCCTCGGGGTAAGCATGCCTGTAAAGTTTTGAAAGTTGGAACTTCAACATGCGACCGTCGCATTCAAAGTTGATTTGCTATTTCCTTTAAACTTTATATACTTTTATTTAAGATAAAATCTATATTATAGTTTTATGCAGTATACGCCAAAATCATGCTAAATACTTGGAACCTGCCATCAAAGGGGACGACGTATGCTCTCTTGACATGCTAACATATCTGCAAAGTCTAGTACATCACTCAGTTATTTCTCGGAGACGTTCACAAGTGGACCAAGCAAAGAACACAGTAAGGTGCATCGTGAGCAATATATTCTTGAGCAGGGTACGAAAATGGTAGCTGACAATCGCATAAATGATGACTTGCACTCTTCATCTTAATCTAGACCATTGATGGAGACGAAGCTTCTCGCCGATCAAACGCTAGTGCTCCGTAGCTTTTTGTATGTTCTCCATTCATAGATTTCCATTGTACTGCTGACTGCAACTTTTGATACCTCTGTTGTATTATAAATCCTCTATAATATGATATTATTCGCACCTCAAACTTCCATGTTATCGACAATATCACACCAAGGTTGTATTTTTTTAAATCTGACCAATCAAACATAAATTAGTTGTGAAAAATTGTATTTGATTGGTCGAAACTAGCTAAAAAGTCTGCATCATTGAGGTATTTGATGGGGTATTTATCACACTCAAGTGTGATCCACGGTGTGATTTCTCCTGCGAGTCATTTTGTATGGAAATCACACTTGTCGCACCACATACAAATATCATAAAAGGCTGTTTTAAGTCCATGCCACGCCTGTGAGATCCTAAACAACGGTAGTGCATTAGTCTAATGCGTCTATGACGTATGCTTTGTTTTCTCAGCTCAGGAGCGCCGCGCTTCGCGCGGCGCTGCCTTTTATCGTTTCCGCTTCTACCACAGAAATGCGGGCGTCTCAACCATAGAGTTCCTGATATTTTAACACTGCGATTGCTTTAATCATTTAGTTCAGACAGCATGTTCCTTTCCGTGTTGAAATACGGGGTTGTTCATCAGTTTAGAGAGAGCTGTATTAGGCGCAAGATTCGTAGTCAGCTCTGCTAGCGCTTGTTTAAAGGAAATACTCGTCATAAACACACGAAATTGTTGTTGTGTGCTAACCTTTCTTATTCTGGCCTAGTAATCTATCACAGCACTGATGTTTGTGAAGGACGTCGGAGCAGAAAGTCGGCTAAGATAATTCATTCTATTCTCCAAAAAATAGTGACCACACGACTTCATAGCCGCAAATTCTTGACAAAAACGATCCCCATGTGTGCATCATGTACTCTCTATGTGATGCAGCTCATTAGAAATCCAACAGAACGATATTCAAATAACTTCTTTCCATCTCAAGAGGGACTCGAGACTTTGGGAATGTTCTTAATTTTAACCAGTAGAAACTGGTGTGATCAACAGTGTGATATCTTGTCGAAACGGTCATGATTTGACGTAACATATTTTTTCTAGATAAAATTTCAAAATAGAATCTCTTGTGGGCACAGTCAATGTTCAAAAGAGTGATACCGCCATAAATTAATATTTTTGAAAATGATATATTTCAGTGACGATTTAACTGGTGGTGGCGATAGCAAGCCGTTGTTTATCTTGGCACGTCCTTGTCCTCGCGGCGTACACTTTGTGGTTTGCGATTGGGTGTGAAGTTTCGTTTTTGGCCGAGCTCCGAAGAGTAGCACAACAAGTACGAATGACGGCAATGGCTGACTAACGTGACCTCCATGCAAAATTCTCTTGTGATTCAATGCAGTTCAGCCAGTGTGTCTTCTGGGTTGGCAGTTCTTTGTGTCTGTGGTGCCGCGACCTACCATAGGTGGTTTGTGGCAAAGCGAGCCGCCGCTTACGCTACCGATCCAACGCACTTTCTGGCGCAAAGAAGAAAATTCTATAGGCAGACGATAGCCAACCGCGGGAGACAATGTGTTCAGGGTCTGATTGTCGAGGGATTTTTCGCCAAGCCGTGTGCGGCTCGAGTAGAAAAGACCGAGCGCAACAAGCCAGCACAACGCTCACCAATAAAGGAGGGCCGACAAGACGGCCGGGAGTGCACGAAAGCCTACAGCAGTATTTCATCGAGATCCCAACCATTTGAGGAAGCGAGCAGAGTGTGTGAACCATTCGAAGGGGAGAGGTAAAAACCATTTGAGGAAGCGAGCAGAGTGTGTGAACCATTCGAAGGGGGGGGGATAGGTTAAATGAAGAGCTTGCATGCGTGACTAGGGTAGAGAGAGAGGGGGAGTAGTCAAGAGCAAAACTTTCCAATTTAGCGTTGAATGAACCCTTAAGTTTGTGGCGTCCCGAGTGAAACAGTTTAAGCGCCAATAAGTTTGCGGGGGTTCCATGGCTCTGTCGAAACCCCGCACCGTCAATTGCCCTCGCCAACTCCAGCCAACGCTAGGCGCAGCTCGTGAGCAACCGAGCAACCAACCTCCTTGCCGGTTATCATTACCATCTCCCCCCTGCAGCGGTCAACTACTGTGGACTTTCAACCCATAGCAGCGCTTTCCCATTTCCTTGTTTCGCGTCTCGATCACATAAAATCTCCATGCGACCTCAAACCTTTCCACCACCCCTCTTTCTTGCGGCGAGAAGCTCGGACTTCACTGGTCTGACATGATATCACTATTTTCAAGGTTGACAATAATTGCATATTTTCCGGAAAAATATCCGTAAGTACGGTCGATGTCGACCTCTGTTGTTTAAACTATGGTATAGTAGAATGAAGTCAAAATATTGTCAGGACAATATTTCCTGAGCTGTGATAGGCTAAAAACATTTTTATATGATGAAACTTATAGTATACTTTATTCAAGTCAAAATGATAACCGACCATGTTTATGATCCCACAGTCAAGTATAGTTAATCATGATTGGCAGACGACGGGACGTTTTCTTAAATGTGATATCATAGTTTCTCCGGTCGGCAAAAGTGACAATAGTTGAAGTGCTGGGCTTGTATCCAACTTCTCTTTCACCAGATGCCCCACGTCGTTGCGGAAACACGTGGAGTTTGCGAGCAATTTGCAACTGTACAACCACGCAGTAACGACAAGAGAGTTGGAGGTCGATCACAATGTTCAAGGTTGAGAGTGCTCCAGATTCAAAAGTTGGCACATCGAAGTCTACATGGCGACTTGGTCAGTCATTTCAATTCGCATCTATGCTGAGTATGCAAATCTCTGACCAAGTCCCACAATGGCAGGAGAGGAAAGAATTTCAATCTTGAGTCGAGTCAAAGCATCAAACGTTGGCTTCGTAACGCTCTCTACTCCATCCACGTCTCGTGCTTGAGCATCCTTACACCTTGATATTCGCCAATAAAAGGACCATGACCTGGATGCCGTGCAGAGGATAGTGGATGGGTTGTGTTCTTGCCTATCACGCGGTCGATCACTGGCTAAAAATGGAGCCTACTGTCCGCCATTACAAGCAAATGGCACCTCCGATTGCCTGGTCGTGTATTGGGAATGCAGCGTCCCCGACTCTAGAGTGGCTCAGAAGAGCCGAGCAAATGAATGCAGCAGCCAGGAATAGACAGCCATGAAGAATAGAGCAAGCATTGGCATAGAAATGCCAGACATGAATAGTTTCAACTAGTACTCATGTTGATTGAGTGGTTGGTCGCCTCTGGCATCGGGACAATCACCTGAGAAAACTTCAAGCAGATGCAAACCGTCTTCAATCTTGGCTGTCAAACTTCCAACATGTGTGTTTGTCACGCCAAGCAAGCCTAGTCGCCACTCGGTCTTCACTTTGAAATTTCCTTTGCCGAGCGCAGCATGGCCTCCAAGATCGAAGACGCCGCTGTTCCAGTCACCCCGAACGATGTCGACTACGTCCAAAAGGATGCTGAAGGCCTCGATGTCGTCGACAAGTCACAACAAGAAGGCATGTCCATCCCCATGATGTTCTTGGTCTGCTGCCCCAAGATGGCCATGAACATGGCCTGGGCTGCTCAATGGGCCGCTCTCGGACCTCTCCTCCAAGTTCTCTTGAGTTACTCGTCCGTCCAAGGTGTGCAAATTGTCGGCCCTGTCTCCGGTCTCCTCGTCGCTCCCTTCATCGGTGTGCTTTCCGACGCTACCACCAGCAAGTACGGTCGCCGTAAGCCCTGGTTGTTCTGGGGTGCCGTCACCAGTATTATCTGCTGGGCTGTCATGATGAACGCAACGGATATCGGTAACTCCCTCGGTGACACTCCCGATGACCGCACATGGACGACTGTGTTTGTGGTCATTTGCTACGTGTGGATGGACATCACGTGCAACTTGACGCAAGTGCCAGTGGTGTTGTTGATTGCTGATTTGGCTGGCAACCGTCAAGTGACGGCTGCTTCGATCGGTCAAGGTTGGTCGATTGCTGGTTCGTTGGTCGTGTCTGGTTACATTTCGTTCTTCGGCCCCGCCCATCAGTCGATCAAGTCCTTCATGGGTATGTTGATGGTCATCATGTTCGTGTGCTGCATGAGCGTATGCTGGTTCGTCAAGGAAGAACAATACATCCCTGCTGTCAAGGTTGATACCAAGCAACAACTCAAGGATGCTTTCTCTGCCTTGTATGTTGGTCTGCGCAAGCTCCCCAAGGTCCTCGCTTTGTACTGCGTTATCTTTTTGCTCCTCCAATACGGCTACACTGCGTACAACGGCGCCAAGGGTCAATTCTTCGGTATCCGTGTCAAGGATGGTCTTGCCCCTGGGGCTGACACTTGCGGCACGAAAGATTACCCTGCTTGCACGGACCGACAAAAAGCGTACAACGATGGTGTCCAACTTGCCGGTGGTGTCACTGATACGATCTTCAACATCTTTGGCTGGATCTACTTGCTCTGCATGCCCTTCCTTGTGCGCAAGATCGGAGCCAAGTGGGTCATTGTGCTTTGCTGCGTCCCACAAGTGCTTTTGATCATCATGGCATTCTGCAAGGTTGTCATCGTGGACCAAATTATTGTCGTCTTGGTTTCGATCTCGCAACAAACCACCTTTGCCTTGCAATTGCCTATGATTGTGTTCCAAATCGGTTTGGCCCCTGACAACAACTTGGGTATGTACGCTGGTGCTTTCAACTCTGCCAATTGCGCTGGTCAATTCCTCAACTTTGCCTTGGCCACCCAATTGGTCAAGACCTCCATGACCTTTGCCTTGCCTGTGTTGGTCGGTGGTATCCTCAGTACGATTGCTTTGTTCGTGGCGATTTTCTTCCTCAAATTCGACATGAAGACCATGTGAATGCATTTTGTCAATCCAGTGTTTTGCATAATGTGAAATGTAATATTATGAGTCTATACTACAATACAAATGTAGTCTTGTTATATCGATCCATAAGCTTATTCAGGTTGTGTTGATAGACGGTCATGCTTCAGTGTATCAATTAGATCCCCTTGCAAATCTGGCTGGGCCAGTATAGCCCAAGTTTTGTTGGCGAAGGCGAGTCAAATTGTCAAGCCCTTCCTATGAAATATGCCCTTCGCACACAATTTCGACTCGGTCGATACTTGTTCGGAATCAGCAATGTTGGGCACTCTCATTCCAAAACACAAAACGTCTACACCTTTTTGCGTTTAAGTTAGATCATGTTTCGATTGATTTACTCTGTTCAAAAGAATTTAAGGTCAATGACATTTCAATAAACACAACAGCACTTCAATTAACAAATAACGTGTTCTGGAGCCGGTTTTCACTGAAACTTGAGGAAACAGTAAATGCACAACAAGTTGATCGTTTGGTTCCACAAAACACGTTTTGGCTGAAATGCTGGATGACTCGACGATAACACGTTGTGGAAAAAGAGCTCAGAGGCTTTTTTCAAGCTAGGGACAGGGTTGTTGCAGTGTTTTAGATGGACGTGAGGGGATCTCGAATTATTGCACTTTCCGTCAAGCAATGTCGTCCCAAGTCTACACTATCGACGATGCTGCGGATGACTTTCTTATGAACGCTGCGCTGGAGGTATTTCCAGTGATGCTTGACATACTACACCCTTTCAATCAAACTGGCAACATTTTCCATTCAAACCCACCACAATAAAAATATAGAGTTTGGCAGTGTGTAAGTTCGGCAAAGTTTCCAATCAATATGACTAATCTGCCATTCACTTCGACATTCCATGAGCTCCGCACGTGTCAAGCAGAGAAACGCAACGGCGGAGGAGAAGACACGCATCCTCGACGCCTTCAGGAGTGGTCAAGACTGGAAATCTGTCGCGGAACACAACGCAGTGTCGCTCAGAACTGCGCGACGAGTGATTACAAGTGGTCAAGTCACTCGTCTTCCACGTGGCGGTGCCCGAGCTTCACTGACGAAAGTAACGGCTGAAATTCTATCAGCTCTTGAGAGATACTTAGACGAAAACTGCCAATACACGCTGTCAACAATGAAGGAATTCATCGCACATGAATTTCCCGGCACAAAACTGTCGCTACAAACAATCAGCCGCCACCTCCTTGGCATGTTGTACACAGTTAAACAAGTCCGCGTCGAACCGGCGACGTGTAACAACGAAACAAACAAGCTAAAGCGAATGCACTTTGCCCAAAAACTTGTCCAGCATCAAGAAAACGGCGACTATATCGTCTATTTCGATGAAACGAACTTCAACATCTACTGCAGCCGATCACAAGGCCGAGCCAAGGAAGGACAGCGTGCGCGTATCATCCTCCCCCCATCCAAAGGGCCCAATCTGCAGATCCAATGCGCCGTGTCCGCTGAACAAGGGCTTGTGTGCTATTCACTTCGGCGTGGATCAATTCGTATGGAGCAGAATGCTGACTTTGTCGAGTCCATTTACCAAGCTGTCAAACGCACATCGACATGGCAAAATGATTTTGGCGGCAAGAAAATTGTTATTGTGCTGGATAATGCACCAGCACATTTTTTTCTAAACGGAGCAAAGGGTACCTCCACATGAGGACATGGTTGTGCTGCGACTTGGGCCCTATTCACCCATGCTCAATCCAATCGAAAGCTGCTTCAGTGTTCTGAAGTCGCGGATCAAATCTTACTTGGCTGTACGAACAAATTTGATGTTCGAAAGACGCGACTTCAGCTCCTTCCTTGAGAGCAGAATCAACCTGTTGGAAGAAGCGGCTCGTGAAAGCCTGTTGTGTATTACACAATCGTTAGTCATACGCGAGTCAATGTTTTGCCAACGCAATGTTGACAAGGCATTGAGGAATGAAGACATGGTGTACGGAAAGTAGGTTTCCAGTTTGAATGGAAAGGTGCCACATTGGTTTGGAAAATTTTGTATTTTTTTTATGTTTGTCACATCAATCTATTTTATATTGGCAGTTTGAATGGAAAATGTTGCCAGTTTGATCGTGAAAGGGTGTAGTACAGTGTTTGTGCTTCCAAACGCACAGAAACACTGAATGGACAAATCTGCTATCCTGCCATCGGGAATAACGGAAACGGATATCCAGTGTTTTGAAACAGCATTTTATCCAAACGGGGCCTAGGGGCTTTGGATAATCTCACTTCCATCAACTGCAATTTATAAAAAGTCAATGTCATTTAAAGAATGTCCACACCGACGATGTAAAAGACAACATCACTTCAAAAAAGTCAACAACACTTTATAGAACTTGCAACCTCTAACTCACACCACTCAGGGCGGGAAACAAATCCATCATTTCACTTTAATATCGGCTTCATAAAACACATTTGGAGCTTATTAAAATGGCCCAGGTAGAAAATATAACCAAAAATGAACCCTCGGAGGTAGAATATCTTTATCCGGCTTTTAATGATCTAATTTTTTTTGTCTGGTTTCCGTGAATTAACACAATATCATTCTATGCACCAAAGTCAGTTTGTCGATGGGGCGATGACGCTGGCTTGGTTTGGATCGTCTCTAAAATCTTCCTAACTCGCCTCTTGCATGTGAGGGTCACTCAAATTGCGCCAATGCTTAATTTGTACTAGTAGGTTGCAAGTTCTATAAAGAGTTGTTGACTTTTTTTGAAGTGATGTTGTCTTTTCCATGAATGGCGTGGACTTTCTTTAAATGAAATTGACTTTTTATAAATCCAGTTGACAGAAGTGAGACTCAATTGAAGTGCAGTTGTGTTTATTGAAATGTCATTGACCTTAAATTCTTTTGAACAGATTAAATCAATCGCAAAATGATCCAACTTAAACGCAAAAAGGTGTACTAGGGTATAATATTATTATTGATATTGGCATACATTGAAATCAAAGTCTATTTTCACCCTCTATGCATTTATACATTGCCGTGTGAGACTGGTCCCTGAGTATAGAATGCATTTATGAAGAAAATGAGTTCTACAGTTGTGCTCGACTTTTTGCACTACTCACTGTTCATAATTTATATAAGGTTATAAAGTTTAAAAGTATTTATAAAGTTTTCAAGTCATTTGCTTAAATTCACTACACATCCTCCGATGGACATTCATGCTCGAAGCCAAGCGACTGGAGGTGATCCATGAGCGACACTTCAGGTACTTTACGGGTGTGATTCCAACAATTGCTGATTGTAGTTGCAGAAACTTCAGACCATGCGTCAGTGGCCCATTTCATAGCTGTGAGGACATCAACTGCAAACAGCTTTTGGGATTGAAAATCTTGGCGCTCAGGTTCGCTGTCGATTATTTGGATCGCATGATCAATTTGACGTTTTTTGTAGAGCCTCTTGAAAGAAGCAATGATCCCTGCATCAAGAGGTTGTAGGCAACACGTTGTGTTGGGCGGGAGCAAAAGAACTCGAACATTGGTAAGATCGATGTCAACAGTTTTGTGGGATGATGCGTTGTCAATGAGTAGAAGAATTTTTCGATCTGCCGCCTTCATTTTGTCGTTCAAGTTTGTCATCCATTCGCAAAAGGTCGATATCGTCATCCAAGCTTTGCGGTTGCTGGTGTAGAGTAAACCCAAATCTTCTGCTGACATCCCACCAAAGCATCGAGGCTTCGCAGATCTCCCAATGAACGATAGGGGTAATTTGTCGGATCCATCTGAATTCATGGCAAGGACGATAGAAATGCGCCGTTTGTCCTTTTTTTGACCTTGCCGAGGTCTATTGGAGATCGTCGTCGAAGGTTGGAAATTAAAAAAAAGACCAGTCTCATCCATGTTGTAGATGTCGGATTTGGGGTACATTTGGGTTTCCATTTGCAGCATTTCACGTCCTTTTTCAATGACGTCTGGTGGGACCGAAGCGGATTCACCGTGAAGCCGATACATTTTGAGATTGTGTCGTCTTTGGAAGCCATAAAGCCAGCCTCTTGACACATTGCCGATACTGGTAAGATTCATTTCTTTTGCAAGTTTTTGAGCCTTTTCCATGATGACAGCTCCTGTTATACAGGCTTGCCTTTCATTTGCAGCGACAACCCATTCAGCGAGTTTTCGGTCGAGCTCGGGATGTCGTGGCTTGTACAAGTTGCATCTTTTGTTTGTGGCATCAGCGTCTATGTTGGCAGCCATGCATGGTCGCGTGTCTTGAACAATTCGTCGGATTGTTGTGATATTGAGCTCCATTCCAAAGTTTTCGTGACCCACTTGCGAATATCAGTCATGATAGGTCGCTCCACATCTTTGTAATGCTCTCTAATTTGATGTTTTTCCGATAAGGTCAGTCTCTTTTTGCTTCCTGGCATTGGGAATTCTCGAGGTTTGCGTTGAAAACAAAATTGCACACGCATTTGAATTTTCAAATCATAGCCAACTCACGAAGTGTCGTCATTGGCTGAATATGGCTGTGGATGGAGCACTGAGTGGACGTGCAGGAAACGCTCCATGTGGCTTGTTCCTGAGCGTGATCTTCGTTTGGTTCGCTTTCCGTACGATTCGAGAGTGAAGAATCCTGTTGACTACACGACAAGGTAAATTGCTGAGTGACATAGAAATAGAAACATCCAAAAACCTCTAGAACTTGTATTATAAATTTATGGAGGTATTTAGATTGAGTAGAGTGCAAAAAGTCGAGCACAACTGTATAGCCAAGGGACGATTCTGAAATGTGAAGTTTATGCGGACAGTTATCCGTACTTGTTTGTCAGATGTGATTTTTCAAAGCAGATAGACTTGAATGTCTATTACTTGGAGTTTCTCTGAATTCGAACAACCACCTCGAAGGAATCATTTGCAGTTTTGGACACAGTCCACGGTACATTTACGAGAAATCTGCGTTTGGAAAGATGCCTCTACATCTTTGTAAAAATACGCACATTGTGCAGAGTATTGAGATTAGCCAGTAACTCTAGTCTATTCTCAAGCCTAATCATAAGTTGTTCCATATGGCATAAGATACTGCAATAGAATAAAGGTCTTGTTCTAGATTTTGTCAAAGTGTTGTGATGCAATCCATGATAAACTTTTATGAGTTTCTAAAAATATATAGTGTTTTCTACATGCTGATCATGGCACTTGATACGGAAAATGAAAATGAAGCTTACAATTAAAATAGGAAATGACTACACTTTTTGCGACAACGCTGACTTGGTTTGGCTCTTTTCTCAAACCTTCCTTGCGATTAACATGTACCGAATATAATTCGCGTCCTGAATGTGAGGGTCACTCAAGTTGTGCAAATTACTTAATTTGTATGTTGCGACTTCTATAAAGTGTTGTTGACTTTTCTTAAAGTGATGTTGTCTTTTACATCGATAGTGTGGACTTCTTTAAATGACATTGACTTTTTATAAATGCAGTTGATGGAAGTGATATTTAATTGAAGTGCTGTTGTGTGTATTGAAATGTCATTGACCTTAAATTCGTTTGAACAGATTAAATCAATCGAAAAATGTTCTAACTTTAACGCAAAAAGGTGCATTCCCCCCCTAAAATTCTATTTTGAATTTCCGACACTTAGGGGCATGGCCGTGAGCTCCCACGATGACGCCCATAACGTTAGCACATTTGAAGTGTTTGCAGTAGTTAAGGGCTCTAAATGGCAGTTGATTTTGGAAAACCAGGGGAAATTGTATCAAAAATGAATTTTAGAGGGGTAATAGCCAAAACGTCATTCCTTAAAAAATAACAATATTTTACGAAATAAATGATGAATTCGCTCCGGTGAGCGCAATATTCTGGGCGAATGTCTGGTTTCGCTCACGCCGTCTAAATAGGATATCCTTGTTTTGTAAAATTATTTTTGACCAATTATATTCCTGGATTTGTCTCAAATAATGCTATATATCCGGGCGAAAAGTTTAAATAAATGAAAATAATAGCACTTAACTGGGGTTCCACCAACGTTCCACTATCCGGATAATTTGGCTATATCCGGTAAAAGCACACAATGTCATCAACATAAAGGCCAGAAACAATTCACTAGCTCAGTTCTCTCGTGAGCAAGGGCTTATGCATTCGAAATAACTAAATTGATGTTACTAGAAGATACATATCGAACTGCATATAAGGTAGCTCATGCGCACACCTGTAAAATCGCCATGAAAATCTACTTTTGTGCGTTCAGCTTGCGAGTATACTACTTAGTATTTTGCTAGGACGCAAGGAAACCACCATCTTTGGTTGATTCCTGTACAATTGTTATCCCTCGTGGAGCTGTTTCCTCCATGGCACACATAAATTTGCCCCATGAGGCAATCACTGCATGTTGCCTGACATAGGACTACATACATTTCTTTCAGGAATGACTGTCATGGTCGGATAATAATTTTATCCGGACATATGTTCCACCAAGTTCCACCCTCAATACAAGTTATATATTACACCGACTACATACTATACTTTTGTAGTGTAGAGTTGTGTCTCGATTTACCGGAGCCTTCGACTTTATTATATTCGAGTGGTGTTATTGATCACACAGGTATTGTGCTTTTGATACAAAATTGTGAGGAACGGTTTGAATCGACCGAGGTTTCGAATTGATTTCGAATTCTCTGATTGGCTAGAACTAAGAATTTAACATTAGTCAGCCAATCAGAATCGATCAGACACCTGACTCACGCAAAACACACACTGACACACACCACTTCAGTATGATGAAATCGATTTGAAAATGAATTCGCTTTTTGGTCAAAACCACAAATTTGGTTGAAAATATGACAAAATGAAAAATGATTTAGGGTGCGTCTGGCAAAATTTCAAAATCAATATGCCATTTGTGAAAAACTCTTGGAGATAAACAAGTTCATATTTTGACCTCAATTATTGAATTTGGCCTCAAAATGGCATTTTGGGCCCATTGATTGTAATATTTTCGGTTGCCAGACGGGCCCTTAACATAAACTATATACGCGACAAAAACCCGACAATTTTCGCCACTCTCATTGGCAAACCGACAGCTTAAACACTCATCATTGGCCGATGACACAAATTGAACACTGATTGGACGTTTTGTTTGTCGTGCGACGCTATATATACAAAAATGAATAGCTAACACATCGATGAATTCATTGGCAGTCAGTTTGCAATCTTCGCCTCACGTCACAATGGCTCAACGAGAAGACCACGCGCCGCCACATCTTCCAACGAAGCAAGTTATTCAAGACTCGTTCCATAGCGAGTCGACACGCAGGGGGTATGCGGTCTACCAGAGACAGTTTGAGCAGTTCTGCGCCAACCATAAGACGGATTGCACGCACACAACGCAACAGCGGTGGACTGCACTGACTTCTTTCACCATTTGCTCTGTCAAGGACGTAAAGCAAAGACAATTGATGATGCCAAAACAGCACTCGTGTCATACTTTAAATTGCTTGGAATCTCCCCAAATCCCGCTCAAGATGATGAATCAAAACGTTACGTGGTGGGTTTGCAAAAATACAACCGAAAGAACAATGTAGACGACGAGAAGAAAGCCCACCCTCTATCGGTCCACGAGCTGTCGATCATTATGAATGCGTTTGCAAACTGCCATCCCTTCCTTGGCGCTATGACTGTCTGCTGTTTTCCACCTGTTACCTTGATTGTTTCCGAATTGGCGAGGTTTTGTCGCTGAGGTGGAGTGATGTTTCGCGTGGAGAGAATAGTCTTGGAGACTACCTCTCTATAAGACTGCGATGGCACAAGAAAGCGTCCGTCGAACGCGACTGCCAATTGTACAATCTAATCGACGAGGCAACCTTCCCTTGTATGAAAGTTTGCGGAATTAATGACGACTATCTTTCTGCCGTACGAAACATGGCATCAACGTGTCTGACAACTCCTTTATCTTCCCAAATGTCGTATTCTTGCCGACTGGTGGTGTTAAAATTGATTGGAACAAATGTCTTGAACAAGGCAAGCTTCGTGCTGTCTTGCAAGAAATTGCGCAAAATATACCCAAGTTGCCAATTTCTATATCACTGCACAGTATGCGAAGAGGTGGGGCATTCTACCGTATCTTTGTTTCCCCCAAAGACGCTTTGATTTTCAAGAGCAGATGGCTTGGTGTCGTTGGGAAGATGCTAAAACATGCTGTGAATATCTTATTACTCATAGTATTAGCCGCCAGCAAGACCCTCGAAACTTATTGAGCGAGAAAGGAAATCAACTGTTTAAGGATCCTGATTCGAGCCATGCAAGTCGTATTGATGTGGACACTTTGTCTGATGCAATAGCCAAACGGCTCAAGGAGATCGGCACTCCATTACCGACAACCAAGAACACCCAACAGCCACGAGCACTGACCAAGAAACAAGGGCACTGGATGCATTCCTGGCAATCAAAAACATTCCAACTGCTCGCAACGGCCGAGAGGCTTGGGACCAATGGCACCATGCAAACCCAAAAGCTGGCTTGTTCTGTGCCTTGAAGGACTTCACTCCCGAAATGATCAAGCTCGACAGACGCAAGTACTCGGAACGACAAGTGTTGGGCGTGGCATTCAAAAACTTCCAATCCTACGACCAATTTGAAGCTGTTTATGAGGGGTACACCAATACTTACACCTGCTTGGTGCGTGAAGTTCGCAAGCGGAAACGTGAGAGCATCTTGTCGTAGTCACTTGTTCAACTCGAGAGAAATTGATGAATGAACGTTGCATAGTTTGCATTTCCAACTGGATTCTGTACTTGCAGGTTTTAACCAATCATAGCAATGTCGGTTTGTATTGTCGTGTTTGGTGGTGAAAAATCAACTACACAAGTCGCCAGACTTGGCCCAAGTTACGACGTGGAGTTGGCACTGCGGTCTTGCAACTCCTTGACACTAAGAAGCTATTCTGTCAACGTAATCGAGATGCAGTCCTTGACTCCCCACTGGAGTCGGCTCATAGCTTGGAATTCATGGATTTTTTGTGATAGAATTGCGCAAAGTGATTTACAGTCCATTTCCATCAGAGAGATTGGGAGTAACATCTTGAATCCACCTTGGTCAGTGCGTGGGGAGGACACACCAGTTACCTAGAGACGCTTTTCCTTATCGATGACATCTTGAAGCTGATTGAATGGCCCTTGCGATTTAGAGTGCGAACAACAAACTCTGTAGTTGACCACAATGAAAATAGACGTGTTGATTTAGGCAAGGTAAGTCTTGAGCAACGCAGAGGTCGAGCTGTTGAAGCCTTCGACAGCTGCAGCGTTCTTGCGCGAAGCCGAGAGCTGGTTGCGAACTTGAGTGGCAAGCACTTTGCCGAGCTCGACACCCCATTGATCAAAGCTGTTGATTCCCCAAATGGCGCCTTGCACGACCGTGCGATGTTCGTAGAGGGCAAGGAGTTGGCCACAGCTGAAGGCGTTCAAGTGGCCTTCAAACAAGAGGGAAACCGATGGACGGTTGCCAGGAAAAGCCTTGTGAGGCTTGAGGTGGTCAGGCACGTTGGTCAATTCGTCGACCGACTTGCCGTTGGCAAGTGCATCAGGTTGAGCGAAGAAGTTGGACATGAGTTCGTCGTGGTTGCTCACAGCTTCGCCTTCCAAGTCAACAGGAGATTGGGACTTGCAAAAGCCGATGAAGTCGCAAGGAACGACTCGGCCTTGGTGGATGAGTTGGTAAAAACTGTGTTGGCCATTCGTGCCAGGTTCGCCAAAGTTGATCTCACCAGCGGCGAATGGAAGCTCGACGCCTTCAAGAGTGACTCGCTTGCCGTTCGATTCCATGTCGACTTGTTGGATGTGGGCAGCGAAACGCAAGAGCGCTTGGGCGTATGGCAAGAGAGCCTAGAGAAAATATTAGAAAATGACGCACGGGTATTCACAATCATACCCGAGTGGCATGGCCCAAGAAGGACGAGTTCCACACGCCAAGGAGACCGAGCAAGACGGGCAAGTTGGAGCGGAGAGGAGCAGTCAACAAGTGCTGGTCAATGTCATGAGCACCGGCCAAAAACGAGTCGGTGATGTCAGAACCATAATGAAGAGCCAAAGGAACGATGCCCACAGCACTGCAGACACTGTAGCGACCTCCAACCCAGTCCCAGAAACCGAAGACGTTTTCAGGGGCAATACCAAAAGCTTCAGCTTTGGGGACAGCGGCACTGACGGCAATCATGTGGTGGCGAATGGCGTCAGCGCTGCTCACACCCTTGGCGGCGAGCGATTTCACGATCCAGTCACGAAGGGTGCGAGCGTTAAGCATGGTTTCAGCCGTGGTGAAGGTCTTGGAAACAATAACGACCAAGGTGGTTTCAGGGTCAAGGCCTTCAATGGCACGAGCAGCATCGACAGGGTCAACGTTGGCAAGGAAACGCAAGGAGCGGCCAGCAGCAGCAGCCTTGGCCACTGGTTCATGCTTCAACGCTTCAAAGACAAATTCAGGACCAAGGTAGCTTCCACCAATGCCAATGGAGATGACGTTTGTGAGGAGTTTGCCAGTGGCACCAGCATGGGCGCCAGATCGGACCTTGTCGGAGAATGCACGAATGTTGCGGAGAACATGGTGCACATCATCGACAACGTTCACACCATCCACGTACAATGGCTTGTTGGCAGGGGAGCGGAGCGCAATGTGCATGACGGCACGGTCTTCAGTCGTGTTAATATGTTTGCCAGCAGCCATGTCTGCGAGTTTCTGGCGCAAGTTGGCAGCATCGGCCAAATCAAAGAGCATGTCGAGGGTTTGCGTCGTTGCGTTTTGACGCGAATAATCAAGATGAATGGCGTTAAACGACGCGGTCATGGCAGCATTTCGCGCTTCGTCTTTGAGGAGCGTCTTCAAATGCGTCGTTTCTTTGATTTCCTTGGCATGCGCAGCCAAACGTTGCCACTGTGCCGTGTTGTTGATGGTCATCTTGAGCCCGCCCTTGAAATTGAAAAATGAATCTGACGTCAAAGATTGACGTCCACGGACATATTATCTTTTAGAGGTTTTCGTCGAACTAGGACATTTTTATACTCAACTCAAGCTTTTAACAATTTATTATTATAGGATAGACCTGCAAACTCTACAATAACTTATAACAATTTATTAATTTATACAGTATAATGGTTTTGATTGGTTGATTGTGTTGTGTGTTCAAACTGCGACATGGATCGCGCCTGTGCGCCGCAGAGTTTCTTTGCGACGGTGCCGGAACGAAGAGGAGCAAGATTCTCTCCGCTGCGTGGGTCTGTACGAAGCAACTGCGGACATGAGTTGACTGTCGTTGAAAAATGAATTTTTTGTATGAGTTGCATTTTTTACAAGTTCGCAACAGGAAGTGTGTCTATTTCCAGCCGCGTAGTAATGTCCTCTTCTTGTCCGACACGTCGTTGGCGGCAACAACTGATGGAACGACATCTTTCGTCGGGAGCTCAACGACACAATTCTTGACCTTGTCTTGGAGTAATTGTATCACGCCAGCGTCGTCTCGTGCCTTTTCGTCTGCGATCCGCATCATCTCCTCCATGGAGGCAATCGAAGCTTCCAGCTTGGCAATTGTCCGACTACAACATGTCCATCAATGTCATTGACAAGAAATCGCCAAGAGATTTACCTCGACTCGTCTGTCTTGACTTTAAACTGTTTGCGTTCAGCCTCCAGGCGCTGCACCAAGTCTGTGTTTTGTTTCTATAGGACGACATTTTCATATTTGCGTAAAGCACAGAATTACGCACCAGCTGCGCCAAAATGGCTTGGTCTTTGGGATGGACGTGGCGTGGCAGTGGCGCCAAACGTGGAAAGCGAGTCAAGTCGACATGAAGCGATTGCAAAAAGGGCTCTTCGACGGGCGACTCTTTCGAAAATGGGGGAGTTCTTGTGTGCATGGGATGCACTTGGGCTGTTGGTGTGGAATCTTCCTGCAAAAAATCAAGCGCGCGTTGCCGTTGTTGCCACAGGCGACCTAGAAATGCAATTATGAAGACGTATTGAAGTGGGTAAAGCCTACTCTCGGCGTCGTGTAATGCCATTTCTGCATTGCATTGTTGGGCGTGGCATACTCGAACCAAAAGCTCCATGTCGTCATCAAGAAGAGTGTCGTGAAGTTCTGCTTGAGCAACAGACAATTGCTGCTCGATGCGTGTACGAAGAAGTTGGCGAAGTGAAACTATGGCTCCAACAATGCTTTCATCACGTTCAGTTGTCGGCCCCAAGGGAACAAGGGCCTTGATGTCTCGAGTATAAAGTCTCTCTAGTGCTTGTAGTTCACCAAGACACTTCTGCCGTATTCGAATCTTTTCGTGGTTCCATGAGAGGGTTTGCTTGACCATTTTCTTCCATACTTGATCAAACTGATCTTGTCTCTGGCGTTGGCGCTGAGCCATTTCGTATCGAATGGTCCGAAGCCGTAGCTCCATTCCTTCCTTCTCAGCAGCAGCCATGAGCTGTCGCTCAGAAGCCTCTTGATGCTGGCATTGTGTTCGTGTCTCAATTTCATGCTCCTTGAGAGCTATCAGCTGCATGTCCCTTTCGAAGTTAAGCTGTGCGATGTCGCATGCGCGCATGTGGTGGCTCTGCACGTCTTCAAGACTGAGCTGAATTTGGGTAACTTGGATCCGCCACCGGTCCTGACAATTGTGGAGATGCACCTGAAATGCTGCTTCTTGTTCGGCTGCCTCGAGCTGAAGTGTTTTACAGGCCTCGGTAAAGTTACCATCGAGTGTTTCGATGGCTTCTTGCCGCCAGGTTTCGTCTTGAATGTCCAAGACTCGCTGAGCTGCAGTCTTTTCATTTTGCAATTTTTCCCGCCATATTTTAAGCTGAATTTTCAAAGTGCCTTCCAGAGCCTTTCGGTCATTTTCAAGGGCAACGCGTTGTGTTGCATGAGCTTCTTCAAGCATGACAAGCATTCGCTGCCGATTTTCCTCGTCGGCTGCTGCTCTAGCTCGATACATTTCTTCTGTTTCTTGCCACTTATCGTCGATAGCCTTGATAGCGTCATCAAAAAATGCTTGTTGGTTTGCCCCGAGGCGTTGAGCTGCCATTCGCAGTTCATCCCTTGAGCTATTTTTCCGATTTTCATCATCCCTAGCAAGCTGCTCATAGTGTGCTAGTTGCTCTTGAATTTGCTGCATAATTCTACAGAACTTTGAGACATACATCCACGGCTCTCTGACTAACCTGGCATGGTCAGCTTCAAGACTGAGGATTTTCGCCATCTCTGTGGATATTACATCTTCTTTTTGCATGTGCAGCGTTGTTAAGTTTTCAGTCCATGCCTCTTGAATGTTGCGTAGCCCGATCTCATGGTGCCTTGTTTCGTCTTCCGTCTGTCGTTGCAAGGCTTGAATGCGTGTTTGCAATTCTCTCTCTCGGAAATCCAATTCGAGCTGAATATTGCTCCATTGGCTTTCCACAGAGTCTTCAGCTTCAAGATGCTCACGAGACGACTGCTCTTCAAAAGCCATACACCAACGAGCATGCGCTTCTTCTGCACGAATAAGCGCAAATTTGGCAAGCTTATGCTCTTCTTGATGTCGAGCTTCCAATTCAATCACAGAGGCCGCCGCCAGAGCTTCTTGATTAGTGCACTGTATTTGAACTTCTTGCCTCACCCATTCCTGTTTTCGGAGGCTGTCCTCAACTTCCTGCATCCACCGTTCTTCCATCTAATTCAGATTAGTCGTCAGGAATGCTATGGAATCGATTGCTACCTGTCCACGAAGCAGTCGGTAGTCTCGCATAATTTGTTCGTGGTGGTTTTGGATGTCCATGCAAGTAGTTTCATGAGCAAAGGCTATTTCTTGCAAGTTGGTTTGATACTTAGCAACTTGTTCTTCTTGGTGCCTTCGCATTTGGAGCTGTGCAGCTTCAATTGCTTTTAGCTTGCAGTCGTGATTTCGCTGCCACGCCTCGACGTGCGATTGGTGCTGCAGCGTCAGTTTGTTTATTCTCTCGAACTTTGCGCTTGCAAGTTCTTCCTGAGCTAATAGGACTTGCTCGATCTCTTCTTGTCCACGCTCAAGCACATGAGCCATTCGCTCTGCATGAACTTGACTTGCTTTTTTGTGCTTTTCAACTTCGAGTTGCTCAATGGAGCTGAATTCTTTTCGCACGCTGGATAGTCGTTCATCCAGCTCAATCTGCTTGGCGTCATACTGTTCGCGATATGAGTCCACCACAGAAGACTCGCTCGATTGGGGCATATTTAGTTGAACCGCTCTTAGTGCAGCAAGTTTTGCCGCTTGGCGAGCTTCCACATCTTCAATTTCCATTCCAAACGAGGCTCGTTTCTCCTCAAGACGAACTTGCGCAGTAATTCGCTTAGTTTCAAGAGTGGATCCCAGAGTCTGCACCTCTTCATGCCTTTTGGCTTGTTGCGACTCAAAAGCTGCTCTTAAATCACGTAGAATATTTTTGTGGCACTCCTCCATTCTTTGAAGTCGTTGGAGATACTCAGCTTCCAGTTGGTCAAGCTTCGCATTCCATTGACGTATTCGTTCTGCAATGACTGCGTCTTGTTTTGTCAAGGTGCTTTCAGTTTCCAAAATTTCCTGTTGGACATGCTGAATTTGAGCAGCATGACGCTGCACCAATTGTTTCATGAACCTCACGTGTTGCACAGATTCGTTTGAAGCAGCTGCGTCTATCGCCTTTAGAGACTGCTCCCAAGAAACTTGCCTTGCTGCCATGGCTTGGGCATGCTCGTTCTTGGCTGTCTCTTGTTGTTGTTCTATCAGCTCGATGTTTGTTAGATGCTTATCAACAGCATCAGCCATGCAATTTTGTAGCGATGTGCATGTTAGCATGCACTGTGCCCACCGCTCTTCGTGGGTCATTTGTGATACTTCGAGCTCTTCGCGCAGTCTTTCGCGTTTGTCTTCATGTTGACGGTAGATCTGCTGCATAGCTTCCTCGTGCTCGGTATGAAGCGTCATCAAATCGATCTGCTTCTGCTCATTCCAGGCAGCTTGCTCTGCGTGACGCTCATGGAGAATTGTTTCCATTGAACGGACGAACGCTTCTGTTTCATGAAGAAATTTTTCTTCCTGGGCCATGAGTTGCATTTCCAAATCATACAGTCTGATGGCAACAGCATCTTGCTGATCACGCAATTCTTTTGCATGCATGGCCCGTGTCTCACACAGAACCATTTCTGCCTCCGCCACAAGAGATGCACACTTCGATTCCCATTCCGCCAACTTGAGTTTTGCCTTATCCTCTTCAAGTGCCGCTTGGACACTCATGGAAGTCAACTCTTGTATATGGCTTGAGCATACTTGCTCGATCTTCTTGAGCCAAGTCTGTTGAGTTTCCATGTGGCTTTGCTTGACAGCATCAATGTTTGCAGCCATTGTTGCCTCGAGTTTTGACATTGATTCACGGTGAAGAGACTGCGCGGTAGACAGTCGTGCCACCTGTGTGGTCACAAGGTCTTCATGTCGCTCTGTCTGGCTCTGAAATGATGCTTCGAATGTATTTTTTTCTTGATTGCATTGCTCGTTCAGTGTGCTACACAAAGACGCAAATCTGGCCTCCAGATCTACGATAAAATGAGGAAAGTCAATTGTAACTGAAGCTGTACGAGCAACAACTTTAGCAGCTGATGTGAGCTGAAGTGTTTGTGTTTGCGACCATAAGGCAATTTGCTGCTTGCAGTCGGAGCTGAGCTCCTGAAATAGCCATGCGAGAGATTTTGATGTATCAGGACGAGAATTCCATAAGGCTTGAAGTGCCAATGCTTGGTTTTCGATGGCGAGTATACTTTCTTGCAATGACGTGAGGGGAACATTGTCCTGAGTGAACAGTTAGACACATCACAATTTCCATGAGTCACCGAAGAATTTTTTCCCAAGAGCGAGTTGAGGAGTTGTTGCACGCGAATTAGTTTATCGTTTATCGCTGTGTCGTAAGCGATTGCGTCGAGGGTGAGAGTTGGGATAGGTACGCCTCTCTTGAGTTGTTTATCCTTTTTCTTCAAGAGAACTTTTAGTTTAGCAATTTTACGTTCTAGGACGAATTTGTCCTATTCAAATGAGATCGCAAGACTCAGAAACTTTCCCTTACATTTTCATCGAACTGAATTCCACTGTCAAATGTGTATTGTGTTGATGCTGTTGAATGGAAATAATCTGTCTGGGTTTGGGCATGCATTTCATCACCAGAGGGTTCTAGGCCTAAGAAATCATTAACGACATGCTTCGTTGTTTGCTACCGTTCTCTCCTCGTTTCGGGGGATATTTTTCCAGTTCATTTGTCGTCTGTACCATCTGCTCGATCCCAGTTTGAGGCTCACAATATTCCATTTCACACTGGGTCCCCACATGGATTCCAATCTGTTTTGATTGTTCATCCATTGAGTATTTGACTTGGGATATTATGCCGTCATACGTGTGAGGCTCAGACTGAGCAAAAGCGTGCATGTTTGAAAGCTCCTTCTCCACTAATCGTTTAATCATTTCAAAATATCCAGCGCTTATGGACCGACCTCGTGCGTCATCACACAAATTGTTGATGTTGTCCTCTAAATCGCCCTTGAAAGAAGAATATAGATAAATCGAACCTGAATTGTGCCATTTCTGAGGAAGGAGTAGTTCGAGTAACTCATTGTGGGCAAAATTCCAGTCGATTCTGCTTGGATTTGGAGACTGTCCGACGTGCGGCATGTCAAAGCGAAACACGTGATGAGAACCCAAGACAAGTCGAGCTCCATGGTCTATCTGAGTAGCTTGACTGATTTCTTTTCCATTCAAAAAAACAGGAGCTGACGCTGCTGGTCGGATACTGACAAGACCATTTGTGCAGTGAATAACACCATGCAGTGGGAGCACGTCATGCCCGAGAAGTAGTATATCGGGGACAAGATCTCTATCTCCTGAACCAAGAGTGGTTATGCCTTCCTCTAGACAGTATAGAACTCTTTCAGTAAACCTGGGATCCTAAACGCATTTTACACCGAGTTGGCAAATATATACTTACTTGGTTCAGATTCACCAGATGCGGCACAGACACATTCAAGCAGATAGAAGTCGAAGCTGCCGAATTATCATCTTCAGGATGTACTTGACAAAAAATATCTTCTTCAACTCGATATCGGTTTTGTTGAGCAATTCGTAATTGTTGTCGCAGCGAAGTTAATTCCATGCGAAGGTGTAGTGAGACGTCGTTTTCTTCGGATGGGGAAGTTGAAGTCTGATCGTAATGAGTTTACTGCCATGAGAAGTCATACCATAGATTGTAGGGGCTGGGCAAGTGCAAGCTTTGCTCGCTCGACGTATTTGAGTGTGCTGAGAGTCTCATCGTAATGTATGCAGCACGGGCTAATGGCAGCAAGCATGATTAATCTTGAGGAGCCAGACAAGCTATCTTTCAGTAGCCGCGTGAGTATGGAATTCCTATACTGCACAAATGCAGCTCCCCTGAAAAACACGTATTGATTTCGGTCTATATCATCAGTACTTACGGGGTTTGTGCATTTGTTGCGAGAGCGTTAATAACGTCACCCAGGGCACTAAGTGATTTATTGATACTCGCTGCCTCCCGAAGGCGGTCCCCTGATGCAAATTCAGTGCGTTCGCTTCCTGCAAGATCCACAAGGCTAAGTTTTGTAGGATTGCTGGCTCCTGGCCAGTGCAAGCTCAGGGTAAGAATAGCGTGCGATCTCGAAGAAACTTGATTCATATGTGTGGATGCAACTGTTCGAGTTTTACTTCCTTCTGCCAGCAAATACTCGATATCGTGGGAACTTGTCACAACGAGGTTGGAGACATGTTCGACGTGAGTGCCCTTTTCAGGATGCTCTCGCACCTTGAGTGATTCCTAAAAACGATGAGTACAAGATTCAAGAGTTGCAAACACCTTGGCTTGTGGATTGAGGAGGTCGTAGACGCGATCATTGTATATCTCTACAAAGGTCATCTTGACAGTACATCGCGGACGATCATCTGTGGGATAATTTGACTGCGCCATTGTCGAAAAGAGTTCATGGCAAATGCGAGGAATAAGACCACGATGTTGGTTGCTTTTGTGCTTGCCCATCATGGTGAACGATTTACCAGCACCTGTCTGACCGTACGCAAAGAGTGAGCAATGCCGTTTTTTCCATGCGGTGGTCAGCATTTGGGTTCCAATCGTGTCAAAAATACATTGCTGGTCGGCGTACTGAGGATGGTCAGGGTGATAGCTCCAAAAGCTATGGTCGTATGTGAACGTTTGCCGCCACACTTTTGCTTTTGCCTCTTGGGAAAGTGATGGGCGTTTGGCTGGACTGGACAGTTTGGATGGGCTGCTGGTTGCATTCTTCAAACTCGAAGACGTATGATGGGTAGGACTTAGGCCAGCAGGATCTGTAATTGTCGTTCGATTGCCCTGCATTGATACAACAAGGCGGCATCCTGCATTTTTCTCGTCGTCCGACATCGGCCGAACTCGGAGGGCGGTCACGACAGCACTCTCCTCCTCAGAGACTTCTCCCATCATCATTTCACCGTCGATCCGCGTCAATCCAAGCGAGATATGCCAGTCTACCTGAGGAAATGATAATGATACTTCCAAGATTCCATGGACAGGTTGCGCGCCAAAAGGAAACAGCGGCAGTTGAACTCCGAAACGTCGGGATAATCCGGATAATATGTCCGGATAATTTCTGAGATCTTTCAATATTATCCGGCTATTCTTGAAATTATCCGGACATATTTGAAAGATAAATTTTGCGATCATGGCCCGAGTCCTCCTCTTTGCATGCACAAGCAACACATGCCGGTCGCCAATGGCCGAAGCGATGGCAAAGAAATGGTTTCAAGAAGAGATGCCGGAAGTTCCGATCCAGATTGGTTCGATTGCGCTCTCCAGCGAATTTGAACCGCCAGGCAGCCCGGCTTCGGCATTTGCTGTCACTGCAATGGCAAGACGAGGATTGGATCTCACATCTCATCGGTCTCGCCTTGCAAACACAGACATCGTAGATGAAGTAGATGCAATTGTTTGTGTTACGGCGCGACACGAACGCATGCTTCGCGAGATGTTTCCACAATTGAGAGCCCGCGTTCTTGTGTTTCCAACTGACATTGCTGATCCATGGCATCAAGACGAACCCGTGTACGAAGCTTGTGCGACACAGCTCTGGTCAGGTCTCAAAATTCTATTGCCCACGCTTAAACTATAAATGCTCAAAACATTGGAGCGCCATCGACAAGACGGCATCATCACTTTGACTGACGACCAGTGTTTGAGGAGGAATCCCTCGACCTTGATACCGTTCGCCATCCGTGGCAATGCATTGCTGATACGGCATCTCCACGACCCACCCATTCGGTAGCTGGACCTGCATTACGTCAGATAGTTTCCCAGCGGTAGGTGCGCCGACAAAGACTGTTCGTCGACGTGATTGCAGAGCCAAAAGAAGCAATTCCGCAGTTCTACGAACAAGCAATTATAATCTGTGTTGCAAACGAAGCATTACCCAGCAGTTTCAGGACCTTGGAGAACAACAAGAGGTCCATCATAACGCTCTGAGGACGATGGAACGGTGAATGTGCGTCGGCGGACTTGTCCCCATGATTTCATTTCTTCTTCGATGGAAAAAGCTGGAGTCTTCGGAGGTTGGAAACATGCTGCGGCGGTCAGCGCCGACAGATGACTGCCGCCACCGCAATTCCACCTCAAGTCTAGGATAAGTCCTTGGAGTCCAAGCGTTCGACTGTGATGGAGAAGAGCATGAAGAGCCCATCGCATGGTTTCCAAGTCGTACATTTCAGGTACCTAAAGGCAGTCAAGCATTGAGAAGGGTTTACTTGGCAAACTGCACCTGTTGTTGCGAAGAGGGCGAAGCGAAATAGTCGAGGGGAAACGAAAGCTCGACAAAGCCGGCTAATGTACTCAAGTTGAGATAGCCGATGGATGGGTTGAGGAGGCCCCAGACCAAGCGGTTCGCCACAACTTGTAAGGGAGGGTTGGGAAAATGGACTTCCAGCGCTGCAATTCGTGCTTGCAAAGACGGAGCATCTGGAATCGCAGGAGCAACACCAGAGGCAGTTGGATGGAGCAAGCGAACTGACGGATCTCCAAGCAGCGCCATACTGTCGTGTATCGCAGTCCAGAGATCTTCTTGACTCGTTGACGCTTCGATCTTGTCGCCGTAGATTGAGTGGACGAGGGACCAATTGCATGATGTGGCATCAGTCAAGACATAGTACCGATCGATGGCTCCCCAAAACGCGTCGAAGTTGAAACGTGCATGATGAGTCGATGTGAGGGTTGTGAGCATGTGGTAGAAATGCCGCCACACACTCCGCAAGCACAAGCTCCATAGAGTCAAGCAAATGACGCACACGCCCCCAACGAGTGGCATGTGTCGTCTAAGCTGACTGACGGGTCGAATGAGCATCGCTTCCACACATTGTAGTGGGTAGAGGAAGCAAGCGTGGAGCCATCCCCTAGAGAGAATTTAAGAAAGATCGGCAAAGAGACACTCACCGGCGCGTGGTTTGAAACGGAGGGACTAAGAGCACGACGACATTCCGCACAAAGTCATCCATGACCCGTGCCGCCGCTTCTTCAACTTCAGCGAACCTTTCCGCAGGTCGAAGCATATGGATGCAATTCAGATGGGAAATTCCAACACTGGCTGACAAAACTCACCAAAAAAACATTTTTTTCATGAAAAGATGTCGATAAAACTGCGAAAAAACCTTTAAAAATCCCAAAAATTCAAAATAACCTTCAATATATTACACTATTTACGAAATACACTATATTAAAGATTAAAGTATAGTGTAAAAAGATGATGATTTTTTAACTACATAAATAATTCATTCATATTGAAAAGTTCGTCGAGCTTTGACTAAAGCAAGTGTCCTTGCTATAATTTTCCAGTTGCAGTCTTCTCTACTGGTAGTTGCTCTCTGATAACTGAAAAGCTAATGGGATATTATGAATTTTATGACAATTGTGATAAATATTTTTGGAATACTTGAAAATAAATGAATTTCCATGAATAAAGTCAAGTTGAAGCTTGGAAATGACAAACTCATCATCGTGGATGTCGGTCAGTCGCCCCATGAAAGAAAACCGTGAAGTACAACGATCAAGATGGCAGGAAGAAGTACACTGCAGGGAATTTTTCGCACTGCATTGAGAAAAGATTGGGCTCCTTCTTTCCAAGCCAACAACCTGAAGTTCCTCACAAACCATTCTTTCGAACGGACTACGAATTGACTACGACTGCTGGAGGCCATACAACTGAACTAATGCTTCTGGGCGATGTGGACAGCCCCGAAACATCTCAAAGGCTTCCATGGGATGATAACTTCCAAGCAATGCGAGAATGGTGTCACGAAATTTGCGACCGATAGCTGGCCATTTGTCTCAATTTGAGTCATCAAAGGCTGCAAAGACGTCTGCTGAGATCATCTCAACCCATTTGTACCAACATCAAGATCTTAAAACCTTCACTTGGGCGGGTCTTACGCATAGTAAACTGCCACCATGGCGTTCCCATCAAAAGCATGAGGAAATGAGCATAAATGTTGATCCCCTGGAATTGGCGGAAGGACACAATACCTACGAAGTCAGTTCAACAATTGCAAGTCCGAAGTGGTGAACCTTTGTTGTGTGATGGAGGTAAGCCATCTCCATCCGCACACAGACATGTCCCTCGGGTGACAGTCGAGTGTCGTGCTCCTGTGTCAAGATGCAGTTGATTGGTGTTGTGTATTGCATAGTCAGTCTGAGTGACTGCGATCTGGCGACTGGTTGGCCCAAAGGTTGCGCCTGTTCAAGGCGACTCTTCGGCCAAGGACCAAGTCCAAGATCGGCAGATTTGGTTTTACCGTGTTAAGTTAATCGATTGCATTTGACAGGAAGGCGGCACTCCCCTATTGGTGTGTTCGATAAACTTTCGCGGGTTACCTCTCCACAAGTATACTTTAGCGATGAGACGCAGAAGCCAACTGCCTCTTCGCAAACGGAAGCCCTATTGGAAGCCATTTTCCAAAAAGCGAAGAAGCAGAAAGATGAGCGTCCAATAAGCTGCGACGGCTGAGAAGTCGCAAACCAAGGCACAAGCAGAAGCGGGGTCGCCAGCGGTCCAGGAAGTGGACCCTGGTAGTGCCGATGAGACAAAGGATGACGACGCGGTGGCCACGGAAGCACCAACTGCAACAAGCCAAGCGTCGGAACGAAGCCGAAGCCCAAGTTGGGGACCTCAGTCAGCGACGATGACGAGCGTACAACGCGAACTGTTCCAACGGCTGGCAAACGACGTGCCGCATGACACGAAGGAGCCGAAGGATCTCATGTATGACGAGTACGCCATAATCCACCACAAGGTCGTGCTATACGAAGCAGCAAAGGCGCGCTATCAGATCCCCGACAAGCCGCACCCACCGGGTATCCGATACATGGACACCGAGTCGATGGAAAGGAACGAAGAATGTGACGACCCTTTTTTCGTCGACGACGACGAACTTCATGCTACGAAGAAAAAGGTCGGCCAGATGGAGAACAAGATGCTCGGCATCAAGAAGATCAAGATCACGAAAACGCAGCGCAAGAAGATCGAGGAAGAAACCATCGCCGCGAACAAACGCCGTGAAGTGGAAATCGAGGAACAGCGCCAACGCGGACACGATATCCAGCGCCCTCAAGTTGACGCACAGCGCGCACAAGAAATCGAAGATGCGTGGACAAAAGGCGTGCCGCCGTCCAACCATCCCATCCCGGGCGGTGGATGGGGACATATTGCGGACGGAAGACAAGACCGATCTCCTCGACCTGAGCGATCCCCGCGACGTGAATTATCCCCAAGACGTGATCGATCCCCGCGACGAGAACGATCTCCACGACATGACCGACTTCCAAGACGCGAAAGATCCCCTAGACGCGACCGCTCGATGCCGCGACGAAGATCTCCACCACGTGGACGATCTCGGAGCAGATCGCCAGTGCGACGCGCCAGACAGGAGCAACCATCTGGTGGCGGCATCAAGTTTCTCTCCAGCCAAATCAAGGCGCCAGAAATCGAAAGTTTCGACCGTGATCATCTGGTGGCATGGCTCAAGAAGCGCATCAAGTATGAAGGCGAAGTACGTTCTGCGGCAACGGAACATGGGATGGCATGGCAAGCTTACACGAAGAAATGGATGGATTCCATCTCGCGTAGCCTGCTCGAGGTGCTTTGCAAGATCAAGTTGAAGATCGACGTGCGCGATCTCACGGAAGACTGATTCCAGCAATACATCCGGAATATTGTGGAAACGAGACCGTCGTTGAAGCGCGCTACCGAATGCGAGATCAAGAAGGCCCTAAGCGAAGTGCTCATGAAGACGAAGGGAGATGTGAACTCTCGATTATTGGATTTTATGGACCAACTCTACACTGCGATTCAAGACAATTGCCTACAACGGTCTATGGAAGACAAGGATGTCCGCAAGGTGTTCCTCCGCATAGCCATCACGAAGATTCGACCACTCACTCTTCAAGGTCAAGTGCGTGAGAACTACGACGTGGACCCAAGACGACATACACTTGAAGCGCTCAGCGATCTGATTGAAGAACAGATGGAGATACATCGATCTGCAGAGGAACTTGTGGAAAAACATGCGATGACGCGACTCAAGCGGGAACGTGAAGACAGTTTCAGTTCGTCAAGTCCGTCACCCGAACCCAAGACCAAGTTCCGCCGATCACATGATCGCAAGGACACGGAAGGTCCAGAGGCATCGCATCGGTCCCGCCAGGGTGACCTGCACGCCAACACTCGCCACAACCAGCGAATGAAGAAGTAAGGCCCAACATCGGGAAAGGATGAAAAGCCCAAGGTCAAGTTTGACTTGAAGCCGTCTGGTGTGTGCTACAACTGCCACAAGCCTGGTCATATGATGGCGAATTGCCCAGAGCGTACAAGTTCTAGCGAGAGAAAGGTGAAGTAGATTGCGAATGCCGCCAGCCGCAACCGCTACACGCAACGCAAGAAGGCGAAACGCGCGAAGAACGACTCAGGACAAGGACGCTATATTAACATTAATAGCGCTCTCGACTGCTTGTATTGTCCCGACACCGGCGCTGAGATCGATGTCATCCCAATGCCGATTCTCAAGCAACTTCAAGCAAGATGCCCGAAGCTCGAGATAGTTCAACTGCGCGAACCCCTCCGCGGCATCGGTTGCAACGATCAAGGCTTCGAATCATACGCCTACGTGGAATTGAGCCTCACCAGGCAGACATCGGCTGGAGCAGTGCGCGTACCTGGCAAGAGGAAGTGCTACATCGTGGCCGAAGGTGATGAGCTGGTGGTATCCGACCAGACGCTCCGATTGGTTGGAATCAACATTGACCGTATATTGGCTGAAACAGCTCAGCGGATGGCAAGTGAAGAAGATGATCTTGAGGCAGTTGAGTTTGAAAGTCCAAGGCTCAGGCGCAGATCCATTGTCCTGCTGAGGATCGCACTCTTTGGTCTGCCGAAACCGATGAGCGAATTGGAGACAGCGCTGGCCGCCATGGTCCAGGATGCCTGCGAGTGATGGCTTCCCGGTTGACCTGGCCGGCCGCCTGTGGAAGGCGTTGACGAAACACGACATTTGGCGACTCAAGTTCAATGGATCAGACCCGCCGGCGAGTCAGTGGTGCTCACCGGTCAACCCAGTCATGAAGCCTGATGGTCGGCGCATGTTGAAGTCCGCGGACAAGTGGACAGATGAAGAAGTTCTCAAGTATTACCGACTTACGAACGACTATCGGATGGTCAACGCGCGCAGGTACCCAAGGTCGGTACGATGCCTTTCCAGTCGACGATCACGCAGCATCTACGCGGGAAGAAGGCGATGGGATCGTTCGACATGCCCAAATGCTTTTGGCAGTTCCCTTTGGATCCGGCTAGCCAAGACATGCTGTCGTTCATGCTCAATGGCTGGGTCATGACGCCAAACCGTGTGATGCAAGGACATGTTGACAGCGCGCTCTACGTCCAGTCAACGAGCGAAGAATGCTATGCGCCGCTGCTCAACAAGCATCTGTTGGTCTGGATAGACGACATCCTCGTCTACGCCGATGACCCAGAAGAATATACGACAGTACTGGACCAGTTCTTTGACTTGGTCAGTCAATATGGATTCAAGCTCTGCCCTACGAAGACGAAGCTATACACGAAGCAAGTCAAGTGGTGCGGTCGCTAACTAAGTGAGTCAGGTGTGAAACAAGACCCAGAACGCATTGAAGCGCTCTGTGCGATCCCAGTACCGACAAATGCTGGCGAACTACAACAGTTTATCTGTGCGACAAACTGGCTGCGAGAATCCATCACTGAATATGCGCAAACGGTACACCCGCTACAGCAGTGCTTGACCCGCGCGCTCGACGGCAAGTCTAAGAAGAAACGCATCGCGTCGGGAATACAGATCTCCCTGACGGATGGTGAAGTGAAAGCGTTTGAAGCGGTAAAGGCCAAGCTTCGCTCGGTGATTGAGCTGGCCCACCCAAAAGACGACGCAACGATGTGCTTATTCACCGATGCTAGTGATACTGGATGGTCCATCATTGTGACCCAAGTACTCAGTTTCGACGCGGACGTGCCGATCCAAGACCAGCAGCATCAAATGCTTGTATGCCATGGTGGAATGTTCACCGGAGCACAGCTCAACTGGTCTGTTATCGAAAAGGAAGCATACCCGATCGCACGTGCCTGTGACAAGCTGAACTACCTGCTGATGCGCCCAGACGGATTTCGAATGTATTGCGATCACGAAAATCTCATTCAAGTGTTCGCGCCACACGCGGAATGGAAGACGTACCAGAGACAGAAACCCACACGTTGGGCTGCTATTATCGGTGGTTATCGCTATGTCATCGAGCATATCAAAGGACTTGACAACTTGTGGGTCGATCTTATGAGGAACGACCGGCAGCTGTAACTATAAATCGCACCAAAGTTCGTCGTGGTCATGGCTGGACCAAGAAGCGCAAGGCGACGTCTGCGGTTGCATCTCCACCAGGTCAGCATCGGCTCCGACAGATGGATGATCCCGAGTTTGTCTGACCCACTATGGACGAAATCAGTCAAGCGCAAACAAATTCCTCAAGTCAAAACCGACTCGAGCGGACCGCCGAGATGGACTCTGGCTGGTCGCCGACCGAATATGGATTCCGACTGAAACGACAAGCCTCATCCAACGAATCCAAATTGTAGCGCACTGCGGCAGCATGGGACACCGAGGTGAAGCGACGCTTGTCCAGCACGTGCAACGGAAATTTCATGTCGACAAGCTCCATCACCTGTTAAAGGAATTTATTGCTGCTTGCTTGCTGTGCCCTCATGTAAAAGGGGGGAGGGTGTTGCACAGGCCATACGCACCAAGATGGCACGCAACCAAGCCCAACGAAGGCCTACATTTCGACTACCTCTACATGGGACCGTCTACGAATGGACCGAAGTATGTGTTGGTCCTGAAGGATGACCTCACGCACTACTGCGAACTTGTGGCATGTGATGCACCGACGAGCCAAGTATGTGTGGATGCACTGGCAGCATGGTGGTCAAGACACAGCATGCCTTTGGTCTGGATCAGCGACCAAGGCAGCCACTTCAAGAACGCAGTGATGAAGGCACTAGCGCACAAGTTCAAGGCGGAACATGTGTTCACATTAGCTTATTGTCCCTGGCGCAACGGTACGGTAGAACGACTCAACCGCGATATCCTACAAGTCATGCGCGTGCTACTACTGGAGTACAAGCTAGCCGATCACCAGTGGGACTATCTGTTGCCAGCGGTACAAGCGAGCCTGAACCAGACGCCAGTTGTCTCTCTCGCGAACAAGTCACCAATGGAAGTGTTTCAAGGCAGGGAACCGTCCACAGTCATGGATCTGGTCCTCGATAGCGAGAAGAAAGTCGTCGAAGTTGAAGTCGACTGGTCAAGAAACAACATTCAGAAACTCTGTTGAAGTTACAAGAGAGCATGGCACAACTTCACAAAGAGATCGTGGAGAAGAACCATGCGAAACAAGACAAGGCGCGAGAACGCACAAGTCAATATCCTGCGTGCAACGCGGACCGAGGTGACTACGTCCTATGGTCGCGTGTGGATGAAGCGCATCACCCAAAGCAACTTGTCACATGGGTTGGACCGTACCGAGTGGTTGAAGTCAACGAGTTTTCACGAGGATCGAACATCTGATCACGAAGGAACAGGGGGACGCACACATGTCCAAACTCAAGATGTATGCGGAATCAAGCTTTGAACTGACAGATGAAATCCTCGAACATGTGTCCGACCAAGGCATCCTCCTGAAGGTCGAGCGCATTGAATCCCAGAAGTTTGACAAAGCCCGCGACCGCTACTACATGCTAGTCCACTTGGAAGGGTTTGAAGCGATCGAAGCTTCATGGGGAGATGTGACCCAGCTGTTGCGCGACTGCCCAGCTATGGTCCATGCGTATGTTGATGCCCTCAAGCCTGGCAGAGATGGAGAACAGCTGACGAGCCGTATCAAGTCGATCAAGGCCAAGTTGAAGGCGTAGTGTGAAACCAAGTCTGTCCGTTGATGGACATGGCTTGGGGGGGTGTTGTGTGATGGAGGTAAGCCATCTCCATCCGCACACAGACTTGTCCCTCGGGTGACAGTCGAGTGTCGTGCTCCTGTGTCAAGATGCAGTTGATTGGTGTTGTGTATTGCATAGTCAGTCTGAGTGACTGCGATCTGGCGACTGGTTGGCCCAAAGGTTGCGCCTGTTCAAGGCGACTCTTCGGCCAAGGACCAAGTCCAAGATCGGCAGATTTGGTTTTACCGTGTTAAGTTAATCGATTGCATTTGACAGGAAGGCGGCACTCCCATATTGGTGTGTTCGATAGACTTTCGCGGGTTGCCTCTCCACAACCTTTCGTCGATCTGAAGTTCAATTTGCCGGATGGATTCACTCGAGTCTGGGTCCTAGTAGTGGTGCATATACGCCGCGGCAAAGCGCATTTGACGCAATAACTTTGTTGCTGTCATGTACTTGCGAATCTGTCGAGCAAATTATTGAGCGGTGGGGTCCCGTCTTGTAGTGGCTTGATATCTTCTGAATAACTCAACGCTTCAATGAGAAATCCCCCACTGTCTGCATTGAATGACAGCAAACCTCGGTCGTAGCAAAAGCGCTACCACACCATCGCCGTCAATTCAAGAGATTCAATTTCGACGCCATAGCAATTTGCGTCCAATCCATACTGAGTCTCAGACAAGGCAACGCGCAGGCCATGGCCAAAGTTCCGAAACAATTGCAAAATGGCACGAAATATAATCAAACTTGGCGAATTTTCATCCAACAGTGAGTACATGTTGGATCGAGATATTGTCGTGTCGTACTGCAGGGGGGAATCTGGTTGAAGACGGGGAGACGCACAGGAGTCTCTCGAGTCCCAAATGCTTTGCTTCTCGCAACGAAAGGCTCTGTCCATGAGCCAACTCTCTCCTGACCAGGTCGGGCGTACGGGTCCATGTAGAAATAGACAATTACAAGTTTTCCTGGGCGTCGCATTTCTCTTACCCAACTCACCAATATTCAAAGTCACACCGCTCGAAAGGCTCTGTTCGGCCATAAACCAAGGCGTAGTCCTGCAGTTCGCGTAGCTCAGCCACTGCTACTGAATAGGCAGCATCTCGTAGATCGTTGATCATTTCCGTGACGGACAAGACAGACGGCGCCATCTTCGTAGCGAGACTTAGTTCGGCGTAGCTGTTAAAGACAAGTAATTGCGCTCGTTCATGCCTCGAGCCGAGTATTTCGTGAAATATCGGGCGGTTGTTTCGTGGCCCACTACTGCACTTTGTGACGATGAGCCTGTGGAACCGCCGTCGAAAGTTCCGATTCGTGCAACTCCGCAACACAAATCGAAAGATGGACAAGTCCAGAGTCACTTTCCAAGATCCTCTCTCAGCAGGCGCACTCACGAGCCAGCGGCAGCAGCGGTCTGGTTGGGGAGGTAAACACTCGAAGGAGGCCAAGTTAAAGATGTGCCATGCTTGTTAGAAGACTGTCAGGTAAACCTGCAAGCTCGGATTTGTCGTGCACAATTTGAGCGTCGGCACTAGCAGCTTCAAGGATATTGGCCATGTACTGTATTGACCTTCCTACGGAGTTGGTCTCGTCTGTAGTCGAGGAAACAATTCGCTTACGAGTTGACGAAGTCGCAATTGAATCTCATTAAAGCGAGACTTCTCCTCGTCCATCAAACCCACGCCATTGAGTTTACACTGCATGATAGCTCGGTGCAAGATACGCTAAAAGTCGCATCTTAAAGACAGACATTGACGTGCAAAGTACCTATTCTTTGTCTGAATAAGTCGCTCTAATCAAGTCAAGCTCGCAGACTTTGCATCGCTCGGCAGATCTCAACGCTCTGGACTCGGCGCGTTTGAACCATGAATACATCACCATCAAGCCCAGCCATTGTTTTCTTAGCTCCGGTGTTCCTAGAAGCTGGCCAAACTCTGTAAGAACAACCCTCATGCGTTCAAGAGGATCGTTGAGAATCTCTTGTCGATCCATGACAAGTTCCCACGACAATTCCGCATGTGGTGATAACAAGTCGTCTTCCATCGAAATGAGTTCCTGTACCATGTCGTCACTTGCAGCTCGGATATTAGTGTTGATGTCGGCCACATTTAGGCTTTGGAACTACAGCAGGCTGTTGTCCCAGAGGGGGCTTTTCACGACAGGGTTGGCCATACTGCTACACGATGCCAGAACGCAGCGACTTCGCACTCCTCCGACGAAAAGCGTGATGCTTTCCTCGCTTATCTCTGGGTTGATGTTGAGTTGTGCCGTGGGATTTGGCCATTTGTCATTTGTTAATGCTTGTCATTCCCACGTTGACATGTTGCATGGATCAGTATCGTCACGAAGACGGGGATGTGTGGTGGCCGAGCTCTACAGTACGATAAGTTGTCATACGCGATGAGAAATCGAAGGATAGCTTATCCCCAGAGGCGTTTGCTTGCTACAATCTTTCGCGCCCCTGCATTCGGAGTACTAAGTACTTCCTAAGTACCTAAGTACTCATCCAGGTACTCCATGCATAACTGCTAAATTTTGCAGGCTGTTGGTTGCTCTTTCGATCTTGTATATACAAAACCGAGAGTCGAGGGCCCTCGCAAGTACAAAGCTGTCGGATTCCCGCATCAGCTTACCGGGCTTTTCAACGACGACAGCAACCACTCGACGACTTTCCCACCCGCCAAGACTGCGTCACCAAATTGTAGAGGTCATCAAGGGGCCAACAATTCATGCACGATAGAAGGTTCTTGTTAGACACGGTCACTGAAGGCCATAGATATGAAGCAATGCTTCAGGGCGAGGAGGTCGGCCTCGGAACATTTGAAATGCTTCCATGGGGTGGTAGATCCCAAGGTTGGCGAGGATAGTGTCGCGGAATTTGCGTCCGATGACTTTCCAGTCTTCGCGCTTCGATTCATCAAACATTGCAAATGCATCAGCAGTGATCATCTCGGCCCATTTGTACCTAGAAAACAATCAAACGCGACGGACAGTGGGGGTACGTACACGTAGTATCCAGCGACCATTGCCTTGCCATCAAAAGCGTGGGGGAAGGAGCAGACTTGCTGATCCCCTGGTATTGGTGGAAGGACACAAAATCTGCTTTCTGTCAAGCTTGCTAATAACCGTGTAGAATACCTTTCGTCAATCTGTAGTTGGATTTGTCGGATCGACTCGCTCGAGTCTGGGTCGTAGTAGTGGTGCAGGACCGTGTCAGTCGCGGCAAACCGCATTTGACGCAGCAAATCCGTAGCTGCCATGTATTTCCTAGCTGCGACCAAACTCTCCAGCAGGTTGTCCTGCAATGGAGCTCCCGTCTTGTAGTGACTCGATATCATTTGAATCACTCCTACAGGCCAATTGAGACCCCATCCAGTCGTCAAGGAGGAGTTCACCTCGATCGTAGCAAAAATATTGCCACAGCACCGCCGTCATTTCGAGCGCTTCAAGCTCCACGCCGTCAAAGTTGGACGCGAAACTATACTCAGCTTGATTCAACGCAACTCGCAGACCGTGTCCAAAGTTTCGGAATAATTGCAAAATGGAATCAAACGGCATCAAGTTGGGGGACTTGTCGTCCTACAGACGCTGACACCGAAGGCACGGAGGCGCAGTCTTACTGCAGGGGGGATCTGGTTGCATACGATGCTGAAAACTGGCAGACGAATTGGCATCTCCGGGGTCCCAAACACTTTGCTCCGTGCGACTAACAGTTGCGTCCACGAACCGATTCTCTTTTGACCAGGACGGGCGTAAGGATCCATATAAAAGTAAGCGATCACAGGCTCTCCAGGCCGTTCCATGGATCGAATCTGGTAGAATTGCACGTCTGGATGCCAAGTCTCGACAGATTCATCCCCTGGCTACAACAACGATGGTCAAACAATGACGTTATGCCCAAGGCAACTACCTCCACTCGAATGCCAAAGAGTTGCGATGCCAATTCAAACATGCCTTCCAGTACCTAGCAATAGCTTTAGCGCATCGTTGAGAGAAAATCAAGCTGACTTTGGCTCGCGGAAAGTATTCTTTGATAACTTCGTTGTCCAAAACCATCGTTTCCTTGCGCAACTCTACTCTCCTACGAAATCGAGTCTTTCAGGACGATATGCTGCATGTTTGCCTACCAGTAATCTACGTCGCACGGCTCCATGGGCTCTGTTTGACCATGGGCCAAGGCATATTCCTGTAACTGGTGTAATTCAGCTTCTGCGACTGGATACGCGGCATCTCGTAGATCGTTGATCATTTCCGTGACGGACAAGACAGACGGCGCCATTTTCGTCGCAAGACTCAGCTCAGCGTAGCTGTTGAAGCCGAGAATTTGCGCCCGTTCGTGTCTTAAATCAAGGATTTCTTGCATGATCGGACGGTTGTCCAGAGGGCCACTGCTACATTTCGTCACGTAGACTTTGTATAATCGCCGGCGAAACTTTCGGTTGGTGCAACTTTGCATAACAGCTCGGTACAAAGATGCATCCGCCGATACTTTCCAAGGCCCCCCTTCGGCAGTTGCCTTGGTGTGTCCTGCCGCCACCGCGCTCTGCTCAAACCATGAGTAAACCACATTGCAGCAGAGGTATTTGGTACCCGAGCCATGACAGCCAGCAAATTGGCCGGTATTCCTTCGAGCTCGCTCTTATCATGTACGATTAAGGCATCGGCGTCGGCAGCTTTGAGTATATTGCTCTGAAATTGGTTTTCCTAAACGCAGAGTTCGATCAAGTGGATGGTCATGAGGCGTACAAGTTGGCGCAGTCGCAGTTGTATCTCGTTAAAGCGCGTCTTTTCGTCGTCCAGCAGCCCGACGCCATTCAATCTTGCTTGTAGAATTGCTCGGTTCAAGATGCGCTAGGAAAACAACGCTCACGACGGTGTCGCCTTGCGAGGTACCTTTTGCTCGACGGAATAAGAGCTCCACTCTGGTCCTGCCCGCAAGCTCTCCATGGCTCTGCAGATTTCGACGCTTTGGACTCGACGAGTAAGGACCTTGGCGACGTCGCTCTCCAAGTCTGCTTTAGCTTTTTGTAGCTCTGGTGTGCTGACGACTTCAGTCAACTTTGTGAGAACGACCCACATACGATCGACTGAGTCGGCAAGAATTTCTTGTCGATCCATGACAAGTTCCCAGGACTGCTCAGCATTCGGTGTCGACAAGTCGTCTTCCATCGAGTTGATCTCGAGCACCATGTCATCAATCGCAGCTCGAACAGCAGCGCTGATGTCGGCGACATCAAGTCGCTGGAAAGGTGGCAGGCTGTCCTCCCACAGGCTCGTTGTGACGGGGTTGTCCATGAGACGAAAATTGGGAATGGCGTCAGTCTGACGTCGACCAAAAACGTCACAGCGAGAAGCAACTTGTCATCGATCAACGTTTGGATGGGTATGAAGTCTCAAAGTACTCCAAGCAGAGCTTCTATTTGGACCCCAAGTCATCAAAGCTCAGGGCGACAAAGGCCAACTGTGCAAATTGAATTTCACAGGATTGATGTCGCTGGTATTAATACCACCGTATTTCCTGTAAGGTTGTCACCACTATTTTTTCCCATTGAGTTGTCACCACTGATATAATTATTTAAATGATTCTTACAAATTTATAGTATACATTTATAATACATTCTGATGAAATTTTTCGGAGTTCCCCTTGAGTTGTCACCAGTCAGATCTTATTGGAAGAAATGCAATGGCTCAATTTGATACCAGGGCCATAAATTTGTCGTGTTCATGCGTTGCAGTCGGCAAACCTGGACCCAAATGAGCGTTGCAGGTTTTCATTCTCCCAAACTGGAGTCAGCCACTCGTAAAGTCGACATACGACTGCGAAGTGTTCATGATAATAATATGATTGGTAAATAAGTCTAATTTTTACCCAATCAAATGTACCTCATTTTGATATCTGATTTCCTTTGGACTTGTCACCATTTTTGAAAATCATTCGTGGTGACAACCTTACGGGAAATACGGTATTAATAGTAGTTGTTACTTGTAAGCCACGTTTTCCTCGGCTCGGTCGCAGAACGACTAGCATTTTTTGAAATCCCGGAAAGAGTCCTGTTAAAGAGAGAGCTTAGCGTTCAAGTATAATATCTCGTCGTTGTCACCGTGATTTAGGTTCACGGAGAGGTCTATTCTATGGGGAGGAATACGAGACTGGCAAGATGGTGCTTCTTCATCGCTCTATCTTGCTGAATGGCCTCTTGTACATGCAGTCGAGTTAGGATAGCACGGGAGAGATATGACTTGCTCATATCAATGGGAGGAAGAAAGTTTGGGTCACACTTTGATGGTGATAGGTTTTTAGGTTTTATTTCGGTTTATTAATATTATCCTCTGACGTCCATCGCGAGGAGAGAGCGTCTAACGTGCACCACAAGGGGCTTACACGTTATGTTGTTTGGAAAAACGGTTGGATGGCTAAGCCACAACGCCGGGTCGCCGCCCTCGTGGCGTCAGAGATTGACCTGTCTTTGGTCTCTAACTCTGCATGCTACAAAAGTGTTCACTGATGATTGCTGGAGCTACGCCATCTTCCTTTTATGGATTTCTTGACATTCCTCAAGCATATCAACCGAGCAACTTCAGCTCGTTACCCAATCATGTAATGCCTCCTCGTGTCAGTGCGAACAGACCAGATAGCCCCTTGGAACGTCCTGGAGAGCCTGTCATCGCTTATTTTTACTTTGACCCGTACGCTCGGCCGGGGCAGAAGCGTGTTGGCTCATGGACGGAAATGTTCGTCACTCGCAGCAAACTCTTCGGCACACCAGAGACTCCAGTTCGCCTTCCTGTATTCAACATTGTAAACAATCAATTTCCACCGGCGGTAAGGAGTCTGTCCTTCAAACTCCACTGACGCTCGTGAAGAACGAGAATGCACCGAGTTTGATGTCCATCGATGATATCTTGCACTTATTCCGGAATTTCGGCCATGGGCTTCGCATTGCACTGACTCAAGCTGAATCTCGCGTCCCATTTCAATGGTGTTGAGATGGAAGCTCTGGAGCTCGCACCAAATCTCTGGCAATATTTTTGCTACAACCGAGGTAAACTCGGCTTGTCACGAGCAAATCCTCACTGTGGATATTGCAGATGTCATTCAAATGATCTCGAGCCACTACAAGACAGGAGCTGCATTGCCAGATGACATGCTTGATAGCTTAGTCGCAGCGCGCAAATACATCGCGGCCATGGATTTAATCCGCCAAGTGCGTTTCGCAGCCACTGACATGGTTCTCCACCATTACTACGTTCCAAATGGAAGCGAATCGATGCGGGACATTCAGCTGCAGATTGACGAAAGGTAAATGCAGCAAACGCTTCGTCTTTGACAACGTTTCGTAGATTTTCTCCCCTTCCACCTATCCCAGGGGATCATATCATGTGCTCATTCCCTCACGCGTTTGACGGCAAAGAAATGGAGGCGGGTTATTATGGGTACAGGCTAACAACCGAGGCATTCACGCTCAACATCTTGTAGGTACAAATGGGCCGAAATGATCTCGGCCGATGCATATGAGGTTTTCTTTTGCAATGCCTGACCCTCATCTCACCCGTGAAACCCTTCGTGAAAGGGGTTTCACAATTGTTAACAGCGCGTGCCCGCGCTGTCCGCCTTTGACGAAGCAAGTCGAGATGAATGGAAAGATATCGGACACAAATTCCGCGACACTGTGCTGGCCTTCCTTGGAATCTACCATCCGATGGAGACGTTTCAAATATTCCGAGGGCGTTCTCCACGTCCAGAAGGATTGCTTCATTTGCATGGCCTGTAGCTGTCACTACCGTCGAGCTTTCTGTTTTGCATAAATGCTCCAGTAAATTAAAATCGATCCTTGTCATTGCCCATCGACAGTTTGGACAAGAGCTGGAGGATTTGCAACTTAATTAACATGTTTACGCTGACTACAGACCGTACTAGTGAAGCAATGCTTCAGGTCGTGGAGGACGCCCTCGAAACATTTGAAACGTCTCCATCGGATGGTAGATTCCAAGGTACGCTAGCATAGTGTCGCGAAATTTGCGTCCAATGTCTCTCCATTCGTCTCGACTTGCTTCGTCAAAGGCGGCATACGCATCGGCAGAGATCATTTCGGCCCATTTGTACCTACAAAACGCCATGGAAAGAGTTTCTTGGGTCGATTTCTTACGCATAATAGCCGGCGGCCATGTCTCTGCCATCGAATGCATGGGGGAAATCGCACATCGCGTGATCTCCTTCGATCGGTTTCTGGACAGAGAATCTGCAGTATGAGATAGAAGTGAGGGACTCTGTCAGGAAATACCGCTCATCAATCTGAAGTTGGATCTCCCGCATCGATTCGCTTCCGTTTGGAACGTAATAGTGATGTAGCACCGTGTCCGTGGCTGCAAACCGCATCTGGCGTACTAAATCCGTCGCCGCCATGTATTTTCGAGCAGCGACCAAACTGTCGAGCATTTTGTCCGGCAGTGCTGCTCCTGTCTTGTAGTGACTCGATATCATTCGGATGACATCTAATGTCGAGTATGAAGCCTTGTTGTATGCAGCGGCAACTTACGTCGGTTGTAGCAAAAATATTGCCAGAGTATGGCCTTCGATTGGACGGCTTCCAGTTCAACGCCGTCGATGTCGGAGGCCAGTGCATATTCCGCTTCAGTCAGGGCGAGATGGAGGCCCATGCCAAAGGTGCGGAATACTTGTAAGATTGCAGTGAAGCTCATCAGGACCTCGGACTTATCATCCTACGTACAAGTCAAAGTGTGATCGAATGGAGACCCAAGTACTGGAGGTGGGATTTCATTGTACGCGATACAGAATACAGGGAGGCGGACTGGAGTCTCTGCTGTGCCAAAGACTTTGCTCCTCTTGACGAAATCACCAGTCCACGACCCGACAGTCTTCTCGCCTGGGCGTATATACGGGTCCATATAAAAGTAGGCGATGACAGGTTGTCCTGGCTGTTCCATCGCCCTCATTTGGTAGAATTTTACGTCGGGATGCCATGTTTCCACCGACGGATCGCCTGGCTAAGTGACAAATGAGCAATGCGTCAATATTGGAGACGAATATCAACCTCGACGCGAACTCCAAAGTGCTCTGATGCTAATTCAAACATGCCATCGAGGACCTATGTACTCGTCATGAGTCCAGCCATGATAGAGATGGCCCACTCGTTGCTGGGGAGAGTATTCGCGGATCGACTCGTCGTCTAGCTCCCTGGTTTCTTTCCGTAGTTGTTCTCTCCTGTCCAGAGTAACCATGTTTCCGAATGCTTGAAAGACTGACGTACCAGTATGCAAGATCGCAAGGCTCAACAGGCTCTGTCTGACCATGCTCCAAGGCATAGGCCTCGATTTGGCGAAGTTCAGCTTCGGCGACAGGATATGCAGCATCACGAAGATCATTGATCATTTGCGTGACCGCCAAGACCGACGGCGCCATTTTCATAGCCAAGCTGAATTCTGCGTAGCTGTTGAAGCCAAGCAACTGAGCCTGTTCATGGCGCAAATCGAGCATTTCTTGCATGATCGGACGGTTATCCAACGCGCCACTGCTGCATATCGTGACACAAACTCGGTGGAATTCTTTCCGAAAGGCTCGGTTTGCGCAGTTTTGCAAGATAGGTCTCTCGAAAGCCGAGTTGGCTGGAACTTTCCAAGGTCCCTTTTCAGCCGTCACATTGGTGTAGCCAGCCTTGATTGCATGCTGCTCATAGTGTCAGAGTCAGCTTCGATACACCAATCTATACCTGCGCCATAGTCGCAAGAAGACTGTCGGGAATTCCTTCCAAGGAACTCTTGTCGTGAACGATTCGAGCTTCAACGTCGGCTGAATCAAGTATATTCGTCTGATATTGACTTCCCTACAAGTCAAGATGACTCTCGTCAAGCAATCCTGCACGAACAAGTTCTTGTAGCCGTAGTTGTATCTCATTGAAGCGGTTTTTCTCATCGTCGACAAGGCCAACGCCAGTGATCTTTGCTTGGAGAATGGCTCGATTTAAAATGCGCTGCAAGAAGTCAATAGTCCATCACGACGGGGTTGTCGTACCTTTTGTTCGGCAGGGTACGAACTCCACTCTGGTCCAGCTCGCAGACTTTCCATGGCTCGGCAGATCTCCACGCTTTGAGCACGTCGTGTTTGCACCATCATGACGTCGTCTTCCAAGTCATCTCTGGCTTTTCGAAGCTCAGGTGTGCTCACAAGCTCACAGAGCAACATCAGAACCTTCCACATGCGATCGAGCGGGTCGGCGAGGATCTCTTGACGGTCCATGACAAGTTCCCACGACAATTCTGCGTTCGGCGACGACAAGTCGTCTTCCATTGAGTTGATCTCGAGCACCATGTCATCAATCGCAAGTCGAATCGCAGTTCGAATGTCGGAAACATTGAGATGCTGGAATGGCAGGAGGCTGTCCTCCCACAGGCTTTTCGTCAGCGGGTTGACCATCCGAGACTCTGGTCAGTGGCGACAGACAAGGTCTTGCAATGCAGACAATCGTCAAGTTGTTGTCCTGTATATATTATTTGAGCGTGTCGACGATCCAACTGTGGCGTCACATGTGCAACCAGTGCGATTGAATTTCACAGGGTCGCGACAGTCACGGCGACATCTCCAGATTGAGAAAGCCCCTCCAGTTTCTACAAGGACAAGCTCCGTCGTGCATATATGCTGACCAGTCGACGCTTTGCTTCTTCTCGGCTATGGCAAAGAGGGTACGTGGTGTCCACGGTTGACACACTTGTTGCGTCCATGGTCAAAGCAGAGTGCGTTGTCTTCGGGGTTATGGATTGTTCTCCTTCGACAACTACCCGTGGGCAAGCACTGTAGAGCTTCGCACACTTGACTGTACAATGGCATTGTCATTGACCACTGATAGCCTCAACATGGAGATCACGTAACAGAGCATGGCATGTTTAATATGATAGATTGTCTGATGCACCCTGTCGACGTGGCTATCACTAATCAAAAAGGTCGTTCCCCCCTGCGACAGATTGTCTGTGGTCCGCCAGACAAAACTGGTAGGTTTCAAGGTCGTTGTCCATGCTTGAACTTCAATTTGTCATGTTTTAGCAGCACCTCTGACGATCCAAGCGATGGGGTTCGTTTCATGATCTAGCTCAGTTTGGAGTGCGAAATGCAAGAATCGCAGAACGATAAAGTCTCGACGATTGGGAGCCATGAGAAGATGATATTCCAACGCAGCTGGAAAAAGTTCGAAGAAGATGCAATTTCCACTTACGTCATCATCACATCGTGGGTTTATATCGTTCTTCATACAAGACGACTGTTCATCTCACGTGGATTCAAGACACACGTCGAGATCGTAAGGCTGGTTTAAGCCTTGGATGTCATTCCATGGTAAACTTGTCAAACGATGCAACGCCACGCGCAGAGCTTGGCTGGGCAATCACCATGTGTCGAAATGTGCGACCGAGTGCCATTCAAATATTCTCCTATTCCCAAGTCGTATGACGTAAAGCTCCAAAGACCTTGAGAGCTTACGCAGGATGGCAATTCATGGTGACCTCAATGTTCGACATGCTAAATGTTGTCTGGAAGGCATTCTCGAGTCTCGACATCGTCGGGATCGTAAACATTTTTTCAATTTGATAGAATGTTGTGAAGTGAGCGGCGAGAACTTTAATTTTTCATTTCGACTGGAGTTCTAACGATAGGAGCGACATGATTCCTCCCATTGTTTGCGTTGTCTGAGCGTAGATGAACCGACCAAGAAGTAGCGACGTGTGGGGGCTCGTTCTCTGGATGGAAAAGCAGCTAGAAAGGCTAGCCTAACGTCCGTCCTATCGAGTTGTCTCGCATCATGCGCACTTGACGTTTCATCGTTTCACAAAAAGATTGCTGTAGATCTGTGTGGTGTATTCAAGACGATTCGAGACCGTAGTGCTTGTGTAAGCCTTGGAAAGACACTGTTCGCCCTGTAAACTTCTCGACCGATGCAATGCCGAGAGGAGAGCCTAGCTGGGCAATCACGGTGTCTCGAAATTTGCGCCCGAGGGTCATCCATGCATGTCCAGACTTGACAGCTTCAAAAGTCGCAAAGGCGTCTGCGGCAAGTTTTTCGGACAAAAGTAAGCTAGTGACGAGTCAGTACTCAGCAGTGTAGAGCAGTGCACGTACCAGTCGAAGCAAGATGAATTGGACTTTGAAAAAATATGATGGAATGTCCAAGCGCGCTTGTGTCGGCCAAGTTCGAGGAGAACTGGGGCGACGCTACGTTTGAGGTAAAGCTCCGTAGACTTTGAAATCTTACTCAGGAGTGCTATCCCAAGCTGGCCCAGACGTATGATACAGACACTGGCGAAAAGAACCCAACGAGTGGTAATTGATGACAAAAGTCGAGGCGGCCATAAATGTTCGAGCGGCCAAGATCTTGTCAAAGAGTTTGTCAGGAAGGCACTCGCCAGTCTCGACGCCGCTCGACATTGTTTGGATCGTTTCTAAGGTTTTGTTAGTTTGATAGAATGTTGTAAATTGAATGGGTACCTCGGTGGTAGCAGAAATTCTGCAGGAGATGGCCCGTCAGACTCGCTGCTTCCCATCCAATGCTCTCCAGCGGTGCCAGTGTATTCAAACTAGATTGTGCCAACGCGGAATGGACGACAAGCCCAAAGGTATAAAAGAGACTCTCGGCTTGAGCAAATGTCATCAAGGACGGCAAGTCACAAGCAATCTACTAGGTTTCAGCAATCAACAACGGCAAAGACTTGAATACCTGGGGCGGTTGATTCAACGAGAGGGCAAACACGGGAAGTGGCGCTTGGAGTTTCTCCGATCGAAGCACTGTATTCCGCGTGACGAGGATATCTATCCAAGCACCGCCTTGTTTGTCGAGTGGCCGAGAATACAAATCGAGATAGAACTGGGCAATCAAAGGCTCGCCAGTCGTCTCAAGATCTCGAATTTGGTACAACTGCACGTCTGGATGCCAACCTTGTTCAAATCCATCAAGTCTCTAAAAATCAAGCAGGAACTTGGGGAGGCTGGTCGTGCATTCATCTCGTACCTCGATGCGGAGACCAAATACTTTGGAGACAAAGTCAAACAATCGAGTGAGGACCGTCGGCAATGGAAAGTAAGCTCGAAGTGCCTCGTCGTCAAAGCCAAACTTGTCTTGACGCATTTGCCGCACCCTGTCATGGTACAGTAACGTCAAGACTGTTTCATGGAGGATTTTGTACCAATAATGAAAATCCCATGACTCAAGGGGTGTCAATTGCCCATGCGCAGCCGCGAAAGCTTGTAGCTCCTGCAGTTCGACAGACGACTTGGCAATGCATTTGACGTGGAGCTCTCGCGACATTCCACGAGCTTGAGTTTGCATTATATCCGTGATATTCTTGTTTGCAATCGCCCCCAAGTTGATAAGACACTTGCGTCCTTGTTGTAGTTGATGCTGTTCCTTCACGATCGATTCATTTGCATACAAGCCATCTTTGGTTTGGCGAGCTCTGTACAGCATTTCCCTTGTCGTAGCATTGGAGCAAGCCTCCAGGACGGTGGTGAAGGTCAACTCGTCCAGAGAAAGCTTCCAAGGACCATTGGCAGCAGTTGCTCCAGCATGGCCGTCCTCCTGAGCATTCTGGACCATTGTCAGCAACATTTAAAGTTGTAAATGTTTACTTGGGCCAGCAGGGCTAGCTGTGAGAGTGGCAGTCCGTCAAGTTGACAGCGTTCATGGACGAGAAGAGAGGTCGACTTGACCGCGTCCAGCAGATTCTTGGAGTAGCTGTCGCTCTAGTGACAAAGTTCACGGTGATAACGCGTCGAGCGAATCGTTGTACCAGTTGACTGAGACAGATGTTGATGGCATTGAATCGATCCTTGTCGGCGCCAGTGAGAGCCACACCACCGAGCTTGGCTTCCAGGAGTGCCGTGTTCAAAATACCCTGGAGAAATATCAAGCGCTGTTGGTGGGTTGGAACACACCTGTTGCGGGGCAGTTAGCGTGGACCACTGCGGTCCATCTCGAAGAGTTTTCATAGCTTTGTAGATGTCGAGGGACTGCTGTCGGCGGCCAAGGATGACTAGCACTTCCTCTAGGATTTCAGCCTTGGCTTCGCGGAGTTCTGTCGAATCGACGACTTTGCAGAGGTGGAGGACAATGTGGTAGATATGGCTCAGCGGGGCGTCGATAATTTCGAGCCGATCCATGACAGATTTCCACGAAATGTCAGTCTCAGCGGAGGCCACGTCGTCTTCAAACGCATTTAGATCAAATGTGTACTCGGAGATGGCCCAACGAATCGCCGGGACAATGTCAGTGATGAGACGCTTGGAAAAAGGCGGCACCGTCGAATCTTCCGTGCATCGCGTCAAGGGATTCACCATCCCCCCAATGCAAATGACGTATAGGATCTTGAAAATGACTCATGCCACTCATGTTACACTGAGACAAAGCCATGGCGAGGCTGTCGTTGGTGAGAGATGTTTGACAGAGGAGAGACTGCAATTGTCAACTTGCACGACAAAGGTGCGAGCAAAGCAAGGGAGCAAAGCCCAAGCATCAAATCCTGAGCTCTGACTGCGATCTAGTCTATAGGGCAAACGTTGGGAGAAGCTCGACACGGCTGTGGGGCGTCCTGTGGCCCTCTGCAAGGAGCTAGAATGGCCATCGTGTCGCTCAAATTATTCCGACCAGATCGCGACAGTAGGTACTTGTGACTTACGCCAGACTTCAGCGGGTTGTGGCGCACCACGCGTCGCCCTCGGTTTGTAGCCAGTCCTGCTGATGGGCTACAGGATTCTTAAGTGAAAGGTGTCGACTCCAAGTGCAACGCAGCTGGACGTTGTTGGCCACAGCTTAATGTGCACAAGGACAGTTGAAAGGATGTAGCCGCAAGTCCTTGTCAGTTTTCAGGTGACATGGCGTCGCAGGCGTCCAAGTCGTACAGTATGGCGATGGCGTATCCATTTTTTCACATGTTGACGCTAAGACAACCTGAAAGATGAAAGACCTTGAAAGGCTGCACGTCTTGAAACCCTCATAAAGTGATGCCAAGCTGTCCATTGATACGAATGGATGCCAATGAGATAGAAAACCTCAAACAAGATGGACTTGTCCAGACGACGACAACAGTACTGTAATATACCATATCTTTTATCCTTGTATCAATCTTATGCTTGTTCTAGGACATTCTAACCAGGAAAATCGGCGTCAATGTCGGCGAACCATTCAATCAACGGTTGATCGTAGCCGTTGTCTTCCGAGATGTTCCAAAAGCAGTGTCTGGCGTCTCTGCGTTGCTAATAGGCTCACAGGACTTGCCGGAAGAATACAGTACAGATCGCAACTTTGCTCCAGAATGGTTTCACTCACCACCGTCGTCCTCCGTTAAATGGGAAACTATCGACTAATACGGCAAAGTCCAGTTCGTTCAGATAGAATTTTGTGAATTGAAGGGCAAATTCGATTGCTCAATATATTTCCCATGTATTTCTCACCTGAACTATTTTGACCTGAGATACAATTTGACTATCAACTTTGACACGTTGGTTGATTTTATGGACGACCTCGCTATGGATTCCTAGGAAATGACGCCAAATTGCATTGGCATGGCTGTCAACTTGTGAAAGTATGCCGATGGAGACCTCATTGCTGGCATTGCTGCTGCGATCGGAAAATTCACACAATCCTCCCAGCTGGTCAAACGGCGCTCTGAGTCCCCTCCACCGTCTTAAAAGAATCTCGTCTCCATTCCCGTGGGGATATCCGGTAATGATGACTTGAGAGCTGGGATGTCGTGGTTAACACTTGTCCCCTCAAAATCGTTGACATACGTTACCGACACTGACAACGTCAAAGTATCGCTTGTTTATTATTTATTTCTGCCGCCCGAAGGGCGGCAGAAATATTGAAGCGTAGTCGAAATATGAATAATTGCAGTTTAGCACCTGTTCGATGTTCATGCTGCTGTAGACGAATGTAAAAGTGTAATGGAGAAATCGACCCGTTTCGAGATTCAGCCATTTTTCTGCTTGTTTGATCCAATTACAATAAGACAATTCTACATGCTGTCATATACTGTTTGAGTATTTGATCATTGGGAGTATTCATACTAAGCAGATGAGACTGTCATTTACCGGCTACAAAAGCCGATGAGGTAGTTCAGAGACTATTCGCAATTACAGAATGGACACTGAACTTGTACGCCACCTTGCTTGTGAGATGAGCTGAAAATGAGTTGTTTCGACAGGGAGCTATGTTTTTGTGGGTGCCAGTAGATCATGCGAGATTCATAGCTGGTAAGCGATTCAGAAGTGAGTGGCTTGATTGTTTCCACACATTAATCTTTCGACTCTATTATGATGAATGAATGGTACACTACTTTGGTCTTGATCTGAATTGTTCGTAGTGCCTAGACGAACTACTCAGCCAAGACACGATACTGAAACAGAGCAAGTTGTTGTTTACATCTAATACAGTGATCCAAGCCAGTAAATAGTACAGGAAGTACACGAACGCCAGCTAAGCTGCTTTGCAATGTGAGCTCAGATTGAATCATATTGACACGATTAACTTTGTCATTTGTGTCTGGAGATCCTGAGTGATTCATAGCTGTTAGCACACTTACTGGCTTGATTGTTTGAATAGATTGATCTATTGACTACCTTCAGATGAATCATGGCGTGAAGGCATCGAGACAGAAAACAGAACAGGAGGTAAAATGAACGCCAGCTAAGTTGCTTGGCGAGATGAGCACAGTTTGAATCTTGTTGACTTGATCGACTTTGTTATTTGTGTCAAGAGATCCTGAGTGATTTATAGCTTGTCAGAACGCTTAGTGGCCGGCTTGTTTGAACATATTGATCTATTGACTATCTCAAGATGAATACGCGATAAACAACTCCAGCTATCATCTGTATTCATTTGAAGTGCAGAGATGCACTTATTCGCCAAGACATGATATCGAGATAGAGCAAATTGTTATTACATGTCATGCAATTAGAAATTTGAAAAGCTATCTAACGACTGTTGTCAAATATAAAACTCACGGTGCATTGTCGCCATGTTGTATACAGCCCAAAGTGAGCTAAGGTTGATTTGTCTTGGACTCTTTCTTTTTCATGTATGTCAGTAGTGGATAGCGAGATCCATAGGTGGTAAGCAGCTCAGAGTTTTTGGCTACTAGCTTAATAGCTTGTAGAACACAGATCGATCGTTTGGCTTTCTCCAAATCACTCGGTGACATGCCTGTTTGGCTTTCGGCGGCATTTGTGCGCAGTGCAGATATAACTTTATCAGCCTAAATTTCGTCGACAACAAATTCGCAGTTCTTTTGTCCATCTGAATTGCATCGATTCACCAAAGAACCAAATCCGAGACCTGGAATGGGACGATTGATGCCTTCAAGGTAGATGTTCTTGTCAATCTGAATTCTGTATTCACCACTGCAGTGTTTTGGTAGTTCACGCTCATATAACAATTCACCATCGTATGTTGTAAAGCACTCGCCAGTTAGCAATGGCATACTGGTAAATACGCCATTTCAAGAATTTGGGATGGTAGACTGCTTTGTGTATAAAATACACCTCTTATGTCGATACACACCGATGTCTTTGAGTACCTCATCAATGTCAAGAAGCGCACGCATAGGTCGAGTGGGTCTAGCTCGACGATAACGTGGATTGTCAATGTAGAGCTGATTTTGTTGCACTTCTATTTGTTTTGCACATTTAGCTGCATAAGCGCGCTTATTTCGACTCGCTTTTCGAGCTTTCTTCTCTTGCTCTGATAGTTTTTGTTTGCTGATTTTGTGGCCAAGGTGATGTCTGAGTGTGTGTTTACGAAGATTTTCGAGACCGAACCTTCTTTTTTGGCATGATCGAAACTTGCATTCGTAAACGTGGCCCGATGATCCGATAGGGGCGACTTTGATCACTACTCTGGAATGTGGCAAAGGGGCGTTCGAGTGGGTAGACGTATCGATAGGTTCAAAAGAGGGTAAGATGTACGGCTCAGACATGACGATATCTCAGTTGGCGTACAATGTTTGAACGTTAGAAGCTCAGGTGAATGAATCTTGTTATGAAAGGCGGTTGGGCAGGGGTAGGCTAGCTATTATTGTTCTGATTGTATTTTAAAGTCACTTTGTCTGTTCTTGAAAATATTGGCAGCTTTATCTCTTAATGATGTAGCACCATGAATTGACATCGTTGTATATTTCAACTCTATGGAGCTGATCTGGATGGTTGCAAATTCGTCAAAATGCACCATAATAACTTCATTGCAGTCATATTACATTCAAACAGCCTATTGTGATCGCTCTGCAAATGCTGAATGATGAATCGTTTGTTGTCTACATGTCGTCAGGTTATTTTCAAGGTAGTCGACAGATTTGTGGCATTTAAAATGCGATGAACGATATTGTAGTAAGCATGTTGAATCCAACCTGTCGACTGTGAGCTCTACAAAAATGAGAATTGAGCTCTGGTTGAAACACCCTGCTTGAAAGTTTGGATGTCTCTGAACAACATAGATAAATGATGAATTTATCACTCTCGCACTCACTGTTTCGGAAATGGCATCTTTGTATATTTCAACTCGATGAAGCTGATCAGGATGATTGCGAATTCGTCAAAATGCACGATAACAACGTCATTGCAGTCATATTATATTCAAACAGCCTATTGTGATCACTCTGCAAATGCTGAATGATGAATCGTTTGTTGTCTCCATGCCGTCAGGTTATTTTCAAGGTAGTCGACAGACTTGTGGCATATAAAATGCGATGAATCTTTTGCAGTAAGCATGCTGAATCCAACCTTTCGGTCTCGAGCTGTACAAAAATGAGAATTGAGCTCTGGTTGAAACACCCTGCTTGAAAGTTTGGATGTCTCTTCACAACAGCGATGAACGATGAATTTATCAACGTAAAGATGGAAATAATGTATTAGTTATGCTGTTGCGCTCAACGGTTGCAGAAATATCAATGTCTTGTGTGTCCAGTCAATGGAGCAATTCTTGATTTTTGAGAAATCGTTTTACTGGCTTTGCATCCGCGTCATTTGCTGAGAGTCATTTCTTGATATAGGTCGATCGCGTTGACATAACTTGTGGTGATATTTTTGGTGCGTCTTGCGATCCGTCGGTTTCTTGAAGAGTACTGTCTTGTGAATCCTCCTTAGGGTCAAACATGGTTGTTCCATTTGGCTCTTGATTTGTGGCATCTTGGTACTCAGTACTTGGAGGATTTTTTGCTTGAAAAAAGGTTGACACTGACTTGGGAGCTCGTTTTGTATTTGAAGTGTGATTCACAATTGCAGTCAATGTGCCTTGGCAACAATTACCTGCGTACTTTTGCAAAGAGCTCGCTTCCACAGTCACAATGTCTTTTACGTTCCAAGATACAATTTTGTCGCACATATTGTTGAAGACAGTCAAACGAAAGAGAAACGTTTGCTTTGTTTGCAAGGGTAGTTTTTCAAGCATAGCCAAATCTTCATTGTCGGCGTCAATGTCAATGAGATTAACCCATTTACCAAATTCGTCGCCCGACCGCTTGACAGCAGACTCGATACTGTAAATCCGAAGGCGAATTTTTATGGACTGATTTGGATTGCAATGTCGGTATTTTTCTTTAATGTCATCCATAGATTCGAGGGATAGAGTATCTTGGTGGGCTAACTCTTGTTTGAGCTTGGCTTTAATTCGTGTGCCCATGGCGGAATGAAGAGAAAGAAATTGTGAGTTGACTGTGAAGAAAAGCTATCAACTGCCACATCTTGTTTTAAGGTCTTTTGGAATCTACTGGATGAAAATGCTCGGGGTTACACAATGCATGGATAAATATGTAATCAAAGGCAGTTGAAAAACGTCGTTATTTTGGCCTTGCATGTACATTAAAGCTACGTATTTCACAGCATTACAACATGGAGATTGCCGGATCCGAGTAGTCTATTTTCCATTTTCAAGTATCGCACGACATAGTCATATAATTTTGAGATGACAATGATTGAACTGAGTATAGTCTAACTTTGACGTTAAGCATATGTCATGCTTGTTTACAGTGCCTTATCGCTTTGATGTCGCCAATCGAGTTGTTCTGTATAGAGAGCCAACGTCTTGAGCCCAAAATCTTGTGTGATGCATTCAAGTAGTCCTTTCAATCCAAAATGAAGTTATAATTACATTTTCAGAAAATAGTGTTATTATTTCGTCTCGTTAACCATAATATACTGTCTTGAAATCGACCCCTTTTGAGATTCAGCCATTTTTCTGCCTGTCTGAACCAACAGATCTTCATTCACTTTAACAATATACTCCGGAGTAATTCTGTGTGAAAGACAGTGGAAATAATATAGAGCCAATATTTAAGACATTGATCTTAACACCTCTTGAATGACTACATTTGGGGTCCATAACCCATCCTGACCCTCAATACGTACGTCATGGAGCAAGACGTGGATATTCTTCTTCAACGTTACCCGTGAGAATGCCACATACAATTGACCATGAGAAAAAATTGGATCTTGAAGATACAATGAGACGTATTTCACAGTTTGGCCTTGACATTTATGGATTGTCATTGCAAACGCAAGTCGCACGGGGAATTGTCGTCGTTTGAGTACAAATGGCCAGCCATTACTGGGATCACTGCAGGGATCAATACGGGGAATAAGAACATCTTTGTCTGCATGGATTCCCGATAAAATTCATCTTGCAATAGATGTCGGTGATTGTCTACATGCCATGCATTGACGCTTTGGACACCGCAGGGTCGATATGTCGGCGTGCATCGTAACGGAACTTCTTCCTGTCGAGAAACCTTGCTGCCATGTCTAGATTCATGTCATGATATTGATTTGTAGTCCATATACCTCGATTCGAAACACTGACTGCAGGGTCGATGTGTCGGCGTGCAAGGAGACAGCTCCTTCGTGACGGAAGCACATCCTGTCGAGAAACGTTGCTGTCATGTCTAGATCCATATCATGATATCGATCGGCAGGTCATATACCTTGATCCAAAACACCAACTGGAGGATCGATGCGCTCTCGCCATGCGATCAAGTTTGAGAACGATCCTGTCTTCTCATGGAATGTAGACTGTAAACCCTATCCAGTGCATGATCACACGATTTCCTGTCGAGACACCTTCACAGCATGTCTAGATCACGGCGTTGAGATCCATACACCGATGTCCGAGTGCGGGATTGATCGCTCGACATGCAATGCGGCATTTCAGATTTGTGAACGATGAGGCAGTTGGACATGTTCGGGCTGGATACAAACTTCAAGGTCCAACAGGCGCGATGACATCCGAGTCCATCTAGATGCGAAAACAAAACGAATCGACATCTCACAATAAGGCCCTCTGACGGCGTCGAATAAAAAAATTGCAGTTTTCGCCATTTTATTTTCAGTTGTTCCATCCCGATGAACCGCCCAGTATAGTATGTTCAAGATATAAAATTAAAATCCACGATGAAAACCACGAAACGCACTTCCGCGGCACCATTGAATAAAAATACAATTTTGACTGACCGTTTGAATCCAACCGCCAAAAATTTAAAACGACTTTTTCAACGGTCCATCGTACTTAAAATTTGCGTTAGCCCAATGTATATATACAGTCCGCGACATGGCTATACGATCACCCCGTCTTGAGGCTGTTCAATTTTAACCAATCACTTCTGGGCATCATAGCCAAATGCATAATGAAGTATTTTGATTTGCCAATATTATGGTGCCACCAGGGATAAAATTGATGGTGTTGACACCGAGATATTTGCCTTCAAGTGAGCACAGGTATGTCAACGCGCGACATGGCTATACAATCAAGACGAATAACGCAGTGCCCTGACGCAATGCAAGCGTCATTCGTCAAGATCGTAGTCATAAATAACGCGTTAATCAATTTACGTGACTTGACACTCACTTTGTTAAACATGTAGATGCCTAGAGGAAAGAAACTGACCGAGAAGGAGCAGGCTCAAATAGAGGCCTGGAATGTCGCCAACAAGTCTCAACGGTGGATTACAAAGCAGCTTGGACGTTCACAAAGCTGTAACTCAGCATTCCTAACTTCTCCCGACACGTATGGCTCAGTAAAACGGACTGGACCGACGCCAAGGCTGAACCCCACGGCAGTCCGCGCTCTCATTCGAGACGCCTGCAAAGGCAAATCGACGGCTGCCAGCTGCAAGCCGAAAACAAGTTGCCAATAGGCAAAAGACAAGTCCAGAGAAACTTCTGATCAAGTGACCGTCTCAACTGGGAGAAGAGAAAGTCTGGTCCCTGAATGACAGCACAGCACTGTCGAAACCGAGTTGAATGGGCGACCCTCCGTATTACTGAGGAATGTCTGTGGCGTCAGATTATCTTCTCTGATAAAAAGAAGTTCAATCTTGACGGCCCAGACGGTCTTCAATACTACTGGCGGGATCTCCCGAAGGAGCCCCAGTATTTCAGCAAACGACAGAGTGGTGGTGGGTCTGTCATGGTTTGGGGTGGCTTTGCTGGTAGGGGGAAAACTCCTCTTGCATTTTTAGAGGGAAAACAAGACTCCACGAAGTACTGTTCGACTTTGGAGAATTTTCTCCTCCCCTCTGCGGCTCGAATTGGGGGTGACTCTTGGGTCCTCCAGCAGGACAATGCACCCATCCATTCCTCCAAGGCGACTAAAGATTGGATGGCCGCCAACAATATTCGTTTGTTGCCATGGCTTGCACGTTCTCTTGATTTGAATCCTATGGAGAATGTGTGGGGCCAAATGGTGCGCACAGTTTACAAGAATGGCCACACCTACAGCAGTCGGTCCGAATTGAAGATTGCAATTCAAAATGCGTGGAACCAGGTCAGTCAAAGCTCTCTCGACAAACTCTTCGCCTCAATGAACAAGCGTTGCGTCGAAATTGTAGCATTGAAAGGCCGTAGCATTGACTATTAACTTAGTTAATGTCATGATCGTATAGCCATGTCGTGGGTCATTGAAGTAATATGTAGTTTGGTTAGCGTCTAACACACAAATGTCACTTACATGCATTGCATTCGAGCTCTCATGTTAAACTATCACTGTTCACCTCATCTAGCAGCATTTAATATGGCGAGGAGACCAAAAATGGCTCGCAAAAGGGGTGATCGTATAGCCATGTCGCGGACTGTAAGTATGGGTGGTGAATTAGACCACAACCGTCGTTTGTAATGTGGGGGCAGCTCAATGGAGGCAACTAAACTGTCGGGGGATGTTGTGTCCATGCTTTGACAGTTGCTATCAATACGGGGGGGCGGTTCTACACTGTGACTTGTATGATATTTGGTTGAAATGCCCTCATTATTGCTTCACACCGACAAAAGACTCGATGGAGCCGCTTGAACAATCCACTAACACTTGATTTACTTTAACGGTCCAAGCCATATTGCTTGAGGAGTGCACGTGTGCTTGGTAATCGTCCTTGGAACATTTTGAATGCTGTCATCGGATGCTCGATGCCCAAGAGTGCAAAGATTGTATCTCGGAATTCGCGTCCAATTCGTCGCAGCTCTTGTTCATCTGCAGCTTCTTCGAATCGTAAATATGCATCGGCCGACAACATTTCAGACCAAATGTAGCTACACTCCATCAACTTTCAATGCAAAGGTTGATGAATGATACCTGTAGTATGCTGCTTCGTAGCCTGAAATGAAGACGTGTGTGAACGAGCAAATGAATTTGTCATCGGGCAGAGGCGGAATTACCGTAAACCTAGGATTCAATGTTGGAATCCGAGTATATCGGCCAGAGAAATCCTTACTTTTCAATCCGTCTGCGCTCGACATCGAATACGGTTTCAGCCGCGGACAGCGGATCGTAATGTTGATGAAGCGCCATATCTCGTGCTGCTTTGCACAAGAGACCAAGTAATTTAGTTGCTGGCATGACTTGTCGTGAAGCAATTAATCTGTCCAGCGTCTCATCGGGAAGGGGCTCACCCGTCGCGTAATGCCCTGAAATTCGTTGAAATGTATCTACAGTGCGGTGAATATTCATCTGGCCGTGGATTTGAGTACCTCGTCGGTAGACAAAATTCACAAAGAAGAGGGAAGGCACTTCAATAGCGTCCCATTCGATCGCTCCTTCACGGGATGCGGCTGTGTAGTCTGCTGTCGTCAAGGCAACTTGTAGTCCGTAGCCGAACATGTGAAACAAATACTCGACGTCCTGGAATGACATCAAAGATGGAGTGTCGCCCACCTAGAATATGAGTTAGTCCATCGCAGAGGTTGAACTGCAGTACTGGTGGCGTTTGGTTCATCGTCAAGCTAAAGACAGGTCTTCGAACGGGGGCTTTCTCTGTACGGAGAGTTTTACTTCGCGACGCGATAGCCGCGAAGACGCCTCCTTCGATCTTCTCTCCCGGTCGTGTGTACGGATCTAGATAAAACTGCGCAATGATCGGTTCCCCCGGCTGCTCCAACGCGCGAAAGTTGAAAAAACGCACGTCAGGATGCCAGGTTTCTTCTTCCCCATCAGCTGCTTCGACGCGAATCCCAAATAATTCTTCCGACAGTTCAAATAAACCTTTTAGCACCTAAATCATGGTCAAATGAGATCCTGCAAGTCAGAGAAATGCCAACCTTATGAAGGGGAAAATATTGTTTCAGCTCTTCAGCATCTAGTTCGTGCTGCTGTTGTCGATATTGTTCAGTCCTGAGCAAAGAACAAAGTATTTTAGCTGTAGTTGCATTTCAAGACGCACCAATATGGAACATCCCAAAGTTCGAGTGGTGTCGGATGCCCATGTTGTGCTGCTAGCTCTTTCAGAGATTTCAATTCAGCTTGTGCCTTGGGATAGCATTTTTTCCGAAGCTCTTCAAGCATTGCTTCGACTGCCGCCACTGATGGGGCCATCCTGTCGACAAGACGGCATTCTGCAAAGGTGGAATAGCCCAAGAGATAGGCTTTCTCATGGCGGAGATGTAAGATCTCAATTAAGACGGGAGTATTGTCGTATGGACCAGTGCCTGATCTAGTAGCATTCGCGCGATAGAGTTTTTCCCTCAATGCTCGATTTGTGCATTGACTCATGACTGGTGAATATGATGGCATGTCCAGAGATAATTTCCAAGGTCCGTCGGCTGTTGTCGCGTCAGCGTAACCAGCTGCGACTGTGTTCTAAATCCAAGAAAACGCCATGAGCTCAAGGAAATCGAAGCTAGTACTTGAGCCAAGAGGGATAGAACCGAGTCGGAGATGCCTTCAAGTTCGCTCTTGTCGGTGACGATGATTTCGAATGTATTGATTTCATCAATCAGGTTGCCTTCAAATATTGCAATCTACAAGTTCATCGAATTCATTCCAGTCGAGAGAAGACCGACGCACCAATTCCTGCAAGCGAACATCGATGGCGTTGAATTGTTCTTTTGCTGGACCAGAGAGCGCGACGCCGTTGAGAGTCGCTTCGACGATTTCGCGATCTAAAAGTCGCTGGAAAGGCATCAACTCGTGCATCCCTCGGTAGCACCACGTACCTTCTGCTCTGTGGTAAAGTGTTCTGCTTCAGGACTCGCTCGTAGCGCTTCCATGGCGCGGAAAATGTCGACACTCTGCCGTCGACGGCTCTGGATCGCCAACACTTCCGCTTGAACTTCAGCCTTCGCCTCCCGGAGCTCTGGTGAGTTGGAGACCGTTCCAAGATGTGCAACAATATTCCACAGGCGAGCAAGCGGGTCGTCGATGATTTCCAAGCGGTCCATGACGGACTCCCATTCAATCTCCGCATCCTCGCAGGACAGATCATCTTCAATCGCATTCAGATCGAGCGCCAGTTCTGCAATTGCGGTGCGGACAGCGGGGACAATATCCGACACACGGAGCTCTGCAAACGGAGGCAGCGCATAATCCTCGACACATCGAGTGAGTGGGTTGACCATTGTGCCGTGGACAAATTGTGCTCCCAGCAAGTCAAGGTTTCGGGAATGATGCACTGCTGACATTTGGTGTGTACTATGATTGTGACACGCTTCCCATATGGGTCGGAAATTGATTTCGGACCGTGAGGGAGGGCGGGGAGTGTCCGCGCTCTCGCAAAGTCAAGATTTCGAGTCTGTCCACGGTTGTTCCTGACAGTTCGTTCGGGCATTTACAGTAGGTCGTCTAGACAATCTTCCATGGCAAATTCCTCGACGGAACTGTCGTGTGCGGCTCGACCATACCCAGCGTTTCAACACGTTTGCTCATACGCGAGAACTCAGACGGCTGTTGTTTGCTCAGTTGAGTCAAACCAGATCGCCTTCCATCCTCGAGCTGTTCGCCCTTGACTTCTCATGCCAACTGAGCCCAGATGACAAAAACCTCCCCAAGTTACAACATCTCGAAATCATAATTCCACGCCGCGCATATCGACAACCTCGAGCAAACACCGCCGTTGAAAGCGCGCAAATGTCCACGGCAATTTTAGCGTGGTCGAGATGACGAATACACTGTAGAGCGCTTGAACTGCACAGGGAATGTTTCCTTCTTTCACATCCTTGTCAATATTCTTCGTCCATAGAATCGTCCTACCCCAAATGTCCATCCACATGTTGCTTCAATTTTGGGTGGTGAGAAAAAAGAAAGTGCAAACTCGAGAAATGCCCACAACAGTCGCAATGGAAAAGCGAATAGGACGCAGATTTAGCAGAGGATTTCAAGCATGTAGAAGAAATGAGCTCGCTGAAAGCGGTTCGCCGTAGCTGGGACAATCAAATGACACTGGTCTGGGTGATGCCACGGCAGCTGGTTCAAAGAAACCGAAAACAGTTCCGATGGGGACAAATTCCACCAAAGAAGGAAAATGACAAAGATGCGCATCGAAAGCGAAGAGGCTGACATTCATATAGAGAAAGCTCCAAAATGTGGGCTCCATGAGATGAAATTGCAAGGAGGAAGAGCGCACGCGCGGATTCAATCGTTGAGTGATTTGACTTGCTTCAAAAATCTCATTCCCTATGAACTGTGAGACTTTATATTGCCAATTTGAAAGCATGGAATTTGACAAGGTTGGGATGGTTGACAGGTCTAAAAACCACGATTACTTTGTCGTATTATATTTAATCTAAAGAACGTGTCGACAAACCTCACGAGAGTTTGGTCGTCTGCTTGCTTGGTCGTGACATAGATCATTTACCTCTTATTTTGTATTAAAAGACAATTTATCATTTTAAAAGGGTATTTGATTTTAGAGTTGTGCTGCTCATGACAAATGGCGGACTCAAGACAACTGCGGAACGATCGACCTCCTTTGTGCGGGAAGCTGCAGATCTCTAGGTGGAGAAGAACTGAGTCTCTTCTACACAGGAAGATTGTCGTCTTCCCATTCCATATTCACTCTCAGCAACTACAGTGTAACCAGGCTGGGTGAGCTTCCGAGAGTTCTCGTCGCTCCGTCACGCTTTCAGGTTGTCATCCTCACGTCACTCATGCTACGGGAAATGGAGCAGGAACGAGCAAGGTGGGAAGAAACCTGAGTACGTATCGAACCACACACAGTTTGCAGCATGTCTGCATCTCTGCGTATGCCGGTGGGTCGTCGTTGTTGTCTTAGATCGCTGTATGGATTGTGATGCGCCACTTCAATGCTTTCGGATCTCTGAGCCACTGCATCCAAGTCAGCGCGTCTTTCACTGCATGGCTGAAATACTTGACGGACGCAAGCGTGAGTATGTACGCTGGGCATTTGAGCTGAAATACATCACAGTGGAGTGCTACGCAAGACGAGATGTGCCAAACGTGCTATGGCCTTAATCGCAGGTCTCTATCTTCAGAGTTTTTGGATAAACACCATCCAAAAGAACGGAGAAAGCTCGTGTCGACCAACTCAGACACTCAAGTATCAGCGGTGGCGACAGTGAAAGCGTTCGACTGACGACACCAACGATATGCACAAGTTGAGCTTACGTCCTGGCTATAAGACTTCCTCCACTCTTTAGGGCATGGCTCCATGGCCGCGAACAAAGCCATGAACAACGAAGAAGCACGGAGAAGAACAGGTTGATGACGTCAAACTGTATCGCGGCCGCATCATAAACTTTGCTCGTCTCATTCGACGACAAAAATTGCAATCACAGCATCGCATTGCTCTCCATGTCACCAGGAAGTTTACGTGCGCTCGACCATCGCAAATCGTTCATTGAGCTCCTCCATGCTGACCTCTTCAAACACGTCGAGGTGGATGAACTGTCTGACATCATGTCAGACATCTTCCCAACACACACCGACGACTGGCCACCGCTCGTTTTCCAACTCAAACCAGACAACCTACAAAGCCTTCCATGTTGTTTAAAAAGGAGAAACAACATGGAGCTACAGTACTCGAGGACGATGCCATGGTGGTGTGATTACCACATTGAGTTCAACAACTCGCAACTTATCCAGAGCGGACCGTCCCATGCATGCCAAGAATCCCAACCCACCACGACTTCGACGACATCTACAGCTTTTAAGCTGAAGATAAGACTCGTCTTGAAGGTTCATGGAGACTTTTTAGTCATGGTCGACTTGATTGTCAGCTTAAATTCCGCCCAAGAGCGCCGTCAGCGGTCTTCCGTCGCGACAGAATAATCCCAAAGAAGGATCCTGTCGCCAGTCGATCAGACTGTGATTTTCACCCAGCTTAGTCACTCTCTCCTTGCTTCCCATCCATGCTGTTGTCTCTGTATCATCATCTGGTCGGTCTAATCCGAGCGCAAGTTGTTTTGGACACATGTCGATGGCACAAGAGAAAGCAGACGCTTCTTGCTTCAGGAACGCATGATGCAGTCAATAGAAGTGTCCAATTTGGCGCTCTTCCGTGGTCCCGTCGGACGAACGCGACGCCGTCGTCTCGACGTCGTGGGGCGAGCACAAACATACGACAAAGTTACCACCGCACTTAGTTGTTGGATTAACTCACCCTTGTCCAACGAGTCAAGTGGTGTCCAGCAAGCATATCTGACGCCAGAGCAAGTTTAAGATGGTCAACTCGTTGACTCGATGCTTGGAGGACTACGCGCTGCCGCCGTTCGCCCAGCTCCGCGTCTCGGACATTGTACCAGCCATCCGCACTGCCATCCGCGAATATGCACTCGACTTGAACGCGATTGAAGACGATTTGTCCTTCTTTCAAGACGACATCACGTGGGAATCCGTCATGGATCGATTGGAAATCATCGACGACCCGCTCAACCGCCTCTGGCGCATCGTTGTCCATCTCCAAGGCGTGTCCAACTCAGCCGAACTACGTGAAGCCAAGGCCGAAATCCAAGCAGAAGTGCTCGCAATCCAAAGCCGACGACAGCAGAGCGTCGAGATATTTGAAGCCATGCTTGAGCTTCGGGATGGCCCGCACTGGGAGTCACTGACTACCGAACAACAGGTACTTCGCCCAGGGATATGCAACGCTTGACACGACGGCCAGCGCGTTTTAGATAGTGCGATTCTCGAAATGAAGCTCCATGGAGTGGCGTTGACGGGCGGCGCGAAAGAACGACTCAACGACGTCAATGTCCGTCTCAAAGATCTCGTAATTTCTTCCATGGTCGTCCATGAGCTTGAAATGCAATGCATGTAGGCGGATTTATTCAATGACAACTTGTTGGACGCAACCAAGTCAACTTATATCATTCTCCACGAGCGCAGCGACGTGGAAGGCCTTCCTGACTCAATGCTTGCTGTCTTTGCTCGGGTAGACAGCTATTTCAACGCCAGGAGCTCGCTAAACTGCGGTAGGATGCAGCTGCGGCTGGCTACGAAGGAGCGACTGCAGCGAATGGACCATGGAAGCTCTTGTTGGATGTCAAGAGTGCACTACCAGTCATGAAGAGCTGCTCCAATGCCGCAACGCGTGAAAAGGTCTATCGTGCCCATCGAGCTCGAGCCAGCGACGGGCCCTTCGACAATACGCCTGTCATTCTAGAAACCTTGCAGCTACGACAAGAGCGAGCCAACCTACTAGGCTACGCGTGGTTTGCAGATGAATCTCGCCGACAAGATGGCACCAACTGTCGAAGTTGTCCAGGAAATGTTGCGCGAATTGCGGGACAAGTGCTTTGCTGTAGCTTCTGTTGAAATGCGAGAGCTCGAAGCGTTTGCAGCAATCCGTGGGCATCAAATGCCGATAAAACCATGGGATTACGCATATTGGTATGGTTCACCGACACCTCGGTTCGTCCTCACTGCCTTTCTTAGGGGCGAACAAATGCGAAGGGAAAAATACGTCGTCGACAATGAATCTGTTCGACCTTACTTTCCCATGGCGACAGTACGACGTCCGCCCCATGGATGAAATGACACAATGTCCAGGTTTTACCAAGGTTGTTTGACTTTTTGGCCAAGATTTTTGGCATTCGCATCGAGGTACACAATGCATCCACCGCCGTTCGTACCAACTCACGTAGACCGCGGAAGTAAGCGAAGAAACGTGGCATCCTGACGTCCAGTACTATCAAATTCGAGCGATGGAAGAGCCAGGCGAGCCCGTGATTGCCCAGTTCTACCTGGATTTATACGGAAGAATCCTTTATAGGTCAATTTTGGGTCAGGGTCACGGGTGCAGGTCACAGGTTCTTTCTAGGTTTTTACTGGTTTTATTCGACTTTCTGATCAGATTTTAGGTTTTTCTCATTCAAACTGCAATGGCAAAGCCTTAAACTGCGCGGACGACGTCAGACATCCGCCCAGAAAATTGCGCTCACCGCAGCGAAGCGGAGGTTGAGTGAAAAAATTTCTGCAGGCGGATGACTCGGAGGAGGGAGCCCCCAACGTGCACCAAAAAGGGGTTTCTTTATATTTTCTCTCATCGGGCAAGGCGGCAGGTAGGCCGCAAGGCCGTGCCGCCACCCTGATGAGGCCTGCTAGGGAATGACAAAGTATGGCGCTCTAACTCTTCCTGGTGGTGGAGATATCTTCAATATTGTCATGTGACCTAATATGTGACCTGACCCGAAATTGACCTGTACAAGACCTTACCATTTATACGCAAGACCTGGGGAGAAGAGGTCTGGCGCGTGGATCGAAGTTGTCGCTGGGAGAAGTCGCGTCTTGCGCTCGGAGAAAGCCCACGTCCGTCTTCCGGTCTTTGCCCTCATGTTTAATTATTCGCCGCCAGTACGATAAAATTAAGTCATGGTGCCAAACTTTGACGATTGTAGGTGGACGACAAGCCATATTTGATGACATTCGTGGAAGTCCAGTCACTGTTTGTCATGTTTGGCTTTGGCCTTCGCATTGGATTGACGGATGCTGAGCACACTGCGGTCACGCGACCGCATGGAATTGAATGGGATGCCGCGGAGTATTCCTCGCAGTTCATGCAGAACTTTTGCTTTCACAGAGGTATGTTCCAAGGTGGGGAGTTCACTCGTAACAGTCTCCAGAGACGCTGCAGTCACTCTCCAGCCACGTCGAGACGGGGGAGCCCCTTCCTGACGAACTCTTTGACCGAATCACCAAAGCTAGCACGTTTATGAGAGCGTCTTTCTTTGCCCACAAGTTTCTCGAGATTTCTGCCTACGACTTGGCGCTCCACCATGAATTCGATCCACATTCGAGTGCAGACGCCATGTTTGATCTCTTTCGCCGCAAGAGTCAAGAGTATTTATGTCGTCCCATCAGTGAACTACAGTAGCCTCCTCTATGTTTACTCTGCGGTCGCCATTTCACGATGACAAGTATATTTGCGCCCTTGAACATATATTCCCAGGGCACTACCCGTCGACATACTACAGGTACTTGAGCTGATCGACATTGGGCTCATGCAGTGTGTTAGCTACGTCTGGTCGGAAATGCTCGCAGCGGATGCCTATGCTTGTTTTGCAGAGGCAAAGTCGGAGGAGGAATGGACGGCCTTCGGGCGAAAGTTCCGAGACACAATGTTAGCGTTAGCCGGTCCCAACCATCCCATGGAAGCATTTGAGAAATTCCGACGGCGATTACCATCTACCAAAGGGCTGCTGAAACAGTATGGCCTCGAATGAGACGAAAAAAACTAGTGGATAGACAGCATCGGCAGTATTAGTGGGTAGACAAAGTAGATTCGAGACTAGATATATACTCCCGCAAGTCTTGACCACCACCAACGTTTGGAATTCTCGTCCAGACAATGTCAAACGTGCAAGCCGCTTCGGAGAGTTCCCAAGGCAAATGCCAACCATGAGTTTGTGTCAAACTGCAGCACTGGCCAGCCGAGGAGCACGATCAAAGCAATAGTTTTCGTCGCCATGCTGGAGTAGACGCTTGACTTTCATCCTCGGATGTTTTACCATCGAGCTATCTGTTGAATGTACGACAAACCTTGGTGAACCCTATAAACTTAAGCCAGCTGCATGTCGAAACTTTCCTGCAGTAGTCCGTTTGAATAACTTTCCCTCAGCACTCAGCATTGAAGAGTGGCGGACTTGTGTTGTTTTCTCATCCGCTTGACGATCAACAACGGGCAGCGTTGTTGGTGGTCGGTCGATCATCCATCTCCCCGCAAATTATTTAACATAAATAAATGAACATTATCTATAAACATTCCGGATAACAATTACAAATTCGTCCGGATAAGACAAATGACCGCCAAAATTTCGGCTGGCGATTTCAATCGAAGTCACTCAACCCCATTTCCTCCCCGTACTCACTTCGTCTTTCACAGTGTAGCCATGAGTGGCTACGACTTGTCCAATGCCGCCCGTTTCTCATACGCTGCGATTCATGAGGCACTCAAAACGGATGAATCCGTTGTCCGTTGGTGCATGCAAGCGGGTCTCATTAGATCTGCTATGTACTGTAAGAACTGTGGAAATTCTATGCATCTGACCGCTATGCGATGGCGCTGCCATAAGGGGTCATGCTCGAAGAGCGAGACAAGCGTGAGGAGTGGAACATTCTTTAAGAATTTCCACATTAGCATCTCAAAAGTCGTGAGATTGCTCTACTGTTGGGCAGCTCAACGACCCGTTACTAAAGCGGCTCAGGAAGTTGCGGTTTCAGTAACGACCGTTACGAAACTCTACTGAGAATGTCGAGATATCTGCTCGGAAGATCTTGTGCGATGCAATGCTGTGGTAAGTCTTTCTCTCAGGATCTCTTTAAAAGTGTTTTCTAGATAGGCGGCGAGGGATGTATCGTCGAAATAGACAAAACTTCTCTTAAAAAGAAATCTAAGTATAATCGTGGCCGCCATTATGACGACTGCTGGCTCTTCGGTGGCGTAGATCGAGCCACGGGGAAGTGGTTTGGTCGCCTTGTTTTCAATGATAGGTCGAAACAAACACTTTCTACAATCATCAAGGAGCATATCAAGCCGGGAACTTTGATTATCTCGGACAAATTCTCTTCATATGTGTCCGCAAACGAGAGACACACTCTAGAGAACAACAGACTGTTGTCAGGTAGTTTTCAGTTACGATTTGTACTTATTGATCTGATAGATATGAATTATTCGCATCAATGTGTCAACCACACACAAACTATTGAAGGTGTGTGGGAAATGCGTGTGAAGAGGCATTTGAAGGCCATGCGCGGTGTAGCGAAGGATATGATTCCTGAGCTGCTTGATGAGTACCTCTGGCGATCCTGGTTTTTCCCGATGCGTGCTCGCGACGAGCAAATAATGTGTGGAATATGTCAAGCTATAAGCTCCAGATAAATCAATAATGAACTCACTATATTAAATAAGTTTTCATTTATTTTTGCGGGGAGATGTTGTGGCAGAGCCGACATTAGCTCGTGTCGCATCATCTCACCGTGATCCATCAATTGGACTTGCGTGCGATGAGCGTATCAGACGTGAAATCACCGAAATGGTCAATCCGTTGACTCGTTGCTTGGAGGACTATCCGCTGCCTCCGTTCGCCCAGCTCCGCGTCTCGGACATTGTGCCGGCCATCCGCACAGCCATCCGTGAATATGCGCTCGACTTGAACGCGATCGAGGACGATTTGTCTTTCTTTCAAGACGACATCACGTGGGAGTCCGTCATGGATCGATTGGAACTCATCGATGACCCGCTCAACCGCCTCTGGCGCATTGTCCTTCATCTCACGAGTGTCGCCAATTCAGCCGAACGGCGTCAAGCCAAAGCTGAAGTCCAGGCAGAAGTGCTTGCGATTCAGAGCCGACGACTGCAGAGTATCGAGCCAAAGAGCGATTCAACGAAGTCAACGTTCGTCTGAAACAACTCGTAGCGCTCCTCACTGCCACTTGAGAGTTTCACGGGATGGCTAGGCTGAAATCTTCTCCAACAATGTCTTGGATGCAACCAAGTCTTCCGAGCTTATCCTTCACGATCGAAGTCAACTAGACGGCGTGCCAGACTCTATCCTCGCTGTCTTTGCTCGGGTAGGTGCCAAAATAGATACATCGGACTCACTAGCGCGCTCCAGGAAGCAGTAGCTGGTGGCTACGAAGGCGCCACTGCTGCAAATGGGCCTTGGAAAATCCTCCTCGATTTAAGAAACGTCCTACCAGTCCTCCGGAGCTGCACGAACGCTGCCACTTGTGAAGCCGTGTATCGTGCCAACCGAACTAGAGCCAGCAGCGAACCGTACGACAACACGCCTGTCATTCTCGAGATGCTAAGCTCCGTCAAGAAATGGCCAACTTAGTCGGCTATCCTACCTTTGCAGAGATGAATCTAGCTGACAAGATGGCGCCGTCCGTCGAAGTCGTGCAGGAAATGTTGCATGAACTGCGGGAAAAGTGGTTTGACATTGCATACGACGAAATGCGAGAGCTCCAAGCATTCGCACTCGCGCATGGTCACGTCTTGCCGCTTCAGCCTTGGGACTACTTTCACTGGTGCGATCCATTCATTCTATTCTCTTCTCACTACTCGACTTTACCAGGGTTCGAGCACATGCGCAAGGAAAAATACGACTTGGAGAACGAATTGATTCGATCTTACTTTCCAATATCGACCGTAGTCGTGCTACTCCTGTTTGGTGAATGACTTGGGACTTGTAGGTCCTGCCAAAGATGTTTGAGTTCTTGTCCAAGCTGTTTGGCATTCGTATCGAGGTGTGTTCTTGGTTCTTGTCCTCTCACGCGATGGAAAGGCTGCTGAGGAAAGCGCAGAAACGTGGCATCCTGACGTTCAATACTATCAAATTCGAGCTCTGGAGCAACCAGGCGAGCCTCTTGTCGCCCAATTCTATCCCGATTTATATGCAAGGCCGGGGGAAAAGAAGACCGGCGCTTGGATCGACGTCGTTGCAGGGCGAAGTCGTGTCCTTCGATCCGAAAAAGCCGACGTCCGCCTTCCAGTGTTTACGCTCATGTTTCATCACTCGGCGCCAGTACTGCAATAGACTCTCTGTCGTCATATTGATTCAGCTCTAGGTCAACGACAAGCCGTATTTGATGACATTAGCCGATGTGCAATCCACGTTTACCATGCTTGGCTTTGGCCTCCGCGTTGGGCTCACTGCCGCTGAGCTTGCGATGGCCACTAAACCTCATGGCATTGAATGGGACGCCGTCGGCTTCGTCCCTCAGTTTATGCAGAATTTTTGCCTTCACAAAGGTGCATTCAACGCTCAACGCTGATGGTCGTTTCTAGAGACGATTCTGTCCATGTCAAGCCACATTGAAACTGGCGAGCCTCTCCCCGACGACATCTTTCACAGAGTCGAAAAAGCTAGTTCGTCCATGCGGGGAACGCATTTCGCCGCCACGTTTCTCGACCTTTCAGCGTATGACCTGGCACTCCACCATGAATTCTATCCATATTCAGGCTCTGACGCCATGTTTGACATCTTTCGTCGGAGAACTCAAGAGTACAAACTCTCCTAACTACCTTGTTAGCCTCATCTGTGCATGTTAGGTTTTCTCCTCGACCACCATTTCACGACGACAAGTACATTTGTTCGCTGGACTATATCTTTCAACACCCCTCGAGTGATTTCAGGTCCGTCAAGTAACAGCTCACGAGGTTCTAACATACTGCTCTAGCTACGTCTGGTCGGAGATGCTCGCCACGGACGCATTTGCGTGTTTCGCAGAAGCCAAGAGTGACGACGAGCTCATGGCATTGGGACGAAAAGTTCCGAGACACGATTTTATCCTTGGCCGGACCTCGACATCCCATGGAGGCGTTTGAGAAATTTCGTGGGCGACTACCCACAACTGAGGGGTTGCTCAAGCAGTATGGCCTCGAATGATGACTCGCGTTGCCACCACGTTGATGGCAACAGATCGCTCAATCATTTAATTATCCCATTATGTTTGATGTTCTCTCCAAGCTCTTTGGGATTCGAAGTGAAATCTGCCGATGAAAGCGAGAGGAAACGTGCCATTTTGACATCCTGTTCTAGCAAATCCAAGCGAGCCGAGTTGTTTCTCGATTTGCAATCTCGGTCGGGCGAGCGGAAGACTGGCTCGTGGATCGAGGTTGTCGCGACGACGAGCTGTGTCCTGCGGTCCCTCATCTCGCATCACTTCTTGCAGTGTCGTGCGACGAAGAAGATAAGCTGAGCCTCCAGCATTATCTACGTCATCGAGTACCTCACACTCGCTTTCAGTCAGGATTATGCGCTCGACTTGAACGGGCTCGAGGACAATTTGTCCTTCTTTGAAGGCGACATCACATGGAAGTCTGTCATGGATCGATTGGAAATCATCGACGACCCGCTTCACCGCCTCTGGCGTCGCGAATTCAGCCGAACTTGATGCAGTCATAGCTGAAGTCCCAGTAGAAGTTGTCGCGATTGTGAGAATCCATTGGCTAGCAGACGTGGCCAGCTCCTCTTTTTCTCGACATGAAGTTCACTGGCGTGGCATTAACAGGCACGGAGAAAGAACGCTTCAATGAAATCGACATCCGATTCAACGAACTCTTGAAGATATGTCCATGTCGATCTTTTCTCCAACAATGTCTTGCATGGAACCAAGTTGCCAAAGTTTGTCTACACCCGCGATGAGCAACACACGTCCTGGTTGTGTACGTGGCCCGTCGTCACCGTGGATCTCTGGGGGACACTTTTTAAATGCACCTGGAAGCAACGAAGTCTTCATCCAGTACGTATTATCGTCCTGGGCATGTTAAAGCTGGTCAAACTTCGAGTCGGCAATCTGGAACGGGGCATTGCTCACCTCGTTGGTCGGTTGTGGCCTTGTCCAAGCCAAGATGGCCAATGTCCATGGGATGAAGCACCAGCGTGACATCCAGCAGGCCATTACAAGTGGTACGTGACGAGGAGCGTATCCAAGTTCTTCATTGCATCACAGACGTCTGTACTACCTCTCTGAGGTTGAACTGTCTTCAGGGGTGGAGGACCGACACTTCGACCTCGATCCAGCCTCAACGACGGAGCGAACAAGCGATCGCATCATTCTGACGCGTCCAACTTGCAGTGCGTCGCTCTCAGTTGGATGTTGTCTGCATTGCGTTCTTCACGATCGTCGACACGCGTCAAGCAGTGACAACGTTATCAAGACAGTCTGACCCAAATCTTTGGCTGTCATCTCGTGAAAAGTCACAATTGCACGCGAGAGCCATCTTTGTCATGACCACCAAAGCGCATCAACAACGCACGAGGACCTGTTGCGTCGATGCTCCCAACTCGATCCTGACGCAAGTGGATTTGGCGCTCGGAAGTGGGCGATACGCAGACAGATGGACACCCAAGTTGGGTGCCTCTGTCTCATCTGGTCGGTCTATTTTTGAACGGAACAGCGTCATCTTCCAACCATGAACGAGGTGAGGAGGAGCCTCCAGCGCCATCACAGCCTCAGACCGAGTCGCAGCCGAGCTAGAACTCGAATGCTTACTCTACTGGTGCAGTAGCGCAGCGCCCACGACATCCAGCGAACTGCGACCCGCTGGTGACAAAGTTGCCACCGAACAATGTCCTGTCTATCTCCTCACCGTCTTGTCAACTGCATGTTGCACTGGCGTGCGTTGAGCGCTTCAGAACCGAATTGAAGATGATCAATCCGTTGACGAGATGCGCGGAGAACTACGCGCTGCCTCCGTTCGCCCAGCTCCGCGTCTCGGACATTGTGCCAGCTATTCGTGCAGCTATCCAGGAATATGCGCTCGACTTGAACGCAATTGAGGACGATTTGTCTTTCTTTCAAGACGACATCACATGGGAGTCCGTCATGGATCGATTGGAAATCATCGACGACCCGCTCAACCGCCTCTGGCGCATTGTCCTCCATCTCTCAGGTGTTGCGAATTCAGTGGAACTCCGTGAAGCCAAAGCTGAAGTCCAGGCAGAGGTGCTCGCGATTCAGAGCCGACGACAGCAGAGCGTCGAGATCTTTGAAGCCATGCAGACTCTTCGCGACGGGCCACGGTGGGCCGAACTCACGTCCGAACAACAGGTATGCTTTAGAGCTCTGGAATTTCAGTCGTGACGGACAGTTAGCGTATTTTGGACCGCTCTATCCTTGAAATGAAGCTCAATGGTGTGGCATTAACAGGCGCGGAGAAAGAACGCTTCAATGAAATCGATGTCCGACTCAAACAACTCGTACCTCCTCACACTTCGTCCCTCTTACGAGCTCGTCGTGTGACTAGGGCGACATTTTCTCCAACAACTTGCTGGACGCGACAAAGACATCCCTTGTCCTCCATGCCCGCAGTCAATTAGAGGGAATTGATGACTCGCTCTTTGCTCGGGTAGGCACTTGAAAACTAGTGTCGGACTTGTTAATCCACGGCAGGATGCAGTCGCTGCAGGTTACGAGGGAGCTACGGCGGCAAATGGACCTTGGAAAATTTTGCTCGATGGAAAAAACACAGTGCCGCTGCTTCATAATTGCTCCAACGCGTCGACGCGGGAGGCCGTCTATCGCGCCAACCGAACTCGGGCCAGCCGTGAACCCCACGACAACACTTCTGTCATCCACGAGATGCTACAACTTCGACGAGAACGGGCCAACCTCCTCGGCTACACCACGTTTGCTGAAATGAGCCTTGCAGATAAGATGGCGCCGTCTGTCGAAGTTGTGCAGGAAATGCTGCGCGAGCTGCGGGACAAGTGCTTTGAAGTATCAGCCGTCGAGCTGCGGCAATTGAAAGCTTATGCCGAAGCCCATGGTCAAGTCGAGCCACTGCAGGCATGGGATATTCGTTACTGGTACAGTGTTGCAAGCCGTGCGGTGTGGATTTCATCGCACTGGTCATCTAGGATTAACAAGATGCGCAACGACAAATACGCGTTGGACAATGACTTGATCAGCGCTTACTTTTCATTGCCATCGGTAATCCAAAGGCGTACGAGACGAAGATTGACTTGACTGTAGGTCCTCCCAGGGTTTTTGACTTCCTCTCCAAGCTCTTTGGTATTCGCATCGAGGTAAAGCAGCAAGTACTTCCCCCATGACTTGTAAAATGCAATAGACCGCTGACGAAAGCGAGGAAACGTGGCATCCTGTCGTCCTGTACTACCAAATTCGAGCGCTGGAGCAGCCTGGCGAGCCGGTGATTGCGCAGTTTTATCTCGATTTATATGCAAGGCCGGGGGAGAAGAAGGCATTGTCGTGGATTGAGGTGGTCGCGCCGAGGAGTCGCGTCTTGCGGACCGAGAAAGCCAATATTCGCATTCCTGTCTTTGCTCTCATGTTTAATCAACCGGCGCCGGTAGGATAACCAAGGTGGATCGCTTTCATGACGATGACGGCTGTAGGTGGAAGGCAAACCATACTTGATGCCCTGGTTTGACGTGGAAAATCTATTTTTCGTGCTGGGCTATGGTCTCCGCATCGGACTCACTGCTGCAGAGTACACGGCGTCGTCGAGACCGCATGGAATTGAATGGGATGCAGTTGGTTTCTCTGCTCAATTCATGCATAACTTTTGCTATCACCGCGGTAAAACTTGGCCACTTTGTCGTCCTCTCAACTGACAGGCAATCGCTAGAGACGCTCAAGTCGATATCATGCCACGTCGAGACAGGAGAGCCGCTTCCCGACGAGATCTTCGACAGAATCTACAAGTCGAGGACGTTTATGCAAGCGACAAACTTTGCCGAACACTGCCGATCTCGAAGTGGCTTCATACGACATGGCACTCCATCACGAGTTCGACCCACATGCAGACTCGGACGCCATGTTTGACGTCTTCCGACGGAGGAGACACGAGTAGGTCTCGCTTCTCGTTGAAAGCATTCACGTTCTCCTCCTCTAGGTTCACACTACAGCCGCCATTTCACGACGACAAATTTATCTGTGCCCTCGAGCACATCTTCCCAAGTCTATACGCAGCAAGTTATTACAGGCATGCCTTCAAATGCATGCGCGGGGAGTCTTATGTGCTATTGTAGCTACGTCTGGTCGGAAATGCTCGCTGCAGACTCGTACGCGTGCTTTAATGAAGCTGCAAACGAGGAAGAGTGGATGGCCTTGGGGCGAAAATACCGCGATACAATCTTGGCCTTGACTGGACCGGCACGCTTTGCGTGAACAAAACTGTCAAGAACGAGAAACTTTCTGACGTTGTCACTTCTGTGGTTGATACGACCTCGTGGTGCTTGCCTTCTCGGACCACCGACGTCGCAATGACACTCTAGCTCATGGATGGCATGCTGCGAACGCACTGCTCCATTTTGAAAACAAGAGTCTTTTTCACCTCCTGATGCAATAGAGATATTTAGCAAGCCCACAACCTGCTGCTTTTCAGAGGAAGAGAGGGATAGAAGAAAGAAGACAATTTGCGCAATGGGGAAGTCAGAGCTTGCGCTCCTCCAAGGTGAATGTGACGTTAAGAATTGCCAATCGGTCATTATGAACAGCTCTTCGGAGTAAATGCAGGCGAAGTCGTCGAGAGATGGAGGATCTCCGAAGCAACAGAGCGCGATTGTGCATTGCGACAAAAAGTAAAGTGCTCAGTGTGTATCTTGAACTTTAAATGCAACTAACACGGATATTCAGTTTGCGGACTTGCTAAATGCACAAAGTTTCATATCCGACTCCCGGGGGAAGGGGAGAAGTTGTTGCAGATTTCAGACTTGCTAATAATCATGGAGAGTGTTCATCCGTTCTCGGCGCTTGGGTGTGTGAGTAAGGCTGTGCTCCCTCGTCAGAAAGTCAGAGACAGTGATCCTTGCACGACATTACAAGCTCCTGACGACGTGATCGAAACATTTCATTGCACGTCTACCAAATCCTCCAACGTTGGCCACATTGGTGCTTCGTCTTTCCATCGACTGTGGGAATGTCCTGTTGGACTCGAACCCACTATGAGATGTTTCTTTCGCGCGTGGTTTGCAATTCTCAACACGCTTCAACAATGACCAGCGTTATCCAGTCAGACAGTCCCGTGACGACGACGAATCCCTTGGATGAAGAGCTTTCCCGACAAAAATAGACCAACTTGTCATCATCTCGCGGTCGTGATATCGCCAATTGAGACCACATCAACGTGCCTTCGCCTCACGATACGTCAGCACGACTGGTGGCAGTGGGTTTACCACCTGAAGCTTTCGCTTTCGGGACAGTTGGTGGCCTCTGCATCATCTGGTCGGTCAATTTAGAACGACGAGGTTTGATAGTCGAACCAGCACAAGAAGCGACATCGCACGACGTTGCTCAGCATGTATTGACGAGAGCCAATTGGCATTGTAGCTAGAAAGAAAGTGCGCTCGTTCCCAAGACAAGGGCTCAATCGAGTGCGTCCGGCCTTCGTCTTGATGGTACCGTGTCCTGGAAACAAAGTTGCCACCATCATTGTGCATTTGGCCAGCCTCACCTGCCCACTGTCAATTGTAAACAATTGCGCCAGTGTATCAGAACCCACTTTGACAAATATGATCAATCCGTTGACGAAATGCGTGGAGGACTATGCGCTGCCGCCGTTCGCCCAGATCCGTGCATCGCACATCGTGCCAGCCATCCGCACTGCCATCCGCGAATATGCGCTCGATTTGAACGCGATCGAGGACGATTTGGCTTTTCTTGAAGACGACATCACATGGGAGTCCGTCATGGATCGATTGGAAATCATCGACGACCCGCTCAATCGCCTCTGGTGCATTGTCCTCCATCTTTCTAACGTCTCCAACTCAGCCGAACTACGTGAAGCCAAAGCTGAAGTGCAGGCAGAAGTCCTCGCGATTCAGAGCCGACGACTGCAGAGCGTCGAGATATTTGAAGCCATGCAGACACTTCGCGACGGTCCTCAGTGGTCCGAACTCACGTCCGAACAACAGGTATCTCCATCGAGTTTAGGCATGCGCTGACATGTATGCTGGGCAGCGCATTTTGGACCGCGCTCTCCTTGAAATGAAGCTGAATGGCGTGACTCTCACAGGCGGAGCCAGGGAGCGATTCAACGAAATCGACGTCCGACTGAAAGAACTCGTACCTCGTCAACAGGTTTGACCCTCTTGACCGTGCGTGGTATGACTAGAGCGATATGTTCTCCAACAATGTCCTGGACTCGACAAAGTCGTCCACGCTACTTTTCCACGACCGCAGTCAACTCGACGGTGCGCCTGAGTCATCTCTGGCTGAATTTGCCCAGGTTCGTTCTCAAGTATTTCTCTCGCCCCGCTCATGAACGGCAGGATGCAGTTGCTTCTGGCCACGACGGAGCCACTGCGGCAAATGGACCTTATGCAGTTAATGTTACAAAGGGCCTCATGGTGCTGAAGACATGCTCTAATCGAGCTACACGTGAAGCCATCTATCGTGCCCAGCAATTGATTGCCAGCAGTGAACCCCATGACAACACGCCAGTGATCCAAGAAATGCTACAACTTCGGCAAGAAAAGGCACAACTCTTAGGCTACACTACGTTCGCCGAGATGAGTCTAGCTGACAAGATGGCGCCGTCCGTCGAAGTCGTGCAGGAAACGCTACGTGAACTGCGAGACAAGTGCTTTGCTATAGCCGCTGTCGAGATGGACGAAATTCATGCATTTGCTGAAGTCCATGGCCAAACTGCACCGCTTGAGACTTGGGATATCAAATATTGGTAGTCTTTGTCGGTGGAAATCCAATTGTAAGCCAATTTGATCAGGGTCGAGCGAATGCGCAAGGAGAAATACGCGGTCGACGACGAAGTGATCCGACCATACTTTCCATTGTCGATTGTGTGTCGTCCATTCTTCTCCATGGGAAGGAAATGACTCGACCGTACGTAGGTTCTGCCGAGGATATTTGCGTTTCTGACCAAGCTCTTTGGTATTTGCATTGAGGTAAAGTAGTCCATCTCCGGCACTCATCCAATGCGTAGACTGCGGATGAAAGCGAAGAAACGTGGCATCCTGACGTCCAGTACTACCAAATCCGAGCGAAAGAACAACCAGGCGAGCCCGTGATCGCTCAATTCTATCTCGATTTGTTTGTGAGGCCAGGGGAGAAGATGAAGCTGTCATGGATAGAAGTAGTCGCGGCAAGGAGTCGCGTCCTGCGGTCCGAAAAGACCCATGTCCGCATTCCTGTCATTGCTCTCATGCTCAACTACTCGCCACCAGTGCGTACCTGTCTGCATTTCTTGGTTGAACAACATGATTAGGTGGATGACAAGCCCTGTTTGATGAACTTTGTGGAAGTGCAGAATCTCTTTGTTGTGCTTGGATTTGGGCTTCGCATTGGGTTGACTGCGGCTGACCACACGGGAGCCTCAAGACCTCATGGGATTGAATGGGATGTTGTCGGCTTCTCGTCACAGTTCATGGAGAATTTCAGCTATCACAGAGGTACTCTCCGTGTCCAAGGCACAGCTCGTATCTATCCTCGCTAGAGACATTGCAAACAATTTCAAGCCATGTCGAGACGGGAGAGCAACTTCCTGACGAGCTTTTCGACAAACTTTTGGAAGCGCGTTCCTTCATGCGAGCTTTCAAGTTCGCAGCGGTCTTTCTCGAAATCGCAGCTTGTGATATAGCGCTTCACCACGAATACGATCCATACTCGGAGTCCGAGTCCATCTTTGACGTCTTTCGGCGAACAAGTCAAGAGTACTCTTGACTTTCACGACGAATGGAGACTGACAAATTCACTTGTAGGTTCACGTTGTTGCCTCCATTTCCAGACGACAAATCTATTTGTTCCATCATGCACATCTTTCCAGGGCTATATCCGTCGTGCTACTACAGGTATGACGCTCGGCCGAGGTCTTGAGAGGCTCATCGACGACGCTAGCTATCTTTGGTCTGAAATGCTCGCAGCAGACGCTTATGCCAGTTTTGCTGAAGCGAAATCTGAAGGTGAATGGCTGGCGTTGGGGCGAAAGTACCGAGACACGATCTTGGCAATGACTGGACCTGCACATCCGTTGGAAGCATTTGAGAGATTTCGAGGACGCTTGCCTACCACGGAGGGTCTACTTAAACAGTACGGTCTTGAATGACAGTCGAATATTCCCGAGTCTAGCGCACAGACGGCGGCAGTCGAAATGTTTTCTACTCTTCACAAGGATAAGGGACTACCAGTGCTGTCTCTCAAAGGACAGCACTTCATGAGCAAGACTCATGGCTGCGACGACGAGTTGATTTCCATGCAGGATTGCTCAGCAGAAACTGCTCGTCTTGTGGCTGGTTTCTCCAACTTACAGTCGCCATGCAAGTAGAAACAAATTCTACCGTCACGCTGCATGAATCAACCACGTTGACTTCTGCTGGCTCAGTGTGTCTGCCAATTCATGCAGGGAAAGGAGAAACTGCACTTGTCAAACTCTTGGACGAAATGTGTCTTTCGAGTGCGTGTGCAATTCTCAGCACGTTTCAACAGCAGACTGCGTTGTCCAACCAGACTCTCTCTCTCTCGCATCTCTAGCTTACACTTGCACGTGGCCAAGAGGTCGACAGCGATGATATATCGCTTCAGAGTGGGGCAGAATAAGTTTCTATTCTTACCCTCTCGTGAAACATGAATGGGGTAAGATTGAGGATAAATTGGTCGAATTCGGATTCCCTCCACTTTCCAACATCGACTGTTCATGGAAGAGCTAGTTTGTACTGCGGCTGTCATCGCAATCGCAGGGTGCGCACTTGTTGTGAACATGGATGGACGTTCGGATCGATCGCCGAATATGAGTAAGCATACAACGAGGAAGTCTTACTTTGGGAACTGTTATTACAAGTGTACGAGTGAGACAGCTTTCTGTCGGTCGTTCCGAATGACGCGCAAAAGTTTCGACCAGCTCGCTAAGTATTTACACCTCAAACGCGAGAAACACTCCGACGAGACAATGACAGAGATATCCATGTACCATTGGAGATGAAACTGGCCATAACGCTGTTATATCCCAGTCACACTCGCCATTGCCGTCGCGGTTCATCATGGCTGGTGGATTGTCTTCCTGTGCCACTCAAATTACTCCGAGGGGTACCCCACTCTGATAGAGGTCGAACGTGTTTGTCCCAACACTAAGTCGCCAGTGGGGCCTGCACCCATGACTCATGGGTGCAGGCCAGATGAAAGGCCTCATGGGCCATGAGGCCTTTCATCTGGTCGGTCAATTTAGAGCCACCCAAAGTCGACAACAGTCTAACCACCATGAGAAGTGGAAACAAACCCGCGAGTTATCAAAGCTTGCGATGCGAAATCGCAGCGGAATACAATTCACCGTCCACGCTCCAGCCTTGGGCAAAGACATGAGAGGCACAGCGTCGTCACAACAGAGGTATGCACTGGAAACAAAGTTACCACCAACTCAGCGCGTTGTTCCGGCTCACCTGATGACCCATGTCGACTGTACTTGCACCCGTGTTCCAGACACCAAATTCACAAAATGATCAATCCGTTGACGAGATGTGCGGAGGACTACGCGCTGCCGCCGTTCGCCCAGATCCGCGTCTCGGACATTGTGCCAGCCATTCGTGCTGCCATCCAGGAATATGCACTTGATTTGAACGCGATTGAGGACGATTTGTCCTTCCGTGAAGACGAAATCACATGGGAGTCCGTTATGGATCGATTGGAAATCATCGACGACCCGCTCAACCGCCTTTGGCGCATTGTCCTCCATCTCTCTGGTGTCGCGAATTCAGCCGAACTCCGTGAAGCCAAAGCTGAAGTGCAGGCAGAAGTCCTCGCGATACAAAGCCGACGACAGCAAAGTGTAGAGATATTTGAAGCCATGCAGACACTTCGTGACGGTCCTCAGTGGTCCGAACTCACATCCGAACAGCAGGTACCCCCTGCGATTCCAGGCCAGCGCTGATACGCGGCTAGCGCATTTTAGACCGTGCTATCCTAGAGATGAAGCTCAATGGCGTGACTCTCACTGGCGCAGCTAGAGAAAGATTCAACGAAATCGACGTCCGACTCAAAGAACTCGTACCTTCTCGACATATTCGTCGTCTTGACCGTGCGTCGCATGACTAGAGCGATCTTTTCTCCAACAATGTTTTGGATGCAACCAAGTCATCGATGTTACTTTTTCATGACCGCAGTCAACTTGAAGGTGTGCCCAACTCCATGCTGGCTGTCTTTGCGCAGGTTTGTGGCGACGTACTTGAACTCTCTGATGGTCAATAGGATGCTGTTGCCTCTGGCCACGACGGAGCAACCCCTGGGAATGGACCCTTCGTGGTCAAGGTCGCAAATTATCGCACAGTTTTCTCAACGTGTTCAAACGCAGCGACGCGCGAAATTGCATTTCGAGCTCTTCGATCGGTTGCAAGCACGGAGCCGTTTGACAACACGCCAGTGATCCAAGAAATACTGCAGCTTCGACAAGAAAAGGCAAACCTGCTCGGCTACGCAACGTTTGCTGAGATGAACCTTGCAGACAAGATGGCACCGTCCGTCGATGTCGTGCAGGAAATGCTCTGCGAATTGTGGGACAAATGCGTTGACGTTGCTACTGTCGAGATGCAGGAACTGAAAGCGTTTGCAGAAGCTCGCGGCCAAACTACGCCAATCGAAACTTGGGATTTTCCATACTGGTACAGTCGTCCAATATATCCAGCCATGAGTCATTGCATCAGGGTGGGCCAAATGCGCAAGGAGAAATACGCAATTGACCCCGAGATTATCGAGGCGTACTTTCCGTTGTCTTCCGTGCGTCCATTTATCGCCGCAAGGCTCGCAATGATCGTGACGTAGGTCCTGCCCAGGATGCTCGATTTTCTCTCCAAGCTATTTGGTATTTCCATTGAGGTAGTTTTAATCCCCCTGTCGCCGCACAAACCATACGTAGACAGCAGAAGAAAGTGAAGAAACGTGGCATCCTGACGTCCAGTACTATCAAATCCGAGCGATGGAGCAGCCAGGCAAGCCGGTGATCGCCCAATTTTACCTCGATTTGTATGCAAGACCAGGGGAAAAGAAGAGTATGTCATGGATCGAAGTTGTCGCGGCGAGAAGTCGCGTCCTGCGATCTGAAAAAACGAATGTCCGCATTCCTGTCTTTGCTCTCATGTTTAGTTACCCATCGCCTGTATCATGGCCGCGGCATTCTTGGCTGAATCTTGAATAGGTGGATGGAAAGTCTTATTTACTGTCGCTTTCGGACGTGCAGTATATTCTTTCCACCTTTGGATTTGGTCTTCGCATTGCCTTGACTGCTGGTGAATATACTGCAACGTCGCGGCCTCATGGAATCGAATGGGATGCCGTCGGCTTCTCCTCGCAGTTTCTGGTTAACGTTTGCTACCACCGAGGTGCGCCATTCTCCAGTCAAAGCTCCAATCTGATGCATCCTGTCTCTAGAGACATTGGAGTCGCTTTCAAGTCACGTCGAGACGGGAAAACAGCTTCCAAGCGATCTTTTTGACAAAGTATTCGAAGCTCGTTCGTTTATGCGAGTTTGCAACTTTGCAGCTAAATTTCTCCAAAATGCAGCGGTCGACATGACGCTTCACCACGACTGCGACCCATACTCTGACGCCGAGTCCATCTTTGACGTCTTTCGTCGAAAAAATCAAGAGTACAATGAGTTCTCCTCGCTGTGATGACAATATCTTGCGTTCTAGATTTACACTTCAGCCTCCATTAGATGGCGACAAATACATTTGCTCCCTTGATCATATTTTCCCAGGGTTGTATGCAGCGAGTTATTACAGGTACAAGCTCAGATCAATCTGCCAGTTCTTCTTGACGTTTTTCTAGCTACGTTTGGTCGGAAATGCTCGCTGCAGAAACCTACGCTTGTTTTGAAGAAGCGAAATCTGAAGAGGAATGGATGGCGCTCGGACGAAAGTACCGCGACACCATGCTAGCATTGACTGGACCGGCCCATCCATTGGTCGCGTTTGAGAAATTTCGAGGGCGACTGCCTTCCACAGAGGGACTGCTGAAGCAATATGGTCTTGAATGACAGTCTCAAGTTTCTTCAGACAGCCGTCGAACTTCACTGTTTCTCCAAGGGCGTTGCATTATTCAGCTCTATTTGAGCAGGACTCATGGCTGCGTCGACGAGAGCCTCCCGACGAGTTGAATTTCATGGAGGAAAGCTCAGTGGAACTCGCTCGATTCTCCAACTTGTTGTCGTGATGCATGTGAAACCAAGGTATTCCATCACGCTGCATCTATCAACTGAGTCTGGCTCAGGGACTGCTTGTCGACTCATGGAGGGAAAGGAAAAACTGCACGAGTCTACCTCTTGACTTGGACGCAATGATTCTATTTCCAAGTGGGTTTGTTTACAATTCGCAACAGAGTTCAACAACGGACAGCGTTGTCCAAACAGACTCGTCACATGGCAGCGACGCACTCTCGCGCAAATCTCGCTTTTCAAAGCACACACTTGCTACTTTCAACGAGTTGTCAGGAGGTAGGCAAGAATGATACTATTAATAGTACTCTCAGAGTTGGCAGCAGGTTTTTTTGCAGGTTGGATTCTTATTTGTAATTGGCCAAAATTTTGCAAAATCTTCTCCTCATGGCAGGAAAAACGTTTCAGGGGTTTCACAAGTTTGATTATAAATTTGTACAAGAGAAGGTCATTCGCCTCGATGTCCGTTCCCGCCTCCATTATCTTACCCAAGGCGAAAAAGCCGGCTGGGAAGAGTCAGGCCCAGCGTATTTTGTGGACGAATGACAGCGACACAGGTGGAATGAGCAGTATAGAGGTTCTAGTTGCGTGGCTGTCGAATGAGGCTAACTACACACGATGGAAAGGTGGCGACAAGACATCAGGTGCCACGAAGGCTGCTTTAGCCAAAGAAGTCGTGTCAAAAATGTAATCCCACGGTATATTTCATCACCAAGGACATTATCCAAAAAGTGTCCGTAGTGGAAAGCGCTTATCGATCTGCATCAGATTGGCTCAACAATACGGGTCAAGGGGTAGAAGATGCTGATACTATCCGTTCATACGTTGAAAAGCTGTGCCCATATTACTACTCTCTGGACAAAGTCATGAGAGATAGAGCATCGACTCAACCACTAGCTACATCTACAGACATTTTCGCGAGTGACAATGAATCCGAGTATAGCGACCATGAATCAAAACAATCAAAACGGAGTTCACTTGGATCAGGTGAAACGAAACGAAAAGCTGCACAAGCCAAACTAGATGAATGGACCCAATTGAACAATAGGTAGCTGGAAATAAAGCACCTCGAGGTACATCACTAGTACAATTTTCTCCATTCATTATTCATCACAATAAAGCTGTTCTGTTGTGACAGAGGCAAATGGGGTTCGCAAGAGTTCACCCCATTGCTGTGTGTAGGATTGCGCAGGAGACCTAGTGGGGACGCACTTTATTGTAACCTAGAGGGGGTTGCCACGTGGCCTCACTTTAACTACCGATAACAGTGTTGATTGTGCTCGCCTTGACGAAGGTTCCCGTGGCCGAAAGCCAAGAAGAAGCGGGAGACACAACAAAGATATCTTTAGTTCTTGTTGAGCTAACACCAAGTGGAGATGAAACGAGACGAGTCGCCGGACAATGCCGTCGAAAGGCAAGGTGAAGAAAGGTCACGATCACGTGAGAGATTTGACGTGGACGTGCCGTGAGACGCTTAGTGGAAAACCCGTTTCGTTCTCCAAGACGACGACAGCCGCGTCCTGCGGACGAGTGGCTGCCACCACATGACAGAGCCTTTGGCTCCGCCACTGAGGAAGATGTTACGTCTATTCCAGCGCCGGCCCCTGCCGAGAACACGACGCAAAGTGATGCCAACCAAACTGCCCAAAATGCACCCCAAACGACCCCCGGCAACGGCCAGCCCGATGTTCAAGATGACGCAGACATGGGCAGTGATGGTGGCTATGGGCGCACACCACGGATTTGGAATGCGCCAGCGATCCCGCAGCCGCCAACCTTCAAAGGATCCACGAAGTCAGAGCGGCGCGCGTTCATGCGTGAGTATCAGAAGTATGTGGGACAGATCAATGCATTGCAGTGTGACGGATCAAGACCGTTTGTGATGCCCGTCAGCGCTTGTATGGACCAATTTTCCAAGCGTATCGCTTTATTCGATTTCAATCGCGACCACACAACTGATGATGAATGGGTTGCGTGGTTTATGGCTGCATTTGAAGAAGATCCGCAGGATCTGGATGTTCTGAAGCGGCGGCTGCAAGGAGCTATCCGTTTTGACACAAGAATACTGGACGCGGAGTCTCGCGTTGGTCGCATGCTGGACGAGTTGATGCGCTCGCTTGAGCAAGACAACCAAGAGTGGGTCCTACATCAAGAAGGAAAAATGGTCGTGGATATCATGTCCAAGGCCATCAAGCCGGAATCACTAAAGACGGCCGTTTCCAAACAGCTTCAAATGCAACGCAACAAGCCACTCAAGAGCGACGTTTTTCGGTTTGTTAACTGGCTGCGAAAATTTGGCGCTTTGCACCAGCTGTTTGTCGGCGTAGAAGAAGAGAATGGAGCACCAGCCAAAGGGTTTGACGCTCAGAGGGGTAAGAAGAAGGGCGATGTAAAAAGCGGTGCTGCCAGAGAAGTCGCTAAACCGGCTGCCAAGGCCGATGTGGCCAATCAGAGGGAAGGTGATTTGAAGGCCAAGAATGGCTGCCTGAAGTGTGGCGATACGGGCCACCGCGTTGCGAAGTGTCCGAAGGTCGCCCCGGGTGAGGCAGAAGCGCTGCTTGTAGCGCAGATGAAGAAGTGGAAAGATGGCGTGAAAGCGCTATCATCCGAATCACCGCGACAAACGACGGAGCGCGGTGCGCTGGTGGAAGGCAAAGTCCGTGTGGACAATGTATTGCTCGACACCGGTGCCGATGTGAACGTTGTATCGCTCGGGCTGATGAATGCGCTGTCTGCATCCGGCGTTGGGATCGATGTTACGACAGAAAGCGCCCCAAGAATGGTTTACCCTTATGGCAATGATGCTAAGCCGCTCGCGATGACACGACGCGCAAAGTTTAATAGCCTCACGCTCGATACAATGTGCGGCCCACTTGTCCTGCGAGGTTTTCAAGCCTGGATTGACGAGTCATCGCCTGGGATTGAACTAATAGTGAGCCGTCCAGTCATGGAAGTCCTTGGTTTCAGCGTGGATGACCTTCTTGTCGGTGCGCGCCAAGCCAAAGAGGAATGGGATGTGTCACCAAACGCGATTGGAGAGCCCACAGCGATGGTACAGCTCAAACGGCTTCTGGCGGAAAGAATCAACTCGCAGGAGCCAGAAGACGAGCCAGACGATGGCATGGAATGCGCGACGCCAGAGGTTGAGCGGCCAATCCCTCCGGAAGAAGAAGAAGCGCGGCGCGAAATGAAGAGTGAAGTTGTGCGTGAGATTCTACTGTCCAAGGTGGCCGATGCCAACGCCAATGGTCTTGAGCCTGCTGAGGCAGAGCGCTTGCTATCAGTGCTGCTAAAGCAGATTGATGTCTTTCGTGATGATTTGGGTCGTGATCCACAGGTCAAAGTTGAGCCACTCAAGGTCAGAATCAAACCAAACTCAACGCCAGTGAAGTGCGGCATGCGGCGGTACCCACCGCTGCATGTTGAGTTCATGCGAGATCATGTGGCAGCCTTGGAGGCGTGTGGAATGGTTTATTTGAACAACCGATCAACGTGGGCAGCCGCGCCAAGAATTGTCCCCAAGAAGGAAGCCGGTGCGCTGCGTATGACGATTGATAGCAGACCTATCAATGCTTGTACAGAGCCAATGCCTTGGCCCATGCCGAACCTCGACAGTGCGATGGTTTGCCTTGTCGGCACTACTGTCTACTTTACGCTTGACTGGACAAAGGGGTATTGGCAGCTCCCCTTGCATCCCGACAGCCAAATGTATTTCTCGTTCATGACGCCGTTCGGCGTTTACACACCCACACGGGTGTTGATGGGTCAGACGGACGCTGTCTCATACTGTCAATCAGTCGTGCATCAAATGTTTGGTGAGCTCCTATTTCGTGGGCTTCTGGCGTGGCTCGATGACCTCCTTGGGGCCGCCAAGACGGTGGACGAGTTGTTTCTCCTATTGGACCAATTGCTGACCATGTGTGCCGAGTTTGGACTCAAATTGAACCCGAGGAAGTGCCATTTCTTTCTGCGAGAGGCAGAGTGGTGTAGAAAAGTGATATCAGCCCGCGGAGTAACGCATTCGCCAAAGCGTATTCAAGGTTTGATCGATCTATCACCACCTACAACTGCTGCAGACTTGCAGCAGTTTGTCTGCGCAACCAACTGGATGCGATCAAGCATCCCCCAGTACAACCAACTGATTCACCCCCTCCGTCGACTACTGGATGTGGCTACAAAAGCAGCCGGAAGCAGTAAAAAAGCGGCGTTGGCGAGGATTGCTCTGTCTGCGATCGGCTGGTCTCAAGACCATGTCAAGTGTTTCCAAGATGTGAAGCATGCTCTAGCTCGAGTGGTGCCGCTGTCTCATCCGCGTGAGAACATGGAGGTCTGCGTGTTTACAGATGCAAGCGATTTGTTTTGGGGCGCCGTCGCCACTCAGGTTCCTCCATCTGACTTGAATCTACCCTTGGAAGACCAGAGGCATGAACCCCTTGCTTTTGTGAGCGGGAGCTTCACAGGTGCCAGCTTGCGCTGGCCAATTGTTGAAAAGGAAGCCTTTGCAATGATGCAGTCGTGCAAGACGTTGGATTACTTGATTGTCCGCCCTGGTGGATTCCGCTTGTTCACAGATCAGCGCAATCTAATTTACATCTTTAACCCTCGTGGATCCAACACCAACTTAGCGAAATACCAAGCTGATAAGCTACAGAGGTGGTCGCTCGTCATGTCAACGTTTCCTTATTCAATCGAGTGCTTGCCCGGTGAAGCCAATGTGTGGGGTGACTTATTGAGTCGTTGGGGATCAACTCCTGTGGATATGCCTGCTTTACGGATGCGTCGACTCATCCAAGTGGTCTCGCCCCTCCAACAGCCTGACTTTGAGTGGCCAACAGCCGCTACAATTACCGAAGCCCAGCGTTTGGCGATGGAGGGGGGAGAGGAGACACCCCCTGGGGTAGTTTGGGACGACAGTGTTGCCTTTTTTGTGGACCCAAATGACCGCATATGGATCCCCGACACAGCTGTAGACTTGCAGCAGCGGCTGTGCATTGTCGCTCATCAAGGTGCTAGTGGCCACCGTCGTATAGCCGCAACTGTCAAATCGGTTTCTGACAAGTTTGTTTGGAAATCACTCAGTTCCGACGTTGAAGCGTTCGTGCGTGCCTGCCTGCATTGCATGTGCGTCGATGGCGAGATGATTCCAAGGCCTCTGGGCTCTGCGCTTCATGCAGAGAAGCCAAATGAGTTGATACACTTCGACTGGTTAGCCATGCCCAAGTCAAAAAGTGGATTGAAGGCCATCCTGGTATTGAAGGATGATATGAGTGGATTCATTCAGCTCTACGCGTCCGAATCCGCCGATGCGGCGGCTACAGCCAAGGCCCTCATGCAATGGTTCACAACATTTGGTTGTGTAGACACATGGGAATCTGATGGCGGCTCCCACTTTAAGAATGAGGTTGTGGAGAAGATACGGAAATTGGTTGGTGCCCACCACCATATAACAACAGCTTATAGCCCCTGGGCCGACAGCACTGTTGAAGTTGTGAACCGTCTTGTTCTTCGAACGACCAAGGCGCTCCTCAGTGAGATGAAGTTGCATGCTGATGAATGGCCGCTGGTTATACCGATGGTGCAGGGGGCGTTGAACCACCAATTATCTAACCGCCTTCGTGGAGTCGCTCCAATTACTGTTTTTACTGGTTTGCCCGCCAAGACCCCGATGACTGGGTTTGTTCACCCGATTACGAAAGAAGGTCATGTTGTAGAATGGTTACATGGAGCCCGACTCAAGCATATTGATGAGTTAAAAGACGCGCTGGAGAATCTACACCGTGACGTTGCCCGTCACAGTGACAAACTTCGACAGCAGGCACGAGGGCGGCGAGATCAAAAAGCGCAAGTCAAGTTCACTGGGTTCTCCGTTGGCGATTTTGTCCTCGTGGGAAGCGTTGTCCAGAAACTTACAAACTTGCGTTATACTGGCGTGGACCGTATCAAGTTACAAGGGTCATCACTGACCACGTTGTGGAAGTCCAACAGCTTGTTCCGCCTTTTGAGATGTCCACACACCACGCGTGCCGCCTAAAGATGTATCATGAGGGTGGTCGTGATGTGACGGAGGACCTGGAGGCTCAAGTCGCATTTGGGGACGGAGGTTTTCACGTTGAAAGACTGGACGGCGCGCGCTGTGTGGACGGCCAGCATCAAGTCCTCGTGAAGTGGCTGGGTCTTGAGGACGAGGAGTCTTCATGGGAACCGGCGGTGAACTTGCTTGATGATATACCGATCGTGTTCCGGAAGTGGGTTGAGGCCAACCTTGATGATGACGATGTGGCTGCTCTCGCTGAAAGCCTAGGTCTCCCTTAGGGGGGAAGTGTTCTGTTGTGACAGAGGCAAATGGGGTTCGCAAGAGTTCACCCATTGCTGTGTGTAGGATTGCGCAGGAGACCTAGTGGGGACGCACTTTATTGTAACCTAGAGGGGGTTGCCACGTGGCCTCACTTTAACTACCGATAACAGTGTTGATTGAGCTCGCCTTGACGAAGGTTCCCGTGGCCGAAAGCCAAGAAGAAGCGGGAGACACAACAATAGCTCAAACAACGACAAGAAGACAGCGAAAGAAGTCTTGTGCTTCAGGAGCAACGTCTTCTTGTTGAATAGGCTCGTGAAGATCGCTTGGCTCAGGAGACAGAATGGAACGTTCGACTATTGCAGCAAAAATATGAAGAAGCACAACTTAATCTCGATGCAAAGCGTGAGGAGATTGCAGTAGCTGTCCGTATCAAGCGCATGGAAACTCGAAAAGAATTACTGGCTAAGGGATGGACGATTGAAGAGGTTGACAAAGTTTGTCCAATTTGATATACATTTAACGTTAATCAAAATTGACTATTTCGTAGTATTTGAGACGCTACTCTGTCCCTAGTGCTGTTGTCAGCATCGCGCCTATCTTCTGCGCTGTCCTCATCGACTGGATTACACATTGTGCATCCTCTCTTGTTAGCATTGCAAAAGCAATTGTTTTGGGAGTCTATCCATGATTCAGGTATAATATCATTCTCTGTGAGAAGTATTGTCGATTTCATTCAAATTTGCGAAGACAGGGCGAATGTATCGTTCAGCCCAATGTCTCCAGAAATCGATCAGCCAATCAATGAGCACTGGGTTTGGAGACTCGTCCAGATTAGTAGACCATTTGAGCCATATTAGTAAGTTACTAGAAGTCTCTGATTGGGCAATTCCATAGAAATCTCCATCCCTTTCCTTGACGACGACATCAAGCATCCACAAATGTCGGTCATTCATCAAGCTGTTGCCTGCAGTCATGCGTCTCGTAGCACAATCATGCATGCTCTGTATGGCTATTACTATTTGGGGATATCGAAAGAACGCCTGGCAGAAATATACAACAAGCACTTGAACACGATACAAAACTGGATCCATCGATTTGAAAACGAAGGCGACTATCGCGCAAGACCCAGGACGACTTCTTCCTTCTTCTCCCTCCAACAAAAACAGTGGATGACTCGCTATTTTGAAGAGCAACCTCTGTCCTTCCTTGACGAAGCCAAGCAAGCATTCCAGGGTATATTCCACCGATCAGTCTCCGTTTCAACAATATGGCGCTGGCTCCGCCAAGAAGGAATGACTTGGAAAGTCTTGGAGCGACGGGCAATTGAAATCAAGCTATCAGATATCGTACGTTTCGCACTGGAATTAAATTGTATTGATTGGGGTCACATGAACATCCAGTTTCTCGATGAAGTTGGATTCGACAACAAAGGAATGTTGCGATCGCGGGGATATTGTTTGCGTGGCCAAAAGCTGGCTTTCAGGGGTGAATTCAACAGGAAGGCTCGAATTTCACTCCTCTGCTTTATATCTGTGGATGGCATTGTTCAAGTTTTCAACACTGAAGGCACCTTTGATAGGGTCAAATTTGTCGATTGCTGTCGTATTCATGCAAGATCCGTATGTCAATACCCTGGCAGAGGATCAATTTGGATCATGGACGGAGCCAAAATCCACTGCCATCGAGATATTATTTATTACCTTCGATCAATGGGCATAGTTCCGATATTTCTGCCGGCCTATTGTCCCTTCTACAACCCAATTGAGACTTTGTTTGGTTTGATAAAGAAGAGCATGAAGAGGAAGTATCGCGAGTGTTCAAAGATCCCATTAGACCACTTCGTGCTCAGCGTGCTTGGAGAGTTTCGACATTTCAATCTTCGAAGAATTTTTGAACACTGTGGATGGCAACGAGACGGCAGTTTTGATGCTATTCGAAGCTTAGAGCATAGCAAAGTGAGAACTTCAGAATTTGAAGAGCATGATGCTGAGGAACTACTCGAATTTTGCGAAAGAGGCGATCCTGAAGATGATTTAAATTGATCAGAATTAATGCCATATTCATTGATTTTATGCATGATCTACGTCCAACTGATTAGGTATCGTGGCAAGAGCAATGACAGCTTCATTGTCGGCTTCATTAACTGACAAATCAGAGTTAAAACTGTTGATAATGCGCTCATTGGTTTCCAATATGTCTTCCAACCTCGTCAGCTCCATTCAAAAGCAAACAAAGTACTGCTCTTGCTTTTCTCGCAATCTTGAAACGTTTTCCTTCAAAGCTCCAACCACCTCAAGTGCCAAGGAGGCCTGTCTTTGAACTCGCAATATTTGTTCCTGGGCTTCAGTCGACACAGGCGAGAAGTACTTTGCCCAATCGGATGGAGGAGGATTGTTGATTTCTCTTTCGTGGCGATGATTTGGAAGTCGAATTATTGCACCGGCCCACAAGTGCCATGCCATATCAGTGCCTTGGATAATATGTTGCCATTTGTCTTGAAGCTTCTCAATCATTGCTTGTATCGATGGCTTCGAGGCTGCTCTGCTTCGATCTACTTGATCCAAATTGAAGCACTTTGTCATAAACTCTTCAAGATGTTCACCAGTAGCAACCTGGTCACCCCATTTGAACACAGAAAGTGTAAATGTTTCTCGTCGATGCTTGGCCAGAATGCGTTACATTTCGGCGTCGGGGCAAGGTGGCAAAACCTTCTTCTTGTACCGCAACGAAATGTACTTGTCAAACATAAACTTGTCGAGTCGAATATGGAGCGATACTGCGCAGCAATTGCAAACAACACCTTTATCGAACGTATATGGTTTTATTGATGGATCAAAGCTTCAAGTTTGCCGCATCAAGAGTGATGGCTCTGGAATGAATTTACAAAAAGCAGATTTGAAGCGGACACAAACGCTTCCATTGCATGAACTATCAAGCTGTCACCGCACCCGATGGAATTTGTATACATTTCTATGGCCCAGTTGAAAGGAGAAATCACGATACAACTATGCTCCGACTGAGTGGGCTGCTTTCAACCTTGTCTAACCGTCCGTCGTTGTTCTACAAGAAATTTCTTTATGGAGACCCAGCGTATGGAGTATCTAACTACCTGCTATCAGGGTTTAAAGGAAACAATCTGAGTGAAGCCAAAAGAGACTTCAACAAATGGATGAGCAAGGTCAGACAAGGCGTGGAATGGAATTTTCAAATTTTGAAGACCTTGTGATCATTCATAACATTCAAGAATCAATCGAAAATCCGACTGTCACCTGTAGGCAAGATAGTGTCCGTTGCCATGCTTCTTACAAATTGTCATTGCTGCTACTTTTGGAAAAAATCAAATTAGCGAGTACAGAGATCTGGGAAATATAAGACCAGCAACTAACCCTACCCTACAATAGAACCCTCATAATTGATATTATAAATTATAACAGGAAATATAATTGGCAGGATGCCAGCCATCATTTCATGGCCATAAAGTGACAAACGTGATGTCAGACAAGCACCAAGGCCTGAGTAAGCTACGACGCTCCTACACGGCGTCATACAAACTCAAGATTCTTCGTGCCGTTGAAGAAGAAGGCATGCAGGCTGTTGTTGCGAGAACTGGAAAACTATACGAAAATGGGACGCGACAGCGTTGAAATCCCTTCAAGCCCAAGCGAAAAGGTCCCCTGGTGCGGGGAGACCGTGTATTCTTCCACAGCCTCAAGTAAGCATAATAAATATATCATACTTTACTCTTCTCAATAACAATAGAATCTTCTCCATTTCATGGAGTTCTTACGACAAAAACGACGTCCTCTGAGCACCTTTCACATGGTGCAGTATCTGAAGACACACCACTCAGAGTGGTTGCGATAGTGGTTGGGATTGTTCGACAACACATCCTCGAAATAGATACAGTAAATCTTAAATTATAGAGGTTTTCGCTTTATCTATGACTGCTATGACTTTTCATTGAATGCATGGCATTTTGCAATATCGTAGGTATTCTAGTTACTTTCACAGTGCATAAACTTTAATGATAGCTTTAAATACTAAGTTCTTGTTCTTGAGACGACACGAATATACAATTTAATAGGATAAAATATTTCACAGGTCCATGACTTCAACTTGAGTTTGAAACTGACCAATCACCGAAGAGCCGCCGCTGGTCTTATATTTCCCAGATCGCTGTATTTCGACCTTGCTCCTCCAAGTCTCGAGTCTTATCTCGACATGTACGATGTAGTCTACATTTGATTAGGATGATTTCGATGATAACATCATGAATACATGTTGATTTCAATTAACCTATTTTTCTGAAGAGCTTGTAGCATTTGCATCAAGATTTCATGTTGTAAGCGCGTTTGCTCGCTCTGCAACTCACGGTCTTTTTGGCGTTCCTTGCGCTCTCTTTCTCGGCCTTTTTGGCGTTCTTCAAGCTCCTTTTCAAATTGCAATTTTCTAACCTCATGCTCAGCTCTGTTTTCTTCCTGCATAATCGACATGATCTTGACGAATTTGTTTCCATTGGAACTGCCAATGGTGTCGCTCTCTTGTGGAGCTTTTCTCTTCCCCAAGAACTGCACACAGAGTTGATAGAGACTGCATAGGACACGCTTCTAAAGCTCGAGCATTTTTCCATGCGACGACGGGGCTTTGTTCTTTTGCTGTCGCCTGTGTATAACATCCTTTTTCGTAGAGAGATGACACCGTCGAGTGCCTTGCTGTAGTTCAATTCCGAAAGGTCACAGGGTTCGAAGAAGGTTATTTCACCTTCTTCTTCGTCAGCCTCAGGGTCTATTGAAGTCGAAGTCAGATCGTAGACTTTGGTCGCATCGTCAGGATTGGCATGCACAAAACATCCATTGGAGCTACGCTGCATGCGAACCTGGGCGCGTGATCGTCGGGACCTTGGTGCCATCGTAACTGCTTCCGGATAACAAATTTATCGTACGGATAATCATCCCATACAAATTTCAAGATGATTTGACATGCACCCCTAAGGCCAAATGTCGGTCATTTCCATACATTTCGTCCCAAAAGAGGCCACGGAAGAACTCCCATAACTCTTTTAATTTACGAATTTGGCGGATCCAATCGAAAACATCTTCTCGTCTTATCAAGATCTATCGCTATTACCGCTCATTTATAAGCTCTTTGGGTTTTATGTGGTTTCGTGATATGACATTTCAGAAACCCTCCCGCCGGCCCGCTCAATGTGGGATCATGTCAGACAGATTTATACTTGAAGTTTGTATGAGTGACACCCCTCCTCCTACGGTACTGTAACTGCTGTACAGTGTAACGTTGGCAATAATACAGTACATACATATGATTCGTGGTCTCACAGTCGTATCTGCCACTTAGGCTGAAACAAATTATCTAATCAGATGTCAGATTTCCGATTCTTGGATTTGTCAGCATAATTTTCAAGTTGACAAATTTGTATGGTGCACATCGTCTATAGGAGACACAATATCAGCTCTTACTTGACAGACCATAACTTTCTCTATACGACCGGACGACCAGAGTTTTCTGAATCCGTGATATCATGGATACTCTGGTCGGCTATCATTTGATTGGATGAAAATACATTGTCCATCAACTAAATTTACCAACAGGTGAGCTCTAAGTCTAAAAAAAGACAGCCTCAACAGGGAGCAACCTGCGTTCGCTTCCTCTACTGTAGTATCCGCAATTGACTTCATCACAGGGCCAAACATTACTGACAATGACATGACAGTGGATGGAGCCCTAAGGGCATGGCAGATTCTTGTGCTCAGCCTGGAGACACATCACGTATAAATACTCTGCACACCTTTGTTCAAATTAAACTTGCAACTAGAGTGAAGACGACGATCTCTCCAATCGCTACAGATGGCATTGAAGACTACTTTTGGTGCCAGACTGGCCCAAGAACACTCATTACTGGGCTCCTGGGGCCCAGAAATCTCCAGCTTGTCTTTCTCTCGTAGAAATCCCTTCGCGCCATGAAATTCGCCAAAAGAACCTGTTCAATGAGAGCAAAAATCATCTCCAATGCACATAGCGGTTAATTCATGTGACCGTGGTCCACAACTGTTAATCAGGTTAACTGTAAATTGATTGAAGCATATTGTCTATTTCACCCAAATTTGTATTTTTACCAAAATCGAATTCTATTCCAAATCGATTCGATCATACTGAAGTCAAGTATAAATGGAAAGTATGGCAATCGTCCCAAATTAATTACACGTGTGTCTGGGTGTGTTTTGCGTGAATTTGGTTAATACTCAATTCTGATTGGCTGAGCGATTTGCAGATCGATTTAAAAAATCCATACATCTGCTGCAACTATGATAGAAACATGATCATTTTGTATTGGAGTGTGATAGGAAATCTATCACAGTTGCCTGAAATCCGTTTTCAATAAATGTTTTTGACTTGATTTCAGTATACAAATCTGAAATGTGCAAAATCCTGAGCAACTGTGATGGAGATTCTATCACAGTTGCTCAACAAACGAATATTGGCAGATATCAAGCATCATGCACTCGCATGCTTAAAGTCTAGCCGACAAATAAAGAAGCCTTGAATCTTTGTTGAACGTCTAACACAATATAAGCTATACTAGCTACAACACAACATCACGATTGTTCGCGTGTTGCGCGCGCCCACTCGCTTAATTATACTGGAAGCATATTGAAATGGCTAAAGCACAAAACGCAAAACACTGTAGATTTCATGAATTTCATACGATTCATGAATTAAAGCACAAGCAATAGTCAAAAGTATTGATGACGGATTTGATCTCCACACCTTCGCCTCACAACTCATTATCCTATCAAGTTTTGACGTTGCAACGTCAAAGTTTGAATGATTCATGAACCAAGGAGTGTGGGATAATTCAATTGATTATTGCTCTACTGCCTACTGCTCATGAGGTAGTGGAGAGATGCGAGAACTATCACTATTCGTGTGTGTAAAATGTAATTAGACTGCAGTGCAGGTATTCAAAGTGTCGATTTGACATTTGAATAGCCCGGGTTGGGGAACGACGAGCAACGCATACCGAGTACCTCTACGTGTTGAGTGTAATCAAAGGTTTCCTTTTCTGTCTTTCTTGTTAAACTTATCTGTCAATGCTCCACGAGGTTCATGGTCTGTTTTCGTCTACCAAGTCAAATCATCAGATTAACTTCCAATCATATTGCGTTATATGGTGTGATAGGATTCCTATCACAGTTGCCGTCATTATATACATTTCGGACCCCCCTCACAATTTCGAATGAAATTGACAATCCTACATGGCATATAGAACTTTGATTGGATAAAAATAAATTAAGCTTGACTAAAATATGATATACTTTAATCAAGTTAAAATGATATCCGACCATCTCGATGTTATCTACAAAATCACACCGAAGTTGTATTTCTGGTGATGGAGCCAATCACTTCTTAGACAATCAGGTGCCAAATCACACCAGAAATCACACCAAAAATCACACCTGCCCGACAATATCTTTTCCTGCCACGGTCAATCAAGTCATTTATCGGCTTGTTAGATGCAGAGGTGACTCTGCTTTGACTGGATATTCATATTTAACTGAAAGCTAGCTAAATAAGGTCGTGAATGAATACATAGTCCTTTGTCCTCTTGTGCTTGTGTCGATGCACTTTCAATGTGAGAATATTGAAAAGCCGGGCAGCATGAACACCCGTCGAGTTCGGTTATTATAGAAATATGCTTTGCACCTGAAAAGTAGTCGCTTCCATTGTATTATAGACTTAAATATGTCTTGTATCTAATCATAACTACTGCCCATCATTTGGATTTGGTAGATTGAGGCGAATTTGTGTTCTGTGTACATATATCTTACGTTCAAGCACCGGTCAAAAGACAAGTAGGCCGTTGTTGTTGTCGAAAACTAAAGCGACTTTACATGCTCACGCACATCGGAGATCAAACTGAGGTTACGTTGGGTAGTTTTGTGATAATTCTATTCAATATACGCGACTCATAGCGTCGAACAAAACAACAGTATGTGTGGTGCACTTTGCAATCAATTGTTACGATTTAAAACTAAGTACGAGAGGCCTAAACATAATATTAATGCGTATGTGGCTACACTCGATTGGCCATGTTGTCAACGTGGACTCCGTGTTGTCGTGGACTCTGTGTTGTTGACACTGGGCAATGCAGAATTTTTAGCCAATCGAGTAGTGGTGTGACAGTGAGTGTGATGTTTCACCGGAACTGCCATGATTCCACACCGAAGTATTGTTAATCATAATTGTTTGACGACGGAGAAATTTTTTAAATGTGATATCATAGATTCTCTGGTCGGCAAAAGTGACACCCTCCTCGATTTGGAATATTGTAAGAGGTTTCCCTCAACTCCCAGTCAAATAGTGTTCTTGATTTCCACATTTAGAATTGCCTACTCAATTCAAGACAAATAATAAAATGATATATTACCGATTACTTGTACTTGCAAATTTTTGAGAGATCTCAAGCATTGGGGATAGCCAGCCCCCTTTGCATGTTGTTTGTCAAAACATTCTTCAATCACTACAATAAGTCAATAAGAAGCTGCATGAACAGTTGACTTACCTCGTTGTTGTTGTCGTCGAATAGTAAATTTCTTGCTTGTTCATGATGTTGGTGGCTCGCGTCTTCGGGTTGGACATGCGGGCCTTTTGGGTACCTGAATGAGTATGTCCAGGTTGTTGTTTCTCTGTTGACGCCACGGGTTGTCTTGGTAATGCGGTGATAGGAGCGCCCGGATTCCATGCTTCTGTGGTGGCGTCTTGTTTGCCTCTTTCGAACTCGTGGCATGCCGATTGAAAAATGAGACACAACGTATAAAGATCTTTTATTTTGATTTTACTATACTATTGTGAAATGTAGTATGCGAAATCTTCGGAGAAATTATTAAGATTTAAGTATACTATAGTGAAATGTTGTATACGAATTCTTTAACTCACATTTAGACGTTTTCGATTTCGTTGGCTCCCCTATTTAGACATTCCTGCGAAAATAGAGCCAGTTCGTACCACTCCATCGTGTGCGATATTTTGTGCCCTACGGTAGGAACCTCCTCCCAGTCAAATAGTGTTATTTTTAACCCTAAACCTAATTAAATCAGGTATAAAAATTTTGCATACAGTTCTCTCGTGACATTAAACAAAAAATCATTCCATATAAAGACGAATATTAACAAGATGCCACACAAATAGTTTATGTTCAACATCAGAGATAGGGACTATTTTTAGTCATCATCTTTATCTCATTGTTTATTCTAGAAACCACAACTATGATGACAAACGCAAAATCAACCATGCTGACTATTCAAGGGGCATCCTATCATGCTTTCAATGCTCCCAATGATGGGAATTGCCTCTATCACAGTCTAATGTTCTTTGATGAAGTCCCTTTCAACAGCACTGACCAGTTTCGCGAGGCATTGTGTGAATTTGTCAATTCGGAAGATGGATCTCTGTTTGCTCAAGACTTACTGCGTCGTTTCAGCATCAATGCCAGTGCCAGTCGCAAAAGTCTCGTGCGTTCTGTCGGAACCGACGGTACATGGGCTGGCGATTTGGAAATGTGTTTGATCTCCAAGTTCTTGGGTGTCAGAATCTCAAGCGTGTCACTTGTCAAGAATCGCGCTGGTGATGACGGAAGCATAGTGTTTACTTTCAACACATTCGACGAACTGAAGTCAATGGGGCATGCGATTCCAGAGACAAGTCCAAGTTTGAAGATCCTTTATCACACTTCTGGAAGGCACCGAATTGAACCACTTTGCATCGTTGGCAAAACACCCAGAAGATCTATCCATGCATCCTGCTCTCGAGCCTCGTTTGCCTCTATGGTGCACGAAGCCCATGACAACTGATGAGGTCCGTGACGGGAAGAAGCAATTAAGTTTGAGCGACTTCAAGTGGTGCAAGAAGCCTCAAACAACTGTGAAGAAGCGCACCCCCGTGAAGCAACGCGCCTCAAAGGCAAAGGCAAGTGTGAAGACGAGCCACAGCGACAAAAGATCACCTGCATTGAAGAATGCAATCATGCTCTCGTACATCAGAAAAATGACAACGCCCTCACATGTCATCGATGAATACAAGATTGAGTCGCCAAGTACTGAAGAACAAGATGTTTTGCCGTTGAACTCTGAAATCCCGGCGCTCAAAAAAGTGAGAGGAATTGATCTTAAGAGCAACAAGCGTGAACAAACATGGTGCGGTCGTGCAATCATCATAGCCTTCCATCTGCACCATGAACTTGCCAATCGAAATTTTACCAAGCCATTGCAAGTGTTTGGTGACCTCGCAAAGAAAGGCATGAGTGAACATGTTGGTATTGATGCAATCACGATTTGACTAGACACCATAAAGCATTGGTTGAAGCCAAATTTGAGGGAAAAATGGATTCACCTGGTCAAGTACATGACAACGAGGTCCATTTTGAGGTCGGTGCCTTCGGCGAAAAAACTTTCCGAAGACAAATTGAACTCGGAGGAACGAATTCCGATGAAAGTCCTACAAGAGTTTGGTGCCTTCGATGTTCCAGATCGCATACTTGTAAGATGTTGTGTTTACATTCCTTATGTCACCTGTAGACCACCCTCATCGAAGACTAGAACATGACGACACAACGCATGTCGGCAAATGCCCTGCGATCGCCTGACCATATTTTTGTGAAGCTTGAAACCAAGAGAATCATGACAAGTGCGAGGCTTGGGCGAAGGGTGCTTTTCAAAGAAGAAGTAGATATCGTCACAGACTTGATTAAGACATGCTACGAAAGGGGTAATCCATATAATGTCGACGATCTCTTTCTCACCTTGAACGAAATGAAATGGTATGACTACCAGATTTCAACACCTCACTCTTCACAGGAGCAACAACGACTTTAGAGAAATGCTCAATGATGCCCACAGACGAAAAATGTGGCTCAGAAGATTCCTTGCTCGAATACAGCACTCGGTTCGAAAATCATCGATCGGCCAGGTTATTCCTTCCAACTGGCGTGAACTCGAGATCACAGACTCAACAAGAATACAAGCAAAAATGAAGGACGTGGACCGCGTTATTGCGATGGATGAGACGTTCATTTTGTAAGATGTGTATTCATGAAACTCTAAACCTCAAGTAGGTTTCATATGGCTCAAAACAAAGTTATCGTCCCTACGGGTGTCAAACGTGTCGGCACAATCAATCCTGCGCATGACGAGCGCAAAGGCGTTACATTTGTCGTGGCAGCTGAAGTCTACTCGTCCAAGTTACTACCACCATTTATCGTGGACAGTGGACAGTTTGGTGCATCCTTGATGACAAAGTGGCAGGCGTACAAGAAAAGTGTCGTTGTATTCAACAAGACACACTGGATGACTCAACATACTACCTCTGTGCCGTGCATTTCCAAACACGACTTTTTCACAATACTGTGTGCATTTCAATTTGATTGGATAATTAAAAACCAAAAGAAATTTATTGGTTGTTAATGTCATCGCTCAATAGGAACGGTGCAATTCCACGATTTTGCAGCTCCAACTCAACCTGACGAAGAAGTGATTCAGGGCAGGAGACATTCGCAATGAGAGCGCCGGCTCGTCTCAAGGCTTCCTTCCTGAGGTGAGGCAACGAGAAGTGGTTGTCTCCGTGGTGCTCAAGTATGAGACGCATCACAGCCTGCAAGGTAAGAAATACATCGTCAAGCTTCGCTGGGCTCAATATCTCGAAGGCCAACAAGGTTGAACGGATAACATCGTCGACAGACCTACTAACCCATCTTGTACTGTAGTGCTTGGATGGACGCAAAAAAGCCGAGGTCAAGAACGTTCAGATCAGGACTGTTGGGGGTTGGCGGCGCAGAGCAAACACCCACCCGTCCGTCGACAAAGCATCAAGAACGACAGGTGTTATGGACGCATGGGGAGTCGCATTGTCGTGCTGTAGTAGGATTCTCTTGTTCTCAGAAGGAAACTTGGATTTGATGGCAGGAATGACTTTGTTGGTGATAAAGTCAAGGTAAACATCAGCCGTCACATTGATCAACGTCGTCACCATAGTTCCAGCGCAACGGTTGCGTGAGTTGCGAGCAGCGGGTACTTGAACGACAATTGGCCACATCCCAACTTTTCCATCAAAGACACATGAACCATCTTTGTCAAAACGTGGTCTTGCGACGGCTGCTAGAAACGTCACTTTCGGTATGAACCTCTTACTCTTGCATTCACGGCGGTCAATAGGATCACCAGGTGCCAGGTATACTTTTCGTCTCTCTTTGTCAGCGTTGAACCATTTCTCATCAAGGTGAACGACGTCCCACATATTGGAAAATTCGAATTCTTGAAGACAACCGGCCCTGGCGGTACCAAGCGCTCCAAGCGGTTCTCAACGGTAAGAAGTGGTTCGAGGCGGCTGGATCGGCGTTCGATGGTGCGGTTTTTCAAGCTGCGGCACAGCGTGCTGGAGACAAACCGGTTGCTTCGGCCATATCCCTCATGGTTGTACGCTGAGATTGGGGTACTTCACGTACAGTTTCAATGATTTCATCACGATTGTAGATGAGTATTCGACCATGTCCAGGCTTCTTTGAAGACAATGTGTCGCTGCTGAATGCTGCCCAAATTCGGGAGACGGTATTTCGGTGGAGGTGAAGTAATTGAGCGGTGTCATTGATGGCTCCGCGACACAACTTGCCGTTTGATATTGAGCGCATCATTATCTTGACAACCTCGAGCTTCTCCATTGCGCTAAGCTCCCTGCCGTCTCTTTGAAACGCGACTTCCATGGTTGCAGTGTAGATTGGTGATGCAAGTCCAGTATTTTTATGTTGAAAAATATATATTTCGTGATTTTTTAGTGGACATGTTTGAATGGTGGCAATTTTTGGTGCCACAGCTTGCACTGATTGCAATGTGGCCAATGAACATTTGCTGTAGCTTTTAATTTTCTTTCACATGTGATATTTATTATTGATTTTGAGCAAGTTATGAAATTTTGGGGTCACTTTGAAGGGAAATGGAGCAAGACTTAACAATTTTTTCCTCAGGAAAAATAGTCTTTAGCCAAGCGAGGAAAATAACGAAGATACTACTGTACCTCTGTACCAAATTACTTTGTGAATATGCCATATTCATTGCTAACGCCAACTCAGGTGTCGTCGTCGATCGTGCAAAAACTCACTATGGTGCTCTTGTTGAGGAATGGCTGTCTAGCGATGCTGGTCAAGACATTTTGGTCGAGTATATCACAGAGGGAATGACGGCAATACACCAAGTTGGTGATACAGCGATCAACCGCCCTCTGAAGGCAAAGATCAGACACGAGTACAATGTCAGAAGATGGGAGCGAAAGAAGAGCTTGAGTGCTGGTGAAGTTCACCGTGTCGACAGGTCAGAGTTGGTGGATATCATTGAATGTGCATACCAAGGCATGAATCGCAGCAACATCAAGAATCGTTGGATTGAAAGTGCTTTTGAGACCTGTGGCATTCACCCAATGCGTAGTTTTGCCGTGTTTGAAAAGCACCTTGCTGCACTGGAGTTAAACTCTGCCTACTCAGTCATGCTTAGCGCTTCATCACAGCTAGTGTTAGAATAGTTTATTGATAATACACAATGTGTACATCGCGTCGTCTATGAGTATTTTATTTCATTTCACAATTATCAAGATGAGAAATTGTATGACTTGTGGGGCCTTTTAGTTTGAGGTTGCACTAGCTCAGCTCGTCTAGCATTTCATTGCTGTCGCTGTGGCCCGTGGTTCGAGTCCTCTCGCAATCATAATTTTTAGTTCAGAAGTTGGTTAAAATGCATATGTTTAATGTGAACAGAAATTTGAGGGTGTGATATTTTGTGCCCTACGGTACTGGAATCACCACCAGTGCTCGCACCCGTGATGCCAGACCCAACACACAACCTAGGCCTATATAATTATTTTAATTGGATAAAATATTGTTGACGAATTATTAAGCAAATTGGCATTATTCGACCAATCATACTGTCAGTTGACTTTGAAGCACAACTGTAAAAGCAGAGCTCCACGAACAGAACTTGCTCAGCTCTTGCACGATTACAATGTTTGAGCTTCATACCACGCGGACGGCTCGAAGGTGGGAGCGCCACCAAAAAGGGATTTCTTTTTGTTTATTCTCATCGGAAAAGATGGCAGGTATGCCGTAAGGTCGTGTCGCGACCCTATAAGGCTCCAGATTGATCATGATTGGCTGAATATTTATCCGATATTCGTTATGATTGGTAGAATATTTTATCCAATTAATTTGATTGTTTTAAATTTTTTTCAGTTTGGTTGTCGCTCTTGTTGGTCCGTCAATTTGTAGCCACCCAAAGTCGACAAGAGTCTAACCGCCTAATGAGAAGCCATTAAGTCCACGCCGTCCTTGAGTTATCAAAGCGAACAATGCGAAGTCTTTGCTGAATACAATTTGCCGTCCAAGCTAATATAGTACAGCATTTGCCAAATACATGAGACGTCGCAACAGAGGTATGCGCTACGTAGACACAAAGCACAAAGTTGCCACCAGCTGTGTGTAGTTCCGGCTCACCTTATGACCACTGTCGATTGTATCAATGTCCAGACACCAAATTTAAAAAATGATCAATCCCTTGACGCGATGCGCGGAGGACTATGCGCTGCCTCCCTTCGCCCAGCTCCGCGTCTCGGACATTGTGCCGGCCATTCGCACAGCTATCCAGGAATACGCGCTCGACTTGAACGCGCTCGAGGACGATTTATCCTTCTGTGATGACGAAATTACTTGGGAGTCCGTCATGGATCGATTGGAAATCATTGACGACCCGCTCAACCGCCTCTGGCGCATTGTCCTTCATCTAGATGAAGTCTCCAACTCAGTCGAACTACGTGAAGCCAAAGCTGAAGTGCAGGCAGAAGTCCTCGCGGTTCAGAGCCGACGACTGCAGAGCACCGAGATCTTTGAAGCCATGCAAACACTTCGCGACGGACCGCAGTGGTCCGAACTCACGTCCGAACAACAGGTATCCCCAGCGAGCTCACAAGCTCTGACTCTTACGATGGCCAGCGCATTTTGGAGCGTGCTATCCTCGAGATGCAGCTCAATGGCGTAACTCTCACTGACGCAGCAAAAGAACGATTCAACGAAATCGACTTCCGACTGAAAGAACTCGTACCTCCTCAACAGAGTTTTCCCACTTGACCGTAAGTCGTATGACTAGAGCGATATTTTCACCAACAATGTCCTGGATGCAACCAAGTCGTCGAAGCTACACTTCCACGACCGCAGTCAACTCGACGGCGTTCCTGACTCCATGCTGGCTGTCTTTGCGCAGGTTTGTACCGACGTCCTCGAGCTCTCTGATCGTCAATAGAATGCTGTTGCCTCTGGTCACGACGGAGCAACCCCTGCTCATGGACCCTTCGTGGTCAACGTCACAAACTATCCGACAGTTCTCTCAGCGTGTTCAAACACAGCGACGCGTGAAGCTGTATATCGAGCCCGTCGATCGCTTGCGGGCAATGAACCATTTGACAACACACCAGTGATCCAAGAAATGCTCCAACTACGACAAGAAAAGGCACGCCTCTTGGGCTACGCAACGTTTGCCGAGATGAACCTTGCAGACAAGATGGCACCGTCCGTCGACGTCGTGCAGGAAATGCTTTGCGAATTGTGGGACAAATGCTATGACGTCGCTGTTGTCGAGATGCAGGAATTGAAAACGTTTGCAAAAACTCATGGCCAAACTACGCCACTTGCAGCCTGGGATGTTCAATACTGGTACAGTCCTGCCAGTGAAACCTGTCATGAGTCAATTGTATCAGGATGGGCAAAATGCGCAAGGAGCGATACAAGATTGACCCCGATGAGATCCTGGCGTACTTTCCGTTGTCTTCCGTGCGTTCATTTATCGCCATTATGATTGCAATGATTGTGACATAGGTCCTGCCCAGGATGTTTGCCTTTCTCTCCAAGCTGTTTGGTATTTGCATTGAGGTAATATAAATACCCCTGTCGCCACTCGAATCATGCCTAGACCGCTGAAGAAAGCGAAGAAACGTGGCATCCTGACGTCCAGTACTATCAAATCCGAGCGATGGATCAGCCAGGCGAGCCGGTGGTCGCTCAATTCTACCTTGATTTGTATTCACGCCCTGGGGAAAAAATGTCTGGCGGATGGATCGAAGTTGTCGCGGCGAGAAGTCGCGTCCTGCGATCTGAAAAAACGAATGTCCGCATTCCTGTCTTTGCTCTCATGTTTAATTACTCACCGCCTGTATCATGACTGCGGTGTTCTTGGCTCAATCTGGATTAGGTGGATGGAAAGTCTTGTTTACTGTCGCTTTGGGACGTGCAGAAACTTTTTGCTGTGTTTGGATTTGGTCTTCGCATTGCCTTGACTGCTGGTGAATATACTGCAACATCGCGGCCTCATGGAATTGAATGGGATGCCGTCGGCTTCTCCTCGCAATTTTTGGAGAACTTTTGCTACCACCGAGGTGCGCCATTCTCCAGTCAAAGCTCCAATCTGATGCATCCTGTCTCTAGAGACATTGGAGTCGCTTTCAAGTCACGTCGAGACGGGAAAACAGCTTCCAAGCGATCTTTTTGACAAAGTATTCGAAGCTCGTTCGTTTATGCGAGTTTGCAACTTTGCAGCTAAATTTCTCCAAAATGCAGCGGTCGACATGGCGCTTCACCACGACTGCGACCCATACTCTGACGCCGAGTCCATCTTTGACGTCTTTCGTCGAAAAAATCAAGAGTACAATGAGTTCTCCTCGCTGTGATGACAATATCTTGCGTTCTAGATTTACACTTCAGCCTCCATTAGATGGCGACAAATACATTTGCTCCCTTGATCATATTTTCCCAGGGTTGTATGCAGCGAGTTATTACAGGTACAAGCTCAGATCAATCTGCCAGTTCTTCTTGACGTTTTTCTAGCTACGTTTGGTCGGAAATGCTTGCTGCAGAAACCTACGCTTGTTTTGAAGAAATGAAATCTGAAGAGGAATGGATGGCGCTCGGACGAAAGTACCGCGACACCATGCTAGCATTGACTGGACCGGCCCATCCATTGGTCGCGTTTGAGAAATTTCGAGGGCGACTGCCTTCCACAGAGGGACTGCTGAAGCAATATGGTCTTGAATGAAAGTAGTTAAAATCTAGTGTAGGCATGTGGAGGACAATGACATTGAACGTGGTTTTAACGAGTTATTATTCTTTTTGTGCCCAAGGACGAACGTGAGGCATGGAACAAGGCCACGTGCTATTTAATCTAGCCCGTACTGCTTGAGCAATCCTTCCGTGGAGGGTAAGCGCCCACGGAATTTCTCAAACGCTTCCATGGGATGTGCGGGTCCGATCAACGCGAGCATTGTGTCTCGGTACTTTCGTCCGAGGGCCAACCATTCTTGTTCCGATTTTGCCTCCGCGAAACAAGCGTAAGCATCCGCAGCGAGCATTTCCGACCAGACGTAGCTAGTGCATAGTCAGGACTCGATGAAAAGCATGTAGTACCAATAAAAGCCAGCGGCATATGAGCCTGGAAAGATATGGCTCAGCGAGCAAATAAACTTGTCGTCGGCAAGGGTAGGGCGTAACGAAAATCTACAAAACTTCAGGTAAACTCACAACGCTGTCAGAAAATACTCTTTGGAGTGCCGTCGAAAGACTTCAAAGATGGACTCGGACGTCGAGAAGGGATCGAATTCGTGGTTGAGGGCCATATCGTAACTCTGGAATGAACCAATTTCTTGAAAGTTACCTCGGTGGTAGCGGAAATTCAATAGAAATTGAGACGAGCATCCGACGGCATCCCATTCCGTGCCTTGATAGCGAGAGGCGGCAGTGTATTCAGCGCCATTCAAGCCACAGCGAAGACCAAAGCCCATCATGGCAAACATGTTGTCGACGTCGGTGATGGTCATCAGGTGTGGTTTGTCGTCCACCTAATTCGAGTGAGTAAGTGAAATCTTTGGCGCAACGGACTGGTTTCGGAATATTAAACACGAGAGCAAAGACGGGAAGACGGACTGCAGCCTTCTCTGTCCGGAGAACTCGACTTCTTCCAACGATATCTTCGATCCATGCGTTTGCTCGCTTTTCGCCAGGCCTCGAGTATAAATCCAGATAAAATTGCGCGATCACAGGCGCGTCGGGCTGCTCGATCGCCCGAATTTGAAACGTCAGGACGTCAGAATGCCATGTTTCAAGTCCGTCAGCGGGCTAGGCAGCTCATTGATCACAGTCTGACAGCACTTTGGATTACCTCAATGTGGATACCAAACAGCCTCGAGACAAACTCGAGCATCTTGGGGAGGACCTAAGTTTGGTGTCATGAATTCTCAAAGTAGGTTGAACAAGTAAGGGCGGATTAACTCTTCATCCAATGCGTATTTTTCCTTGCGCAATTGCTCCACCCTGGTGATAATTATCAACGAGAAGAGAGTAAGAGCTTTACCAGTAGGGGAAGTCCCAAGGCTGAAGTGGTAAGGCTTGACCATGGGAGGCCGCAAAGGCTTCAACCTCTCGTATTTCAACTGCTGAAACTGGACTTGTCCCGCAATTCACGAAGTGTTTCCTGGACTACCTCGACGGTTGGAGCCATCTTGTCAGCGAGATTCATTTCAGCAAAGGTGGAATAGCCAAGCAAATTGGCTCGCTCTTGTCGAAGTTGGAGCATCTCTAGAATCACGGGGGTGTTGTCGTACGGTGTACTACTTGCAATTGTTCGGTTTCGACAGTAGACTGCTTCCCGTGTCGTGGCATTCTTGCAATTGTTAAGAACTGTTCCACTACCTTGTCGGTCTAATGGGAGCTTCCAAGGTCCGTCGGCTGCAGTAGCGCCTTCGTAGCCAGCAGCCACTGCATCCTAATCATTCTCACGTCTTGTTGTCATAATTTTAGGTGCGTACCCGTGCAAAGACTGCAAGGTTTGAGTCGGGGATTCCCTCAAAGTCGTCGCGTTTGTGAATGATAAGATGTGTCGACTTGGTGGCATCCAAGACGTTGTTGTAGAATATATCAGCCTACACATTTAGACCATGAATGAGGATTTCACGAGAGGAGCTACAAGTTCTTCCAGACGGATTTTGACTTCATTGAAGCGTTCCTTCGCACCGCCTGTGAGAGCGACACCATTGAGCTTCATTTCGAGGATCGACCGCTCTAAAATTCGCTGCCCCTCATTTTTAGTAACAACACATTGACTGCCACGGGGTACCTGTTGCTCGGACGTCAGCGATGCCCATTCTGATCCGTCGCGGAGGTCCTGCATGGCTTGGAATATCTCAACGCTCTGTAATCGTCGGCTTTGAATCGCGAGCACCTCAGCTTGGATTTTCGCTTTGGCTTCACGCAACTCTGCTGAATTTGCGACGTCTTGGAGATGGTCGACAATGCGCCACAGTCGGTCGAGCGGGTCGTCGATAATTTCGAGACGATCCATGACGGATTCCCACGTGAGGTCATCTTCAAAGAATGACAAGTCGTCCTCGATCGCATTCAAATCGAGAGCATATTCGGTGATCGCATGTCCGAGACACGGAGCTCGGCAAACGGAGGCAGCGCGTAGTCCTCGAGCCATCGAGTCAACGGATTGACCATCTTCAAGTGGCCGACGACACGTTGTAGTGCACAGGCGTGGGACTGACGCAATGTGACAACTTTGCGTGGACCTGGCGAGAGCGGTCAATCCAGTGTTTTGAATGACTCAATATCTTTTCGCATCATGGCCTTTGGAGCTCCGCTGCATCAACTGGAATGGTACATCAATCTGTCTGATGTAAGCAAAGCCGTCTGCTTTATCAAAAGTGCAGACTTCCCGACCAGACGGTCCATTCGTGCATATACCTACAAAGGGGAAATTACAACAGAAAGTGCAACTTAGATTTGCATTTTACAAAATATAAAATTTTGAAGGCTTCAACACTTATCCTCTGGAACGAGTCACTTTTTTGCCAGATAGCTGTCATTTGCGTCGTCTTGCGCTTAGTTTTGACAGGGTGATAGAAGTTTTGAAGTAGTCGTGCATTTGATGCTGAAGTCCCAACTGTTGTTCTTGACTTGTGTCCGAGGAAAAAATGCAACTTCAGATAGATGGGGGAGAACACTATTTCTGCACTACTAGCAGGGCTAATTCTTCAAGTTAAAACATCAACTTGCTCTCTTGTGAGCACCTTATCAGGTCGTACCTCCGTTAAACTTGGACATGTGTGGGTCAGTGGCTTGTAGACGTATCGAAAATGAATATTTTCAACGTGAGTTTCAAGCTAAAGCAAGCCAACATTCATTTGCAACAACTCGCTCGCCTCGTTGTCCATTTGATCATGTCTTTAGTAGCAACTACGGATAGTTCCAATCTCTGTAGGCATTCTGCATCGAAACATAAAATATCAACAAACCGATATCAAGTTTTACAATATACTGTTAGAATCAATAGAACGTTAAACTTATCGAGTTTGGTGATACAATCAATATGTTTGACAATGGAAGAGCCAAATCAACGGATCTAAAGAAAAACGTGATCCTATCATTACTCCGACTTCAAGAACAGACCATTGCGCATCAGTAGCACCCACAAGGATGTCCCGAGCTTGCTTTGAGGTTGCACAAGTCGCCCTGATGTGAAAGTTGTATCGAGGACAGTCGACTGTCCCACAGCGAAAAATTCCTCTAAATAGTACATTTCCCTCTGTAGCATCTACGGCTTTCTCGTATTCTCACCCATGTCGCCAATGTTATACAAGAAGGAATATGTATTCGACGAACTTGTTGGCAGTAAGCGACGCTTGTCAAAGTCAGAAGAATGAACAAGAACCAAAATGATTGGACTTTCGTCGGACTCCAAGGTAATTATGATGTAGGTGTCTGCTGCTTAAATTTTTTGGATTCGAGTAAAGTTATTATACAGGTAGGATTGATTTCTAAATGTTCAAATTCAGTTATTTGGTGCGATTTTGAGACTCGAACATTGTCATTCTAAACCTGCAGAGTCGAGAAGTGCAGCGACAATGCCAACACAAAAGCAGCGTCCCAACGGAACACCACAGCAACAATGTCGTCAGTCGATTTCTGAAAATATTCAAGCACTTCTGTTCGCCGATGGAGGACCGCTGCTACAAATACGGTCGGAAATCTCAAGATGATCAAGGAACCGTTCATGCATGACAGAGGCGAGGACTAGCTGGAGGTTGATCTGGCTATTCAAGATGAAACATGGTTGACTGATGAAGATCCTGCTATATTTACTCTGTCGCAACCAGCCGGGGGAAACCCAGTGACGCGTAAGTACGCCAATCGTAGACGAAGGCAACCAACAAGGTCTGCAAGTTCTATGCTGGTAGAGATTACCCTGCATATTGCCACGACGAAAAAGAGTTATGCAGTTAGTGACCGTACCAAATATCGTGGCGAGCAGCTGTCAAGACACACAACAAGTACTTTCAGAAAGCGGGGGGGATCTCAAATCCTATTGACTATGATTCACATGTGACCTTTCTGTGGACTTTAGTCGCTGTGTACTGAAAATTTCATCCTGTGGGGAGCCCTCGTGGAAGTCGCATTCTTGGAATTCTGGAACGGCATTCCTTATGGTGGAACAAGCAAACTCAACGTCAATTGCCAGGTCAGGCAATGCTATTCTATGCAGTGCAAGCACCAAACACTTGGCTTTCACGCTAGATTACTCGCTTTATTGAGTCGATGGGGACTTGCGATCGACCTCGTCCACGGGATTTCCATGACGACATTGAGTCGATTTTAATACTGAAATCTTTTTACCGACAGCTTTATGACAATGTATCAAGAAGGGACTCCGTTCGTGAGATCGCCCAGTCGCAGTTCCCCCAGTAGCCCCATCCAGCCATGAATCGGACATAGTCCAGCAAACACCAGTCGAAATGGGCTTGGAATTGCTCGAAGGTGTACCCATGACTGTTCTTTCCTTGGTCGGCCAAGGCAGCCAGGAACGCATCAAAGTAATAGCGCAGGTTCGTATCAGCAGTCGCGCCAACTTCAGAGCGACTGGTGCTGGAGCAGAGCAGATACGCTACGTCACGAGCTCCAAGGCCATGACCAACGTATTGGAAGTCGACCCATGCACAAGTAGAAGGATCCGCCCAGAGGATATTGGCAGACTTGGCGTCTCCGTGCATGAGCGTCTCAAAACGAGCGTCGCGCGTGCGTTTGTCAATCGCCTCGGCATGTTTTTTCAACTTTTTGGAGAGCGGATCGTTGCCCATGGTCTCGAGCTCTTCCTGGCGCGTCTCGAGGTACCAGTAGCCCCCCGTTTCAGCAACACCGCCTTGGTCGTAGTTCCAGAACGTGGCGTGAAAATTTGCCAGCCATGCAAGAGCAGTTTGGAGCATCGTGCCGCTAAGCGAATGGTACGACTTTGGGAATTCCGTGGCAAGGTCTTCGAGCACAAAGCAGAACGAGTTGGGGTGCGACACGATCGAGAACACTCGCGGGAGGCGAGCCGACACTGACGCCGGAGCAAGATGCGAGTAGAAATAGCCTTCGACTTTGTACGAGCGGACCTTGCGCACGTTGGAGATGGAGACCGAGTTGGCTGGCGGTGTGATGTGCTTGACGACGACAGACTCTCCAGAGCTCAATTGCACGCGGTAAATACTGCCATAGCCAGCCCAGAGAGAGCAAACTTCGCTCGTTCGTACAACAGACGCACCTGGAAATGCTTCCAGGACCGCTTCCGTTGCCGGAGTCGTCAACATGCCACGACCCATTCCAGCTCTCCAAAATTTTCAACCAATGATCGACAGCAGAGGACTGCGTTCTGATGGATACTAGTAAATCGCAACTTCCATCGCACGGAAGCGGCACTTGAACCTCTCAAGGCGGCATTTCGTCCACAATGGAGCGCTCGACTTGCTTGAGTCATGGCCCCAGCCGAATGGCGAATGGCACTTGCTTGTCCACCAGACTTTGACCACGGACACAAAATGACAAGTTGAAAGCCAAGCCATCCACAGTACAGTCAAACGGCGCCTCCTTGGTCGCACAGATGAAGGAGCAATCAAGATCCTCAAGGGATAGTCATGACATCACGGTAAGTGTCTCTCAATGACGTGGGCGAGAGTTTGTCACCAAGGGGGGCTTGACAAGTTTGAGGTCGCCACTGCTTGGTCTTTCGTTGTTCGTTGAGCTCATGACTGAAGATTGCAGCAGCCATGGTGCTCATGACTCTATCAAGCTCGAATTCACGTCTTGTGAGTCCCAGAAAATCGTGCAACGAGCTAGAACAGCCAAGAACTTCTTGCGTTCGTTCGAAGTCGTCGAGTCGACAATCTCCACATCGTCAACTTTGTGAATGTTTGTCTTGATATCCAAGTCGACGGTCATGGCACTTCACTTTTCAAGTTGGATCATGGCTGGCAACACTGTCCAAAGAGCGCTGCGTCAATGGACTCCGACGCATTACACCAAGTTTGGCTCGCAGCGTCTGCGTCCGGCGCTGGATCTGCTTCAGATGGTCCAAGTGCCATCGTCTGCGACTCGCGTGATCGATCTTGGTTGTGGTACTGGCAACGTCACGCCGTTTCTCCGGTACTTGACTTGATCCAAAGCTCCCCATGACGTTGTGTTTGATAGAAAACGCTTCCCAGACGCAGTGATTCAATGCGTGGATGCGTCCGAGTCGATGCTGGCGGCAGCGAAAGAAAGCCATCAAGGTTGTCCAGGCATCGAGTATACGCTGGCGAACTTTGAATCGTTTGAGCCGAAAGAACCTGTCGACGTCATTTACTCGAACGCAGCCTTGCATTGGGTTTCATTTGACGCGCATCGAACGCTTCTTCCACGACTTATTTCGTTCTTGAAACCAGGTCGGCCTTGCTGTTTTCATCTTGAAAACTGACGTCGTGCAGGTGGCGTGCTTGCCTTTCAAACGCCCGACACGCGGAAGCAGCCTAGCCATGTTCTAATGGGCAAAGCTGCTCTCGATCTTGGTCTTGATGTCTCAAGCGTGCGCTGGGTGACGAACGAAGTCGACTCGGACGCGTACTACAAACTTCTCTCGCCACTTGCGACGGACATTCATCTTTGGTCGACCAACTACACGTATATTCTCCCGACGACAAAATCAAACGTCCATCCTGTCGTGGATTTTGTCTCGTCGACGGGACTTGCGCCGTACGTGGATGCCTTGTCGGCTGACGATCGTCCTCGGTACATGGAAAAATACTCGGAATTGATCGCTCAAGCTTATCCAACCCAAGACGACGGGGTTGTCCTTGCGCCGTACAACCGCTTATTCTGCGTTGTGACCAAGTAGACATGCTGTCACCTCAGCCACAGAAAAAAGGTTATCAATTTCCAAATTCACGATCTCAATTCACAATTTTCTGACTCACGTCAACTTTCTCGTCACAACCCAACGACACTTTCGATCAAACTGTCAACTCACTGCGAGTTGTACTAGTCCTCGTTGCAAAGCATTGCACTGCTCTGCGATCCAAAGGAAGAGGTTGCATGTACATTGGGCTTTATTTCGGTGTGTTCGCGACGAGCGTTCTCGAATTGCTCCAATACAGAAGATTCTCGCTAATTTTCGGTTCTTGCATCCAAGGTCAAGCGGTGAAGTCAAGAGAGAATCGAAGACAGGAGAGTACTGTATACGGATACTGACTGCTGGATGGCTGCAAAGTGCAAGTAAATGGCGCCTGCGAAACAGAGCTCTATAGCGAACAATGGCGACCAAAGACCGAGCAAGCGTACATCACTGGACGACAAGACTCGTATGGAAATATTACGGCTGATAGAAGCAACAGAATGATGAATACATAAGACGAAGATAAGATATCAGAGGAGGCGAAAATTAGCGACAATGTACTGTATTTTGTCCTTCACGCCTGTGCGTGATATTGGTGACTTGATGAAGAGCGAACTTCTTTGCCGACTTGTAGGATCGCTCGTCGATCTCTGCTCGCACAAATATTGTCCTCGCACGGTGTTGCAGCGCTCACTTCAAGTGCGAATATTTGAGTTCCGGGGGTCAGCCACGATTCGCTTCACTTTTCATTCCCATGAGCGACGGAAACAAGACTGCGTTGATCACGGCGGGAGTTCTCGGCGGTGTCGCCCTCGGCTCGCTCGTCGTGCGATCGGCCATGTACCCAATTATGACCCGCCGCGCTGAAAACTTTATCGTCGAGATGCTCAAGCAAGCCGACATTGTGATCGGCCGCGACATTGTGGTCCACAACACGGATATTTTCCTCGACTGGTCGCGCCGCGGTATGCTTGCCATTGGCGAGTCGTACATGAACAAGGACTGGGAAGCTCTCTTGCCGCTCGACGTCGTGCTCACGAAATTGCTCAAGCTCCCATCGGATGCCAAACGCAAGCTTTTCAAGAGCTGGGACGCCAAGTTTGTCCATTTGGCTGGTCTGGCCTTCAACTACCAATCGCCATCCCGCGCCGGCATTGTCGGCTCGCACCACTACGACATTGGCAATGACTTCTACAAGCTCTGGCTTGACCCTTGGATGCAATACTCGTGTGCGTATTTCAAGGACGTCGCGGACGACGACTTGGACACGGCCCAAACCAACAAGTTGCATTTGATTGCCAAGAAACTCAAGATGGAGCCTGGCATGACTGTGCTTGAAATTGGTTGCGGCTGGGGTGGTCTTGGTATTTTCTTTGCCAAGCACTACGGCGTCCACGTCACTGGTATCACGATTTCGAATGAACAGCTCAAGGGTGCTCGTATCCAAGCTGAAGCTGAAGGCGTGAGCCACTTGACGCAGTACACGTACTGCGATTACCGTGAAATGACGGGCCAATTTGATCGAATTGTCTCCATCGAAATGATCGAGCATGTCGGCTACATGAACTTGGATGCGTACTACAGCGTGATCCATCGTTGCCTCAAGCCTGGCGGCCTTGCTGTAGTTCAGTCGACCACGTCGAACCGCAGTACCATGACAGCGCACCAAAAATGGATCCTCAAGTATATCTTCCCCAACGGCTTTCTTCCGTCAGTGACACAATTGTGCCAATTCGCTGAGCGCAAGTTTGTCGTCGAAGACGTGCACAATATTGGCCCCGACTACGACAAGACTCTCATGCAATGGAATGCTCGCTTCCAAAAGCACGTCAAGAGCGGTGCGATCGACAAAGACCCCGTCTTTATCCGCATGTGGGAATTCTATCTCCAATACAGCGCCGCTGGTTTCCGTGCCCGCACGATCCAAGTTCACCAAGTCGTCTACTCCAAGCACCGCGCTGGTCGATACGATGCCGTGAGATAGACTAACTACATTCTCCATTAATCATTATTCATCATGAGGATCTACTTAGTCAGGTCGAACCTCCGGTTGATTCGACTAGCGATTGCTTCGTTGGAGCTCTGCGCACGAAGTCGTCGTTGTTGCGCATGAAGCTCGGCATCAAAGGGCTCGTCAAAGGAATCAAAATCGTTGACAATTCGGTTGAAAATCTTGTGTTCTTCGCAGTCATGGATTCAAAGTTTCTTGCGATATCGCTCGAAAGTCGTCAGCGTCCATGTCGGCGTCTGTGATCACCAAACGCATCCTCGAGCTGCAGCTTGGTGTCAGTATTGACCGCTGGCGTGACGACTCTTCCTTGATAAAGTAGCGCAAACTTAACATTCAACGTAAGCATTCCCATAATGTTTTGATTGTATGATAGGCACGACGAAAATACATGACGAAGCCAGGCAGACACAACGAAAACTAGAATTGGACTAACCTTGGCCGATCAAAGGAACTGTGACTTGAAGGTTGACGACCAAGTCAGCATTCAACATCGCCACTGACACTTGGGTCAAGTTGCATGTAAGGGGACGTGACACCCTTACTACAAGAACCCTCAATACAAGGACAAGATCTGGGATCTTGTCGTTTCGCCACGACAGCGATGAAAGATCGCGTGGTAGTTTCGAAACCACTTAGATGTTAAGCGATAACTCTAATGTCACTCTTAAATTTGCGAAGTATCGGGCTTGTCTCTACTTCCTCTGCACAAGCCCCTTACACCTGGTAGCACTCTAGTCCGTTCAAGGACCCAGCATGGCGTTCGAATATGCAACCTACTTCACCGACGGACATCGGGTGACCCTAGAAGGCCTCCGCGATCTTATGGGAGATGACAACCTGGCGATTATGTTGTCTGATCGTCCCGAGCAACATTTACTCAACCTGGTGGAAGTTATTGGGCGCTATGCTGACTCCGCCCGCGCAGAAGAACATGCGCGCAGCTTGGCTCGGATTAGCCAGCTGAAAAGCGAAACTCGAGAGTTGAAAACCTCTCGAGTGGAACTCGAAGGCCAGGTCCTCTCGCTCACTGCAGCGAAAGCCCTCCTGGAAGAGTCCCTTCGACAAATATATGATGGCCATGAAGAAGACTCTGACAGAGCCAATTCCCAGCGTCAAGTTGCAAACAAAGGCGTCAAATTGGACGTGGCCAAGTTCAGTGGCCAAGATTCGGATCATGTCTTACGATGGCTCCTTCAAGTCATCATTGCAGGGGACACACTGAACATCACACAAGAATCTCTGAAGGTCGCATGCGCGATGTCCCATCTCAAGGGACGAGCTGAAGCTTGGGCTTATTCGCTGCGTATGGCGGATTCAAATTGCTTTCCAACGTTTGCGGCACTCTCGTCCCAACTCCAGGAAGTATTTTTACCCCCAAACAGCGATTTCCGTCACCGCTCGCGCTTCCTGAGCGCGTCTCAAGGGAAATTGACGATCCGTGAATTCGTCCAAGAACTGCGCTATCTTCACGCCTGCATCACGGATGAAAGCTCCTTATCCGAAGCTACGCGAGTGACCGTGTTTATGAATGGTCTCAATAAAGACTCAGCACGGACCGAGCTGTTCCGCCAATACCCGAAGACCTTTGAGCAGGCCGTTAGCAAGTCCCTCTCCGAAGATTTTTCGCATTCCATGGCACGCGCCGATCCGTTGGAATCTGCCGACATGGATGTATCTTCCATACAACAAGAAGCCGCACCTGTTGAACGACTCTGTTACGAGTGTGGCCGAGCTGGCCATTTCGCACGAGACTGTGCCTAGCACAACGAAGCGCACCGCTCGGGCACGCTACCACGATATGAGCGTTCCACTCGTTCCCGAGACACCTCTCCATCCCAATGCCCCAACTCGTTTTTCCGCTGCAATCGCGCTCCCCACAACCGGGGCCGCGTAGAGTTCACAGCTCCCACTCAGGGAAAAGGCAGCACCCAGTAGGTCGCCTCGCGCCTACTGGGGCAAGATTAGGCTTCCCATTTGACCGTGGTTGGGATACACGGTTGGGCGGCCTAGCCTCCGGCACTCTCCTGTGCCAAATCCGACAACAAGTGGACATGCTATCATTTGAGATCCCTATCCCCGGGTTCTCACGTGATCTGAAAGTATTGATCGACTGTGGCGCCTCAGAGAATTACGCGCGGCGCCAGTCAATGGAAATGAACGCACCCCTGCTGACTGCAGCGGTCGCGGCTAGCGACGACCAAGCAAAGGTCAACGTAAAGATGGCGGACGGGAAGGTTATCGTCGCGCCTCGAACTTTGATTACCCTACGAACAAGGGTCGGCCCGTTTGAAGCCGACGTAGACTATTACGTCATTGATCTGGATGAGCGCTGGGACCTCATCCTTGGTAATCGAGAAGGATTGCGGTGCGCTCCTCCGTCCAGCTTGCCTTCGTGGCTCGAGAAGCACCAACCTCTGATCAATTGGACGTCCAAGACCATGCACAAGGCGCCCTCGACAGCATTGGATTCCCCTTTGGGAGTGATGAGTAATGAGCTCACTTCCGACCCCACGAGAGTCTCGCAGTTTACCACGCGAGATGTGGCGACGGATTCCGCATGCGTCCCGCGCCCCACAGGCCCTGCACGTACTGCTGTCGACATGCTGAGCAGGCCAGCCGATTTTGACAACGATGGCATTGGAGAAGCCATGTCAAGCGAGATTGACGACGACGCCTGGGACGTCTGCCATGTTACACTCGACTCTGCGACTGATACGATGGCTCTGTCTGCGTTACACGACGCAGACTCGTATTATGTGAACGAAGAAACTCGTCGAAACACAATTTTCAACGTCCTCCAATCACGGAGATTCTCCGATGTGAGATCCACCCGAAGTCTCGACAGAAGACCTGGAGCTCACTGCTTCCACACGTCGAGTTCGCTTACAACACGTCAGTGAATGCCTCCACCGGCTTCACTCCCTTCTACGTCAACTTCCTCCGGCACCCGCGCCTGCCCTCCTCGATGGACAGTGCTTGCTTAAGTGGGGGAGGATTCCACTAGGCTGCTTCGAGCCATTCCCCTGACTGGGTGCCGACAAGCACAGAGGACGTGCCTCCGGCGAGGACGATTTCCTCTGTCGAGAACTTTATTCGCACACGGGAGTCAGTCATCTCCCAAGTGCAGGACAACTTAGCACTCGCACAAGCTCGACAAGCTCGCGAGTCCAACAAACATGGACGAAAGAACACCAATGTATTTACCCTTCAAGATCAAGTCCTATTGCATAGGTCGGCGGTACCGCAAGCCGCCCTTGGCAACGCTAAACTTCGCCGCCAATGGTATGGTCCATTTCCTATCACAAAGGTTGTGAGCGCAGTGTCCTACCGCTTGCGACTCCCAGACGAATGGCAGTGCCATGATGTCTTTTACGTTGGCAAACTGAAGCCGTACATACCTCGCACTACGCCTGACTTGAGCCCGAACGACTCGACGGCAGAGACTCGCCACCACTTGAATGATCTGGCTGCGCAATCGGCTCTTGTACCTTGAGCAGCCGCCGCCGGCAGTGCGGCAACAAGAAGTGCACGAATCGCGTGCACACCCTCCACCAAGACTGAGAGTCACTAGTTCACGGCGTGGTCAACACGCGCCGCGTTCGTCGGCTCCCCTTGCGGCTCGGGCATTCTCGGCGTGAAGATCCGGCTGTTGCGGTTGTTGAGACGGCGCTGCCGCGGGCTCGGGACCGGCCGCGTCGCGTTGCGGCATCTCGCGGACTTGAGTTCGGTGACGCCGCGAAGGAGACCGAGAATTTGAACTTTGCCGTCTTGGAGGCGAACCGGAACGGGAACGACGCGCTTGAGAATGCCGTCTACGAGAACGAGAACGAGAACGACGCGCTTGGGAATGCCGTCCACGAGAGAGAGAACGCGAACGAGAGCGTCGGCCTGACGAGCGGCCACGCTGATGATGCGACGACTGGTGTCGATCGCGCAAGGGAGAGACCGATTGAGAATGACGCGCCTGAGAGCGGCGGCCAGAAGAATGGACTGGCGAGGCCGAACGCCGATGAGCACTACCCTGCGACGGAAAATCCGCAGGCTGCTCGTAGCCGTGGGATCGATCCCAACCACCGCCGGCTGCGACAAAGTCCTACAAGAGAAGTGAACGAAGAATCGAAACGGGATTAGCTCACCCCGTTGGCGCGCTTGGCGCGCCGTCGCACAAGGTCGGCGACAACGGAATAATGGATGCGTGGACCACGAAGGCGCCAATTTGCAAAAGACACGATGTCCTGGAGCGTGTTGTAGAAGTTTCCAAGGATATGAGCTCGCTGGCGCCCTTCACGATAGGCAAGTTTCAAAACCCAAACACGAGCATACTCGACGGCGGTCTCGTCGATCATGGGGTTCACTGGAGCGCAAGTAGGATGCGACTGACTTGGTTGAGTCGACGTCGGACCACGTCGGCCTTGGCTTGCCTCCTCATCACGGCGCCGCAATGCTTCGCGGTAGTCCTGCCACTGCACTTGGGACATCACCATCGAGCGGAAAGTGAAGAGCAAGTCCCAGGCAACCACGACCAAATCGGGGAAAGGCAGCGTGTCGCTGATACCGCGCTTCAGTTGGTTCGCTAAACGAGCGACTTTCGCGAAGTCGGGACGCCGCGCAGGGTCCGGCAAGATCGGCTGTACAGGGAAGAACTCCACCGCGGCAAACTCGTCTTGGTCCCGCCAAGAATTGAAGACCTCGTCGTCATGTTGGGCAAGGCGCGTCATGCCAAGACGGAATGGCGGTGGTCTTGGAGTTTTAGCGTATTCGCGCGCGATGCGATCGTTTGAGTGGTGCATGCCAACAGTCGAAGATGCAAAATGATCAATGCTGAGGTTGGACAAACTGCCGGGACTCCTGTCCCTTCCTAAGACGACGGGACGAGAAGAACCAACAAGTGGCACTTGTTGGGAGGAAGTGCACATTTCAAACGGGGATTGAAATGATTGGCAAAGCTTTCAAACCGTGGGTTTGATTGCAGGTGGGGGGTGTAAGGGGACGTGACACCCTTACTACAAGAACCCTCAATACAAGGACAAGATCTGGGATCTTGTCGTTTCGCCACGACAGCGATGAAAGATCGCGTGGTAGTGTCGAAACCACTTAGATGTTATGCGATAACTCTAATGTCACTCTTAAATTTGCGAAGTATCGGGCTTGTCTCTACTTCCTCTGCACAAGCCCCGTTACATTGCACGTAATGTCCATCCACACGTAGCAAATGAGAACAAACGTTTTTCCATGTGCGGTCGTCAGCAGTGACACCGAGCTTAGCCATGCCAATGTCCATGGCCTTGATCATGGTAGCCCGGCATTTGAACAACAGAGACGTGCGGCGGCAATGGCTGCTGGTAGTTGTAACAGAGAGTTCACCGAGGAAAGGAGCTACTAGAATGAACCGTCAATTTGGAGACCTTGGACGGAAAAAAGCTCAATAACACTTTGAGGAGGGGATCCAAATGTAGCCCCTCGATTTGCCCATGTCATCTGCATCGCCATCTTGGAGCAAGAAACCAGACGCATGATTGGCATGTACTACAGTAGTTTATTACCAAAATCGAAATCTATTCCAAATCGATTCGATCATACTGAAGTCAACTATAAATGAAAAGTATGGCAAACGTCCCAAATTAATTACACTTGTGTCTGGGTGTGTTTTGCGTGAATTAGGTAAATACTCGATTCTGATTGGCTGAGCGATTTGCAGATCGATTTGAAAAATCGGACCCCCTCACAATTTCGACAATACCTTTATATAATCTCTAACAGGTTGGTACTCGTCGATGATTGGCTAAAATATCAAACATTCTCCAACCTACCCATTCTCAAATTTGGAAAAATGGCAAGCAACAAGCTTGTGTGGTTTTTTCTGGTGGACGGCCATGGTAAAGCGTACAAAGGAACGAGGTTAAGTTCGGTCGCAATCCCTTCCAGCTATAAGATTGATCAGTTCAAAGATGCTGAGTATTCGAAGAATACAAGAAAACTGTCATCGCTTGACTCCTCCGATCTCATAGTCTTCGCGGACAAGGCGGCGCTAGACGCCGAGACTCCTCTCGAAGAAGATTCAATGATCGTAGATTATGGTGGGTCAAAGGAGCGTGCCCTCTTGGTGGTTGTTCCTACTCATGATTTGGTGTCTGTTCCTGATCAACTCATTACACAAGATACATTGAAGAATTTAGTGGCAAGCACTGTGCGAGACGTCATGCGAGAAGTCAAGTGACACAAGTCCGATACCTCACGGTCTGTCGATGGGGAACTAGCCATTCAAGTGCTACGGCGAAATAATGCTTTCGTTGAACTTAAGGACAAACGTGGAAGTGTGGCAATTTGGGGCGATGATGAGCAACAAAGGGTAACGGCGATTACAAATGAATCCTTGCTCGTGGAATTTGTGACTCCATATCTGAAGGCCATATTGGAAGATTTTGAATTTGTATTTGTGAACAGCGAAAAGAATCCTTGGTTACGACAGCATGTTGATGCGAAAAGTAGCACAGTCTGTAAACCTGACGGATTTGCCACCCATGCCGGGATGTACTGCAGAAATGAAGACCTCCGATTTGGTAAAATGCAACGCAAGTTGCTGGATTGTATGATGATCATTGAAGCCAAATTGAGTATTACCGATGATTCGTTTGGACAAGTCATCAGCTATATCCAGTTTGTGCAAGATATATTGATTGAAGACGACTGTTGTTTCTGCTCCAATGCTGTCACTCCTGTTCTGCTGTTCGACCGTCATGGTTTTTGGCTCATATCGAGCTATTGTGGCAAACCTGTCAGGGTCCAGACGATGAAGTGGATACAACCGGGCTCGAAAGAAGTGCTGGCAAAATTCTTCCAGAGCGAAATTCCTGTTTGGGTTCGGCTCTTGAACGATGCGTGTGCCAAACATGGAGTCAGTGTAGTTGAAGGGGAGTCTTTTCTCGGTTCTGGGGCCTTTAGTCGCGTGTTTAAAGTCAAGAGTCCGAATCACGCGGAGCCTCTGGCCCTCAAGATTGTACCAAACAAAAGAAGAGGTCACGTACCGTCACTCCACTCTGAGCGTCAACAATTGAAAGACGCTGCGAAGAGCCACGTTGCCGTTACTCCCGTGGGTGACTGCAAAGTACTGCTGGATGGATTGGCCAGGTCCCTCTTGTTGACACCAGTGGGGACGCCTATTTCGCGATCCGAGTTCAAAGACGTGCAAGTATTGCGAAGCATATTTGTTGCTCTATTTCGGCTTCATGAAGCGCAGTGTGAGCACGGCGACCCGCGTGTCGACAATCTCATACGTCACAAGCGAGAACTGCTCTGGATGGAATTTATGTCATCTTCTCTTGCACCGACGCTGCCTTTGGATCATTTGTTGATCAAAGGAGATATCCAGTGTTTGGTACGGTCAGTGCTCAGTTTCAGCCACGATTCGGCGATACCTCAGACAGTTCCATTGGTTGACGAGTACATCAACAATCCTACAGCAGAAACAGCGCAAGCTTTAGCGGATGGTGTTCATGCAATAGCGACAACAGAAACATATTATGTTTCTGTTGTCGCTTAAAATGTGCCAAAGTTATGAACGTCATCGCGGGAGCTCACGGCCATTCCCTTAAGTTTTGGAAATGCTAGGCAAAAATGTATCAAAAATGAATTTTAGGGGTCAAGACCCTCTCATTGCAATCGACAGTTGAAAAATCCTCAGGATGGATCGCTCAAACGTAATCCCAGCTAAGACGACGAGGTAGTCGTGGCATACAGCCCCACTTCCCTTTCGTCGTGACCAAGTAGCAATGAGTGATCAAATTGCAATCCAAGGATTCCCCCATGTTTTTTTGGTTTTGTCACTTCGGTGACAACCCAACGACATTTTCCATGTGGAAATCTCCACTTTGAACATCCTGTTGTGTAAAAAAAAGTTTGCCCGCATACTTTGATCAAGTATAAAGGAGTGATCATCCAACTCAACTTTTTCAGTCCGTAATGTCCATGCAACCGACGCATCTCCAGCCTACTCTGGGAGACGGCGCGAGGATTTTCATTTGAATCTTGGCGAATTCCTGCGTATTGCGGTTGAAAGACGATAAAGAAATGACACATCACGCCTTGCCAGTCATTTACGTCATCTCGATCAGCCTGGCCTTGGAATACGCAACAGATGGACTGCCACCTTTACATCGCCAATCAGGTCGACGGCGATCAAAGTAGGGGTCGGTGAACCCACTTGGGCCGTTCAAAATGTGCCAGATGGAGGTTGACTCGACAAAATAAACATCTCGATGGCCGCATCTTTCTTGTCTTTGTGTCAAGCCTCATCGCCCTTTAAACGGTGCGCTCGACGTCGCACCAGGCGGCTTTCGAGCAAACTTCGCCATGATGTCCACTGTGACCAACCGAGTCACGTCAGGTTGATGACGGTGGGAAGCTTCTTGCCAATCTAACCACGTGAAGTCCACGTTGTCCAGTTTGATTGGCTTGCTCTGGGCTTTGTGTCGCTTGCATTGCCGTCGCTCGTTTGTTGAGTCTACCTCCGAACGGCCGTCAATGCAATCCACACCATGGTGGTCAAGCTGACGACCGCAAGTTGAGGCATATCCTGGACTACATTGCGGGAAATATTCCGGATACTTCCGGATAAAAAGACACTAGCATACAACTATCGCAGTGGGAAGGTGTCAGTGATTCCGATGTACTTTTTACATGACACTTGAGTTGTTCCGGTGCCAGCGATCTGGTCAGCAACCACTCGCTTCACTTTTCATTCCCATGAGCGACGGAAACAAGACTGCGTTGATCACGGCGGGAGTTCTCGGCGGTGTCGCCCTCGGCTCGCTCGTCGTGCGATCGGCCATGTACCCAATTATGACCCGCCGCGCTGAAAACTTTATCGTCGAGATGCTCAAGCAAGCCGACATTGTGATCGGCCGCGACATTGTGGTCCACAACACGGATATTTTCCTCGACTGGTCGCGCCGCGGTATGCTTGCCATTGGCGAGTCGTACATGAACAAGGACTGGGAAGCTCTCTTGCCGCTCGACGTCGTGCTCACGAAATTGCTCAAGCTCCCATCGGATGCCAAACGCAAGCTTTTCAAGAGCTGGGACGCCAAGTTTGTCCATTTGGCTGGTCTGGCCTTCAACTACCAATCGCCATCCCGCGCCGGCATTGTCGGCTCGCACCACTACGACATTGGCAATGACTTCTACAAGCTCTGGCTTGACCCTTGGATGCAATACTCGTGTGCGTATTTCAAGGACGTCGCGGACGACGACTTGGACACGGCCCAAACCAACAAGTTGCATTTGATTGCCAAGAAACTCAAGATGGAGCCTGGCATGACTGTGCTTGAAATTGGTTGCGGCTGGGGTGGTCTTGGTATTTTCTTTGCCAAGCACTACGGCGTCCACGTCACTGGTATCACGATTTCGAATGAACAGCTCAAGGGTGCTCGTATCCAAGCTGAAGCTGAAGGCGTGAGCCACTTGACGCAGTACACGTACTGCGATTACCGTAAAATGACGGGCCAATTTGATCGCGTCGTGTCGATTGCCATGCTTGAAGCCGTTGGTTACAAGAACTTGGATGCGTACTACAGCGTGATCCATCGCTGCCTCAAGCCTGGTGGTCTTGCTCTTGTGCACTCGATCACGTCGAATCGCAGTACCAAGACTGCGCATCAACAATGGATTCTCAAGTACATTTTCCCCAACGGATTCATTCCTTCAGTGACTCAAATGTGCCAATTCGCTGAGCGCAAGTTTGCCGTCGAAGACGTGCACAATATTGGCCCCGACTACGACAAGACTCTCATGCAATGGAATGCTCGCTTCCAAAAGCACGTCAAGAGCGGTGCGATCGACAAAGACCCCGTCTTTATCCGCATGTGGGAATTCTACCTCCAATACTGCGCCGCTGGTTTCCGTGCCCGTACAATCCAACTCCACCAAGTCGTCTACTCCAAGCACCGCGCTGGTCGATACGATGCCGTGAGATAGATGTAATACATACTTGCCAATATAAAGAGGTATACTCCGTCGTTTCTACTCCAACAAAATTCTCTATCTTGGCGAGAATTTCGACCATGCAAGGCTATGATCTTCTGCTTCGTCACCGAAATGCATGACAATGATCTTCTGCTTCGTCACCGAAATGCATGACAATTTCGTGACTTGTTCACGACCTTCGCCTCATTTTCAACGACTCGTCCCAGTCCATTTCAATTGACGATGCCGCAGCTAGCTACCAGTAGAAAAGAGTTGTTGATGCATCATCTAAAGTTATAGCAATCGATGCATCAATTCGCTGGGGCATTCAGAGTTTTTTCTACGATTAAAGAAATTGCAACCATGGCAAAGGTGAACACCACTTGAAAGGCCTCTTAGCATTTCTTTGATCCACTAGATCGAATAAAGATGATGAGCTATCGATTGTATTCTATCAGTACTTGGATGCGCGGCCACATCGTTCCGAAGAATTGTCGACAAGTTTGTACGCGGGCCAGTATTCAATTTCGCCTTGTGCATTGATGTGGACTAGCGCTGGGTTTCGCACGGTATTGTGAACATCTCCCAGAGATGTGTAGCCTTGGTCATAAAGGGAGCAATACTCAAGGTCAAGCTGCCGCAGGAAGAACCACACCATGTCGTATCGCCACTGGAGAATCGGGTTCACACGGAAAAATGCTGGCCAGCCTTTGGTACTGGGTGAGAAATGTTCCAATTCATCCGTGCCAGGGTCTCCCACACGTACGCCCATGAGAAAGGCCTGAGTGCTTCGCTTGGAAATGATTGCTTGGATGCCGTCGATATAGCTGCTTTTTTGCATTTCACACTGAAATCCATATCGGACAATGCTATTGTGGATGAACGCTTGAACTTCTGGAAACTGATTTGGCGTGTCAAAGTACATGACCGGGAGTTGATGCAGCATATCACGGTATACAGAGTCGAACACTTGGGGGGAAATCTCAGGCGCAGTCGCAATCGCTCGTTTCGCAAGGACGAGACGGATCAAATGCAGCACAACAGTCGAGTCTTTGCCGCCGTTGAAGCTGAAACAAATACGATCAAGAGAAAAGACATCAATAGCTCGATCCACAACCTCCACGGCGCGGAGGAACAATCGCCGCGTCGTGGCATCCAGCGTCTCCATGAGCGCATCGAACCGCGCCACGAAATCCATGTCACGAAGTTCCAGGAAGATTTTAAAAAGCGACCAATTTTATAAAAAAATTGCCAATTTCTTTGGAATTCAATTAAAAAATGAGATTATTGATGAAATTACTCCACTTCATGAGGATTGGCTTGGGCCGTCTTACTTTTATGACGACAAAGCCGTGTCATAAAAGCTAGAACGATCGGAATATCTACGTTGATGCTACAGGCTACGAACATCACGCTCAATCCCATAGTAAGCTAAAAACAGAGCAGAGTGTGGTCTAAAGTTCTTCATGTTCGTTGTAGTGTCGCCACGTCGATTTTGAGCTCAACGGACTCTCAATTTGCCAGCACCTGTACTTGCAGCTAGGCAAATAGCGTTGCAGCTAAGTCCGTATACTATAATTGATCTTACAGAACGATGCCTTGTCTTGCCCAGCAAAATATAACGTTAGCAAAGTCTGTAGTTTGCCTTGTTTTAGCAGCAATACCCATTACTTTATTTAAATGCTCAACTGTGATAACAGCATTTTCATGGGCTATGAAACAATCGAGCTTTAATGCAGTGTTCATTTGCTTCCCTAGCTATCAGAGCTATATTATTCGTACATTTCTTCTCTTGCCATTCCAAATAATCGCTTGGAATTTTGCAATTGTTGACTTGTTGATGTTGTGGCAAAGTGTCGACTCATTTAACCAATCAAAAGCTTAGAAAATAAACTTTCAGGCAATTACCACTTGATCTTTACCCAAATATGCATTTTCGACATGTGAAAAGGTTTCAAGCATTATCTTTGAATTCACTGTATGTCAATGGTGAAAGAGCGAACACTAGAGAGTTTTCGAAGAACCAAAATTTTAGGTTTCGATTTTGCTCTATAACTGAACCTGAAATTTGTAAAACGAGATTTTTCGAAGAGATTTTCAAGTTTTTGATTCAATCCCAAACAAAAATTCGTTTGTTTTTCGAGCACAAAAGATTAGAGGATTCCGGATGTAGTGATGACCGGATAATGTGATCCATTCATGTGCCGCGCCGTCCCCATGAGCGATGCTGAGTTCATATATCTTGTGAGTTGTGTTCTCGAACGATGTAATGGTAAAATCGGTGAGTTTATCTCTATCATGGAAATATTGCCGATTGAGCTCCTCGGCGATTCTTGTCCACTTTTCCATCACGGAGCCATGCTCTGCTTCCCATGGCTTCTCGTGAACGACATGACGAAGCAGGGCGATGTCGTGACGGCACGCAAACTTGCCAAAGGACGGCTCCACAGGTTCGACGGATTGCTCTTCTCTTGCCATGATAGGATAATGTCAATACGGATATGTATTAAAGCTTCGGATAAATCTACTGCTCTGAATCCCAACCAACAAACAAAATTCAGGTTTCGTCAGAGAAAAACTGAAATGACTTTTGGTTTCACCCCTCCTCCAGGAATAATGTTTCGGAGGGTTATAAATTTATACAAGAAACCTGAAATTCAAACCAGAAATTTGGTGCTTCGAAAACTCTACTGTCTCGACATGAGGTGAATAAAAAAAGAAACATTGCGACACAAGATTCAGATAGACTCATTGTATTAGACATCACATTATGCAACACACTGGATTTGACATGGTACGTTTACAAAGTCTTCATATCGAACTTGAGGAAGAAGATCGAAATAATCAAAGCAATCGTACTGAGGATACCACCGATCAAGACGGGCAATGCAAAGGTCATGGAGGTCTTGACCAATTGGGTGGCCAAAGCAAAGTTGAGGAATTGACCGGCGCAGTTGGCAGAGTTGAACGCACCAGCGTACATACCCAAGTTGTTGTCTGCAGTCAAACCGATTTGGAACACGATCATGGGCAATTGCAAAGCAAATGTGGTTTGTTGCGAGATCGAAACCAAGACGACAATGATTTGGTCAATGATGACAACCTTGCAGAAAGCCATGATGATCAAAAGCACTTGAGGGACGCAGCAAAGCACAATGACCCACTTGGCTCCGATCTTACGCACAAGGAAGGGCATGCACAGCAAATACACCCAGCCAAAGATGTTGAAGATCGTATCAGTGACACCACCGGCAAGTTGGACACCATCGTTGTACGCTTGCTGACGGTCCGTGCACGCAGGGTAGTCCTTCGTGCCGCAAGTGTCAGCCCCAGTGGCAATACCATCCTTCACTCGAATACCGAAGAATTGACCCTTGGCACCGTTGTAAGCTGTGTAACCATACTGGAGGAGCAAGAAAATTACAGCATACAAAGCAAGAATCTTGGGGAGCTTGCGCAAACCGACGTACAAGGCAGCGAAGGCTTCCTTGAGTTGTTGCTTGGTGTCAGGCTTGACCTTGGGGATGTACTGTTCTTCCTTAACAAAGTAGCAGACGCTCATGCAGCACACGAACATAATGACCATCAACATGCCCAAGAAAGACTTGATCGATTTGTGGGCAGGTCCGAAGAACGAAATGTAACCAGACACAACCAACGAACCGGCAATCGACCAGCCTTGACCGATCGAAGCAGCAGTCACTTGACGGTTACCAGCCAAGTCAGCAATCAACAACACGACAGGTACTTGGGTCAAGTTGCACGTGATGTCCATCCACACGTAGCAGAGGACAACAAACACAGTCGTGTACTTGCGGTCATCGGGTGTGTCACCAAGCGAGTCACCAATGTCCGTCGCATTCATCATCAACGCCCAGCACATGATACTGGTGATAGCACCCCAGAACAACCAGGGCTTGCGGCGACCATACTTGCTCGTGGTGGTATCAGAGAGCACACCGATGAAAGGAGCGACAAGGAGACCAGAGACTGGACCGACAATTTGCACACCTTGAACGGACGAGTAACTCAAGAGCACTTGAAGGAGGGGACCGAATGCAGCCCATTGAGCAGCCCACGCCATATTCATCGCCATCTTGGGACAGCAGACCAAAAACATCATGGGAATTGAGATGCCTTCTTGTTGCGACTTGTCAACCTCGACATCAAGGCCATCGGCGTCCTTTTGGACGTAGTCAACGTCGTTTGGGGTAACTGGGACCGCAGCGTCTTGGATGTGGGAAGCCATTGGAGCGCGGCAAAGGAAATTCCAAAGTGAACTGAAAAGGGCCGGTGGACTGGGCTAACGCGTCGTGTTGAAATATCATGGAACTTCAACAACTAAAACTTTGAATCAACTTCGTATGGTTGAACTTTTATCAGTCGGCGTGGTTGTGCGGAAACCTGGCGCTCTCAAGCTCTTTCCAAGATTTCAAGAAACATTTAGCTCCTTCCACTGGTAGCTTCATTCAAGCTGGTGTATATCGTCCATGCTACTAGCATTCGTCCAGTCGTCCGCTCTTTGACTTCAAGGCTATTCTTGTGCCCTCAACGATCAAAGTGTCGCGTTGCAAAGACGTCGCTGTGCCGATAAGTTTGGGAACCATTTGGTTTGTAGAGATGGACACTCGCACTACCTATTTCACAATAGTGATAAAACCCAGAACAGGCACGAACACAATCTATCCATGCATTTCCCCCTATCTCCTGGAAGCTGGTCCTTTTTACTGTAATTTGTCCAGGGTGAAAGGAACAACAGGGGTGTGGAGGCTCCCAACTGCCTGCTGAAGAACGTGGCCTTGACAACAGATCAAAATAGCTCTGCGAGCTCCACCACTGCTTGGAAAATCTTGCCAGAAGTGTGTCACACTCTCTTTGTTACATACGGTCCACAAATGTTCCAAACTCAGTGCAGCGATGGGAATTGAAATTTCGGGCAGAACGACATACTGACCGGCATCGACCATCTTGTCAGTCGCGAGAGATTTCAAGATCAAGAGTGCTCCAAGGGCGCTGAAACATAGTGCGTTGGCGAGAACGCTCCTTTGCAACCACTGCAACGAGTCGCTGGTTGGGAAGATGACGAGCAGGAAGCTGGATGTGAGGTGGGTTCTTCAAGTCGCGCTGTTTTTCTTTTCGCCCGCACGACATCGAAGCGACCGGACAAATTACACCGCAGAGTCAATCAGAGTAGGCTAATGCGGTGCGAATTCATGTTGGAACTGTTCAGTTAACAGTCCAGTGACCAAGTACGAATTAGGACCCCACGAAATTGAGTCAATGTTGAAACTACTTGGCGAAGCGGTTGAAAGCTCATGTCGGAGCGACAGCAACTGCGTCAAGGTACGGAATGGGTGGCAATTCGAATTGAAACAATCGGTGGACATCGGAGAGACAGTGAAATTAAAATATTCAACAGATTCAAGATTTGACCTAAGAGGTATCGAATGAAACAGTAGTGTCATGTGGCAGTGGTTTGCTTGGAGACCACTTCTGACCACAAGTTGATGGACTTCTGAACTCCTCTCTCGAACATATATAGCTTTTATCAGCCCAAGACTGCTGTTTGTCCTGCGATGTGCTCGTAACCTTCCGCTGTTTGCTTATAATTGCACCAAGCTCCCCGTTTGCTTCCAGATAGCATCGTGCCCTTTAACGTCACAATACAGTAACGTTAAACGAGGTGCAAACTGCGAGGAGGTGCAAACTGCGAGGAGGTGGATGTTGGGCTCATCTGGTCACGTTCTATCTAGATAAAGTGCGAAGCGGACGGTCCTGGACGATATTTTCGACCTGCCAATGCTCATAGTCGTTAGTGAGGATAGAAGAATTCAACATAAAGAAGATAGTGATTGTGAAAATTTGATGGTTAGATGTTGCCATTAACCGTACCATCAACTTGCCTTGAAGAAATCAAGTTTCAAAGATGAGCCGAAACAGCTCAGTGCCACGGGCAGATGTCGAAGTGCCAACATGTTGTACCATCCTACCACTGTTTACATTCCGAACTGGAAAGATGTGCAGAGGATGTCACGCGAGTGATTACTCGGAGGTCAAGTATTACGGCAGTTTCTTGAAGTGTCAGAGGGCCATCTGTCTTCGCGTCGCTCCACGGATGGGCAAGGCTTTGTGGAAATTCGTTCGCCATGGACAGCTATTCACTTGGAGAAGGTTCTTCCAATCGAACTAGTGAGCTAGCGATTGGCGTCAAGTGTCATGCTGTCTTCATATTGGCCGCTCTGAACTTGATTAACACATGCAAAAGTCCCAGTGATGCGGTGTGCTTCTCTCGACTCATGAACACGTTGAACATCCAAGCCACGGGAACAGCTTCCTCGTCTTGTCCATGTTGCGAGATTCATTTAGGTGTGGCATCCAAGTCCACTCCCATTTCTCCACCCTCTTGTGCGACCTCGCGGTTGCGGTCTTCTATGAATAACGTTAGCATTGTGGGTCTGATACATGTCTGTACTGCAAACCACGACGTCAACAGAGGTTTGCTCAAGCCATCAATCAGTTGAGTTATGCCATCCCATGTGATTGCCAGACTACAGGGGATTTTACAAAACCTGATTGGGGCACAGTTCGTACAATGAACTCGTCTACGAACTTCATAGACGAGTGATATTGCCATGACATGGGCTTCGGCTCCCTTGAAGCGCAAGCTGCAAGGGTCAATGAGTACTGCTCCAGCCAACGACCAGAAGCAACTGAATCACAAGTCTTTCGCACGCAAGCCATAAAGGATGGACAACTGGTAACAAAAACCCTTTGGCTGACTGTACTTGTTGGAATTTTTCCGCCTTTTATGGCAATCTACAATGATGTGCGGACCAGTCGGTTGTGAAGTCAAGCTTTCACACTGTAAGATGCTCAAGATGGCAATGTCGTCTTACTGCAGCATCGACACCACCGTAGTTTTACTCCCCATTGGCAACGACGTCTCGATGAATTCCAAAATCATGCGTAACAAAATTTAACGTAGAGTCAGCTCAAATCCATCCTCTCTAGACTCGCCTCAGTAGTGTTCTTTTGTATATCGATGGTCACCGATGAATTCACAGTTCAAATCGATACGATTTATTACACGCCACATTATGCAAACACCAGGATAGACAAGAGAAGGCACCACTACATCGTCTTCATGTCGAACTTGAGGAAGAAGATCGCAATGATCAAACCAATTGTGCTGAGGATACCACCGATCAAAACAGGCAACGCAAACGTCATGGACGTCTTGACCAATTGAGTCGCCAACGCAAAGTTGAGAAACTGACCCGCACATTGGGCCGAGTTGAATGCACCGGCATACATACCCAAGTTGTTGTCAGCCGCCAAACCAATCTGAAACACAATCATGGGCAATTGCAACGCAAAGATCGTCTGTTGGGAGACAGACGTCAAGATGACAATGATCATATCGATAGCAACGACCTTGTAGAAAGACATGACGATCAACAACACTTGAGGGATAACGCCAATGACAATGACCCACTTGGCACCGATCTTGCGCACAAGAAATGGCATGATGGCCAAGTACGCCCAACCCATCAAGTTGAACACAGTATCAGTGACACCTCCGGCAAGCTGCACGCCATCGTTATACGCTTTTTGGCGGTCGGTACAAGTCGGGTTACCTTCCTTGCCGCAAGTATCATAATATCAGTAGCAATACCGTCCTTGACGCGGATGCCGAAGAATTGACCCTTGGCACCATTGTAAGCAGTGTAGCCATATATAACGCAGAGAAAGCATCCTTGAGTTGCTGTTTCGTGTCAGGCTTGACCGCTGGAATGTACTGCTCGTCCTTGACAAAGTAGCACACGCTCATGCAGGTAACGAACATGATCGTCATGAGCATTCCCATGAACGGTTTGATCGATTGATGCGCGGGGCCAAAGAACGAAATGTAGCCTGACACAACCAACCTTCGGGTAACTCCACATGTGACATCCTCTATCCACGTTCAAAATGCTGACGGTGGCAGAATAACTTTGGCACATCAACATGAGCCCGTGGAACTTTCAACTCCATGAGACCTAATGTGATTTTGTGAATCGATTGTTGGGAATGCCTTGATTGCAAATCAGATAACCTCGGAGCCAGGCCAGCCGTATAGTGCAGACAAAAGAGGTAAGCCGCAAAACATACTCGTGCTTGGCGCCTGGCTCTGCACAAGCAGACAAACGGAGTTACAGGGTCTGTAACCTTGTGATACTGCAATAGTCGGATATACTTTTCTTTCACCCGCAGCATTCTTCTTTGCATTGGCTGGAGCTCGATCGAACTGATTTCAAGGATGGAGTGGCGAGAACATGTCAGATTTGAATTGTAATGCATGTGAGTTGTTACACGACATCAATGACGGCGTGATCTGGATGTAAATGCACACCAAAATTATCGAGACCACGACGGTGTACGAAAGAAAAGACTCCGACCAAATGGATCGACATCACGCTATTTCACTCTGTCAACCCAAAGACTTTATCCACCGAACAGAAAATTTGTCTTTGCCAATTTGTCAGTTCAAACTCATTTCGAACTCAAACTGTCAGTCATTAATTTATAACGTTATTTCTTGTATTAGACTCATGTTTGTACAGTTAATAGTTCTCATAGCCGACATACTATTTTCACAATTAACGTAGTAGTATTAATTTTCGGTATTTGATTAAATTAATGCTGGAAATTCGACGTTTTTATACTTCAACAATATAATTAAATAAATCTCTATTTATTGTTCATACAGACCACATGTAATATAATGATAATAAAATTCAGACAAGAAAAATACCGTGAAACTTCTCAAAGACTAAAGGCATGATTGGCAAAATCGCGAACAAGATACGCAATTTGCCCATGCTACGATTCCTTCGAAGACTACGCACCAAACTGCCACCCTTGATGTCGTCTATGCATGTGGAAACACAAAGAAGCAAGACATATCATGCACCACTCGCTCGTTTCGTGGGTATGGTGGCGGTTCTCAGCGTTCTCTACGACCAGACCTCAAGGATGGAGTCATCAGTGATGCTTAGCCGAAAGGACACTCGAGCAGTCAATGTTCGCAAGAGAACCTCAAAGGCAGACACTGCATTGCTTGTGTCATCGTCAGCTGTGCGAGGGGATCGATCGACAATGGAAGACACGCTGTTTGTGTCTCCAAATCGGCGATTTGCAGCAGTCTTTGATGGCCATGGCGGTGCTGACGTCGCCACATATTTGAAGGAGCATCTTTACGACGCAATTGTGAATGCCCTCGGGCCCAAAGATACATGGAGCATTGAAGATATTGAGCAGAGCTTACGATTGGCTTTCCGCGAAGCGGACGCTGCCATCTTGGATAGGTAAGGCGCATCATCGACATCACGTTAAGCATTCTAGGAGGGAGTGGCTCACACAAGGCTCCACTGCGACAGCAGTCTTACTCATTGATGATTTGATTTGGAGTATGAACGTCGGTGACTCTCGTGCCGTGCTTTGTCGAAACGGACGTGCTCTGAACTTAACACGGGATCACAAACCTAACGATCCAATCGAGCGAGCGAGAATTGAGCGCTGTGGTGGCCGAGTCCAATGGCATGGCCTTCGCGATCCAAAAGGCCAACCTATTCCTGACATGGGAGCCTACCGCATCAATGCGAATTTGGCAGTGGCCCGAGCATTTGGCGACAGCGATCAACGCCCGTATGCCTCTCGCTGTTACTTCTTTACCAATGTTTATGTGCAGATACGTCTCAGGCGAAATGGAACTGAAGTGTTTTCGACGAGATCCATCAGATAAGTTCATTGTGATCGCCTCGGACGGTTTGTGGGACGTCTTTACGAGTGCAGAGGTAGAATTTATGCTGGAAGCACTTAGCTCATCTTGCTGTCTAGGTTGTAACCTTTGTCAAGGATGTTTTAGCTGGAGAAGTCGGAAGTCGCGAATCTTGGCGAAGTGGTGGTCATGCTGAGACGAGCGTGGAGCTCTTTGAGTGGCGCCAGAAATACCGCAACGATTCGAGCATGATTAAAGCTGCTGTGTCGCGACGCAAAGCTCAGATGGCAACATATTTGACGCAAGAAGCGCTCTACCGCGGCACTGCCGACAACGTAGCTGTTGCAGTCATTTGGCTGGATAAACATTAGATTAAATTACTCAATGGAGGACAATAACTTGTGGAGACGTCGATTCTTGATGTTGCGGTAGAAGCCGGTTGAGAGTGAGGAGCAAGGCGCCAGCTATTACCATGCAGCCTACGATGATGATCGCAACTGCGACGGCGCCAGAGATCGATCCAGCAAAGACTAGGATGAGGCCAACGACAAAGGCAATCACGACGACGAACGTGACGAACGTCGATGTCCTGGACATGGTCAATTTGTGTTTGTCATGCCAAGAGGAACTTTCACAACATTGCAACGTAGTATCAAATGTTCATTGGTTAAAATTATATAGTTTTTCTACCAATGAAATTAATCATGTGACCACTCTAGGAATTCTTATTCTCACAGCAATATCAAGTACATTACCTGAGACCACCATTTCACAATGCAAACTTAAGACATGGAAGGAAAGAAAGCCGCAAAGGATGAAGGCGTGGACAATTACCACGTGATTAAGCTGACTTAACATCATGAAAAGTGTGAAAATGGTACATGATATAAACCAATCATATAAAGTATTACTTTTGATTGGATAAAATATCGAAAATCATACAGAGGATTTCCGAATTTTGTCTCGCACGTCGATGGAAGCACCCATTACGCTGACGTCGATATGCAAGCACATGGGCGCCACATTTACGTTGAAAAGGGTTTGGATGCGCTCTGGACGATTTGACGTTGATTGTAAATTGTAGCTTCAGTTTGCAACCACCAAGAACGCGCTGCGTTGGTTGAATAGGATTTTATGAGGCGACGTCGATTGTTCCGCAACAGTTTGCGTCAAACACCACGCTGTACATACAACGACTTGGGGTTCCACAACAGTTTGCGTCAAACACCACGCTGTACAAAAACGACTTGGGTTGATTGGCACATGGATGCAACCATTTAATGCTGGACCGTTCAAGAACTGCAAATGCTTTGATCGAATCATGAATCCACGGAAGAATGCATTGATCGGATTTCCTCGTGAAGATATGCAACCTTTTTACCTTTGTGTCGATGTTAAATTTGCAGTCGTTTCCACAAGTATGCTCATCGCTTCATCGTGACAGCATGCATAGTTCTTGGAGTGGATTCTTGGTGAGGGCTTTGGTGTGCGGCCATCCACACGACACACTGAAGCTGGTCATGTCGACATCGTGAGGCCAACAATCTTCAAACCCACAGACTGAACGAGTCAGGAAGGTGATGGTGTGGCACCCAACAAGCGCAGCCATCGAGGGCCTCGATGGCTGCGTCGGGTCTCGAGCGAAGACCAAATTTGCTGGAATGCGCTAGCTGCAAGATGCCAGTCCATGACCTTGATCAATCATGCTCATCAAGTCTTAACTTGCGGCTGATTTCAGTCGTGGTTGCAAAAGGCGGCTCTTCCAGCTCCTGTTACAGTACCGTTAATTGAACTTCATGCATACTACTCCGTCCCATATCTTTTGTCCACAATTTTTTTTCATTTGTGTACATTTTGCGGCTTTCTGAATTATGCGATCCTGATTAGCTTAAATTCAAGCTCGTGATCTCCTCTTTCATTGGACAATATTTAAATTCGTTGATTTCTTCCAACGAAAATTTTATCGACACTGAAGTAGAGTGGGATACATGAGTGAAAAAGGGAAAGACTCGCTAGAGCTTCGTTTTGAAGCCGCCGTCTGCATATCTTTGTCGAGTTGTCAGCTATACTGTTTTGAATGGCATCGTCCTGGTTTTGTTGCCCAGAAAGCATTATAGCAGCCAAAACTTCAACTAAAAGAAAAATATTTCAACCCATAAATGTAAGCCAAGGAGGGTCACTATGGAACAGGTTGGGTATGAGGTATCAAAACAATGATATTAAGAGATTTAATGCCTGGAGCTTATGAAATGAGTTTATCTTCCCGCCATTTAGAGAAACTCTTAATATTTATAAAATACTCTATACTTCAATATTTTTCAATACAAAAATCAAGTGTAATAATCAGAAGGACAAAGATGCTGGACGGAGTAGTATTCTTTTCCTCTTTTACAACTTGATGCTGCCCGAGGAAAGATTTGGCCGGCAGATGAACTTGGATGTTCGAACAGTTCCCAGAGACGCCTCCGTGAAAGTTGCTGTTATCTTGTCCAGGAGGGCTACTACCGGACCATCATAGAGGAGCAGTCCCCCTCAAAATACTATTCCAAACCTATTCTTCACCGTGACCTGATCAGACTATTCATTCCTTCACGACGAGGAGGCGAATCACTTACTCTCCATAGGATATTCAGGAATTATTCATTTCCCATGAGCTTGCTCTAGAGTAAGTTATTCGAGTAATTCAATCAAAACATGGAATGTGTATTATGCATTGAGCTTACGCCTGTTCCTTCTTGATGATCTCTTGCACATCGCATTGAGCATTCGGCTTACTCTTGTTCCTTCTCCATGATCTCTTAGACATCACATATGCCCCATAGCTCAGCGTTTTCTTTCAAAAATATCTGCTGCTCGAAAGTCTGCGGAGATATTCCACGATGGCGGTCAGAGAGGGCCCATTTGGTTAGGGAAAATAGACGTTCACACATGTTGGACGTCGGACGTATGAAGCGGCAGTCTAAGTACATACAGTGTATCATTCCGCATGGGCCGATTTGAACTGCTTCTTCGCTCTCTTTGGTAAAGCTTGATTTTTTGTTTTTGATTGGCTAAAATTGCTCATTCCTTAATAATGATTGGGTAAAAATATCGTAAATTATTCATCTTTAGCGAATTATCTATTTTGCATGAATTTGCTACTACTACGTAGTATTGCGTTATTCATTTGAAGTGGAAGAGTTGATGAAGAATTATTTTCTTTGTAAGAGCGTTTACTTTTATCTATTTTATTCATTGATGAAAAATACTACGTATTAATAGTACTATTAATAGTATATTTTTTTGGAATTATTATTTGAGGGTGTCTGTAGAGGATAGTCCTCAATGAGGACTACAGTGGAGTGAAGAGAGCATTTTTTGGACAAAATAAGGGCTCAAAATGCTCGATTTTGGATGGGTGAGGGTGCTGAAGGTGCTCCTCTGCGATGTCGCGTCCTTGTAATGACATATGTTGGGAAGACTGACGAGGACCACAGTTGCATCATGCAACTGTGGGCCAACCTTCCATGCTACTTGCACGAAGTTTGCTCAAAGCGACAGAAGCCAAGATCAGCCTTGAAACTCGAATGGATGCATTGTATCTCCCAAGCGCACACTAATATCTACTTGAACTTGACTACCATGGATTGTGGTAGATGTAGAGGCCTCGATTAAATGGTTGAAATGGTCTCAGTTGCCCCACAATGGGAAAAATACTGCACGATTTTGAAAGATTCTTTCAAATCAAAATACAGACCAAACAGAAATCTCTATTTACACAATGTACAAGGCATGGAGCCGCTGCAAGGCTGGCACTTTTGAGTACATATTGCTTGCTGAAGCTGATTAATCAAATCGTTGACAGATTGCCAGGTGTTCCTTTTGGGCCCGTCAACCTTCATTTCTTGTTCAATCTTAGTGAGCCTTCTAGAGTTCACAGCCTTAATGAAATGCTTCGTGTAGAGAAGAAAGTTGTTTACGCCCATAAAGCCTGCTTGTTTGGTTGCTGACTTAAATGTTGAGTTAAACACTTCACAACTCACTGAACTGATGTCCCTGAGAAGTGGGAAATTGTCAATTATATATCCGCTAGAGCAGTTCACGTGATTTTTGTAATGAAGGCGATCAATTACAAACCAGACATTATGAAAGAAGAGAGGCTCTCGGCGCATACAATACGTATGCAGATTGCAAGCATTATCCATGATAACATATCGACGACCCTTAGTCCTTGGCCACCGTTGATATAATATTGAGAAGGGATGGGCAGGTGTTTCATGGTCATGTAGGACAGAGAAGCCCAAACAGATTCCATGGGGGCAACAAAAATGAAATATACCAGGGAGTTTAAAACGCGATGAAGGAAAATATTTGCTGCAGACTTTATCTTCAGCGTGTTCATTGTTATACATGGCTAATGGACGCTTCACCGCCGATCCAGGGTAGCACTCGTGCATATCGTCGTCGCCAAAATTAATTGTAAATTCATCATCGTCGATATCGTTCAGTTCATGAGAAGGGAGATAGTCAAGATAGCATAAAAATTGTGAAACTAAGTATGAAAGAACACTCTCCAACGGTGACCACAAAGGATGATAGGGTTGTACATCCATCAATGATGTTCTAAGAGCATATGACAAGGACGGCATCAAAAGCTCTAGTTTTGAAAGAACGTCGGTCTTTTGAACCAGTAAAACATGAACTCTCGTTTCCATTTTTGCTAGGGATAAGAGCAAGGGGCCAGCTACGTTAGGATCTCGTATGGCACCATTCTGAACAGGTGATTGTCGGGCTAAATCCGACAAAAATGCTCGCCATTGAGAAGGGCAAAAACCATTTCTAGACGATTCTTCGTGTGTCAACGCCTCACAAAAATTAACAAGACATGGACAGTGCAAACGTAACAATTCCTTGAGATGTTGGTGATCGCCATGGGTTATGTGAGTCGGTGGGCAATCTTTCAAACCTGCCCTAGAACTACCAAAATGCAAAAGAGCTTTTCGCGTAGCCTTGTCACGAATAAAAAGTCTGTATTGCACCGGTACCCCTTTACATTTTCGTGATGAACGTGGGATTTCCTTTCTGTATATCATTAAGCCGCTACATTTATCAATGAATCGAACCTTGCAGTAGAACTCGCGTCTGCAAGCCATTTTGGCATTACCATCTCCAATAATTATTGGAGCTGTTTCGAGAGAACCACAGTGAGGACAGGAAAAGCAACTAGAGACATCGTCATCAAGCCTACAATTGGTATTATCCTGGTAAATATTTAGAGGATACATACATGCGTAGTATGTGCCAGCAAGCTTTAATGAACGTCGAGCGACTACAAAAAAAGAATGGTGCGTGACGTGTTGGGCTTCAATCACACGATAAATTGTTGAAATTGGTGTGGCAGCCAAGATTAAGTTGAATCTTATCGAGTTGACTAAATCTAGATCAAAGAAGGTATCGGGGCTGACGCGTAAAAATCCATGGTACATGCCATCGAAATCGAAATGCTTTGAACATGAGTCGTTAGAGCACCTGTAAATAGGGGCTGTAAATTCTGTATACGCATACATCCCGTAAACAATTGCCTTCGACGATTGGGTCCATACCAACGTATTGAATGAGCTACCGCATGCACAAATGGGATTGTCAAATTGAATTGGAACAAAATTATTCATGCAGTCAGGATCAAAGAGGTGAAATCCCCGACGCTGTCGAATACGATTTTGGTCATCAACATCAACAGGAAACAGGACATTCTGCGGACTCCACGAATGTTGCTCAATAACTGTCTGTTCTTCAGACAACCAGTTCACGTTATCTGCATAGGATGAGTCTGCGTCATGTAGCAAATCTAACCAGGCTAATTTGTGGGAACACAATGGAGTATTTATGCATTTCAAGCAGACCCAGTTGTTTTCGCCTCGAAGTTCGAGGAGTGCTCGATCAAAAAGATTATCCTTTGCTATCACAGATGCATAAACTCGATTTTTGCCGTTCAGAAAACCAACGTAGAAAGGGACACCATGAGGAATATCAGTTATTGAGCTTGGATCATGACCTCTCGGTGGAGGCGGCAGGTTTATCGTAAGTATTTTTAGTGCTGCAACATGAAAACAAGACTCTGCTTCAACCTGTACATCGTAATCATGGCTGCTCCGAAATACACTCATCTCGGGATGTTCAATCAACTCTCTAGACAATTTGTTCCGAGTAGTGGGGCAAACTGAACAATGATATATCTGTACAACCCTGTCAGCAAACTTGATGTCTACAACATAGATGTGCGAACTAGAGTTGTCAAACGTGGTTTGGTTCATTCTAGCGTTGGCGGATGGCAAACAAAACAATTTTCCAGGGGATACAATGAGAGGAGAGTCGTTAGCTAGAATCAAGTTGGCATAACGATGTGCAAATGACATCCTGAAGGGATTACTCGGCACGTGCACATTTTGAGCAATCTGACTTTGGGATATGAGATGCAAACTTGCATTTTCTCCACAAACAAAAGTTGTATCGCCATTTCCGTTGGTAATATCGGCTAAATCACCCGATACACCACCACTTAATACACCGTAGTCATCAACCAAGCCTAAATCTGAGCCATGGTCACCAGTCTGAAGATCATGATCATTTAGAGATGATTGGAAGGACAAGTCTTGGCCATTGTCAAAGCTATAACCTGAATCATCACTGTTATAACATGATCGAGGGTCATTTTCTAAATCGAAGTTGTGATCGCCTTCTTCCATGGAATAGATTTGGCTGCTGCTAGATAATGCAAGCAAAGAGTTTACAATGTAATCACCTCGTGCATTAACTTGAATTCTCTCGCGGATAATTGTTCGATGGGCTTTGCAACTACAAGGGCAATCTGCACACAGGTCTCTGCGACATCGGACCAGCTTCCTTGCTCTGCAGCAAGACGTGCATCGTAGACGACGGTTCATCATGAATCTGAATGGATAGTGACGTTTCAAAGCTAAACACATCTTGGCGAGAGAAACTACCCCAACGAACAGGAAAAAATCTTGCTCACACAGTACATAAATGAGCCAATCGGAAAAAACTGCTTAAAGGGGATTCGAACTCAGGCAGATGTAGATACATCGATACAGTTAAGTACATAGTGCGTTTATACTCTATTTCACTGAAATAGAGTATAAACGCAAATCCAATGTCCTCCAACAGGGCGAGTCCATTTGGATGACATCCAATCTCTTCGAGCATCTACGAGGTATAAATAACCACGCCATACATGTCGACTGGCCGCACACGTCTCCGCTCCGAACATTCCACCCGCGCGCTTCTATCCCTATATAGTACTCTAGCAGCCCGTGGGCTTCACAGTTTGGACGATTTCCTTACCCCGCATCGCACTTGGCCCAATGTCGAGGAGTTCTCGACATTTCTTCAAGACTACTTGGACACTTACGAATGCATGAATCGACCACAATCGTTCACATATTTTCACTCCCTCCTCACCCTTATTGCCCACAACGTGTGGGACTTCCTGGAGATACCACGCGACACACCTATGCCACAATCACATGAAGAACACCTCCCAACGAAGCTTGAATTCAAAGGAGCCTTGAAGGCTTTCCACATGTGGCCTCGATCATTCATCCGAGCCATCACATACCATGCTCCAGCTCTGTCAAAACCACATCCCTTGATATCCCCATTGCGAGATACACTGCCTCGAATACACTATATCCACCGAGTCGCTACTCCTCTCCTCTCTCTTCTTCCTCCCATCTACTCGGACGTGTGGTGGCGCATCCCTGTACAGGATGCTGCCGGTCAACTACCTACTTCTTTCTACAACATTCCAACCCACGAATCATGGAGTGCTCTTACCCCAATTGTTGTGCTGTGGAGACACAGCAACACTGTCTATTCGACTGTCCCGTACTCCAGCCAGTGTGGAGCGTCCACAGAGCGGCTTGGGCAGACTTTGGTCAGCTCTTCTCATGACAGCAGCTCATCAACTTGGATGACTTTCCTTTGACAACGCAATGGCAAGACTATATGCATATTATTCAACCTCTATTGACCCTCCTTGTGAACTGTCCCTTCTTCGTGAAAGCTCCTCCTTGAAGATTAGCAGCGAGCCAATCGTATACCAAGGGCTTGAACAGACGCGCATTACCGTCACATACCTCCACAGAGGTTCCGGTCCGGGTCCATCGCAGAATTGGACGAGTCGAAATACGAGCATGGAGGGCGGCGGCAAGACCAGCTTGGAGGATCGGGCGGCATCGATGGCGAGTGGCCGTCAAGAGGTTACCAACGCAGCAGGAGCGGTCAAGACCGGCTTGGAGGTGTCGGTCCGGCAGGCTCGGGAGCTGGCTGACGAGATCACAGCGAGCAAGACGTCGGACCTCGACGCGTTCGAAGCTTAGATGGCAGCGGCGCGGGCTCAGAAGGGCTTCACGGCCAAGGTGGTGTTAGATGAAATCAATGCGTTCCGCCCTTCGACGGAGAATGAACGTGCGCTAAAGTCAATGCAACGTCCCATAGACCCAAACGACAACCGCGAGATTAAGCTGCCAAAGGGCAGCGAGACCTCAGCTCAGTCGGCCCCAGTGCATGAGAACTTTCGTTCCTTCTTGCCTGGCGTGACCGAGGGGTAGCGGGAGTGGAGTTTTGGACGCAGTTTGGAGAAGCCGATTGGCAGCTATACCGGGAACGATGTTGAATAACGTTTTTGGCCTTTTCAGATCCCTTTAGCCAATTAGATTACAGGAATTTGAATTCTTAACGATGATTGGATATTATTTTTCGCGCTTCAAATTTATGATTTTGAATTGAGAGAACCTCAAAAAATTGATAAACTCAAATGAACACTACGAAGACACGGCGAGCAAGACCGACGTTAGCAGAGAAGTTGCGTGCAATCGATGTTGTTGAAATAACGTCCATCTGCGAAGCAGCGAAAATTACTGGATGGAGTGTAACATCATTGCGCGAATGGATTCGAGACAAGGACAAGCTTATGACCTTCAAAGGATCCAAATCTCGCATGAAGAACACTGGTCACTGTGGCGCGAAAACAATCCTACCGGACAGCTATGCCCTTGCTCTGTACGTGCGTGACTTGAGGCGTGAAGAGAAGGCTGTGACTACTGGACATCTCATCAACTACCTTCGTCTTAATCATAACACGTGGCTTCAAGACTATGTGACAACAAGATCGTCTGGTTACAATGCCTTACTTCGCTTGCTTCAGTACTTTGCGTCACGGCATGATTTCACTCGACAACGCATATGTTGACAAAAGCGAACACAAGTCGATCTCGAAGAAACCCGACTCGAATTCGCAGAAGCATTTTTTCGAACCCATCCCGATTTGTCAAGTGATTGCCTCTACAATGCTGACGAGACGGGCATATATTACGACATGGCTCCTAGCACGATATGGGCAGTTCGTGGTGAAGGCAGCTACGTAGCCAATGGCGACAAGCATTCGTATCGCATGACTGCTTTGCTAACTGTGCGTGCAGATGGACTCAAGTTGCCAATTGTTTTTATCATACGTGGTGTCGATGGTGGTTGTATCGAGAAGAATGAGTTCGATACGTATCCATCTGGCCATTACTATTACATGCAAGAAAAGGCTTGGATGAATGATGCTGTGTGGAAAAAGTACCTGCGAGATGTTCTGGCCAGCTCCATTGAAAATCCGTCAGTCCTACTTGTCGACAACTTTGATTGACACGTGAGCGAAGAGAGCGTACGTATCATGGGCGAAGAGTTGGGCAGTGAATTGTACGCCTTACCACCAAACAGAACGTCGCATTGCCAACCGCTGGATGTTTCGATCATGGGGCCATTCAAGCAACATTTGCGAGACTTGTGGATTATGTCACAAACTGTAGCGACATCTGCCAGGGAAAAACGACTTGTCACCATTCAACGAGCTATACAAGCATGGAGTATGATATCAGAGGATGAAGTGCGTGCAAGTTTCAAGAAAGCTTTGACGCGTCCAAATTGAAGTTTCTTTCAAATTCCATTTTAATGCATTTAATGTATCTTTTTTCTTGTTTTTTCAGCTCTATATGATTAATTTGTATTGAAAAAATGTAAGAAAAATTATTTTTGTAGGTAAAAAAATGATTTTTGTAGGTTCAACCTGAGTCATTATTGTCCCATTAAAGACTTCGTTCTTTCTTTAAAGCTCAAAAATGAGGCATGAATGAAATAAGACTCATCTTATAGAATTTAAGAATTGACATTAAATTAAAAGAATATAATGTCACTTCTTAAATGCTCTAAAATGAATCATGGATGAATAAGATTCATTTTAGACCATTTAAGAAATTACAATTGATGAAAAGAATCAATTGTAATTTCTTAAATGCTCTAAAATGAATCATGGATGAATAAGATTCATTTTAGACCATTTAAGAAATTACAATTGATGAAAAGAATCAATTGTAATTTCTTAAATGCTCTAAAATGAATCATGGATGAATAAGATTCATTTCAGACCATTTAAGGAATTACAATTGATGAAAAGAATCAATTGTAATTTCTTAAATGCTCTAAAATGAAGCTTAGACATCAAAGCTTCATTTTAGAACAAAAAAGATTTCAAAAAAGAAAAGAAAAAGAAAAATTGAAATATTTAAGAAAGTCGAAATCCTGCCTAAGAGTTTTCATACTAAAGTCTGGGTGCCCCACCCATAGATAACTTTGAGTTTCAACACAGCACTAGCACTGTTGACCCATTGCCGCGATCGATCTCCGCAGGGAACTGTGTCCTAGAGAACCGCGGTGTGCGATTGGGATAGCGATGCTGGCAGCTTGGAGCAGACCCCCCGTTAGGGCTTGAAACGAGCACGTGACTGTTGGGCAGGAAATCGAAAAATGATCAGTTATGCAAGTTTAAGGTGTAGAATACATGCGCAGTAAAATGAACGGTTATTAGAGCTTAGGTGTAGAATATTAGCGCAATGAAGCAACATTTCAAACACAAGTGCATGTGGCATTGACATGGTAAATAAAATGATTTTAATTTTATTTGGATAAAGTATGGCTCTTTGATATTATGCAGGGAGGAGATGCTGGTGGTATAAGGGAGAGAGCCTGTTGTTGGAAATGCTCCGTCAATTTAATTTACTCAGCTCTCAACACCTTAAGATATGGTAACCTGTTATGTTCTCTTCCTGGAAAATCCAATCTTACTGCAAAAAGGTTGTATTTATTAATACACTGCTAGAATTTATATATTCTGTTCGTACCTCAAGAATAGTTTTAATCACAGACAATACCACTATTGATTTAATTGGATATATTGGAACAGTTTGTTGTCGAATCAAAACCATCCGTGGAAACGTTATTCAACATCGTTCCCTGTACTTCTACGTTGGTATGGGCCAATATCGTGTTAACCCGCAGTTGGTGCGTGTCCTTTCCAATAGGTCCATGTGATGATTTTGTAGGTCCATGGTTCTGCCCAGACGTCGCGCAAGTTGCTGGAGAGGGCCAAGCGTCTTTCTTCGCATGTTTTTCATTTCCACTCAAAGACTGTCGGCTTTGGTGGGTCGGCTTTTCATGACTCAGGTTCGTCAGAGGAGTGGTTCGCGATTATATTACAATGTCTTTATTCTTGTCGTGTGCGTTATCATTCGATCAGTATATCCTCTCCTCGTTTTCTTGAAAATATTGTCCAATTAGGTGTAAGTTTTACGAAATTTAGCACTACGATTCGTCAAAATCTGTAAATTCTGGTTTCGCTCGTTTAATGTGTTGCGTCTACACCTGGTATTTCGACCAATTATATACCGCCAAACTGGACCACTGCCATCCAATAAGAACATGAATTATTGACTGGCCATCAGTGCTGTTTGAATAAAAATTAAATACTATACAAATTATTGTGAATTATAAAAGTATATTTACACAGTCCATATTCTCAATTACAGTACTCGATTCCTGTTTTGTTCAAGCCATGTCCGAAGACACGGTTGATGAAAGTGTGGTTGGTGGACATGTACATGATCATGTCGGTACATTGTACTATGTATTTGATAATGGTCCTCGACGACAAAATATTCAGCTGGCCTTTGGAACTGTGTCAAAACTTTGCAGCGCGAAGAAGATTAATCCAGCAGTACTGACACGAAGAGCTGCCCTTGAGTTTCAAGGTGAATCCTCCAGTATTATGGTTGACTGGGTAGTTTGGACAAAAACTCACTACGAATTCAAAAGGTAGTTCTGTGTATTGTTCTCTGCTGACATGATTCCTGCGTCTTGCACTTTGTCAGGTTTGCTAAAGCCAGACAAAAAAGTCCATCCTCTATGTGTTGTGCTTGAAAATGAATGCAGAGAAATGGGGATTGAGCCAACTTTGGCGAATGTCTTGAAGTGTACGTATGTTCTCATCAATGTAGCATGCATGACTCATCTGTTTGGTTAGATCGTATTCCTTTCCCCATTCCTGTACATCAAATATTGCGTGTTGTCAACCATGATCATGTTTTTTCTTTTGAAAGGGCCCCGCATGCTCGTCTAATATCGCGAATGAGGACTAAACTATTGAAGGCTCTTCAAGAGTACAGTTTGGTTGCTCATGGTACATGTATGGTAAATACCCTGTCACTATGTCGCTATAACGCTCTACAGCTAGTACATATCAATGGACAAGCTCCAAACAAGTCGTTTGCACGCGTTGAACGACCACAAGAGCGATATTTCCTGTCAGGAGAAGACTTTGAAGACATTGCCTCTTTCGTGCAACAAAGACTGGACAAGCCTCGAGACGCAACGAAGCTGCTTTTGTCTCTTGAAGTCCAATCACAGCGTAGTCTTGTTGAGGTATAGAACTAGTACAGTGTAGATAGTAATTCCTTTTGTAGTACACGCGACACCTCTTTGCGGAAGCACAGCAAGAAACCTATGCAGACTGGATTCACCGACCGCTGTGGGTCCCTTCACACGTGAAGTGGTACGACCCGTTGCACATGAGCAAAAACGACCTCCTGCAGTTGTGTCATGCTTGCTTAGGTCAGATTTATACACCTGACTTTTGTGGTCCTGTCGACATTCGCGATGGCCAAGTCATTCTCTTGTCTGATAATCAATAAATGCATTCGTTAATGTAGCACTAGTACATTACTTGTGCTATATTCTTCTTGTTTTCATTCTCACTAATCTCTTTTGTTCATACAGCTTTCCTCTTATGACTCTCGTATCAACGCACTGATGCATTGTCCTGCAATTGTGTATTGCGTCTGCCTTTTTCGGCTCGAATGGGCAGAGTGGCAATCCCAACTCCACTCCAACCATATGTATATTCAGAAATTGCATGGGAAATGACTGTGGCAAAAAGGAGCATATTGGGCTCTTGTTTTGGCAAAAAAGCATCCTCGGAGTGAAAGGATCTTTGAGAGTAGGACCCATGCAGACCATCATGAGGACTCCTCATGATGGTCTGGTAGAAGCTGCATGGGTCCTACTCTCAAAGATCCTGACTCCTCATGATAGTCTGGTAGAAGCTGCATGGGTCCTACTCTCAAAGATCCTTTCACTCCACTACAGTCGTCCCTCGATTTTCGCACATGAGCCAGGACATAAATTGATAGAGGTAGACCACCTTATAAAGAAAACATGATATTCACTTTAAGAGGTAAATTTCACTGGTTGATTTGAAGCATCGAAAACTGTTCCCAGAGGGTTATTGAGGGAATGATACCAGTATGATTCCAACAATTGACGATCGTTGAGGTTGATACCTCACTCCAAGCATCGGTACACCAACGCATGGATGTCAACTGATCAACAGCATAGGGAGATTTTCGAACTTTTCCAAGTGAAGACGGATCATCAGCCAGGCAAGCCTCAAGACGCTCCATGGCATAGCGTATCAACTTCCTCTTGTACTTGCTCTTGAAAGCAGCGATGATTCCAGCATCCATAGGCTGCAATTCGGAGGTAAGTTTCGGAGGAAGCATCAGTACCTGAACGTTTGAAAGCGATAGTTTCTGAACATTGTGCGACGACGCAGTACCTGAACGTTTGAAAGCGATAGTTTCTGAACATTGTGCACGACGCATCCAAAACAAGCAAGATTTGGCGACGATCGCTCGCATCCTCTCGTCAAGTTCCTGTATCCAGGTACCAAAGAGCTGCAAAGTCATCCAAGCTTTCTTGTTCGACTTGTAGTAGAAATTCATTTGTTCAGCCGTCATGTGTCCAAAGCATCGGGGCTTTTTTGCGCGCCCAATGAAGAAAAGCTTCAACTTCTCGGTCCCAGCCGCATTGGCAGCAACCGCAACGGTTATACGTTTCTTGCTTTTCTTGATACCATTCGACTTGGAACGAGCAATGGAAGTGGATGGAGGGTTGTCGTACAGGAGACCGCATTCATCAAGGTTGAATATGTCTTGCTTGTCATACAGCATAGTATAACTTAGAAGCATTTGTCTTCCTTTCGTCACATCACTGGGATTCACTGATCCGGATTCTCCATGCAAACGGAAGCAGCGCAAGTTTTGTCTTCGCTTGAAGTTTGAGAGCTACCCTTTTGAGAAGACGAGGTGCTCAGGTGGCAATAAGAGGGCATGAGCGAGAGATTTAGCTTTTTCTTGTATGAGTTGGTCTGTCAAAGCAATGTTGTTTGCCCTGCAGAGTTGAACCCATTCAAGCAAAGCTGAATCAAGCTCTATTGACCTTGGGGCCTTTAAATTGAAACGTGAGGCGGCTACATCCTCGTCAATCTGCGCTGACTCCAGTTGTCTGTCGTCTTTGAGAATTCTGCCAACGTTAGTGCGATGAATTGTGACACCATACTGTTGTTCGACCCATTCTCTGAGCTGTATTTGGCTCAAGTGTACATTTGCCTTGTGGAATGCGCGAAGTTCTTCCTTTTGCTTCAAGTTCAATCGCTTTGTTGACGATGGCATCTTGAAATGATCGAGTGAAAGTTTGAAATTTCAAATATGATCGGGATTGTCTCTATAATTTTATATTTGCCACAACAATATAAATTTAGACAAGTTACTAGTTTATACCGGTGTGCAAAAATCGAGGGACGACTGTATTTCGATTTCAGCAGAGGACTTTTCACCCCATCCACATATTCCTTAAAGGGCGCACAGCAGAATATCATTCGTTAGTACTCCATGGAGTTGATTTGCCTGAAGTCAACAGAAAGAGCAGCGGGGTAAGCTTGATTTCTTGTCACACAAAATGCAAATGAACACGAGATATGAATGAAAACTCTTTCAAGTTGCCATTACAAAACGGCCTCGAGCGATCTAGGCTTGTTCATCGTTGCTATCGAAGTAAATCTTTTCTGGTGGAGAGAAGCCATTGAAGTGGGAACCGGCTGCCGAGGTGTAGGCGCCCATGTTGGAGAAGTAGATCCATTGGCCAATGTCCAAGACTGGCATGTCAATATCCTTGGCAATGCAATCCAAACCATCACACGTAGGTCCCCAAATACTGGCAGAGTAGGTATTCGTGGCGGATTCGGCTCCAAGAGGCACTGGGTACACAGCGGCATGGTCGTACAACAAGCAGTTGAACGAGCCATACAAGCCATCGTTCACGTAGTACATGTAGTGAGGATCAGTGGATCCGTGGAGGCCACGTTGGCCAAGAGCAGCCTTAGCAGCCGACGAGTGCGGAATGGATTGCGCAGCAAGAGAGTTTGGAGCAAGCTTGCGACCAATGACGTTGACAGCCAAAGTGTGGCTTGTAGCGGCAAAGAATCGACCAGGTTCAGAGATGATCTTGACGCCAGACGAGAGTGGGAAGTTTGCCGACAATGCGCTGTTCAAGGTCGATGCAATGGATTCAAAGGAAATCGGGGCATTGGCATCGCCTGGGAAGCCACCGCCAATGTCCAAAAGCTCAAAGTTAAAACCAAGCGAGGCACCGATGTCAAAGACCTTACGGGCACGGACGACAGCATCTTCGTAAGCAGATGCGTCAGAGCATCCACTACCGACATGGAAACTGACACCGACAACGTTGGAACCAATGGCTTTTGCGTGCTTCAAGATAGCAGGGACATCGTTGAGAGAAGCACCAAATTTGGTACCAAGAGGGCATTGCGAATGAGTGTCGTCGACAAACAGGCGCAGGACAACGCGGGCATCAGGATCAATCCGCTTCATCTTGGTCAGTTCGTCACATCCATCAAACGTCATGAAGTCAATCTTTTGTTGGGTCGCGAAGGCAATGTGCGAGGGTTGCTTGCAAGGATTTGCGTAAATGATGGAGCTGGGATCAACTCCCAACTTGAGCACTTCTTGGATTTCAGCTTGAGAAGCACAGTCAAAGCCAGTGCCTAAACGAGCTAGAGTCTTGAGGATGCTCGGGTCTGGGTTGCACTTGACGGCGTAGTAAGGTTTCACATACGGCAAATGCTCCATCCAAAGACGGTAGCGCTCTTCAACAGCGGAGGTATCCACTACGTAAAAAGCATTTTCTTCTCCAGCTTCGATGTGTTGCCACAATTTGTTAAGCACAGACTTCTTGGCAACGATCGACGGAGGAAAAGAGGTCGAAGTAAGATCGTCAGCTACAGCAACAGCAGCAGCAGACGCAGAGAAAAAACGAGGAGACGACCCCGCGGAACGGAAGCGTCGAGTTGCATCTTCCGCCACGAAACAGTCACCAGCAACGGCAGCCCCAGCACGGGCTGACCGTGCGGCGACCGAAGAGGGGTCTCTCATGGAGTGGATCAACGAAACGTTCTTGAACTTGAAGCAGCCCCGCGTCACCAGCCCAGGCAGGCGAGTAAAGGGCAAAGAGGCTCGAATCATATCAGTAAGTAAGGGGTGCTATCGGCAAGGAAACCACTCGGGTTCAACGTTGAAATCAAAGACCAAGCGTCGGGTAAGGTGGGGCGTGCTGGCCCCAAGGGTGGTCGATAGAAGAGTCTCGGGTGGGATCTTTGGGGGTTCCAACGAGCTGAACAGTCAAGATCCAAGCGAACGGCGGCAACAAGTGAGAACGGATTACCTTCTCACAATCGACGCGACGGGACTCTCGGAGCTTTCTTGAGCGTTAGGCAGCCAAATGGCAAATGGCCATGCTCACAGCGGTCTCCCGGTGAATTCCCATCTATCTCGTATACAAAGATCAAGTCAAAATAGTCTCCGAGGAATTTAAAAAATCCCAGGTCGAAACCCCCACGAGATCAACGCAACACCAATCAATTCTGGGTTCAATAAATGGTCATTTCCGGATAATCTCGAGTTTCATACTTAGGTCATATGTATCATCCGGATAAAGAAAAGTCAGACAGCTGAAGCTTGACCGAAAGCCAACCAAAATGCATTTTTCCACTCATCAAGACTCTCGAACTGTGATTGAAGCACCATGTGGCGCTCTAGGGAATGCTCATGACGTCAAGTGACACGCGGCGGCGCGTCTCATAGTGTACAGCTCGATTTCGAGTGAATCTGCAAGTGTGTTGCGTCGTTTCTAGACTTGAATTTCCACTGGTACATCGATGACAACAGTCCAATCATGTCCTGCCACACGTCGTCGTCGTCCACCTTGAATGACTCGCAGCACGAAAAAGGTGTTTGAAATCCTTTGAGCGCTTCACTTGGATTCTTTTTTCTAAAAATATACGCTTGGACGTTTCAAAAACGATCCTCCGTCCAGGATTTGTACAATCCGACGCAAATCTCAAGAAGCATTCGACTCACTGTCAATCGCGTTGCCATCGCATGGGATTTCTTGCATGAAAGAGTAAAAAAACGTGAATAATGCAATAGGGCGGGGAAAAAATTTGAATTTACATTTGTTAGGATCTAAAATGACGAAAAATGAAGCGCCAGACCGGGTTCGAACCAGTGACCCTCAGAGCTGCAATCTGACGCTCTACCACTGAGCTACTCGCGCTTCTTAGAGTTGTCGGGGGCATCCAGGGGCCAAGATGGGTGAGACATAAATTATCGGAGGATTTACGTGACAGGCACGAAAACACATATTGAAAAACCTGTGCAATATATATACATCAAAATTATCGAAAACTACAGGTACTAGTTTTAAGGGCTCATTAATCATTGCCTTCCATTTCAGAGCCATATTCATCCCCAGTTTGGTTCTCGCTTGTTTGATCGTCAGGAATTTCTTGTTGGCAATCTTGTCCATCGTCTGAAGCATCTTTCGTCAAGATATAGGTATGAAGCTTCATCAATTCCGTTTTCGCTTTCGATATGCATCCATAGATTTGGGCCGATGTCAATTCAGAAAAGGCACTTCGAAGTCGTTCAAACACGTCTTTGAATGTAGTGGCATCTTTCACATATCGACGACCAACATAGCCCTTGGTTATGGCCCAGATTGTTTCGATTGGCTGCAAACGGGAGTAGTATGGTGGGGTATACATGACGATATGCCCCTCTGTCTCTGCCATCGTCTTGACAACGGGTGCAATATATTGTTCGATATGCTTGCTAAGTTTATTCCATAGAATTGATTTCACTTCCGTTGCGTCAAAAGGAATGCCATAACGACTGCATGCATCGAGTAATTCGATTTTCTTGCTGCCTTTTCGCGGGGTGTCTGGTGGGAGCGACTTATGATAGCTTGCGTTATCCATCACAATGCATGCATTCACAATACCATGTCTTCTCAACTCCTTCAACAGGACTTGAAACCATTTCACGAAGTAATTTGTGTCAAACATAGCATGGTAGTCCTTGGGTAGTTTGCCATTTCGAGCCACAATGTCCAGATTCAAAAGCATGGATTTCAACTGCTTCTTTCCTCCTTCGAAAATATCAAGCGCAATGACTTTAGAGTTGTCTTTTCCGCCGTCGACGATTGCAGCAATAAAGCAGTAGCGCCGACCCTTGTGGTACTCTTTGACATTCTTGTCCAAGAGATCGTCAGGATGGTACAACGTGTCATGGTGTCTAGAGTAATGATGATGAATATATGATTCATCCAAGTAGACAAAAGTACGACGGTCGGATTCGTCTTCGCATTCCATCAAAGCCAGCATTTTTTGAACATACGAGTCTCTTGCCAATTCATTCTTTGTCGACAACCCAAAATCATACACACCACCAGTCTTCTTTCCACGCTTGAATCCCATTTGCAGCAAGTAATTTTGAACGTTGCGCTCAGATACAGCAAGGGACTTGCAGCAGCTGTAGTCCAAGTACATGTACCCTTGTTGGAAAAGAAAATCCATCACATCATGAGCCACTGTTCTCATGCGTTCAAGGCGTCGATTGCGGACAAAAGCTTGAACTTCTTCAAGGACGTGTTTATTATGGGGTATACGCGACGGATGGACGAAACGATTCGACGGTGGAGCAGCGACTTGGACAACTCTTTCCTGGACGTATACTCTCCACACTTCCTTGACGACCTTCTCACTTCGACCAAGAGCCTCGGCAACCCTTGCGCTTACGTGTGAAGAGCCTTGGCTACGAAAGAACGCTTGGAGACGGAGAATATCGAGTCTTTCTTCCTTGGTCAATGCCGGAGGGCGCTTCTGCTTGACGTACGTCATAGCCTCTTCCAATACACGACTACCAGTCATCTCAGGCGTTGCAAATGAAGAAATGGCGGCTGGTGTATTAAGTCCGAAACAATATAAATTTAAAAAGTTATATGAAAAATATAAAAATATATAATATTACAAAACCTCGAATATTTTTTTATTGGTTTTTAGAGGTTATATGGATGAAAGATGCAAATTGACTAACATTCCAAAAGGTTTTCGATGCTAGATAACAGAATATTTAGTTTCATAGGATAATGTTTTGAAGTTATATTCTATATTTTATTTCCTACACCCCACACAAATTTTTATTAAAATCTGACTTGATTTGATCGAAATATGACAATTTGGGTCTTGGATGCCCCCGGGTACTATTAAACATTAAGGGGGAGTACACACTAAATTTTCGTCTATCACATTCCAAGAATCGTGTTCGTGAGATTTTGCGTCACATTCATTTGATGTATTTTGATTGGAGGAAAGTACATAAACTAGATAGTCCAATTGGTGAATGACTTGACATTTTCTGATGGTTGCAACCATGGAAACAGAACGCAAGATGAAGACCAAAGGCACAATGCAAGCGAACAAGACAACCAAAACTGTGTGGAGTGATGACATGGTTGTCACTTTGCTCACCCTCCGTTGTGACGACTATTCTTCCCGCTTTGAGCTCAGCAAAAGCACAGCACAAATCTCTCGTCTCTGGAACAAGTTGACACTTGATCTCAACATTGACAATGGCACAAACGTGCCCGTCTTGGCAGTTCGCAACAAATATCAAGCTCTAAAGAGGGAGTATAGTCAAATTCAGCTTAGTGAAGGTGCAACTGGTAACGAGGTCTCTGTTAGTTACCCTACTTACTGGGAATCTGCAGTCATGGCATTTGGAGATAAATTGGGCTTGGGCCATCACGAGTATTCCTTTACAGGAAACAGTGATTCTGAACCAGATGACAACGTTCAAGACGATGAGGAGAAGCAATCGTCCAAGCGAGGAGCCGAAATTGAAACGGAAGTGCAACGTCAAAGGGCCAAACGAAACAAAAAGATGGACTTCGGTAACAGCTTCATTGCAATGGGAGATACATTGGCACGTTGTCTAGTTGATGCAAGTCAAGCTGCCTATCAAATGAATAACATTGCCAACACCACCGACAATGATACCAACAAATTGAGCGCAGCAATTCAGAGCTTGCACTATAGCGTCGAAATGAATACAGCTGTCCAGTCTGAGCTGCTGGCTTACCTCAAACGCAATAACTTGTGATGTAGTTTACGATAGCATTGAGTTAAGATGACATTGAAATGTTGTACTTTGAAATTACAATCTATTGCTTTGACTAAATATCATCAATATGCATTGTAGAGATAGGTTTTGATGGCTTCACAAATTGACTTTGCCAGTTCGTTGTCAACCAAGAATTGCTTGTCAGGAAAAACAATATCCCAACCTAAGTGCATCCATGGCCTTTTCTTGACAGAGGAGCATGAATCTTCCAAATCAAGAATCCAATTGTGTAGCACCATGGTTGTTTCAATAATTTGAGCCATAGCTTGAGAAGTTTGGCATTCCAATGGCTTTCTGAAGATACGAAATTTTCCCTTCCACAAGCCAAATGCTTGCTCTACGACAATTCGAGTTCGTGAATGAATCAAGTTGTAGTGTGCAACATCATCTTCCATATTCGTCTCGATCTTGAATGGTGTCATCAAATGCTGGGCAAGAGCATAGCCAGCGTCGCCAATCAAATAACCCCCTTTCGGAACAATAGACGGGCTTCTCAGTGACGACGCCTTGAACAACATTTTATCATTTTGTGATCCAGGCTTGATAGAATACGACAAAAACCGCTTCTTGTGATCTACCACAGCTTGAACATTGAAGGCAGGAAAGCCCTTTCTGCAATACCAACCTTAATGTTGGCGAAAGCGACGAATCATGACCAATGTGCCATCGACAGCTCCGTATACATTTAGCATGCCGGCAATAGACTCAAACCCTTCCGATATTTGTCTCCAGCCATGCATTCTTGTAGGAAACTGAATGGTATCATTCAAGAAGCATTCTTGAATAACTCTCAATACTTCCATAGTGTAATCAAATGCTTTTGTTTTTCCTATGCTAAAGATAAGAGCAACCGAATCAAACCCGTCACAATGAGTTAGATAGTACATTGCGACCGCAACACGGTCTGTGACGTCGCAGGAGGAGTTATGATGTACTGGCCCATGGATAGACTCCCAACGTGAATTGATTCGTATTGCAATTTGAAAGAATACCTTCCGACTGCATCGAAGATACCGCAAGAACCATCGTTCAGCAGTCTCATTGTTTCGCACAGGTTGACGTTCCTTCAACAACGATTTCGTGGTTGCGTACCGACGGGTTCATTCTTCCGTCCGAGCTCAACGCCAAAGCAAGGGACATTGCCGTCACGCACACAACCATGGACTTGTCCATTGTCAAAGTGAGGAAATGCACGCCAGTCAATCGAGTTCTACCCAATCAAGGCGGAGCCATGCATCTATTACGAAGTTCGATATACACGAAGTACGTAGGGTATTCTCAGAATGTGGTGAAATTGAGCTCGATGAGGTCGTTTTGAAAAAATGTGTCAAGAATGCGGTGGAGTGCAATCCGATTGGCTGGTTTTGAAAATGCGATGAACAAAAAGTTAGTGCGAACTTGCCCTAAAGGTACTTCAGCAATGTATAAACTTTATTGCTTGGATATTTTTCTCTTTGCCGTGCACAAACAGGATCCGCGGCAGTCCACACCATATAAAACAAGACGCTTAGAGTGCATTGATGTTTTTTCTCTTTGTAGTGCATGAACATTGTCGTGCCGGTTTACTCGAGCGGCGCGGCAGTCTACTCGGTCACTGGTAGCATTGTTCTTTTGCTGGTTGGAGTACAAAGGAAGTGAGTATTGAGCGACATAATCCTAACATGTTGCGAAAATGAAGTGCCCCCGTGGGGTCTACCTTGCTCTGTTGGAGCTAATTTTGATTCGAACAAGTGTGATAAGAGCTCTGTTCAGCTCAAATCGGAATTGTGTTTTGAATATAGCTGAGAAGGATTTTATTGTGCAACACATGCATAACGATCGAAAATTAACGAAGAAGCAGGTTGGAAGGTGTGAAATACTCGGTGCATTTGCACAAGTCACGAGGGTATTTGTCACCGACCAAAAAGTCAACTTGAGGCGCGACAACTGACACAGGTGATAGCTAATGAGATAGGTAAATACATAAAGACAAAAATTGGCTAACCTTATATTTTCCCCATCGAATATATCCGCTGATGTTGGTGTCGATTTGAAACGTCAAATTGTTCGCTCGAAAGTCTGTCAGCAAAGAGTATGCTTCGCTGTATGTGCTTGGCTCAATCTTGACCAAGGCCATCATCTAAGGCAACAACGTGAGAAAGCTAAGAGAACGAGTCTCTCACATCTGAGATAGCTCCAGCTTCGGCGGTCCAATTTGAAATCTCCCAAGTCCCAACTTTCACGCCACGGTGGCTAATATTGGCGTACCCATAGTCCAAATCAAAGGCAAACCGGTTCTCGTTCACGACACTAATGATCACCTACAGGGCTTTTTGATTGACGAAAGCAACAAAAAACGATACGTCATAGTGAATCTTGGGTTGGATGCTGATTAAACTCAGGAAGATAGATTCCCAATCAAACTAACGGACGGTTAGATGATAAACTAGCCGAACGGACTTACTTGTTGATTGCAAACTTGATAGTCGGGAACTCGTGGATAATACATAAGGGCGACAATCTATTCACCATTGTGAGGGAATTCACTTCGATGGGGGTGTTACAGTGAATGCGATCAAAATCCCGAGCCAAATAAAGCGAGTGAATAAAGAACGCACACCAGTTCTTTGAGGTTGAGCCGCTGGAGGAATAATTTCTTCTTCGTCATCGCCTTCTTCAACAGAGCTAAGGAGTGAAGTCATTGAGTCGTTGTCGTCCTGCTTTGGCTTGAAGCTGCAATAGACAAGTCATTCCAGACATGTAATTGTAAATCCTTACGTGCGACGTCGCGACGATCTGGCTCGCAAGCGCTTAATCATTCCCCACATCACAGAGCAGCCACAGCAGCAGCACAAAAGCGTTGCGACCAAGCAAAGCACGCCAAGCACGACGTACATCGGTGGGCCATATCCAACGAGCTGAGGATGGGGTCGCACACAATCTACGCTCGTTTTAAGAGGGTGCTAAGTCGATTCGATCCCCACCTTCGATGTGATGGCAGGTTGACATGCCTTTGATGCAGCCCGACGTTGATCCAATTGTATGGCATTGGAGGTCAAATTCACAAAAGTGACACGTGTACGTCTTGATGCATTCGTCACACGTTTGCAGTGTGTTGCAAGCGTCCCCCACGGACGCATTCTTCGGGAAGGAGAGCGACATGGCCCAACTTTGTATCTTTGGAAACTATTAGGCTTCTGCCTGGAAAAATCAATATATTTTCAAAAAAGTGCACTTCTTCGAATCTTTTCAATACAATATTTAAATGAACCGTTATAAAAACAAAAAATAATTTAGACGAGTCGCTTTCTTTGACATCGGTGGCGGTCAAATTCTGGCGAGAAGTTGGACATTCACGTCTTCATTTCGAATCCGCCAATCTCTGGCGACGCATGACGAAAGGACCCAAGGTCATATAGTTTGCTGTCTTCGCCATGGCTCAAGGCGATAGAGATGATCTGTGGACGTGCTTGGCCTGGCGAATGCAGCAGGGCAGCTTCACTTGTATTGATGCCCCGCAGATTGAATGGTTTGGATTCTTAGGATGCGAAGAGAAGATTTCAATCAAAGCGTATGACGGACATGCAAGCTGCACAGACTCTGCGTCAATCATCATCAATCAAGGTAAAAGGTTCAAGCACAACCACTGAGCAACGAGCATGCTCAAACTGGGTTCGCTCATCGCGTTGACATGCTCTCCATCAATGCACACTGGTAGAAAGTGTTGCTAAAACCCTTCCCCAACTTCGCACATCTTTTAATCCTTACAACAAAAGGCTTGAATAACTTCCTGCCTCCGATATACCGGCTGCACGAACGTATCTTAGAGCCAAGGATTCTTTGTTTGCAATAGCTTAAACCACAACGAACGCACCGTTTTGGTCGATCCATCGGATAGCAGCTTGGCGAAATCACGGAGCATTGCAAGTCTGATGCAATTTCTGTGCTGGTCGCGACTTTCCTACTGTATCGAATGAATGGGCAATAGAGAGTGCCACCCTTGTTCGATAACAAATGCATATTGGCATGGAGCCAAAAGACCGTCCTACACAGCGATTGAATTGTCAATCGTGGTGGCATCTCATGCACCCGCTCTGCTTGAGCGCCCCTTGGTTATTGTGTCTCCCATTGGCTTTGAAGTCGATAGTATCTGCCAAGGTTATCCATCAAGGAGAGCCACTGCCCGAGCCAGGCAAGTGCTACTTTCGTTCTGTTGTCACCTGATCCAACTGACTTCGACGACGGATTGGCCAACACGATGGAGTTAGTTCAACGGATCAACGCTCGCTGGAGATGGCAAGGAGCGTTGGTTTGACACAAGGACGATCAGATTGACCACTTTCAAAAATTGGCAGACGGGATGCTAGCCAAAGAAGAACGAGCAGTGCCGACATGGATCATTGCGGTGCTTTGCCTGATCAACTTTGCGAATATTTTCGATCGCAGTATTGTCCCCGGTGCACCAGCTCAATTCCAATACTTCATCCAGACGGCGACAAACTCCAGTGACATGGGAACGCTCATGGGCCTCTTGTCGTCGTCGTTCATCACGAGCTACTCCATCTCGATGCCTACCTTTGGGTACCTTGCCTTGTACATGAAGCCATTTCGACTGATTGCTTTTGGTCTTGGCGTCTAGTGTGTTGCGGTGTTCATGTGTAGCTTGTCGAAGAGGGCCAACAGTTTTGAGGGCATTTCTAACGGTTGTCCCCATCCCTAAAAATGTAGTGAGTTTGATTGGCCAGAAAATTTCCATTTGTTCTTTGGGACGCTTGTGGAAAGACGCTCGAGCAATCGGTGCGTCCCCAACAGAAGTGTTGTTTGAGACTGACTCATGAATTCCGGCGATGCGTTGGTTGGATCTTACGACACTCAAACGAGTGTCAACCTTGACGTGGGTCCGTTTTCGGACAATTCCTCCTCTTCAAGCGAAGAGTATGATGACAGGGACGACGAAATTGCAACCATAGTCCTCTCTATGCAATGTGGGAACCCAGTCAAACGGACGGCTGTAGCGGTCGGAATATATCATTGCTGCATCAGCCATGATGTCATCGAGGGAGCAACCGCTTCTCCTGTTCCTTTCGGCTTGACAGTAGATGCCCACAAACTTACTGACATCATGGCTGATACAGCTCCAACGATTTCGTAGTGCCTTTCGAGTACGAGGTGGTCTTGATTGAGCATGGAATCCGTCAAAAATTGCATCCCAGAAGTCGCTTGAAGGCTGGTCCGAACCACGGGCTGCGTTTCAGTGGCTCGCAGCCACGCTGTGCACAGAGCTTTGTCGTCTTCTTCGACCTACGGGCCATCGCAAGAAAATCCTCAAATGCGAGAGGGATCGCCCAATAATCGCTCGATATATGCTTGGGACAAGCCAATCAAAATGTTCTATTATAGGGTATCGTCCCCATGTTCAGTCGGCATAAGGACGTTGTAAGCAAATGTGAGGATGAGGACAGCAAGAAGGAGTCTCGTCCTTGTCCCTATCCCGGCCATTGGGATGGGGACACCCCGTTAGAAATGCCCTGAGCTTCTACTGGCTGGTCGTATCCTCAGCGGTGTCGGCGAAGCAACGTTTCAATGCATTGCACCTCCATTAATCCACGAACATGCTCCATCCAACTCGCAGACGTTGTGGCTTGGCATCTTCACCGTGAGTGCCATGATTGGCAGCCTCTGCGGAGGCGTTGCGGCGTCTGTGATGTCAACGACAGAGTATGGCTGGAGCTCCGTGTTTGCATTGGAAGGCATCGCAATGGTCCCGTTGGTCAGCGTATGCTTGTTTGGTATTCCGACAATTTACAACTCTGCAGCTCGACAAGACCAAGCCGGTGAATCCCAAGGACTTCTAGACTCCCCTCAAGAGGCGAGTCCTTCGTTCCTGCATGAGTTGAAAGCTGTGTGCAGTGACAGCATTTTCATTTGGCTGTCCTTGGGTGGCGCTACTGTTACGTTTGCAAGTGCTGGATTGAGCATGTTCACAACGTTGCTCATGCCTTGGTGTGTTTGCTGATGAGACCGATGCGAACGTCACGTTGGGCATTCAAGGGAGTAAGTACTTTTATTCCTGCCTTCTTTGCTGATAACCTTGTGTAGTTGTTGCTGGGTTGGCTGGCATGATTCTTGGAAGTCTGCTTCTTGACCAGACGAGCCACGGTGCACGGCACATGCGTCAGTTTTATGCTTTGCGGCAGTTGCTTGTGGGACTTGTTATTGCGATTGCAGCATTGTGTCTCGCTCATTGCTCTCCCCAGTCGTGGATGGTTCCTCACATGGACAGCAGTTGTTATTGTTGTGAGCGGAACGATTTCCCCTGCAATGCTTACGGCTCTTTTTCACGGAGTAAAACCATCCCGTCGGGGCCTCATGACTGGCATCAATTCTGTATTGGTCAATTTGCTCGGGGATGTTCCAGCCCCAATTGTGATCGGATGGATCAAGGACAGAGAGCCCCCCCATTGCGATAGTGTCGTGATCGATGGTATCGTCCGACTGAATCCAGCAAGTCGAGATGACAAGGATGGTCTGATGATGGCAATGTCGACTCCAATGTTTGGATTTGCCTTCACGATCATTGTTTTGCGATTGCGCTTTATATTTCATGGCGTCGAACGAAGAAGCAGCAGTCGGTAGTGGCACTGTAGCAACGTTTCTCAATAAAGTCATCTACAGAAACACTGGCGAGGCAAGTCGACATTTCGCAACAGTCTCTGGAAACCATGAGCTCATGACAGTGATGTCAGGAGTTTTCTTCGAAAGGAATTTGTGGAGGTGATTTTGCTCTGCTCAAGTTACAAGCACTTCCATTGTTCGAGAAAATCGTCGGTTCCATGGTAGCTTTACTGTTGTGCTGCTCCCTAGTCGGGATTGGTACATCGCTTGGGTCTGTCTTTATTGTGATGGGCTCAACAATCTCTCCCGCAATGCTTACAGCATTTTTATCAAGTCAGTCTTACTCCTTATACTCGGGGATGTACCTGCTCCCATTGTGATAGGATGTATAAGTACACATGGACACCACATTGCGGTAGATCGTGACTGAGCATAGTTCGACTTATTCCTGCTTGTGGTGACGACAAGGATCGACTGATGTAGTCATTGCGGTGCCATTCGGGAGTTGTGGCTACGATTGTTTTTTTCGGGGTTGCGCTAAATATTTCACAGCGGAGGCTACTTCATGAGCAGTTTGGTGAACCTGGCTTGATAAGCTAAGTCCCGTTCAACAGGTCAACACTCAACAACTGCCTGGTTGCCTCTGCTTGTCAAGTTGCTGATGGATAGCATTTAAAGTAGCATTTGGAACTAATCCAATGAAACTACCAAGCCGAGCGCACTTTGGTTGCTTTCACATACTTGCACATGAAGACGTCCTCTTTCCACTTTAGTTTTAAGCATTCCACGTCAAACTCTTGAGCCGCCAAATTCAAAAACGCTCGCTAGACGTGCACCTTTCAGTGCTGGTTACTGAAAATCAAAACCCAACGACTTCTTGGAGAAACAAAACTGACAATAGTAGTTGCATCACGTCTCCACGGAAAATTCATTTATATACACTTGATGCCGTCGACTCGGCTCTGGTCGCTGAAGGTCGACGCCTTTGTGTCTGTGGATTTGAGCCAAAGATTTTTGGCGGGCTAAAAATCCCTTTGAATTCAATAAATTATTTCTTTCAATATTTTCGATAAAGTTCAAGAGGACCTCTATCTAGCCTTCATTCTGTGATTTAGATTGTTGCGCGGCAAGAGGACAAGTGTGATGGCGGAATCTCACGAAAACGCGCCGCTTGTCAAGCCAAAGAGCGCATTTGCGCACTTTCAAAAGCAGATGACGAGTGTTATCCGCGAAGAGCTAAAACGTGGAGCTGGAGACGACGCCATCTTTGACGCAAACGAAGCAAACCTCGGAGCAGTGCAGCGCGAAATTAGTGCACGATGGAATAATTTGACACCTGAAGAACGAGAACCGTTCTTGGATGCAGCCAAAGCAGATCGTGAACGCTACGAAGAAGAGTGCTTGATTCGTGATCGTCAAGTTGAGGAAGAACAGGAACGGAAACGACAAGAACGAAACGCTGTGGATGTTGATGGTAAACGTGAAAGAAAGGCAGCAGCAGAACCCCAAAGAGAAAAGCGACCTGCAAAGCAACTCTCAGATGACCAAATCGAAGCCAAGCGACGCCGAGAAGAAGCGAGGTACTAGTTTAACTGCTGTCCTTTCTCATCCTGAATACAGTCAAAAAGTAAAAGATGCGAAGAACGAGCTCAAAGCTGAAGAAGAGCGCCAAAAAGATAGTCTTAAAGAAAAAAAAGCTGAAGCAGCAGCTGCGCGTCTTAAGTACTTGCTCAGTCAGAGTGATATCTTTAAGCACTTTGGCGTAAAAGAACCTCCAAAAGACACCAAGGAAAAGTCGAAAAAGAAGAAGAGCGAACGAGAAGAAGACGATGAGCTTTTACACGACAAACACGACACCGTTCGTTTGACTGTTCAACCAAGTGTGATAAAGTACGGAACCATGCGTCAATACCAATTGGAAGGCTTGAGCTGGATGGTCAACTTGGCAAATCAAGGCATCAATGGTATTTTAGCAGATGAAATGGGCTTAGGCAAGACTCTTCAGACGATTTCTGTCCTGGGCTATTTCAAAGAGGTTTGTCACTTCACTGAATTTGTTCGTCTAATTTGCATAGTTTCATAACATTTCTGGTCCTCATTTGGTATTGGTTCCAAAATCAACGTTGAGTAATTGGCTTGCTGAATTTAATCGTTGGTGTCCATCTCTCCGCGCTATCAAATTTCATGGCGATAAAGTGGAGCGCGATCGAGTTGTCGACGAGATTCTGTGCCCGGGATTATCCCAAGAGAAACGCAAATTCGATGTTTGTGTTACCACGTTTGAAATGTGCTTGAAGGCTAAGACAACATTGTGCAAGTTTGCCTGGCGGTATGCTGTAAATTAGGTTTCTCTCTCTCTCAATCCCTCGTAGATATCTCATTATTGACGAAGCTCATCGTATCAAAAATGAAGCCTCACAGTTTTCAACGGTAGTTCGCATGATGGCAACAGAGCATCGACTTTTATTGACCGGGACACCACTTCAAAATAATTTGCACGAATTATGGGCATTACTGAACTTTTTGCTACCAGATGTATTTAGTTCGTCGGAGCAATTTGATGAATGGTACGATTGCGGTCAATACGAATATGCGATTCCGTTTTCTAGGTTCAATTTGGATGTTGATGACGATGAAGCCAAAAAGCAAATGATTACGCAACTGCATCGTATCTTGAGACCCTTCATGTTGCGCCGCTTGAAAGCGGATGTTGAAAAATCTCTCCCTCCCAAGAAGGAAACTTTGCTGTTCGTGGGTATGACACCAATGCAAAAAGCTCTGTACAAGTCGTTGCTCTTGCGAGACATGAATACCTTGACCGGTGGATCTATTGCTTCAAAGAGTGCATTGCAAAATATTGTCATGTAAGTCAGAGATCAAGAGAATTTCTCATGTTCGACTAGGCAACTGAGAAAATGTTGTGGCCATCCCTACTTATTTGAAGGTCAGGAAGACCGCTCCCTGCCTCCCTTGGGTGAGCATGTTGTTGAAAATTGTGGCAAAATGATTTTGATGGACAAATTACTAAAACGCTTGAAAGAACGAGGTTCCCGCGTGTTGATCTTCAGTCAAATGACTCGTGTTTTGGATATCATGGAAGACTTCTGTCGGATGCGCTCCTACGAGTAAGTGCTACTTGGGCTGTGAATTTTATCCACTGTGTAGCTATTGTCGCATTGACGGCAACACCTCGTATGATGAACGTGAGTCATCTATCGAAGAATACAACGCACCCAACTCATCCAAATTCATTTTCTTGCTCAGCACCAGGGCTGGTGGTCTAGGTATCAACTTGTACACGGCAGACATTGTTATCCTCTACGACTCTGATTGGAACCCTCAAGCCGACTTACAGGCTCAGGTATGCTCTATACCCATTAGAAAATGACTTATCTTTTACCCGAGTAGGATCGAGCTCATCGTATCGGTCAAAAGAAAGAAGTGAATGTGTATCGATTTGTGACATCGAATTCAGTGGAAGAAAAAATCATTGAACGTGCACAGCAAAAGTTGAAATTGGATGCTATGGTTGTCCAACAAGGGCGGCTCCAAGAAAAGCAAAAGAACTTAAGCAAAAACGATATGCTTGATATGATTCGATTTGGTGCAGATGAAGTGGTAAGTTTAGTCTGGTGACAGAATATTTTGTGATTCGACTGAGTAGTTTCGGGCAAACGAAGATTCCACAATTACAGACGAAGATATTGATGCTATATTAGCAAAGGGAGAGGCTCGTACTGAAGAAATGAATTCGAAATTGCAAGCTCACGACAAAGGCGATTTGCTCAACTTCAAGTTGGATGGTGGCGGCTGTCAAGTGATCGATGGTGTCGACTATTCGAAAGAAAAAGAACGCTTGGAGGAAATTAAGCGCTTAGCAGACTTGGAATTCGCCCGTACCCTGGCAGATGGCATGGGCAAACGGGAACGTCGTACAGTCGTAAAGACTGATGAATCATCTATCAGATTCAAGTCAAAGATGAAGCAACTCCCTAAATCTTTGAGGTATTCAGCTAGCCTGGAAATCATCTCTCATGCTTTTAGGTTGCCGCGCATGGATGAGTGGCAATTCTACAACCGATCTCGCATGACTGAAATTCATGAAATCGAAGTTGCTGCGTACGAAGAAGCAAAAGCGAGTGGTGATGTGGACAAAGCAGATAATTCCTATTTAAGCCCAGAGCTACAAGCTGAGAAGAACGAGTTGATCAACTCCGCTTTTCCAGACTGGAACAAACCTCATTTTTTCCTGTTCATCAAATTGATGGCTCGGTATGAATTCAATTCCTCCAGTTGTTTGTAATTTCTTTTGTTTTCCAGTTACGGACGTTCGAATCTCACTGCAATTGCGCGTGAAATGGGCAAGCCTCAAGATGAAGTCAAGAGATACGCAGATACCTTCTGGCAACGAGGATCCGAGTTGGGTGATTGGGACAAAATTCGAAAGTCAATTGAAAAGGGTGAATCAAAATTGCTGGAAATCGAACGACTAGCTGAACAAACCGCAATCAAAATTAAGCGATACGAAAACCCCTACGAAGATTTGGTTATCAACTATCAAGGAAAAGGTTATCACTATAGTTGCATCCTGGTTGTAATTCGATTGTACTAGGGGGAAAACTATTTACTGAGGAGGAAGATCGATTGCTGCTTTGTTTGGTTCACACTTATGGCTACGGGTCATGGGAAAAAATCAAACGAGAAATTCATTCTGCTCCCGTTTGTGCTTTTGACTACTATTTGAGGTCCCGCTCTGCAGCTGAGTTGGGCAGACGGTATGTATGATCTGCTACTCAGCCTGACATCAACTTTAGTTGTGATTCACTGATGCGCATTTGTGAGAAGGATAACCTGGATTTTGAATTAAAAGAGAAGAAAGAAGCTACTCTCCAAAAAGAAATTGCAGAACAGCGGCAGGAATTGGCAAAAAGAATAGCAGAAGCCAAAGCTGAGCTCAATCGAGTAGGTCACTCGAATTATTGTATTACTTACCTACTCTATCAGAACCAAGCACTTGTCGATGAAAAGATTATGAAAGAAGCAAAGAAGATGCAAGCTGCGAGAGAGGCAAAACGCTTGAAGAAGGAGAAAAAGGAGGAAGACCATTTAAAGAAAGACGACGACTTGAGCGAGTCACTTCAAGAAGAACTGCGACAAATGATTGCTCAGTCAACTGACAAAGAAGCGTCCACAATTGCCTTGAAGTTTTGTGCAAAACACGTAAAATGCCAATTGAGTCATGTTTTGTCAGCAATTAACCAATTTGCAACCCCGGTAAGAATCCTTATTGAATAAAGCAGCTAACGTCGAGCAGGTTGCGTACAGTAAGCCTGGTCAGCCAGCATGGCGTTTGCATTCGGAATATGCTGTTGCATCCTCTTCAAGGTATTCACCAAATGTCCTCACTAGGACTCAAAATGTTCATTGTGTAGAAGCAGAAAACGACCCGTCGAAGACAATGATGAGGAATCAAAAGATGAGTCGAAGGAGTCTAAACGACTACCGAAATCTCCATGGTCTCCTTCTGCTATGAAACAAGCTTCATCAAAGAAAGTAAAAAAGCGTAAGTCCAATGTTATTCGAACCTCTTACAAACCTTTGCTAGAATCAGAGAACAAAAAGCCAGTGAAAAAGCCCAGAAGCGCGTACGTTTTGTTTAGCCTGACGAAACGAAACGAAGTGCGTGCATCGATGCCGGAAGATACAGGAATAGTCGAATTGATGTCACGCTTGACCGAATTGTGGCTTGAAATGACGGATGAGGAAAAGGAACCCTGGTACAAGGCTCAGGATGATGATAAGATGCGGTACGCTAAATTTGCAACACACTTATCTGAATTACCTGATTTTAGATATGAAAGAGAGCTCGAGGAACAAAACCTTTAGTCCATTTCTGCACATCTTCATCTCTTAATATACTGTCGGCATTGACAAATTTCTTTGTTCTGCACCAAATACCATCAATTCCCGCCAAGGTGAAGGAATGTCGTTAGTATCCGTTGAGGAAGATGACACTTCGCTGCCATCAAGAACTTGTTTTTCATCTACTATAGTAGATGAACGTTTCGGCAATTTTATTTCATTCACGAAGCCAATCAAACAAATGAATCACTCACTGCCCTGGTGCTCCAACATATCACGACCTTTCGAAACCCCCAAACTCCTATCTAGAGTTCGCTACTTTACGTATAGTAGGATTTTACTTTACGTTCACTTCACGTTAGTGTACAAGTAGGTGTGTCTTCAAAGGCTGACCAAATGCAAAAGTACAGTATTCGTTTGAATATACACTTCTTGGCACAAGTCATTCTTTTGTCTCTTCTTATTCATCACTCTCACAAGCATCGCTTTCATAACCCATCATGACATCTACGACGCCATCGCATGTAGTGAAATGAGAGTTCATGTAGAGCTGGACAAGTTTCGTCACCTTGTCAGGGCTCAGAGGAAGTAGTTGATGGACTCTGAATCGTCATCGCCATCGATCGGATCGAACCCGAGACCATGGTTATGGTGGTTTAGAGACATAACTATTGCACCAAATTGAACCACATATCTGAAGTGCGGAAAAATTTGTTGTGCTCATCCTCAAAAATATATGGTGAAATGAAAAGTAAGAATTACTTTACATTACTTTACGTATAATTTTGTATAGTGTTTGTGCAGTGTAAAGTGTTGAGGGCGCACTCTACTCCTATCCCTACACACCAACACCTTCAACAACACCAAACAACACTCGTTTCTTGATTAGTCCCAGTGCCAGTAGAGTGGCCAAGTTTCTCTGATATTGTGTACTGACTGGAAGGATATCGATAACATTTACTGTATTCTACCAATCATTATGGTTGGCCAGCAAAGTAATCTCCTCCATCTATTTCCTAATATGACGATGTTGACTCAACGAGAAGACTAAAAGTTATTAGTCTATATTTAATCAAGATCTTTCTCGCCGATTGATTTTGTCGCACGGACGGACGGCTTCACATGGAGCTTCATCGAAGACCGTTCTCAAGTGAATCGCACTTTAGGAACTTAAAGACCCAACTTTTGGTCACAAAGTGACAAAACCGGAATGTTATTCAAAACGGTATGAGACAGAAGGCAATTCATAGCATACCAGTAAATGTGTATAAAGCATGAACCTTGGTAAAATTTGTTTTCTATAGCAGGGCAATCAGTCTAGGCCTCGGTTTGACATCTCATTGATTTCCCCCACTAACCGATCCCTTGTCCTGTGGCAAAGGAGAATGCCCTCGTCGTCGTTATTCACATGAGTTATTTTCCCCTGCTAGTGAGTTGACTAGTTCCAAGGGGCTAGGCTAACACGATAGCTTAAGCGCCCCTTTGATATGTTGCTGAAAATTTCATCACCACTGTGCTGTCGTGTTGATCAAACGAGGCAATTCGCTCGGCTGCAGACATACACGCGTGTTGCTCTATCAGACTTCTTGACGATGCAACTTGGACATGGCAGACAAGCATAGTGTGCTTCACGGGCTGGAAAACCACTTGAAGGATGTAACAAGTGCGATTTTTCTCGTGTTCTGTTGGCCAGAAGTAGAGGCATATTTGTACTGGACCGGGGTATTGATTCAATCCAACATAGTCGCCGTACATGTGACCACCGCATGCTGTCATGGTCGACTCACCATTGGGGAAAACACGCAAAACACGAGGGGCTCCATCCAGAATAAACTCAGACCAGATCGTGGAAAACAGAGCAATGTCAGAGCGAATCTACAAAATTGTTAGAAGTCGTTCGTTGATGAAGGAGCGTACAAACAATGAAGACTTGGACGACAGACGCAAGTGAAACCGCATTCCCATACTTAAACCACGGAGAACAGTAAGTAAACTTGGAGATAGAGAACAGAGCTCGACTTGAGAAGCATCAAGGGCACATATCCACAAGCCGTCCAATGTGGAATCTGGCGACGGAATCTCAGGAGGACGGTACGATAGAGCCTAAGATATAAAATTAGCACAGAGTAACAACTGCTAAATCAACCAAGTAGATTTCGCGAAGCTGGGCTACAAAGGCTTCAAACCCGACGGATACAACCTGGTTGTCTGTAAATAACGTAGGATCGACCGCCCTGTGAGCGTGAAGGAGGGCGGTGAAATAGGATTCTGGGATAATATCTTTAGCACGGAGGGCTGAGTAGACAATGGTGTCGTAGGCGACGCTGAGCCATTCTTCATAAACTTCATGCAAGCGATTTTGGTCCAGGATAGCTTGTGCATTCTTCGTGAGGAAGACATCCAGTGAATTGCGGGACCTGAAGAGGGCGAGGAAAATATCAAGGCATTGCATCTCGTGAGGGCTTGACGACGAGGCCGTGGCTATGGGGAGCCAGATTTCCTTGCTTCCGGTGTCAGTGAGTTTGTTGGCTACGATTGAAAGCTCTTCTGCCACAGCTGGTGATATCGTTGCGAATTTAAGCGTCATATACAAAGCAGCCAAGTGATATTCCTTTTCCCGAGGATTTCGATCTTGAATTGTATGTATAGTCGAGCCAAGATCGGGATGAATCATCCTCTCGGTTGTCCCGCTTGAAATAATATCATCCAACGCGCTGTCCGTCAATCTGTACATGCCCTCGCACTCACAAGCTTCCCGATGAGTTGCAGACAGTATGGGCTCTGCATTTGATTTCTTTTGGCAGGATTTACACGCCCGGCGGTAAGACATTACGACAAACGGAGGCGATCTGACAACAGCTATGACTCGAAGTCTATCTGGGCGATTGGATGGATAGCAGACATAAGCCTAGAGCAAGCTGAGACGACCAAAACGCGAGAAAGCTCCCCTACCTTGATGTAGTGCCAGCACCGCCGTTGCTGCGTGGAAGAGCCACCAAGCCAGCGGTAGTTCCATCCGCCATCAGCTTGAGCTCGAAATTCAAAGATGACCTGATCGTGTTCAATGACTGGCTGCGTGGGAATCCATTCACCGCGTGGGTTTGACTCGGATCGCAGCGACTGCTCAATAGCGAGTGCATCCACAAAGCCACCGCAGACCACCCCAGGCTCGTACGATGCTTCAAACCGCAGAAAGACCCGACATTTCTCGATCAGCTCGAGACTTCCAGCCACGGAGACAGCGAGAGACGACGCGCAGAATGGTGATTCCGTGTGCTCAGGGCAGCAGTGGGGGAAGCAACGTAGCACCTACAAGTGAGGTATCACCATATGGGGCGCCAAATCGCGTTCGACTTACTTTGGATCCATTCGTTCTGTGGGGTCTACCGCACAATCATGAGCTCGTAAGCCATGCAAACGAAGACATACCGAAGGTACTTTTTGCTAAAGAGATGGCCGGCACATGTACAGAAACGCTTGGTGAAATCGACCGTCGTGATCATCAACGCCTTGTGCGTCCAGGTCGATGGCCTTACAAATTCCCATCAAAGTGCGACTTGTGGCAAGTGCCAACTCTCGCAAAAGAGAGAAAACGATCTCGTTGTTTCAACTCCTGGCAGTCCAAGATCGCATCCCTTGAGTGGATATCCCATTGTATTTTTGGAATTTTGCCGTTATATACCACAGAATCTAGAAGCCAAGTGAAGAAATATAGCGACAGACCGTCCCCCTTGTGAGTTTTTTCGTCGATCCGTCGCGAGAACGACATTCGCATCACACAATGATGCGACCGTCATCTTTGGTTTTGTCATTCTTCCGTATGGCTTCCCCACGACCCGTCAGCTGTTTTGTCACTAAACTTTTTGACAATTTCAGAGATGATATATCGTGCTCCAGAGAATGGGTTTATCCTAATTAGGAAAATAATGAATTTCCCGTGAGATGGACCAATCAATTTCTTGCACCATGTCGTAAAACTAGAGCCAACAGACTGACATTAAACGTAATTCGTCGAGAGAAATACTAAAAATAGATAAAAATTTTCAATTGCTGAGAGATTTCCCGATAAATTCGTTATATTCATTTTCTTTGACAATTTTTTGTTTGGGATTCAGTATGACTATGTTTCTGTCTATGTTTCTGTATATTTTTCTATCGAATTTGCTGAGAAGCCCTCAGCAAAAGACTTAGCCAATAGCATTGTGCAAAATAGAGTTAAATGCACCCAATCATGTATTCTCACTTCACAAAATGCAGTCAAGAAGCGACTTTACCATCGAGGAGGCGCGACGAAACCGCATCAGCGAATCCACTCGCACTGGATATGCCTCAGGTATCAATCAAATTGTAAAATGGGCACAGGCACATGGCGAATCTCAATTCATTATTCCTTCGCCGGATTATGATGATAAATTCACGATTGATCTTACTGTTTTTACCAATTCGGACTTCTTGGCCTTTTTAGAATGGACTGTTAACAACAAGAAACCGATTTCAGCACAAACCCATCGTAGTGCTGTCAAAAGCCTTTATAAAGATCAAAAACTTGAGCTGCCTGAGGGCTATAATGACGACATGAAAGAAATATATTCAGGTAGTCAAGTTCATTTTCAAGTTCAATATAATTTCATTGATAGGAATAAAAAACGTTTTGCAAAGGAAATACAAACTGATCGTAATGTCGATACGGGAAAGTGTGCTTTGACTTTCACAACTTTCGAAGACTTGTGTCAAAAGAGTTTGTTTTTGTGCGACGGAGGATTTACTCATATATTCTTGATACTTACATGGAACTTAATGTGCTGCTCACAGTCAACAGAGACAGTGCGGAAAATTGACCCACAGTATTCGAATTAGTCAGGTTTGTAGGTTTGGTCATATTTCATCTGAAGAAGATGCAATTGGATTTACATTTTTTAAATCGAAAACAAAGCAAGAAGGTATAATAAATCACGAAATTTGGGTCATTTATTAATGTAGGAGAGACAAATAAGGATCCAAAGCATTGCTATAGCAATCCACTCAAACCGTCTGTGTGTTTATTCGTAGCTCTTGGCATCTATTTAGCATGCAACAGCCAAATTACCTCTGACAGTCTTTTTCCTGGATCACGACAAAAGGTTTAAACAATCGTAGTTATCAAAATTGATATTTATTAATTAGGATCGATTTAGCAAGAACTTGAGCAAAATGTTGACTGAAAATGGCGATAATACGTCAAAATCAGGAAAAAGGAAATCGGCACTCACTCAATTCGAAAGGGAGTTGCCACTTATGCTTGTTCTGGGACAACTGGAGGTCCGTCAATTGTAAGCGTCTGCTTGCGATGTGGGTGGTCTATCGGTAATGTGATGGAGAGATATTTCAGATATGAAGCAGCCGGTGATCAATTCACTGGTCGCGTTGTAGCAGGTTTGCCCGTTAATAGCGCTCAGTTTGCCATTCTACCTCCTCACTTCTCAAATTCCCATCATCCTGCTGTTGTCAATATGTTTCGGCTCATGTTTCCAAATTTATCTACAATATCCCATTTGTATAGCGTCATTCGTTTGATACTGGCAAGCCTTGTGTATCATCACGATTTTCTTGTCGAAATTTTGCCACCTCAACATGCTTTGTTATCAACTGCATTATTTCGAAATCAATCGTCGCAACAATGCCTAGAGAGTCTCTTAATTACAGGTGATGAATCACCAATAATGCGCTCTACCGGAATACCTCCTCATATTGAGGTGTACAAGAAGCTTGACAGAAATTACAATTCAATTACTTCTATTCCAAAAGTTATCTACGAAGGAATTTCTAAACTACATGATGAAAAAGGTGCTGCATCGGGAAATATCACCAAAGATGTTCTTGAATCAACGATATCTGGTGCTATGTCAAAGTTGTTCCCTCATTTGAATCAACAGACAGCTCAAATTGACGATAGCTCCTATAATATTGATTGCTCAGCTGAATGGTGGAAGGAGAAACTCATGATTTTACCCGATAATTTCGTTTTCCCCAGTGTGGACGCTGCGACAGCCTGGAAACTATGGTGGCTTGGCAATCCTGCCCAAAAATTGATTCCATTTTCAAAGATTAAATTGTCTTTCTTACCTAGCAGATTGTTAAAGAATATACTGGCTGAGTGGACGTACTTGATGTCGAGGATGGAGCGACACTTTGAAGAAATTGTGGGCCACAAGATGCCCAAGAATCCATCGGAAATTGTTGTCGTTGAGACATTCGATGTGGCCAAGCGCCTCTTGGACCCAATTTTTGTTGCCACGGAAAAAAAGAGAAAGCGACGGAGCAGCCAGCTCAAAATCTTGACGGCAGTGAAGCTCATGAGGACGTACGAAAGGACAAGGAAGGGCACGACAACTGTCGTCTGAGCTAGTGTTCCATCTATAAACTACAATACATGAGTCATTCAATGTTTTTCCATCGTTATCGCTTACCTCTTGATTGCTGCCCTTGTTGTTCATCTCCGAAAATGCAATTGTGAGTTGAGATGTAATCCACCAATCAGTAGACCAACAGAAAAATGATTGGACAAAATACTGCAGTCGTGTGTGCTCTCAGCAAATTCCGATAACAAGTCATTTCAAAAGTAACAAATCATTTCGTTGCCATAGTCGACAACTTCTCCATTCGTGGATTGCACAGAGGATTGACGTATCTTTTGGTATTTGTTGAATACTTAGTTCTTAGTACAGTTATGTCTCGATTTAATGGAACTTCTATAAACTTATGTGATGGGGTGGGCGTGTGCGGAAGGAAACTCACACACTCACACAAGAATTTGTCGGTCAAAGGCTCTTTATGAGACTTTCGACCTGCAAGCGTTTTGAGAGTGCAAAGGGTACAACGAACGACTCGGAGTTTGCAAGGCTTCGAGTGGAAAAAGGTTGGGATAAAAGGGGAGGTGTTTCGAGGCCCGTCGAAACTCGCGTCAAAACTCACTTCGAGCGCTGGTTAAGGGCTATTCACAAGATCACAGTACAAGGGGGTCGCTGGCACCCCGGCACAACAACCAAAAACAGGATCACGCAGCCGCAATAATTATATTTTAATTGAAAGTCGGTCGTGCGCTCCAAAACTAGCTGTCTTGGATTGGGGTACTTCTTCGAACAGTTGAAGCTGTTGACCTTAGGTCATACTACTCTGGTCCGAAATAATTGTCACATTTGACTTTTCAGTGGAGTTTCGTTGGTCCTCTTTGAGGAATTCTACATTTGATTGATGCAAATGAAAGTGCTTTATCTCCTCTTTGATTGGATATATTTGTTCAGGCGAAATTCATCGCCATGCAGGAGAAACAATGCCTCAAAGTTTGTCCTCTGATTCAAATTACAGAAAATCTTCCGCCAGTGAATCAAATCGCAATGAAACGCTGTCCCACCGCACACACAAATAGATCACTTAGTCTCCGATATATTAACGGTATCTTTGAGAGACTATCGATCTAGATGCTCAAATTTGATGCTCACAACTCAAACCGAATGGTCTGGCTCTAAGGCCCTTTTCCGGCGACCCTGTGAGCTCCTGTGTCCGTCCACGCATCACTGGAACATATTGAATAAGTTTGTATGCATTTGCAGGACCAAATATGGCGCCTAGAGACGTGAGCAAAGCTAAATGTGATGGGGTCTCCAATATCGTTAGGTCATATGTGTATTTACTATTTTGTATGCCAATTTTATCTTTTATGAATAATACTTTAATATAAATATGTTAAAATTTGATAAATTCTTCAAACTGTTTCATACTAAAACGAAGTTAACAAGAATTGTACCCCCAAAAATATGCAATATGACAATTATTTCGGACCAGAGTAGTACACGACAAAGCGGAAGTGAATTCAAAGGTTAACTATCTACTCGACTTTTCTCTATTCTGGTCCATTGTTCCTATATCGTTTCTGCTCGCTCTCTTTACCGCAGCGTCCCCCAGCATTGGCCAAGCTTCATCTGTAACTTGTTCGCTGCTTGTTGGTTGGCCCTCGTGCTTTCATCTGTCGAGGATGTGCCATCGCGAGGCAATCGGTTGGTTCACGCTTCGATGGTGGCGCTCTACAGTCATGTGAATGCGCGCGCGTTCTTGTTTTCTGTGTCTTCTGCATCATGTTTCATCACAAGCCACCCCGGTCAGGGTGCGACTCGCAAGAGTGAGCGCCGACCAACAACCTTCTTCTAGTCACCCAACCTTGTAACACTTGGCAAGAGTCATCGACCAATCTTGAGTCTTCACTTTTCCCTATGTCTCAACAGTCTGGGACCGCACGTTTGTCCTCGGTGCGCTCAAATGCTTCTTCCAGTGGTCGCAATGTAAAGCGTACTCCATCCAAATCCGTCGCTGGTCCTCAGGGGCTGGTCGCTGGTGCTCAGTGGTACGGCTCCGGCCACGTCTCGTGGTCCATCGACTCGGTCGGCTTCTCAAAATCGTCATCGTGAACAAACTGCCGACCTTCCCAGGGCTCAACCGACTGAACCTAACTTGCCTCGTTCACGCTCTCAACCGCAAACTCAACGCTCAACCATGCCTCAGACGTCAGGTACACAAGAGCCAACGCCAGACCAACAATTGCCACCATCTCCTCGACAAAGCAGTGCTGAAACGGAGTCGATGAATGGCGTGCCAGGGCCTGAAAGCCATGATCCTCTTGATGAACTGCGTAACCAGGCTCTTCATATCAATCAGCTCAACATTCGCCTGACTAACCAAGGTCGGCAACTTGAAAGGGCGGACGAACAAACCTTCATGTTGCGCGCCAAAATTGAGCACTTGCGTAATCTTGTCGACAACATACGCGTATCTGGAGGTCAACCAAACGTCGCCAGACGTGAGCCGTGCGGCATGATGACTGTCCGTGGTCGTCCGTGCATGAAACCCAAAAGTTCTTGCGTCTATCGAGCTGCTGGCTGCCACCCCGAGCAGCGTCAACATCGTCAATCAATGGACGAGGATCGGGACTACGATGACGGCATGGAGCAAGAATAGTCTTCGTAACGCTTGCATAATCCATTGTCATTCTTGTCATTGCCTGTCAATCGTCTCGTCAATGTCCATTGCCGACGCATTCGGTCAATCACTGCTTCAACTTGCTTGGTCAATCATCAATTCAACGGGCCATTTGCTCATTGGTCGGTTGTACGGATATTTCTCGACTTTCACCAATCTTCCCATTCTTGGTTTTGCACCATGGTGGTCACTCGCACTTTGACTCGTCTCGAACGCGAAGAAGAAGAAGAAGCCATTCAGATCGCACAGGCTTTGGCGCTGTCCGAGCAACAGCAGTTGCCCGCTGGCATGGAAGAGCTCTGCATCTTGAACGAAGAGGACATGCAGGCGGATACCTCTCAGAAGTCCGATGACGTCTTGACGGATCCACTATGCTTGGAGGGAAATCGTCGCTTTCTCGAGCGTCTCCGAGAACTGGCTGCTCGGCACATCGAAGCCCACAACACTGAGATTCGGCGCTTGTTGGCGACTCGCGAGCGTGACCGTGAAGCAGATCGTAAGACACGGATTTGGCAAGAGCTAAATATAGCTGTTCAACACTCCACTTACACCGAAGCCATGCATCAGACTCATGCGCAGCTGGAGCGCTATACGGAGCTGTCGTATCTTGAAGGTGTCGCTCGTAGTCGGCTGACAGCTTATGCCAATGCCTTGTCTGAGGTGACGGAGCTCACAAGTCGAATTTCCTTGTACCTCCCAGCCTTCAAAATTCTGGGTCGACATCAAGTGCGTTTGAAGCAGCTCGTCAGCGAGTCTGAAGGCGAGTTGATGCGGATACTGCACGATCTCCATCAAGCGGAAAGTCTATCACGCTGCGTGGAGCCGCCAAGATTGGGTCGCTCGTCGCCATCCGGGTATGCTGACTTTGCCATTGACTTCGCCATTCATGCTGGCCCGACTTAATCCGTTCTTGCCTGCCATGCCAACCGTAGCCCCTTTCAGTGATGACGAGGAGGAAACCAAAGACGAAGAGGAGACTAAAGAAGAGATGCTTCGTTGTGGAAACGCCTCGCACACCGCCGGCCAAAAAATCTTCAGTGCGCACTGATGGGCAAACGTCTTTTCTTGTCACTGGTCCAAGTTCATCGTCGTCGGACAAAGAGGATTCGCCACCCATTCGGAAGTTTCGTCGCCTTAAGCGTGGTCCGTCGTCACAGCCAAGCTCGCCAAGGCCGGCAAAGACTGCTCGTCCAAACACTCCGCCATTGCCACCTTCACAAACGACCACCATTGCGTCGGCTGCACCGTCGATCGCTTCATCGCACCGTTCATCCAAGTCTGGACCTCGAGGTCGTCGTCGTCAAGACAGTTCTGGTTCACATGAGAGCGACGTCGTCTTGCTTGGTCCAAGAAAAGACGGCCATGTCACGTTGCGGCCGGCCGAGTCTGACGAGGAGCCATTCGATCCCTTCGAGGCAACACTTGACCGCAGAGAGTCAACACAGCCTGATCCTAGTCGATTGCCTTCACATGCCTTGGATTGCTCTCTCGAAGCTTTGGGTGATCAATATCAAGCTTTAGCTGTCGACGCTCAAAGTGCCAACCTTCAGCCAAACTTTGCTCGATCGGTTGTCAACGCCGTTAGCCACTTGGGTAGCGTCCTCCGCACCATAGTTAACAATCAACCCAATGTGCGCCGGCCTGTCGTGCTATCTGCCAAGGAGGTTCGTGAAACTCATGCCAAGTTGCGAGCGATCGTGGACAGCTATGTGCCACCACCCCAAGTTACTCCAGCCGATGGAAGACTGTGCAATGGCCGCATGTCCGACGGCAGCAAGTGTCAGTTGCCAGCGTCTCGGTGCTGTCTTCGGGCAGAGAAGGTTCACGTAACCACCCCTGGTCAAATGCCGCTCTGTTTCGGACGCTCGATCAAGGTTGGCTTGACCCGTCGTTGCCATCAAAAGTGGGCACGCTGCCAAGTCCACAATCCACGGTATCATGAAATTTTCAGTCAGTATCACGGCCACGTGCATCCTTCAACCGGGTTGGTATCAAGTCGAGGAACCTTGCTGTACGAGATCGAGAAGGACTTCGGCAATATGCAGCACGACTTCATCCAGAATGGCCAGCCGTCGTTCTTCAAGGGCCGCAGTTTCCCACTGCTCACTCGTTTGCTCGTTATTCTCGCCGCTTGCAAGAGTTTGATACGTTGTTGGAGTCTTTGCAAGATCCAGACGTCGGTTCCCAAGGTCCATCAGGTCCACCCGATCAACATCCTGGTCCTCAAGGTCCACGTGGTCCATCCAATCCTCCACGTCCACCTCCAATGTCAGCCGGTGGGCCATGTGCGGTCTTTGTGTGAGCATCTCTAGCCAACCTTCGTCCAGTTCGGCATAGGTAGATTGCCATCTTCATAACACTCCATTTCTTCGTCTTCATATGCAAACATGCATCAATATAAATCCATTCCAGCACGCGATCGATTCGATGAATCGATCAATCCATCAATTTCAATTCCATTCACCATTCAAACCACTTCACCAAAGGGCCAAAAAGTCTGCCATTTCACCAAAACCTATGCACATCGGCTTGCTCACTCGTGCAGTGGACTAAAGAGCCGTAGCTCCACCGTCGCCAACTTCATCTCCCTGGTCGCCATTGTCTTTTGTTTCTTCAGCATTCTCCTCTTCGACTGGGATATCAAACTCGTTCTGCCTCATCATACTCATCCGGGCGAGGTGTAACCGATCTCGTTCGAACTCATACACCAAGACTGACGGTGGCAACAGAATTGAAGCAATCCATATCCAAGGGCCATTGTTCTCCAGCTGCACTTCGTACTCTTTGACATTGTTGACATATCGTATGTCTCGGATGCCAAATAGCTGTTGATCATCTGGGTCTAGTTCAAATGAATCGGGGGGCAAATAGAGCCCTTCGTCGAAGTCCACTGGTGGTTGATTCTCGAGGATGTCAGCCGGTCTGAGTTGGAACAGCCGTTGTAGCTTCAATCGTGAGTCATGAACCTCAGCGTGGAACCGATGGTTCTTCAGCACCAATCTTCCCCGGATTTCTAACACACTGGCATAGTCATGCTTCTTTTCCAGCACTCGGAATGGTCCGTGCCACAGGTGAGTCAGCTTCTTCTTTACGCCGGGCTTAACTTGGTCGATGTAGACCCACACCAGATCACCCACTTTGATCCGTTCGTCTACTGCTTCAGGTAATCGGGCGTTGTGTGCTTCTGCTCGCTGGGTCACAGCTTGCTGGAGCAGCTCGTGAGCGATAGCTCGGCAAAACAAGTGCTGTTGGTGTAGTTGTGATCGCCACCGATGAGCTTCGTGGTCGCCATTTCTGGTGGATGGGAGGCTAGCAGTAATCGTCGTAAAGGGATCCCATCCATGCATAAGGAAGAATGGCGTATCTCCACGCGTAGCCGAGGGGGTAGTGTTGATCGCAAACGTCAGTCTCACTGCGTACTCATCCCAATCTCGCTGTTGAGGGTCGGCCACATATAACTTCACCGATCTGACTAAGGTCTGGATCGCTCTCTCAGCTGTCCCATTTGCTTGGGGACGGTAGGCAAAGGTTTTGGCTACACCAGGGGGTAAGTCAACAAAGCCGAACAAAGCATTGGTAATCATCCTCTGGTAGATCATCGGAGCATTCTTGAGACCTTGAGCCATGCGGGTACACTCGAGGTGACCCAGAGGGCAAATGAACGCGCTAATCAATCGAGCGCGTCGAGTCGATCTCACAACCCAAAAGCCACTGGCGTTGTCCAAACATAGAAACCATTGCACGGCGTCAAAGTTGGCGAGCATGCTGTCCAGCGTGGGCATGGGGGATAAGAGCAGCGATTGCAAGTCGTTGATGGCTCGGTAATCAATGCATAACCGAATGTCCTTGCCGCCCTTTTTGAGGACGATGACGATCGGCGATGCCCATGGCGACTTCGAAAACGTGATCAACCCATATTCGAGCAGCCCCTTCAGTAATTCGAACAATTGCTTGAGATGTTCAGGGCGAACTCGTCTTGCTCGTTGTGCAATAGGTCTGGCATTCCCCACGTCGATGTCACAAACTGCTCCTCTTGCTGCAGGTGGCAGACCGTTGCCAGACTGGATAAAGTAGGGCATGTACTTCGACAGCACTGCTTTCATCTTCTCTTTGTCTTCAGTGGTCTGATCGGGTTCCCCATAGTCAGGGTCTTCTAATCGTATGGGCGTAGGATCTGGTGTGATCTCGGGTATGAACGCAAGTTGAGCTTCCATCTCCTCCGTAGTCATATCGATCCCTTCCTTCACAACCACTTCTGGATCGAACTTGCTTTGGTCAAGGTCGGGTACAGCCTGCAAAGAGAAGATTTGAGGGCCAGACGGCTCCCAAATATCATTGTCATGGTGTTCCTTGGTCGGTACAGGTTCTTCTGTGATCGCAATTGACACAGTAGAAGTCTTCCTCAGCAAAGGCAGCTCTCCGTCGTGGGTTTTGAGAGTCGTGGGTCATTCTTTAGACTCCATCAATGAGGTAGAGTTCTCAGGTCCTGTGTTCTGTGCCGCTTGTTTTTTCAGGAAACGACTCGTGAACGTGCCTTCATAGACATCGTCTTCCCATACCCGATAGCGGTTGCTATCTTTGCGAACCATTCTTGCATCAAGTGGTCGTTCGCCACGCTCTGTGATGGCTCCAATTCTGGTTCTAGGTAATAGACTAATTCCGTGAGAGCCTACGTTGGTTATCCTCACAGCCACCGGTTGTTCATCCACTCCAGACAACAACGTAGCGATCCATTTCACACCGCGGTGTACCCAGTACTCGCGCTCATCAGGTTCGAGAGGCAGGGAGTGGCGTATGGGGATCACTACTGACTCGCCAGAGGCAATCCATGTTTGTTTTGTCGTTTCAAGATACTGGATATTGCCTCGGTGATAACGCGTCGGTTGGTGGAGTAACGGAACTTGTTCGCCTCCTGGAAGGCTTATCTCTCGGCGGTTGGTATCAATCGTCATGTGGGCCCGAGAAAGGAAGTCCATACCGAGGACGGCGTTAAACCCAACATTGCCCAAGTCACAAACGTCCAGTTCCAAGTAGTAAGCAATGCCGTTCCCATGGTGAGCTTCACGGGGACTGTGCCAAGCGTTCGAATGGAGTTGGGTCCTATCCCATTGATCCTCATCGACTTCCGTTGGTCGATTGGTAGGTTCAGAGACTCAACCTCTCGTAGATGTACGACGCTCATATCGGCTCCAGTGTCAACCAAGATGATTGTATCTCGGTCCATGAGTTTGGCGTTCAATAGGGCTTGATGGTTTCCTTCTTCCCCGACCTTCTCATCACTGAGAAAACCCAGTTCTTCCCCTTCTTGTAAGTCGTACTCCCAAGGCATGATCGTGTGGTCCTTGGTCGCATAATGTGTCGAGGGAACAACAGTGTCGGAATCTCACGATATATTCCAGATTACGGGGCTCTTCTTGTCTATGGTGACCAACTTCGAAAAGGCTGGACTAGTCTGGGTGGATTGTTCACATGTAGTCACCGACTTCGAGGTCTGGGTCGGTGGGGGGTGTGCATTTGATCTTGATTTTTCTGTGGGTTTCTTGTTTTCTGCTTTTTCTGGGGTTTTCTTGTTTTCTGCTTTTTCTGGCGGTAGTTTGTTGCGTGCGTTGTGTCCGACACGATCGAGGATTCGCAATTCCCCCGGACTTAGAAGTTTAAACACTCCAAGGAAGGCAGGCCCTCAATGGATTGCTCTTCTAGGAAAGCCTTCAACGCTGCCACTTTCTCCCGCTTGTCGCATCACTCATATTTCTTGTGTAGCGGGATACAGAGGGCACAGGCTTTGTAGCAGTTGGTCTCTGGGTGTCCCATCTTGGTGCAGATAGAACAGTAAAGGTTGGACCAACATTGACCGTCAATAGTAAAGTGCTCACGACCACATTCTTGACATTGGACACGCTTGGCGGAGCCATTGTAACGACCAAGGGCAAAGTTTCGGCTTGGTAACTGTCATCCAGAGCTTCCATATCCATAAACTGAACTGAAGGCTTGCGGGTCGTGCTCCGATCTCGAACAGGGAGAGGTGCTTGGCTCGCGCTGGGTTGCGCCGACTTTGCCCGGGTTTGGAACCGATCGATGGCTTCATTTTGTTGCTGCTTGTCCAAATAGTCTTCAAATTCGTCGATGCTTTGGAACTGTTGCGTGTTGATCGCATCAGCAAGCACGCGACTCCGCACGTTCCGCGCAAACCGGTCGATATGCTCTTCAAGGAACTCCCTGCTCTTCCGGTAGTCGAATCGAATGCGCAAGGCTGCAGCATTGAATCGGACGAAGAACGCCTTGATGTGTTCGTTCGGCTCCTGAGTCATGTTGTAATAAATCTCGGTCTTCGGTATGGGCTCTTCACATATTCCTTGGCGAACTTGGCTCTCAACTTTGTCCAAGATGTCAGAAAGTTGGCGTCGATCTGGAATAACCAGTCGTGAACAGGTTTGTCGGAGTGCAATCGAAATCGACGGAGCACTTCTCTGTCAGACCACCCGCAGGCAATAGCGATTTCCTCGAAGCGTTGCAACGAGGAAGCGGCGGCGTCTCGGTTGACACGGTCGCCATCAAAATTGGGCAAGGCTTCGACCGGCATCAGTCGCACGGTGCTGGGTGAATCTTGGAAGTCTCCAATCGGGGATACGTCGGGATCATATGGGTCCAGTTCTTCCTCGACTTTGGGTTCTTTGAGCATAGCCATGAGTGTCTTGACTAATTGGTCATTGTTTCGTTGGAGCATGGACATGGTGATAAATCCTTCGGGCTGTATGTCATGCTCTGAGGGGGGTCGTGAGCCGTGTGAGCGGCTGGATGAATCACCCCTAGCCGAGGGACGAGAGCTTCCAGACGGAGCTGGTAGATCTTCACTCGGTCGCCAAGAGGGAGATCGGGACGACGCGACATCGCGACGGTCTTCATCTTCAACTTGGTATTCGCTCGCCGCCCGGACAGGCAAGTCTTCAAAGTTCGTTGGCGCACTACTCATCTTGCAGGGTCAAACCCGGTCTGGCGCTCCACTTGTGATGGGGGGGCGTGTGCGGAAGGAAACTCACACACTCACACAAGAATTTGTCGGTCAAAGGCTCTTTATGAGACTTTCGACCTGCAAGCGTTTTGAGAGTGCAAAGGGTACAACGAACGACTCGGAGTTTGCAAGGCTTCGAGTGGAAAAAGGATGGGATAAAAGGGGAGGTGTTTCGAGGCCCGTCGAAACTCGCGTCAAAACTCACTTCGAGCGCTGGTTAAGGGCTATTCACAAGATCACAGTACAAGGGGGTCGCTGGCACCCCGGCACAACAACCAAAAACAGGATCACGCAGCCGCAATAATTATATTTTAATTGAAAGTCGGTCGTGCGCTCCAAAACTAGCTGTCTTGGATTGGGGTACTTCTTCGAACAGTTGAAGCTGTTGACCTTAGGTCATACACGACTAAGCGGAAGTGAATTCAAAGGTTAACTATCTACTCGACTTTTCTCTATTCTGGTCCATTGTTCCTATATCGTTTCTGCTCGCTCTCTTTACCGCAGCGTCCCCCAGCATTGGCCAAGCTTCATCTGTAACTTGTTCGCTGCTTGTTGGTTGGCCCTCGTGCTTTCATCTGTCGAGGATGTGCCATCGCGAGGCAATCGGTTGGTTCACGCTTCGGTGGTGGCGCTGTACAGTCATGTGAATGCGCGCGCGTTCTTGTTTTCTGTGTCTTCTGCATCATGCTTCATCACACTTATGTATCCGGGCGAACAGTTTAAATAAATGAAAATAACAGCACTTAACTGGGGTTCCACCAACGTTCCACTATCCGGATAATTTGGCTATATACGGAAAAAGCACACAATGTCATCAACATAAAGGCCAGAAACAATTCACTAGCTCAGTTCTCTCGTGAGCAAGGGCTTATGCATTCGAAATAACTAAATTGATGTTACTAGAAGATACATATCGAACTGCATATAAGGTAGCTCATGCGCACACCTGTAAAATCGCCATAAAAATCTACTTTTGTGCGTTCAGCTTGCGAGTATACTACTTAGTATTTTGCTAGGACGCAAGGAAACCACCATCTTTGGTTGATTCCTGTACAATTGTTATCCCTCGTGGAGCTGTTTCCTCCATGGCACACATAAATTTGCCCCATGAGGCAATCACTGACATAGGACTACATACATTTCTTTCAGGAATGACTGTCATGGTCGGATAATAATTTTATCCGGACATATGTTCCACCAAGTTCCACCCTCAATACAAGTTATATATTAAAAAAAAATACTTGTAAGTTTATTATATTATAGAGTTCGTATAAGTTTCAAAAGTACTGTATGCACTGCACATTTATATGTAGCCCTATTTGTGGAAGTTTGGTCCTTTGACTCCCTTGACTTCGCGACTTGATGGCTACATCAGCCTCTTCAGCTTACAAGACAGCTCATCGTCACTACTTGCAGTATTTGAAAGCCCCTTTGCCAGGCGTTTCGATCACTCCAGTGCAAGCCGACAAGTACCATGTCAATACAACTTTACTCGAAGGACCATACGAAGGTATTACAGTCCACTGGGAGCTAACTATCCCAGACACTTATCCCTATACTCCCCCCTTGGTGGCATGGCTCCTGGTTATGCTTTTAGCGAAGCGCATCATAACCACGTGATTGAAGACTTTGGCATTTGCTGCGATGTCTTGGGCAACGACGCCACCTTGTACGCTTCAGCCAAGAGTTACTTTGGCTGGACTCCTTCAGCAAATTTCACGACGTTGATGGTTTATCTCCAGCCGTTCTTAGCTGACCCTCATGGCGTCAAAGCCAGTCGAAAAGTCATAGGCGAACTACGAGCAATGAATAAAAACTACATGTGCCCGACTTGTGGCCACTCGACCAAGCAGCCCGCGCCTCCAGCAGACAAACCATCCAACGACGACAGCATTTCCAAGTGGGAGATAATCGAACATCTACCGCCTCCTGTTAGCCGCGCCAAGCGTGAACTCTTCTGTCCTGTGCTTTGCCAAAATATTATGGACGGCCCGACTCTCTGCCTCGGCTATCCATTTCGCATCGAGTGTACTCATTACACCATGTCTATCGACCTCTTTCCCGAGTTTCTATCGTTCAAAGCCTATCGAGAAGCGTGTGTTGCCCGTGAGAAGTCTGGTTTCGACATGAGAACGCCATCAGGGCACAAGTTTGCTTTCTCTTTACCGTTCTCACGACCACTACAACTCGAACAAAGGTCTCCACCAAGCAGGTTTACAGTGGAGACGACCAACGGACTCCAATGCATCTCGATTGTCGACTTACTAGTATTGACAAAGGCGATGAATCGTCAAGTCTTGGCTGTCATGGATGGCTCTGGACATGAATCTGAAGCTGCTATCATTGCCTACGCCAACCTCCTTTGATTGCTTCGTCACGTCATCACCGAACATCCTGAATATCAACAAGCAATCGATCTAATCGTGTCGGAATTCATCTCAGACCCTAAGAAATGCTTGAAGAAACATGTGCCAAACCTTGGTGAATTCTATGTCAAGCTTTGCGTATCGACGGTGGCCTCCATTGACGATGTCGACGTTCTGGAAATATTGGTTCGGGAGTCGTTTGCTCGCCAGATTCGTTGGATCCGACAACATGATCATGAATGCCTGGACGACGATTCCATGTAAATACCCAAGCGCCTTTCCAGACTCTTCAAACACAGCGCCGTATCAAACAAGATCATGACGTTTGCGATGGAGATGGCCAAAGTGTTTGGTCAGCCCGACTTTGGTGAAAAGATGGACGCCACTTTTGGTTTACCGCTTGAAGCCACTTTGATTGACTTCCAAAATCGCGTCAAACATGTCAAAACCAACGTGGTCGACTATCAAAGCCTCGTTCGAGCATGGGGTCTTGAAAGGTTGATTCAATCAGACGACGACATGCTCCAGTGGATGCTCGATGCCAAAGACCAGTCCGTGGCGTCCAAATACAACTCCAAGCCGAAATTAGGACGAACTTATGGAATTTAACCTCATCTTTACACATTTACATTGCAATTGCATTGATTAAATCTCACAAGCGTGTAATTCCTGACGCTTGTGTCGAACGTCCGAGTGATAAATCCACTGGCGTTCAATTATCGACCATCACTGGCTTTTTATCACAAAAATTTATTGTCTCACCACCTTGCCCTAGTATAATTTCTAACCCATGCGGTTAGAAATTATGACCAGCTTGTCTTATCCTTCCTTCGTTTGACAGCAACACCAGTGGTGCCCTAGAGCAAAGATAGTCAAAGCGTGAATTTTGTTGATATGACGCTGCTCAACGATTCCCAACTTGTTTTTGAAGTATGAAAAGAAGCTTCATGACTGATATTGTCTGATTGATTCAAAATTTCCGAACTTGGCTGAAATCGATCAAACTTTGAATCAATCACCAAATCGAACAAGCCAATCAGCGTCCAGAGTGTGTTTAAAACACACACATTAATTCATGTACATTCCGATTATACTTGAATTCACTATTGCCAGATCGATCACACAAATTTCGTTGATATTTTGATCAAAACTGGATATTTGGACGAAAAAGACAATATTGTGGACTATTGGAAATGGTGTGACAATTGTGTTTTGTGAAATTAAACAACAGGACCATCACTGTGCAATATATTTCCTCCGACCGTTGGACCTCTGTCTGGTTTTATGGCTCTGTGAATCATTTTCCAATTCTCCTGGAGCATCAAAAGCCATGTCGACGTCTGCCATCAAGACTGCCTACCGCCACTACACGCAGTACCTCAAGGCGCCGATTCCTGGAGTGTCCATCTCGATGCTGGAAGGCGACAAGTTCCACGTCAACACGAAAGTGCTTGAAGGGCCTTATGAGGGCATCACAGTCCACTGGGAGCTAACGATTCCTGCTGACTATCCTCACTCGCCGCCGTTTGGTCGCATGGCTCCAGGTTACGCCTTCAACACGGAACACCACCATCATGTCTTTGATGGATCGGGTATTTGCTGCGATGTCCTGGCTAATTTTAGCTACATGTACCAATCTGCGTCTAGCTACATGGGATGGACTCCGTCGGCCAATTTCACCACTCTGATGGTCTACCTCCAGCCATTCTTTGCTGACCCTGATGGTCGAATTGCAAGCAAAGACACAATCAACGAGCTTCGAAAGATGGACGCAAACTACTCGTGTGATGCCTGCGGCCACTCCACCAAGGTTCCGTATCCTCCATTCGAAGACACCAAGGCATCACAAGATGAAAACTCAAGCCAAGTCGAAGAGCTCGATCCTGTGAAATCACGCGCTCGGCGTGAAATTGTCTGCTCCGTTTTGGGCCAAAACATCATCGACGATCCGACGATTTGCATCGGCTATCCGATCCATCTCTCCCAAGGACGAGCCAACGTTCAAGCTGAGCTCTTCCCTGAGTTCCTGTCTTACACTGCCTACCAAGAGGCATTGGAGGCTCAAAAGAAAGGATTTCCAATGCGTACGTCGACGGGCCACAACTACACTCATTGGATTCCGCTCTACTTGACTCCCAACCACTTTGAAACACACAAAGAGCTCCTACAGCTTGTCTACCTTCGAAACCCCGAAGTCAAACACAGTGGCATCTCGCTTGTTAATTTGATCGTCAAGACCATGAACAAGCAAATCGTCGCAGTCATGAATGAATCAGGTCACGAGTCCGAGTCAGCCATCATCGCCTACGCCAACTTGCTCCGACTGCTTCGACAAATCTTGGCCATGTATCCCAAAGCCCAAGCTGATATTGGTGCAGCGGTGACGAATTTCATGGCAAGTCCATCCAACCGATCCAAGCAAGTCGTGCCAGATCTTGGCGAGTTCTATGTCAAGTTGGTCGTTTCGACCGTGGCATCAATCAACGACGTGACGGTGATAGCTGCAGTGGTGCGGGAGACATTTGCTCGACAAATTCGTTGGATCCGTCAAGACGATCCTGATTGTTTAGATGATTCAAGCATGGATATGCTGGAGCGACTCAATCGACTCTTTAAAGCGAGTCTCGTGTCGAACCGGATCACGACGTTTGTGATGGAGATGGCGAAAGTGTTTGGCACGCCTGAGTTTTGCAAGAACATGGATGCTTGCTATGGTTTGCCTCCAACGAAGATAATTTCTGGTTTCCAAGACCGAGTGAAGAACATCAAGACCAAGCTCGTCAACTACAATGTTCTCGTGCGTGGTTGGGGCCTTGACGGTTTGATTCGCTCCCCCGAAGATATGCTGCATTGGATGCTTGATGCAAAAGATCAATCGGCTAAAGCTGGATATGACTTCGTAGGTGGTGGAGGGCAAGGCGGTCATTCTGGACGAGGAGGTCGTGGAGGCCGTGGAAAAGGACGAGGAAGAGGAAAGTAATGCCAAGTTAAGTGTACTAATTGAATTTAAGAAAGTAAATATCCCTCCCTCTAGTCTTTGTCATAAATACGTGGCTTTAAGACTCAGCAGAATTCAATCGCTGCGTTGTTGTTGCCCCCGTCGTATTCCTAAGAGGCGGCTGGTTAAAAGTCCATTGAAGGCCTTACGTCTGGTGCCAGAGTCAAGAGTCCACTCACGAAGGTGGACAGAGTTAGGCCATCTCCGAAATGATGTTGGGAATCTCCAGCAAGACGGGGAAACCTCAAGGATTTCAAGACGGTCATTACCTTGAAGCAGGAGATCAATGTGTTAGCCCAAGGCTGGGCGATGAGGAAAACTTGTTGAGTAAATTGAGTAGCTATAGCAGGTTGAATGTCTACTGAGTCGTCCATCTCAAAACGTATCGATATAGCTTTAACTTAAGCATTGGCGCTCGCCACAGAGCTCCTTTTGCCGTGAAGTCGACGCTTGTCGGCGACTCTCTTGTTCCAGGAGAATTGGAAAATGATCGACAAAGTCAAGAAAACAAGATTGAATGAATCATTAAGTGAAGGTTTACCCAATGTGACAAATAGATAGACCAAGTTATGGTCAATGATGGTCGAAGTTGATGGGAGATCAGTGTCGCATTGGCTGACACACTGAACTACCAAGAACTAGTGGCCATCGTTGCAGAATGCAAAACAAGGAGTTCATCAACATGGTTTTAAATTACTACACCATTTGCCGGTTTAGTTGGTTTAACTTGCGATATATTTCGTATCATTTGCAATATATTTCGTATCATGTGCAATATATTTCGTATGACTTGCATTTTATTTCGTGGCCCGCGACGAAAATCGATTTATATTTCGCATGACTTGCATTATATTTCATACCTCTTGCATTTAATTTCGTATTTTTAGCTTATATTTCGTATCACGTGCATTTAAATTCGTATAAATGCAAAATATATCTATTGAGATATGAAGTTCACATGTGTTGCAGTGTTGGCTTGAACTATGAATTTGCGACGGGCAGCCGCATATGAACACTGCTGAGCTTGCTTGATGCTCGCATTGACTTATATGGCGATTGAAGTGTCCCATCAATTTCTTATGAGTTCGATGACAATTTTTTGTTAGTTTTTCTATGGACTTTTTCTCTTCTCTGCGAAATTAAATGCACGTGAAACGAAATACTACTCTGGTCCGCATAAATTGCAAGGTGTTTATACTTGAATAAAGTATACTGGATATATCTTGTACATATTGGAATTTGTATTGAATTGCAAGAACTAATGTGACAAGGGTGAAATTTTATTGTTTTCGACATTAAAATTCAAGGTACTTGATTGAGACAATTCAAAACGTTTTGAGCGCTCGTCAAGATCGTAGAAGAGCATTCAACAGAGTACGAGCCCAGGTCCTTGATCTTGGAATCCTTTTGTAAATGGGGGATTTTGAAATTGTTCCCACCAAATACTTCCATAGACGATTCCATCACTTTTTGTAAAGTGATAAACGACTTGGCTAATGTATCAACTGGTAACTCATGAAACGAAGTTTCTACAGCACCAACATGCTCGTCGATGGAACGAGCTTGCTTTTGGTGCTGTAGACTTTGAATAGCATTAAATTAACCTAGATCCAGTACATTAAAGTCTGGACTATTTGGCGGTTGATTTGAAACTTGAATACAATTCACGCCATGCGCCCGCAACACGTCAATCGTCAAATTGTTGTGGGGCCCAGTGTTGTCTTGCTGAATGACGACTTCCCGCTGCAACATCATTCTTGGACACTTGAATAAAATCGCTTGCACAACATTTTCCAGGACACATTTGTTGTACACGCGCGAATCCACAATCTGGGGTACTGTGGTCAGTGTACCCCTTGGTCTGTTTTTGCTGCTTCGAACAGCAGCCACTTGCTCGACAAAGGGCCAGACGCCGAGTTTTCCATCAAACAAACGCTTGAGGTGCGGGTCATAACGTGGGCGAGCCACGGCAACCAAGAACATAATCTTGGTAATGAATCGCTTGGACTGGACTGCACGCAAAGCCATTTCCTCGTCGTCGTATACGTAGAACTTCTTCTTTGTCTTGGTTAGAAAGAACCACTTCTCGTCAAGATGCACACGATCATGCATGTTGGCGAAGTAGTGGGTCCCATCCAACCGAGGCAAGAGGAAGCTCATCGCGAAACGCAGGCGCTTGATCTTGTTTTCTTCCGTCAATGCTGGCTTGACATGGCTCGATCTTGCTTTAAGCTTCTTGGTTTCTTGCATGTGTCGTATGATTGTTGTCTTTGGAATTCCAGTGTGAGTTGACAGTGATCTCAGTGTTTGCCGGTCTTCGTGAGGTACAGCCTTGATAGATGCCTCAATCTCCTCGTGTGTTCTCGTGCGTTGAATCCCGGTATTCGCTAAATCAGTAAACCCGTTAAATTTTATTCTTGTGAAGATGAATATTAATACGAGCAATATAAATGTTCAGAGGTATTACCATGCATTTTCGATGAAATGTCGGCGGCAAGGTCTCCGCGGAGAAGAGAGCTGCGTCCTTGCTTCCATAGGCGATATATTGTGGTTCGATGACATTGAGACCGACGGGCAACATCAGATACCGCTCCGTATGGAAGGGTATTCCCTACCATCATTGCCAAGAGCATTTCAAATGCCGAGCGCCGTTCGTCTCTCGTCAAGTTTCCATGCTCGCGTTCGAGAGCACCATCGATTCTTGAGTGGTGCAAACTAGACGAGGGCATTGCCGCTTAGTGTTTCTTCAAGTCGTGTTGATATCAGCTTATCAAATTGAGTTATGACGATGTAGCGAAACGATACGTTTAACGAGAACCAGTCCCTCAACTTTGTCGACACAGATCTCGCGTTCCACAAGGAATTGGAAAGCGCAAAAATAAGCCAATCAAAGGCGAGATCTTGTAGTTTTAAGCGAACCAATCACATTACACGAAAGAGGAGCTTTAGAAAAATCCCGCCAATTACAAACAACAGTTGCAATTTATGCGGACCAGAGTAGTATAAGCTAATAATACGAAATTAAATGCAAGAGGTATGGAATATAATGCAAGTCATGCGAAATATAAATCGATTTTCGTCGCGGGCCACGAAATAAAATGCAAGTCATACGAAATACATTACAAGTCATACGAAATATATTGCACGTGACACGAAATATATCGCAAGTTAAACCAACTAAACCGGCAAATGGTGTAGTAATTTAAAACCATGTTGATGAACTCCTTGTTTTGCATTCTGCAACGATGGCCACTAGTTCTTGGTAGTTCAGTGTGTCAGCCAATGCGACACTGATCTCCCATCAACTTCGACCATCATTGACCATAACTTGGTCTATCTATTTGTCACATTGGGTAAACCTTCACTTAATGATTCATTCAATCTTGTTTTCTTGACTTTGTCGATCATTTTCCAATTCTCCTGGAACAAGAGAGTCGCCGACAAGCGTCGACTTCACGGCAAAAGGAGCTCTGTGGCGAGCGCCAATGCTTAAGTTAAAGCTATATCGATACGTTTTGAGATGGACGACTCAGTAGACATTCAACCTGCTATAGCTACTCAATTTACTCAACAAGTTTTCCTCATCGCCCAGCCTTGGGCTAACACATTGATCTCCTGCTTCAAGGTAATGACCGTCTTGAAATCCTTGAGGTTTCCCCGTCTTGCTGGAGATTCCCAACATCATTTCGGAGATGGCCTAACTCTGCCACCTTCGTGAGTGGACTCTTGACTCTGGCACCAGACGTAAGGCCTTCAATGGACTTTTAACCAGCCGCCTCTTAGGAATACGACGGGGGCAACAACAACGCAGCGATTGAATTCTGCTGAGTCTTAAAGCCACGTATTTATGACAAAGACTAGAGGGAGGGATATTTACTTTCTTAAATTCAATTAGTACACTTAACTTGGCATTACTTTCCTCTTCCTCGTCCTTTTCCACGGCCTCCACGACCTCCTCGTCCAGAATGACCGCCTTGCCCTCCACCACCTACGAAGTCATATCCAGCTTTAGCCGATTGATCTTTTGCATCAAGCATCCAATGCAGCATATCTTCGGGGGAGCGAATCAAACCGTCAAGGCCCCAACCACGCACGAGAACATTGTAGTTGACGAGCTTGGTCTTGATGTTCTTCACTCGGTCTTGGAAACCAGAAATTATCTTCGTTGGAGGCAAACCATAGCAAGCATCCATGTTCTTGCAAAACTCAGGCGTGCCAAACACTTTCGCCATCTCCATCACAAACGTCGTGATCCGGTTCGACACGAGACTCGCTTTAAAGAGTCGATTGAGTCGCTCCAGCATATCCATGCTTGAATCATCTAAACAATCAGGATCGTCTTGACGGATCCAACGAATTTGTCGAGCAAATGTCTCCCGCACCACTGCAGCTATCACCGTCACGTCGTTGATTGATGCCACGGTCGAAACGACCAACTTGACATAGAACTCGCCAAGATCTGGCACGACTTGCTTGGATCGGTTGGATGGACTTGCCATGAAATTCGTCACCGCTGCACCAATATCAGCTTGGGCTTTGGGATACATGGCCAAGATTTGTCGAAGCAGTCGGAGCAAGTTGGCGTAGGCGATGATGGCTGACTCGGACTCGTGACCTGATTCATTCATGACTGCGACGATTTGCTTGTTCATGGTCTTGACGATCAAATTAACAAGCGAGATGCCACTGTGTTTGACTTCGGGGTTTCGAAGGTAGACAAGCTGTAGGAGCTCTTTGTGTGTTTCAAAGTGGTTGGGAGTCAAGTAGAGCGGAATCCAATGAGTGTAGTTGTGGCCCGTCGACGTACGCATTGGAAATCCTTTCTTTTGAGCCTCCAATGCCTCTTGGTAGGCAGTGTAAGACAGGAACTCAGGGAAGAGCTCAGCTTGAACGTTGGCTCGTCCTTGGGAGAGATGGATCGGATAGCCGATGCAAATCGTCGGATCGTCGATGATGTTTTGGCCCAAAACGGAGCAGACAATTTCACGCCGAGCGCGTGATTTCACAGGATCGAGCTCTTCGACTTGGCTTGAGTTTTCATCTTGTGATGCCTTGGTGTCTTCGAATGGAGGATACGGAACCTTGGTGGAGTGGCCGCAGGCATCACACGAGTAGTTTGCGTCCATCTTTCGAAGCTCGTTGATTGTGTCTTTGCTTGCAATTCGACCATCAGGGTCAGCAAAGAATGGCTGGAGGTAGACCATCAGAGTGGTGAAATTGGCCGACGGAGTCCATCCCATGTAGCTAGACGCAGATTGGTACATGTAGCTAAAATTAGCCAGGACATCGCAGCAAATACCCGATCCATCAAAGACATGATGGTGGTGTTCCGTGTTGAAGGCGTAACCTGGAGCCATGCGACCAAACGGCGGCGAGTGAGGATAGTCAGCAGGAATCGTTAGCTCCCAGTGGACTGTGATGCCCTCATAAGGCCCTTCAAGCACTTTCGTGTTGACGTGGAACTTGTCGCCTTCCAGCATCGAGATGGACACTCCAGGAATCGGCGCCTTGAGGTACTGCGTGTAGTGGCGGTAGGCAGTCTTGATGGCAGACGTCGACATGGCTTTTGATGCTCCAGGAGAATTGGAAAATGATTCACAGAGCCATAAAACACCTCTAAGGTCTCATGGTCGGATATGACGCCAAGGTCAGTCATGGTCCCTTGAAATTATTTCACAAAATCCGAATGTCTAACCCATAACGTTTCCACCTGATTAGCGAAGGCCGCTACTTCTGCACATTTGTTAGAAAGTCGTCCGTGGGGGATTGTGCTTGGGTATCGTCCGAGTTGCTTTGTTAACTGACTGCCCTGGCGCTTGAAACGAGTCACAACATCCATGGACCTGGAGGGAAGTACAAGATTTGGTGTGAGATTCAGCTCCTAAGTATCATGGTGAGACAGTTGATCCAAGTGATTTAGGTCAATGATGGTTGAGCCAGACAACAGAAATCTCGAATTTGAATCGGAAAATACTTTGCAGTCATCGTCGGATCACCTCTCGATGCCTAGCCATTGACGTACTGATATAGCACCAGGATGGCTGCTTGGAACGACCCCCTTGGCTGGACGAGAAAGGAACATGAATCCGCGTGGAAGATGAACTCCTCTTGATCTTTTGAGTTGTTTTGAGTCACCTTGTGCGGTTCTTTATCAAGCGCGTTCGTGGGCTTGACGTGATGAAAGATTGAAGAGCATCCCTCATGACAGGAAGTGACCGCTACTTGCAACTTTACGTTGGCAGCGTTTGAAAACAGTGGCTGGTATTAAGCAAACTCCACTCGAGCTCAAGTACGCCGGCCATGAGCTCCTGAGCTCGATTTGGTCAGGCCAAGACACGAAATCAGCTTGATGGCTATCAATCTTTGCATCCTCTGAGACGACGAAAAGTTGTAATCTTTCAATGGATTAGTCTAGTGTGGGCGAGCACCTAAGCGCAATCCTTTGGAGTTTCGATTTGCACGACAAGAATGGTATCAGCAGTGGAGTCACGCCTTTGACGAGCTTGTTCACGAGCGTGTTTTGCCTTACAAACGCTGCAGGCTAGCAACCAGACGACAAACAGAGTGAGAGCACTGACGAGTACAATCAGGTGAGTCTTGCTTGGTCCATCAAAGAGGGTCAATCGGCGCGAACCCTTGACGGTCGTTCCTGGCATGACACTGCGCCAAGCAAGCATTTTGTAACAATGACTGCTCAACTGTTGTCTTTTCAACAAAGCGATCACGTCGACCTGCCTTTCTTCTTGAGCTTGTTCAGATAAAATATTCAACTTGATGTTGCCAGTACTTGTAGGTGCATCATATGATCCTCCCCGTCCTGCTAATTATTGTTGTTCTCTTGCCTCACCGAGGATGAAAATGCTCTCTCCTTCAAAGGAATAGACTGCTCTCACATGGAAAAACTCACAAAATCGCATTCAAATCAAGCGTCTTGCTTCCGTAGCGATGGAAGACTTGTGGTCGACCATCGAGACAAAAGACGGAGTCGCGCAAACAGCAAAAGAGACACCAGTAGACACCACGGGCTTGATCTTTATCCAACGAGGGAGAGATATTGATGCGCTGCAGAATTTTCTAACGTCGGGTGAAATACGCATGCAAGAAGGGCATCATGAGCCAAATGCACATCTTTGAGATGCAACCAACCCATTTGTCACGCTTTTTTAGGGATACGCGACTGCGTGGCGCATCAATGGGCAAACTCAAGTTGTGCACATCGCTTGGATGGACCCTGCATGCGCCACTCAAGCAAACACGCGTGTGAAATCTGTGTGATCTTTAAGTCTGCCATGTCTTGAATCGCAGTCTCGTTGGAGGTTGGTCCTTGGCGCTACTGAGAACTGCAGCGGGGCGCTCATACCGACCGTCGACGTGGGAGATGGACGATGAATCTTCCATAGACTAGAATACACTTGCCTTTCCCTCGTGATTTCAACTTTCACACTCGGGCAGCCTCGACGAGACAAGGTTTATACTCAATTTACAATGGCAATCCGATGAATTATCGTTAATCAAGGCACCTCTGTCAAAGTCTTTTTGATGAGCTCTTGCCATGGCGATTGCGTCTTGGTGAAGGGAGTTCGTTGGGTCGTTGAAACAAGCCGGGTGGATATCCAAAAGTGTACAAGTTGCAAAGGCAGTCTTAGTCAAAGTCCTTGGGGGTTTCGATTTCCAAGTCGACGATGGTATCCGCTGTCGATTCACGGCGTTGGCGGTCCATTTCAGTCGCTCGCTTGGACTTGTAAACGCCGTAGACAAACAAAACAAATGCGATCGCACTCACAGCGCATACGAGTACATAGAGGCTGGACGTGTTTTGTCCGTCAAAGAGGCTCAGTTGGCGCAGTCGTTGCGAGGTCATTTCAGCCGCGGGACTCATGTGCAAGTCGTTGGAAATTGTCAAATGAACGAAAATCTCCTCTCGGCAAGACTTGTATCACATGGGATTCAAACCATTGCAACGCCACACTCGACTCCAAGACACATGCACTTTCTCCAGTTGGTTTCACATGTTTGCCAGACAAATGGATGACGCCTAAAGAGCATAATCATAGACGAGACCGACGCCAAGTCGACATTACAGTCTCTACGCCACAAAGATTTTATCCAATTTGCGAGAATTCTTGTGCTTTGGTCGATGGAGACCATTCCACACGACAGTCATCGAGCGATTCTCATCGATCTTTCAATCACGATGTGCTTGCAAGAAGGCGGAATGGAGGAAGCAGCGCAAGAATCGATTCGAGTTGTTGAAAGCTCCTTCTTGCAAGGAACATTCGAGATGGCGAGACATGGCCAAGCAATAAAAATGACGATCGATCGAGTGGATGGCGAACAACACGAACGACAGAGAGAGCTGAAAGATGATGATGCTAGTCCAACCTCATCCACATGGGAGAGAGAGAGAGACACTTGTTGATTGCGCATTATCCATCCTTTCAACTCGAGTCTCACTTCGCTCCATGAGAGATGAATAATATTTGGAGAATGGCCAAGTCCACGTTCAAGATTGCAATCGAATCGTGCCTGCACAACCGAAGTTCATGGCCTTCAAGTCTCCAGCCCAACATGAAGCTAAATCTGGCAAACAACTTGTCTAGCATCGAATGGACGGCTGCCATGACGTAGGACGTGGCTTCGGATGGAAATGGCTGATAGATTTGACTTTCGGGACCACGTGGACTTGCGCATCTCTCCAAAGAGGAAAGTATACGCAACACCTCCTTGACCATCATCCACAACGACAAAGTTCATATGGCTCGGACTGATGGAGAGCGTCAACATTTATCTTGGACCACGACGAGCGACGCAATCGACATATCGCTAGACATGATCGCATGGCTGTACCACGATGGATCGTACCTTGTTTAGATGCCACAAGTGGATGCCAGGATGGCGAAGTCCTTGCCTCATTGGCATGGTCTTTTCTAGCTGGAAAATGCAAACCGTCCCCCAGTACGACAGACACAACGAGCTGCCTTCCAGATTGACTCGATCGGGGGCGCAAAAAGAGAAAAAGACAGTAAACTATCAATAAGGCTGCTGGCGGTGGTAGGGGCGGCAAATTGCCTCATCAATTCAAAATGGGCAGCTCGCGACGATGCTCAATCTAAAGTTGCCTCCCGACTGTGTGTTCAAATACAGCAACGGGGTGTTTGTTGGCTCGCTATTGCTTAGAAGTGTCTTCTTGAAACGAGATATTTGAGTGTGCTTTCCTCGCTCCACGACCACCTCAAACGAAGTGTCGTCCTGCTCAGGAAAAGTCCCTTGTATAACGTTATCGTCAAGTCAACGAGTTATCACTTGGCTAGTTCTTTCCCAACTGCATCGAGCTGTAGAGTCTCTGACTTTACATCAGAAGTGTAGCTGGACAGCCGATCGCACACCTTGAAAAAACGAATCAACCGACGCTTGAATTCATCACAGGTTACGTAAATCTCTGCTAGATTCGACAATTCTACCTAGTTTGTCTCGATGGGATCACGATAGTGGAGAGCGAGTATTGGCATCCTTGAAACGTAGATTCAGCGTTTGGTCTTTGTTTAGTTGGGCTCAATCAAAGAGGACACAAAACCATCTAGTCGCGGTCTCGCGGGGTTTCAATTTGCAAATCGATGACTGTATCGGCAGTTGATTCGCGATCCTGCCGCCGGAATACAATGACACCCATCGCTTTGTGGACTTGATAGAGGAGAAAGAGTCCAAGAGCAATGGCGCCAACGATAATGAGCATGTAGGCACCAGGCAGGCTTTTTCCATTGAAGAGACTCAAGGCGCGCAAGTGCTTGGACGGATTCAACGACATGACAAAGAAGAAAAGCTCAAGTGGGTGCGCAGAGCGTGCCAAGTAGACACAGTTGGCTCAATGCAGCGATTCGTGCTTTTACTGGCTCACCGTGACTTGACCGCATTCCACTTCAACGAAACAATGCCAAGGGGATTCATCATATCAGTGCAAATCCTTGAGAACCACCGTCAATGAATCGCTCTCGATGCTCCTATCGTTGGATTCAAGGCTGATCCGACGCTGAGTGTTTATGTGACCATGGAAAGACGACGTTCATGTCCATGAGACTGAGGTCACACTACATGGACAGCGCATAAGACGAGACATCGATCGGTGCATCTTGTACTCGCTGCTTTCGTTTGGGTCTGGCAGCTCAAGAGCAGGTGGAAGTTTCATGTTGAGGATACGAAATGGTCGCAAGGTTGGGTTAGCATCATACCACACTCGGTGAGCATCGTGGGACCAACGGAAGTTCTTTCCATGAATTATGTCACACGACCAACTTGTCACTTGTATATTGCTGTCACTGCGCTGATTAATGCAAGACAAGACGGCGATGTGAAAATTGCAGAGAGAAGACGGCTGAGGCGAGGAAGACGAGAATGCTACCAACCTCCCTCCAGCTCGAGCAGTGCGTTCTTAACCTACCGGTAGTTGGACGTGTAAGGATAACGGACTTTGACCTATGAAGAACCATGCAAAGTGGGGGGCATCAAGCGGGCAACGCGTAGGAGGACACTCTCGTATCAATCGGACGACGTGAACTCTTGGGGGTGGAAAGCGTGTGTCATAAAAGACTCAATTCTTGCGAGTGAATGCAAGGTGTCGTGTCAGACGGGGGGGCGAAGAGCTGACCTAATTTGGCGAAGGAATCGCCCCATCACTGCTGTCGAAATCATTTATCTACAGACGATTAATTTACAGTTTGATTCTAGATGATCTGGCTTAAACGAAGAGAAGCTTCGTGGTTTGACGAAGAGCCAACACTATGCCCCCCCCCTCATTGCTCAATTCTTCTGGTCTTGCGCACCCCCTTCATAGGTGTAGGGGCAAAGATTGGAGTTGCCGCAGCAACATAAGAGAGTGCCGTTTCAGTCATAAATTCGTGGACATTGCAATCCTTGCATATATTCTCAAGCCCCTAATCGTGGCCACGAAGTTGACGTCGAGAGAGTGAATCCCCCTCGCGATATCCCCTTGATATGATCGCAACAGGGGAGATAGTTGATCGCCTGCTGGTGGTTGCATTGCAGAGAAATCGGCTTTGACACTTGCTGGACACATTCTGTCCTAAGGATAATCAAAATAAAGTCGACGGACTCGAGTAACAATAGGCTTGATTACATATCCATCTCCGTTGGATTCTTTCTAACAAGAGCATGGTGGTGGATTCACGACGGTGGAGCAACGGTGTGGCAATCCTCGCGGAACAGACATGGCGATGCTTCTTTGCAGAGTTGGTTTAGCCCAAACATGGACAAAATTGCAGCTTGACACAGTTTAGTCGCACGACTTTGGGGTTTCAATTTCCAAGTGAACGACTGTATCCGCGGTGGATTCGCGGTTCTGGAGTTCCAATTCGCGTGCGCGTTTCGATTTGTATGCTCCATAGAGAAAGAGCAAGACTGCAACCACACACACAGAGATGGCAAGGACGTAGATGCCAGACGATCTCGTTCCGTCAAAAAGACTCAAGGCGCGCACATGTTGGGTTGACGACATGTCAAGTGAAGAGAAATTGTAAAATGACAGTTCCATAACGGCTGTGGGGTCCAGTGCATATGGTCAGGAATGGATTCCAGCGCCGATCTTCCATGAAATGTTTGATTGGCTCTTGTCGTCGTGACAACATGGACCGCCAATATTCTTCTTCAAGGAAATCCTCCTGCTCATCATCACCACCGTGGGTGTATCCTTGAGCATAAACAGTAAAATCCAAGACGTGGCCAGCTCGGATATCTGATTGATTCAAAATTTCTGAAATCGATCAAACTTTGAATCAATCACCAAATCGAACCAGCCAATCAGAGTCCAGAGTTTGTTTAAAACACACACAAAACACACCAACACACACACATTAATTCATGTACCTTCCGATTATACTTGAATTCACTATTGCCAGATTGATCACACAAATTTCGTCGATTTTGATCAAAACTGTAAATTTGGATGAAAAAGTTTGATGATGCAAGTCGAGCGAATTGACGAAATACACACAACCAAGTGGGAGCAACTTGAGTTCAGCTTCTCGGTTGAAGGTTCGTGGAACGTCATGGCTGTGGCACGCAAGTGAAGTTTGGAGAAGGACGCATTCCAAACGAGAACATTCCAAATCGACTTGAGAGTATTCTCAGCACTGTTTGCGCATTGCCGCCCGTCGTCGCTCCTTTTCAACTTCAATCTCACTTGGCGTCTTGCATCAATTTTTTCACCGCACAAGTGTTCTGCGAGGTGGAAACCACGCGACGTCATCCAAGTGCACGACGAGACTTTTTCATCTACTTTGGTGCATTGTATGGGAAAAATTTAAGATCCGAGAGAAGACGACCAGCTCTACTAGCCTATTGAGATTGGAATGGTTGATGGGCGAGATCCACATCATGTGGATCGCAAGCTGCAAGTTTGACCACATGCCACGCATATGTGTTGACGTGGCCTCCGCAACAAAGAGAACTTTGCCGAGCATCATTCATGGCTGGGTGGCAACAATGCTTGTGGCTCGGAACGAACTCACCGCCACGTGGGTTTCACATCAGGTTTCATTGGCACAGTGCGTTGTGACAAGGAAGAATACATCGTTTGAAGCGCGTTATCTACTCTTGACGCGATCCTTGATGTCACAGTCGTCGTTCCAACCAGACAAGCTGATGGATCTCAACACATCGACTCATATCATGGCGGAGCTGAAACGTATCATTTGATTTTGTTGGATCAAGTGCGGCTTTAGAGTCGAAGGAAGAGAACTGCGACTTTCATATTGATCGAAAAAACATTAAACATTGGGATCTCGTCGGGCGCGAGCTATCAGTCAGCGACATATTTTGGGTCAGCGACACATTGTGAGTCGAACTGTATACAAAAACTTTGATTGGAAAAGATGCAAGTGGTCAAAAATGAGATACTTCAAGTCGTCTGATTGGCTTGAAACTTGTAAAATATAATCCTTCAATTCTCACGAATTCTGAGGTATTTTTAGATCATTCTTATTCCCTCATGTGCCAAAGTTGAGCAAGACAGCTTTCACAGACAAAACTCAAGATAAAACTTTGGAATGATATTTTTTTTGGAGGAGAAAAGGAAAATTAGAATACTCGAAAGACACTCTTAAAAATGCATTGAAGTCGCGTTTCACAACACAATCAGCTGAAAATATGACTGCCAATTGCTTGGTATCCTTGGATGATGCAAATCGCGCTTCAGATCGCAGCACTGTGGTTGTACAGTATGACTCACAATATGTCGCATCCAGTTTTCCTTAAAATTTGACATTTTGAACTGTGCAGGACTCAACCATGTAGCTTCGTTGTGCGATGTCATGAGCCTAAGTGAACTACGTTTTCTTTCTTCTTTGTAGCAATGCCATCGATGACTATAGATTCCATGTGGAGGCGAAGATATCACCCGCTAGTCTTTTGACCCACTACTTGTCGCTAACGGATATGCAGGGGACTTGGGGGTTTTGATTTCGAGATCAACGACTGTGTCGGCTGAGGATTCGCGACGCTGGCGGTTCATTGCATTGGCTTTTCTTGATTTGTACGCTCCATACACAAATAGAGCGACGACGATCACACAGGTCAAGATCAGGAGCAGATGGATGTTCGCAGTTCGAGATCCATCAAAGACACTCAATTGACGCAATCGCGGGGGCATGGCGATCGGGGCGTTTATTGCTGTTGACTGGCTCACGGAAAGATTTAAAATGACTCAAAGTCCACCAAACTGCAGTCCATTTCGCACTTGTACTTGTCATAATCACAAGATTACAGTGTATGCCAGATTCGCTACAAGAAGCTCTGATTGGTGTTTATGACCCCTTCCTATGACTATCACGCTGTAATGTTTATGACTTATAGACTGCGACTTGGTGAGCATAAACACAAATGAGAACTATAGGAAAGGTTTAGGTCTTCAGGAAAGCATAAACATGTGGCTTTGAGTATTAAGGGCCTGGTCGAAGTTTGCAACAGCGACTTTTTGGAGTTCGACTTAAGTCGTTGAAGACAAGTCGACGAGTGGTCGGCGTCGTCAACTTTACAAAAGTCGGACAAATCGTCAATATAGAACCAACGCAAGGGCATTTCGTTGTTTCGAATAGTTTGCACGATTCGTAGAAGGCCTGGATGTCGCCACCTATCGCTCCCTATTCCAGTAACAGCGCCAACGATGCATGGCTTCATCGCCAGCACTGTGATTTCATCCATTTTAACCAGTGAAATTGCAAACGACATCGACTTTTCTCAAAAAAGCTATTGACTTTTTCACAAATCCCTCTATACAAACTTTACATGTTTTCGTCTACTTTTTAAAAAGTAGGTCCAAAAAGTTGATAAACCCATCTATTTCTGATAACATCGACGAAGAAAAAGTCGACTTTAACATCAAGAATTCATTCCGATAGATTTGGTTGGGATTCACGGAGAGACATCGAGGGAGACGTACTCTTCAGCCAACGGTGCATTGAGTCCACAAAGCGGAAACTGGATCGGCCTGCCCCTTTCCAATGTATTCCAGACGTTGAGGAAGGCAAAAGTGATGAAGCGAAGCAGAGCTCGATGGGGAGAATGCGTTCAAGATCAAGGCAAGACAAGTGCAGTGTAAATTGAGATTGGTTTTCGTATCATGCTCTCGATAAAGTCGATTACCGAGAAGTTCCGCGTGCGTGGCTTGTAAATTGCCCTCTAAAGGTCACTTCAGTGGAGGCGGCTCAAGAATACATGCAAGAACGACAACTTTGACCAAGCGCGTCTGTGGCTGTCCACTGTGCGGCTCACAAGTGCCATGAGGAAGTTGGTAAGATCGGATCTCTTCTTAGATTATCAAGTCGGAGCTACAGTGCGTGTAGACAAGTACTCTTCATCATCACAGTACAGTGTGCTATCTGGTCTCTTCTTTCTACAACGCGGAAGGGAAGACTGTGTTTTTGGTCGGACAGGAGATAAATTAATAACTTAGAAAACATCGAGAGCACGCTAGACGACAGCAGGCGGCTTGGGGGTTTGGATTTCCACTTCCACGAAAGCAGCACTCTTTGGGGTTTCAATTTCCCATTCAATGACGGTGTCGGCGGTGGATTCACGACGTTGGCGGCGCAAGTGATTGGCATACTTGGTCTTCATCGCGCCATAGATGAAAAGCGCGGCGACAATCACAGCGAGGACAATGATGAGCACTTGGGCTCCAGCCATGCCATCTTCGGACAATTGGCGCAAGTGTTGAGTCGCGATGTTCATGGTTTGGACTTGGATTGCAAATTGGAAAATGGCATGGCAAAGAACTGCGACAGACGTTGGGATCCCATCGACTGGCGCAAGATTCAACAAGTACATCTCGACCCAAACTCACGCGATGCTCAGACTTTGATTGGCGTGGCACGTCGTGACGAACCCGAGCCATTGGCCACGGAAACCTGAAAATGTGATGCGGCACGTGAGATGCCATGGGCTCGACGCCATGTGGACGAGTGTCCCAGAGTTTCGTCGTCTCCACACTGTAGCGACTTTGTCCAACTAAACCAACGTGACTAACCTGTCCAGCCAAAGACTTGCTGCTATTCCTCAGTGGTCAAGTGCTTTCATCGCAAGAACTCTCCTTTCGAGTGTCTCTAGGCATTTTATATAGAATCGACTCGAGTGTGTAGGCTCCTAGCGGGTTTATGGGCATGAAAGATCGGCTTCAAGATGTGCATCAGACGCAAAGTGTAAGGTTGGATGGTGGATATTTTGACAAAGTGACGAGTCAAGTTGTAGGGCACAAGGGCCACAACATGGAGATCGAGCTCGTGACATTTTCTCAAGGCCATCTTTGCTCATGAACTAGGAGTGACATGCATTACACGATGATGTGGATTCGCTGGGTAACTATGGAGTGCACTCCACAGGCGGCTATGGGACACGTTTATCGTCGTGTCCATGCAGTTCGAGAATCAAGTGATATCGAGATGTCGATACAAAGGCAATCTGGAGTGGGAGAGATTTGCGTTGGGAATCTCGATCGTTTTGACAATGGAGTGGCTAGAACGTAACGACTTGACATCGCCGTCCCTGTTCGTCGTCTCTATCAAACGACACATAGGGAGACGAATCTTGCACATGCAAAGAAATGGCAGCCATGAGTACATGGCCAAGGCCTCGCCTGTATATCTTTCCCCCTTCTATTCCACAATGCCCGAATGAAATTACACTCTCAAGGGTGCGTTGGGTACAAGATGCGCCCCTTCAACACCTACTCACTATCTCCAAGGGAAGAAATAACAAGGAGTTCCATCTTGGAGCAAATGACTCCCGTCATGGTCGAAAGAGTGGATGGAACTTTCAGCTCGCCAGTGTGATCGGAACAGAAGTTTTGTTCACTCCAATCGAGATAAGTAGAGTCCCGGCGCTCGGTCTCAAGCCCTCCCCTTGTTTGCAGATGGAATACTACAACTTCCACATTGTTTCCTCGCTTGCTTTGTGCTCATAATCACGTCACAAGATGCTTTCTCCCCCTCATGACATGTCGGTGGTGGAGACCTCAGTCGATCGCCGTTGGTTATCCGGACAAACTGACAGGAGGATGCCACCACAACGACGGACATCCCACGTACCTCCACGATCTCTCGTTGAGACCACTGTGGCCTTTGTGGCGGCCATCCTTTCGGTGTTTTACTTGCTCAGCTGGAGTCCTCGGTTCTTGCTCCTTGTGATCTTTGTCCTGTACGCCGTGGAAGCCGCTCGTTTCGTTTCCGCCAAGGACTGGTCCTTCCATGCCACGTCGAGCTTTACCAAATTGTCAGTCATTTGGCCGCTAGGCTTTGGCTCGGTCATTGCGTTTGGTCAACTCTCCCCGGCGACTCTAGCGCACTATCTCCCGTGGATTACAGTGTACATCAATGCGGCTGTGCTCGGCAACATTGCCATGATGGGCTTTATTCCACCAGGACCTGGCGCAGTCCGTGGCTATACACATCGCGCCGCATGCCTTTGTCTCGTCGTCTGGCTCGTGCGCGAGATGCACGCAGTCCACTGGCGTACGGTTTCCTTCACGGAGCATGGCTATTTTCTCTTCAACGCGTCGCCGCTTTCGTGGGTATTTGCTCATGCTGCCTACCGCGCTGTCATGATGACTCTGCCTCCTTTCGACACGATGCGCTTCCTCGTTCTCGAGCCAGCCAGTATTGGTCTCATGGCGATGTTTGCTGCAATGAACAACGCGCCAGCCAGTCTTTGGTTTGGCCAGTCGGATACACTCGTCGCCGCCACAGTCTGCATGACTAGCGCCATCCTCTCGTGGGGAAGACCTTCGGCTGCGTCTCCAGACCACACCATGCGTCTTCCCGAGTCGTCTTCCCTCGATTCGACTTGCGTCGCCGTCCATCTTGGCATCATGGTCGTCTCAATCTACCACATCCTCACAATTTGATTTTCCAAGATCTCTTTTATATTTTGAGCATATTTTGCAATTTGCAACGTGGAAGAGCAGTCCATCATGTTCCTGAAACTCGTGCGCATCTACCTAGCTGGGGGCTTCCTGGTTGAGCTCCACACGTTTGTACGACTCACATGGACGTCTACTCCTCTTGGCGACCTCAATCCCTCGCTGAATGACCCGTTGTTGGACACAGTGCCAATATTTCGTCGTTTATTTGGGTATTATTGCCTCACGTTAGGGATATTACGACTCGCGGCGGCGTACGACATGCAAAACGCGGCGCTATTTGCAGCTCTAACTGTGACTCATGTCCTTGAAGCAGTCTTTACCGTCGTGGAAGTAGTCGTCTATCAAGGTATCCCTGTCGATGCTCTCCTGCAAGAGAAGAACGTACCCAGTGCAGCCTTTCTGGCTCTCCTTGTTTTCCAAGCAAGTATGATGGGTGCGGCGTACTTCAGTTTGTTGAGAAAGTCGAAAAGGAAGACGCTCTAATGCATTAGGTTTGCCGTGAACGATGTATGCCATCTCATTTTGAACCGCAAGGAGGACGACATGTACCAACAGGAGGAGTGTGGCCACAACTTGCGGGAGAAGACCACGTCGGCGATACATTTCTTTGCAGTTTCATGGGAAAACGACGTCATGTGTCCAGCACCATCCACTGCACAAAACGCAAGAACTGGGTCGTATCTCGATGCCAACGCGGCGCCATGGTTGAATGGAACAACGCGGTCTCGGGTTCCATGGACGATGACGACGGGTACTGGAATGTCACCGAGTATTTCCTTGGTCGGGAAATGATGATAAAGCAAAGATGACACATTGACGCCGATGCGGTCGCGGACGACGTCAGCAATGGACAGAAATGGAGCCTAGAAGTGTGTCAATGAGTTAGAGAGATCGAATGATTGACGTACTTCCAGCAGCAGAGCAGCAGGACATGACTGATGGAGAGTGCAAAGTGTAAGGACCAAACGAGTGGCGACTGCGCTTCCAAGGGAATAACCATGGACGAGAACTTGGTGTGGTTGAAAGCCCAACGTCGAGATAATGTACTTGTACGCTGTCATGGCGTCATCGTAGAGACCTTGTTCAGTCGGTTGGACAAAGGAGGAGTCGCCAAAGCATACAGAGGTCAATCAAACGGAGTGCAAGAAAACGGCCATACCTCGGTAATCTGGCGAGAGAACGTCGGCTTGGAATGGCGAGTTCGAGTACAATGCGTGCTTCAAGACACCAACGTGAATAGCTCGATTCTCGCCATTGCCATGGAGGTAGAGCACAACTTTGTCTGCTCGATGGGATGCCCGAGTGTGCCAGACGCCAATCGTGACGTTGTCTGTGCTGGACAAGTACAAGTTGGTCGTCCGTGGCAGTCCGTTGAAGCCAAGTTGTGGCTCTGCCGGCTTAGAAAAGTCAAACCATGGAGAGATAGACACAACGTTGAGGTATACCAAGACCCCTTGGCCTGGTGATGTTAAGAACACCCCAACAGCGGCTACCAGGACACTCGCAATCGTCGTGATCGACGGCATGCTGTTGGATTCGGATGAATTCCTGACTGCATCCGGATGCAACAGCGGCGACCATGCACATGACGGACATTGCGTGTGGCGGAACGAAACCAAGAAGGAAGCGATAGAGAAGCGTGCGAGCGAGTGGCAATGCACTGCAGTCGGCCGTGAAGCTGCGAAAGAGCGTTCAAAGTGCTCAACTAGGGCAAGTAGAGGGGTCAAGGGCATAAATTAAGTCAAGGTACGAGTCGGGAGCTACGCTGGGAATTTTGGCGACTCGATGATGATCGTATCGGCGGTGGAAGGTCGTCGTTGGCGCAAAAGGACTCGAGCTCGTTTGATTTGGGGGTTGCCATGGAGAAAAAGAGCGACGACCGCAATGATGGTGACTGCGATGAGACTCACGAATGGCAAGGAGCACACGACGGATTCAGAGAGTTGGCGCAAGTTGGACATGTCGACTCGATTGCAAATTGGAATCTGCAGTCGCTCCATCGATACGATCTGCTGCTGCATCACACTCGCGTGAAACCATCAAGATCGTCGAGATTTGCGATCCACATACGAATAAATGCGCGGCTACTACTGCATGCGTCACAAGTTGCTCGTCGACTCAAAGTTGAAATGTCTTTTCATGCAAGATCTAGTCGCTGTCGATAGATTGTGATGTTGCAATGGCATTTTTGTCTCTTTATCATTGCCTTAGATTCGACAGGGCTGTCGATTCGACATTGGCAGGGCGAGTGAACTCTCGTGCATCTTTGACGACACATTCGAACGAGAGGAACAAAAATGTTTCGAATGATCACAAGAACAGATCGTAGTGCTCGTTCGTCGGTATCGTCGCGCTATCAAAAAAGTCGCTGTCCGTTTGGCTCGGATTTGTTGACTGTCGACGACAAAACCTGGATAAGTAATACTCCGGAGTACTCTTGTTCATTAGGGCCCGTCTGAAATCCAGACGGGCCATTTTACGTAAAGCGCGAATTTACTGTACGTTCACTGTACACAGTTTACATGGTAAAAGAATGTCAAGTGCAAACTCTCCACAAGGATATGCCAGGAGGATGCGGGAACATCATTAGAAGACACGAATACTCTCTTTTACTCACGGACATTAAATAACTACTCAAGAGTGTAGACCGATTACTGCTGTAGTGTTGCTACAACCTGGAACTTTAAATTCGGCAACAATGATATCGTCATCAATCGTTCCACTACCAGCATTGCAATCGAGAATTTGGGGCTCAACCGCGAATGGAAGGGCAACACTGCGTCATTGTTGGAACATCCCGATCACGACTGAGTCGCTGCTCCATTGCAAAAGCAAACGCTTGGATCTTTGCATAGACTCTGTGCTTGGACACTGACGTCTCCACTTCCGTTTCCAACTTGTTTTGAATTCGAGTAAACTGTGGGGGCCATTTGTACGTCAGAACCGCTGTTTTGGGGTTGTCTGAGGTGACTTCGATTTTGCACATTCGCACCCCCACATCAAGCATACGGCGAGACCAACGAATTTCTCCTTTGTGACATAGTCGTAGTAGTCGCAGACGAGAGCACAAGCATTTTCCAAGGCATTTTGGGGATGTTCGTTTCCATTATCAGCGGAAATGTCGTCGATTTGTCTTCGCTTTCCAGCAAGCTCTGGAATGTCAAAGCTGCTGTCGTAGAACGTAACTTGAGAAGGAGCTGGTCGTCCTCGTTTCGCAGTATTTTTGAGTTCTACATAGAGAAGATTAGGACTTCGTGAGCATGACATTCCTACTGTTTGCCATTTTCGTTCGTCTGAGATGGAGAGCGAAAACTGGGTCAGAGTACTGGTTGAAGACGACAGGAGCAAGGGAACTGACGTAGGAAGGTGTGGAGTCTCCTTGTATCTTTTTTTGGTCGAACAGCTCCTGCAAGACTCGCTGTGCTGCACAGTCGGCCGTCCACTTCTCTGCCATTTCACGACTGGGATTCTCGCGCCTTTTTGAATACAATTTTTGAGCATCCGTACTTTTACGGATACGACAGATCCCAGTTCAATCAATGTATTTTTTTGTTGAAGGTCAATTTTTATGTATTATTTTTTAAATGTTTGGGAATTTAATATGAATTTGTTAATGTGTTTGTGAATCACTTTCTAAACACATTTGTTAACGTGTTCGAAGCTTAAAAAACCTGCCTTGCTGGTTGAGTCTCGATGCATACATGTATTCCCCTGAAGAACAAGGTATTGACATCATGTATTTCATGAAACATGCCAATAAACACCGATGCGGTCTGAGATTTAATGCCTTCAATCACACGATTTTCAAGATTTTTTATATTTCAACTGAAAAAAAAACTGTTAAAATGGCTCAAATTGGATCATTGGGGCATAGTTCTAGAGCTCAAGTAACGTACTAACATCCCACAATAGGAAGCAGCGTTTAACAATGACCCTGACGAGGTTTATTACCTTGAAATCACACTATCATTAACAAATTCATCGTTAATATTAACAATAATAAAATTGTTAATTTTAAATATATTTATACACAATTTTATTTTTATTCATGAACTTTAATTTATAGTTCAATTTTTTGGAAACAGAGCATTTCAAATCAATATTAAATCAATGATTCCACTCGATGTCCCAGCGCTGGAGCAGAGCATCCTCCATGAGGGTTACCATATTCTCCGTCGCGCGAAGCCAAACCACTCGAACAACAAAAGCCTCCGTCGGTTCAAATCTACGTTCGGAACATCTCCATCTCTGGCGACAAAGTTGTTCATCGCTGCAAGATCAACCGACGCTTCGGGACCTAGACACCTGCTGTGGGCTCTCATGTTCCTGAAGGTATATGCAACAGAATCGATTCATGCGACGTTGGCGGGAGTTGATAAGAAAACCTTTCGCAAATGGTCGTGGCAATGGGTCGAAGCCCTAGCCGATCTACAAATGGTACTTTCTGGACCATGATATCTAAACAACATTATCCTAGGTGGATTGGTACAGCCGGTTTGATGGTGCCAATGAAGGGCAGTCGATGTTTGTGTCATTGGATGGAACAGACTTTCGCATCAATGAACCAAGTGAATTCGATCCATCCTGGTATTCCCACAAATTTCATGGACCAGGAATACGGTACGAAATTGGTCTTTGTATTCGAACGGGGCATATTGTCTGGGCAAATGGTGGCGTGCCGTGTGGTTTATGGCCCGATTTGGTTTTAGCACGCAGTGCGTACACTCAGGCCGTTCTTCCTGGGGAACTCACATGCGCTGATCTTGGTTACAGCGACGCAGCATATTTTTACACTCCTCGATATCATCCCGAGAGTGCTCGTCGCCAAAAGCAGATCATGGCTCGCCACGAGACAATCAATGGCCGTCTAAAGCAATTCAATGTGATCAAGCAAGTGTTTCGACATCGAGTCGATTTACACTTGTCTTGCTTTTATGCCGTCGTCAATGTAGTCCAAACAGCTCTCGAAAATGAATCGCCGTTGTATTCAATATGACATAATTGAAACTTACATTTGGTCTTTGTCTGGTAGAATTCATCTCAAGTCGTTTGTACACTTCTATATGTGGTGGAATTCCAGACCCACGCATGATGGAAGATTCATGGCCGATGAAATCATCTGAGGGTTGCGAAACAGCGAGGTTTGCAATAGAGCATGTTGGGTGGGCAGTGTGTGAACGAGATAGTCGTGATGGTGAACCAGACTCGCCAATACCAGAGTCAAGACTGACGCCAAGTGAGTCACGCCCCATAAGTTTGGAAACATTAACTTCACACAATCCAGCAATTTGGGGTCCTGAGGATTCGAGAAGTGGGGGGGGCAGTACAGAAAAATCACCACTGTTTACAGGTAGCCCTGCAACCACACGACCACAAAATTGATCGCCAGCGCTTTCATAACGAAAGTAACGTTCCATCACATTACCGATGGACCAGCCGCATCGTAAGCAAACACTTACGATCGATGGTCTACTAGTAGTACCTGAAGACGCGTAAGTTGCTACACCTTTCCGAATGGAATGTGTTCCAATCTCTCTTGGTTTCTTCGCAGTCTCTGGCTCAGCTGCTGTTCTACCTTCACCAAGAAGGTGAGCCAGAGACTTTCCAAATCTATCCTGATTAAATTTAGTACATTTTCAACTTCGTCTAACCTTTTGCTTTGAGCCTGGAAACAAATTTCCAGGCTTGATTTGACTATTGCACGAGATACACCCCAAGAGCCACAAACAAGCAAGTCACAGGCTTGAAGGGATTGGCATAACAATGGTTGGGATCTTTAATAGTCGTTCCTACATCAAATATAATGTGACAGACGATTGAATCTATTACCCTTCTGCTTAGTCTTTGTCTTAAGAAATGAGACTCCGATTGCATCCTCCTCCACCGATACATGATCGAATCTACATTGTGTGAGTCATTGAAGCATGAAAGAAATACCTTATTGTTTCTGTCGACTGCGAACGGCACATCAGATTCCATGTCAAAATAAGAAAAAGGTGTGTAAATCCACCGTCTGGAAGAAACAAACTCTTTTGACACAGCATTTCAAAGGCTGAAAAGGCCATAGGCCGCTTGCCAGTGACGTCGTTTGTGCCTCGTTGTGTGTCACTGGCCATGGTTTTACGTATTCCTGAGAGCTATATTATACATTTATATGGTTATAAATCGTGTACCTGATAGAATTTCTTTCATATCATCGCCGTATTCATCAGGAAGCGTGCGCTTCTCGTCTTTGTAGAGGCTTTTAATTGCGCTGCAGTATCCACTCAGTGTGCCAGGACTTATTCTGGCTTGTTTTGAACACACCAAAGCAAGAAGTCTAGAAAGTCTTGGTATACAAAGACGTTTAGATCAAGCGCTTCTCCATCTGGAGACTCTCCGCAGACCTTTATGCAGCTTTGTCTTCCTGTAAGACGGCACCACTTCTTTACTTGGTTGATCCTGATCGGTACTTCGTACGCGATTCTTCGCATATGCGGTTGCGACGCAAGCCGTCCAGAGTGAGCTCGTTTGAGCTCATCGTGGAATTTACAACAATGAATCATGCAGGATGTTCATTTCAGCGTCCCATTGGCTGCTTTTAAACTAATTTTACGCAACTTTATTGGTCGACAGAATCGTAAAGTGCTGCCTTTACGTTCTCCTTGGGGTATCTAGTCAATTCTGGGCAATACAAACTTCTATATAAACTCGAAAAAAAGAATTGTTGAGAAATGGAAATTGCAATGGAGATTCTTTACGATTGTACACTTGATCTCAGTATAACTTTACGATTGCTGGAGAATGCAATTTCATTGTACCAATATGTCTATCAAGCGATACTTAGTTGGCTGTTTGGGTTTCTGCCTCATTATCGCTGCAACCACCGTCGCTTTCATTTCCCATCATGACATCAGCAAGGCTGCCCCGCCCAGACACATCTGAATTCATGTACAGCTGAACAAGTTGAGTTACCTTGTCTGGGGATAACCTGTTCCTGCGCTTTGTCAAAATATAGTCGTAAATGCTCTAAAAAGAAACAGCTGTGCTCTACATTAAATGTAAAGTAAGAATTACTTAACGTTTCTCTACGTAAAATTTTATACTGTCTGTGTTGAGTGTAAAGTGGATACGCTTTTCACCTTATTTGGCGCACGATTTAGCCTCGTTACTCGTCTTTATCACAACACATTATTCGTACCCACACTGAGCTAATGTAACGACGATTAAAAATGGAAGTTTAGTCGTCTCGTTACTCAGTACGCAAAGGGTCGCTCCAACCAGGACCAGAAAGATTGTACAGAGCAAACCATGGCGTCGCAAGCGAGCGCACTTGTTCCACTGAATCGCCACGTTATTGGTGACAGCCGGACGACAGTCGAGCCACCCACGGAGCTCTCGTACGATACGCATGAGGACTCATACATGTCGTTGAGATGCAAGATCACAAAGAAGGTAGAAGATCTGATGTTGCGCCTGGACACCAACACGAACAACAATAAGCGAAAGCTTAAACTTGTGTATGACGAAGCCTTCCTTGTGCTGGTAAAGCAAGGAGCCAACACAAGGCAGGCGCAGTACATTGTGATAAACGACACAAACATGCAAGACGTCTTGAACCTCGCGTGGAGCAACCATCAACTGAAATCTAATGTGGTAATTTCTTCCTCGATACCTTTGTCTACTTTGAAAAACAGCGCAGTGGACCACAAATTCACCGTGCTACTACTGATCGAATCAATGAGATGGTTCGCCGCATCCATGCTGTGCCAAGACCACAGCAGCCTGGCCCATCAGCTAGCCAGTATATTGGGACGATATATGCCCGTAGTATTGACGAACCAGACTTCGAAAATCTACCAACGAACCCCACAATTGAACAACTCAATCATATCGATAATGAGCATGCTACAATTGAAACACGTTCATAGACTGCAATAAAGCCTCTGCAAAGACTATATTTATTCAATTCAAATGTCTACTGTGTATCGTCCAAGAAAGCAAATTTTGTTGCATCCAATTCACCGTCGTCATAGCCACAATGAGAGTACAAGTTCAAACCGATGTCGTTCTTTGTTTCCATGCAGCGCACAAGAGCAACTTCCATGGTTCTTTGTATGTCAAATCGAAAAGCCAATGGATATTTCAAGATCCATTTCTTGAGCTGGGCAAACGCCACTTCAATTGGATTGAGTTGTGGTGAATATGGAGGTAGAAAGAATAACAGGGCGCCATGTGAGTGAACTAGAGTTTCAAGCTCTTTGTACATACCTGTACATGTGAATTTTCGCATGGTCCAAGATTAATATTGATCGTGGCAGGGGCCAAGGGTTCAGATAGGGTGCGATTTTCTCACACATAACTTTGTGAAATTTTTCGCGATCAAATGTACCATCTGTAAAATCCCAGCCTAAAAATCCTGTGGTATCCATAGCAGCAACAATTGATACACGTTGTCCTCTGTTGAAGGGGAGTGAGAGGATGGCTTTAGTGTTTCGACGAGACCACGCAAATTTACGTAAAGCGTCTCGGCCCATCTCTTGAGGTCTCATCTACAAAGACCAATTGCGAGGGGTGAGTGTAGAATGGAGCGAGTCGAAAGTGATACATTTGAATCTCCATTGAGCTGCTTTCACGAGCACGCTTTTCTAGAACCTTTCTTGTCAAGTTAAGATCAAACCTAAGAGCCCTGCATATTGTGGCCGTGCTTGTCTTTTGCAGATCAGGAAAATGAGAACGAAGGGCTAGCTGTAGCTCTTCTATGTAGAAACAAGGATGGCGGAGCACATACTCGTTCACGAATTGGACTACACTCTGATTCCAATTTGACCCTGTCTTTGGACGCTGCTTTGAACTTACATGCCCCAGGGCTCGAAATTGTGAATTCCAACGAATGATGGATCGTGTGGGGATGCCAAGCAGGATTGATATGTCGTTCACGTCGATAGCATAAACTTAGCGCAGAACAATGGACCGCCAACGTATGTCCTTCCCATAAGTCATCTCGCCAACGATATGTTAAGGGCTGGTCTGGATGCCCATCAATTTTTTTATTCCATAAAACTGAAATGACATTTTGCAAAATTTTTCCAAAGTTCCAAATTCACAATTTAAAATGGAATAGTTGGAAAATTTGTATTTGTCTGGATGCCACAACTTGTGGTCCACAAGAAACTTCAACATTACCAGTACAGACGATTGTTGTCATACTGCTGTGTCAGTCACTTCCTACCGGAAACTTTGAAATGAGCCAGAGATGAGCAAGGCTCGATCACTGTCGCTTCTCAGAGTGTTAGAACATGCAACAGTGATAATATATATAGTGTGTGAGTATTTTTGTAGAGATGACAAGCTGAATCTCAAGCTTGACTCGATCAGTGCGTTCATGACGAAAATATGTCATAAAAAAATAGACCAATTTGGTCCATTTTTTATGGCATAATTTGGCCAAAACTCCAGAAAATTGTGACAAAAAATTCTTTGAGAAGGTGGCATCCAGACAGTCAAAATTGAAAATTATGGCATATTTCGAATTATGGCATTTTTTGGCATTTTTATGCCATTTTTGGTGACATCCAGACCTAAATAGCCAACGAATGTCCTAAAAAAAGAAGCCATTCGTAGGATGACGGTTTTATTCGTCCGATAATCTAGTGTAAAACTCCTCTCATAGACATTCTTTTCATTCAGGGCTCATGTTATTCGTCTGTATCATTTCTCTTAAGTGTGACGATTAAGGCGAACAATAGCCATTTAACTTGCAAAGCACAATAAATAATATTGTGATAATTCGTTATTGAGTATTCTGCATTTTGGGAAAAGAATACAAACACGGAATTTATTATCACATAATTTTATTTTTGGACTGTCTGGATTCCCAAGAAAATAGAATAAAATTAGAGAATTTGACCGAATTATACAATATTGGTCAAAATATACGACTTTGAGTAGTATATTTTTTATTGCGATAATCGACCAATTTTGGAATAATTTTTTGAAATAAAATTTATTGAATATGTGCATCCAGACAGGGAGTTATACAATATTTAAAATTATGCCATAATGCTCAAATTATTGCAAATTATCATGATAATTAGTGGTATCCAGACGGGCCCTAAATGTTTTCATGATTATTTGATGATAGAACTTCAATATATTTATATTGTTTGATAATGAAAATGAGTACTCTGGTATTTATATATTTTTAAAATTAATAAATATATTGTGAAGGTAATATATACTGTATCGGAGGGATACGTCAGTTTCATGTGTCAAACGACGCAGGAACTTCACATTCTGAAATGTCTATCGATCGGAACACCCAGCAGCACGTTAAGCGATCAAACGATTTAATAATATTCCCACTTATCTCCATAGTGGGGTCTGTCTGGCCTGGCCTCCGCGACGACTGGTGTCCACCCGTACGGATTACCTGACTCGTCGTAGTCGACGGGTGGAGGTGGATAGGCGTGGTTGGGCCACGGTCCTTCATACGGGATCGCGGCCACGTAATCGACTCGACTGTCATCATTGGTTGAGCGAGAAGCTGACGACGATGTCACGCGGCTTGATGTGTTGGCTAGATTCGACGTCGTCTTGCGGATCGATGCGCACGGGTTGCAAATGCGCACTCGGACTTGGATGCCAGAGATGAGAAGTCCCCAGACATTGCTGCATGTCTTATTGCGGCAAATCACCTAATAGTCTGTAAAGCAACCATCTCGATAGCCACAGGAGTACCTCGCCACACCGTCGACAATGCGTCTTTCGCTGAAAAGCCCCAAACTTCTTGAGGCAAATTGTGCATTTGGATCGCGTGTGCGCTGGCACGAGCGAGTCTTCGCTCAAAAAGGACAATTTGCTCAACTGGTATGCCCGCACGACGCGATGGGTAGAGCCCATGCCTTTATACTGCATCAGAGGTTGCTTTGTCATGAGGATATCGGCGACGGGGTCTTCAAGCTGTCCGTTGGGACGGTTGTGTTGTAATTCAATGACTTGGAGCCTTCCCGGCATCTCCGTCTCCATAAAGATGAACCCTGAATGTTTAAACTCGGCACGAACTGTGCCGTAAGCGTCGTCAAGACTTGGGCATCCCTTAATCTCCACAGATCGTACGGCTTTAATCCAAGCACGCTTGCCGTCAATGATGCATTCGTCCTGGTGCTGAAGGATAAACAAGAGTAAGTTGACGCTGTAGCAAGCTAGCAAGGAGAAAACGACACTGGATCAAGCAGACAACATTCTACGCCAACCTCTCCAAGTGTTTATTCGGCGTATTAATGGACGCCGAGCCGACCCAGACAAGGTCGAGGCCATTGTGCAATGGCCGACCCCACTCTGCGTTCCCGATCTCCGGCGTTGGCTTGGTATGGCCACATATCTTCACAAGTACTCAGCAAATTTTTCCGATATTGCGCAGCCGCTCTTTCGACTTTTGGGCAAAGACACGCCTTGGGTCTGGGACGATGAATGCCAGTCATCGTTCACTCGCCTGAAGCGTAGCCTACAAGAGGCGCCAATTCTTGCTCTCCCAAATTTTGACGAGCCGTTTTCCATAGTCTGCGATGCTTCAAAATTCGCCATCGGCAGCTGCCTCATGCAAGTCGATCACACAGGGAAAAATCGCCCTGTGTCATATCAAAGCCGTCAACTTCAAGCAGCCGAACGATCTTACCCTGTCCATGATCTGGAATTTTTGTCCATGAAATACGCCCTGACCAAGTTCCGCATTTATCTCCTAGGCGGAAAACCATTCGTTATTTACACCGATCACGCCTCGCTACGTACAGCTAGAATTCACCGCATCTCTCCCAGCGTATGGCACGCTGGCTTTCTTTCTTCTCCGAATTTACGTTCTCAGTTCAATACAAGCCGGGGAAAGAAAACATGCTCGCTGACGCGCTCTCACGTCGTCCCGATCATGACACCATGGTGACCGCCGCCGCTATCGGCGTCATCCACTCCGAACTACACGACCGAATTCGTGCCGCTTATGCCTCTGACTCTTGATGCTCGTCGATTATTGCAAAATCGCAGCGAGAAGTTCACTGCCTGCCCGATACTCCCTCCGCGAAGGTCTTTTGTACACCAAGACGAGCGCCGACGACGACGCTCGTATTATCGTCCCTTCCGATGAATCCTTACGCACGACAATCCTCCGTTCTTTCCACGATTCCCCCAGTGGCGGACATTTTGGTCGAGACAAAATGTATTCCATCGTTGCACGTTCTTACTGGTGGCCTCGAATGTACAAAAGCGTCGCTCGTTATGTCGCTGGCTGCGACGCTTGTCAGCGCACAAAATCTGCGGGGGCTCAGCGCGCACCCCTCAGGCCTCTACCGATCCCGACAGAAATTTGGTCTTCTGTCAGCATGGATTTTATGTTTGGCTTACCGCGAGATCCCCGCGGTAACTCTGGTATTATGGTTTGCGTCGATCGCTTGTCCAAGTATGTGGTAGCCGTCCCTGTGCGCGCCGATATCATGTTTTCTGTCGCTTTGGCATGCCGCGGTCCATCATCTCTGACCGCGACCACCGCTTTACTGCCAAATTTTGGTCAACGTTATTTTCCCTGTGTGATACCGAGCTCGCCATGTCCACATCAGACCATCCTGAGTCAGATGCTCAAATTGAGCGTGCCAATCGCCCTCTTGAAGATATTTTGCGTCCAAATTCGCTTGCGCGTTCGTCTTCGTGGAGTACACTTCTGCCCCACGCCGTTTTTGCTTACAATTCCTCGACGCAAGCGTCCACTGGGTTTTCTCCATATTTTGTCAACCACCTCCGCCATCCACGTTTCCCTGACCACCTGGATGGATCTCGTTTTAGTGTGGGAGGACCATCCGCGATCGCCGATTCCGATTCGCCTGTCTTCGCGTCAACGCGCGGAGTAAAACAGTTTTTGCAACAGCGAGCCGCTGGCATCCGTCAAGTCCGCGACAACTTGGCACGCGCTCAAGAGCGACAAGAGCGCCAGGCTAACCGATTGGGACGCTCGAATTTAGCGTCATCTAGCCCCCACGACCAAGTATTGTTGCACAAATCTGCGCTGCCGCTATCAGCCCTAATTGACCGTGCCAATGTCGGTCATCCGAATCCCAAGCTTCGTCCAGCTTGGTTTGGTCCGTTTTCTATTCAAGAAGTTATTTCAGAAGTCAACTACAAACTTGATCTGCCGACGCATTGGAAAATACACGATGTATTTTATGTGGGGAAACTAAAGCGATACACTGCCCCAAGCGATAGGGAAGACCCTACCAGTAATCGTCGCGATGACGACGATCAGCTGCCGCATCCCAACCTTGATGACGCGCGTGATCCGCGATAATCTCGTACCGTCTATCGGGAACGAGAACGACTACGACGATATTCTTGACGACGCTGGTAACCGTATTGTTGGCACTCGCTGGTCCCAGCTCGGCCGTCAAGTTGCCGTGCTCGAGGGAAATTCTACGAAATGGATATCAGTTGAAGAAGCCCGTCGAACATTACCGCTCTAGCATAAAGCCTTTGAACGCTCTCGGCGAGCGTACCGACACAAGTGCCGTGCAAACGTCCTTCAAGGTCCCGATGCTCCGCAAAATTAGAAAGTGCATTGGCCAATGTCAAAGCGTCGAGGGGCCACCGACCGTCTCGGCGACGGTCGGGGCGAACAAGGCTCCACAAAAGAACGGCACAATATTCGAACCAGCTCTCGTCTTCAATTGGTTGAACACGCCCGATGTCAACACGCCACTGTGGGTTGCACTGATGCATCGCGTTCTTGAACGCGTTAAACTGGGACGCCCCATGATCGCAATGGTTGTGCCCTCCAAAGCACGCAACATGGTAGCAACACACCATGCTAACGACTCCCCAGCGATGTCCGCGAAACGCTGAAGCCAATAATCCACACGCTCGTTATCGGGTGGCCGGTACCCATCCGATGGTTGAACGCTGACATGACCGTGGAGCCGTGATATTGTCAGAGGGGTGCCAGCCGTTTATCACAAAGTCATGCTCCCCAGCCCATTGTATTTGTCGTTGCATCACATCATTCTCCTACAAGATTGTTTATTCTTGCCACCATGCCATATTAGTGATTTTCGTTACCGGTCAAAGTTCATCGCTTGCAAGCAAGGCAAGCGATCCCTTCAAGAGTTTATTCACGAGCTACGCTATCTGGCTGCGAACATCAACGACGAAGCATCTCTACCAGAGTCTATGCGCGTGACCGTCTTCATGGACGGTCTAAACCATGGTCCTGCGCGCACTCAGCTCTTCCGCGATTATCCAGCAACTTTTGAAGACGCCGTACGCATCGCTCTTGCTGGGTCATACTCTTCAACACTTGCTACTGACCGGCGCACATCCTTCGACATGGATGTGGCCTACATCAACGCTACTTCTGAGCAGCGGCGTTGTCTCAACTGCAATCGGCTGGGTCATTTATCGAAGTCTTGTACCGCTCCGCATCGCGGACACAATCCTACGGACCGCCAACCAAGACCACAGTTTGCTCAATGTTTTTCGCCTCGCCGTATTGCTGGTGCGGAAAACGCCAAATCCCAGTAGGCGCGGGGCAGCCTACTGGGGACGTACCGGGTCGTCCTGAAGTGTGTGGCGTTGTTGCGCACTCGTTCGACTCGGCCCCTGACACAGAAGAACTTCTGTGTCGTGTTGGGCTCCAACCCAACAAGATGATTTGTTTGTCTATTGCCGTGCCGGGGTTTCCGACCCCGCACAATGTTTTACTCGACTCTGGTGCTTCTTGCAATTTCGCAAGCCCTTCAACCTTGTCGCGCTTTGGTTTATTGGACAGTCTCACTCCGACTGGGACTGTCCGTGTGAAGATGGCAGACGGCCGTGTGGTTTCCCAACTTCGCGTGCTACTCCGTCGAGTCATTTTTTGTCATCGATCTCGACGATCGATGGGACCTTATTCTTGGTATGCCATCCGCTGAACCAATCGTAGATTGGCGTTCCAAGACCGTTTGCAAGCCTGCAACACCTCAGGCTTGTCTGATTTCCTCATTACCTCCCACGCGCTCTGACGAGTGCGTCCGTATCGACGCCGATTTACTCGTCCGCAACCTCTGCGACCTGTCCGACATACCAAAGACAGTGTCCGAGATCACCGCTTTACCAGAAATGAGCTTCCACGCTTTTACAGCGTGCCTCGAGTCCCAAGACATCGAGTGTATCGCGGTTGTGACCATCTCAGAGGACCTCAAGCTTTGTTCCTCCTCGACGACTGACGACGCCGTCCTGCCGCACACGCAGCCGACTTCAACATGGGACTCTCTCCGTACAAATCCCTTCTTCGATCTCCTCCAAGAGTTCGCCGATGTTTTCCCCGACGAAGTCCCTTGCGCACTGCCGAAAGATAAGGGTATCCGTCACGAAATTACCCTCCTTCCCGGTACCAAGTATTGCGCGACTCGCCAATGCCCTTGCCACGCGACCAAGTCGGAGCCATTGACGCATTTTTTGCGGCGCGGAAAGCCGCAGGTCACGTGCGCGAAAGTTCGTCGCCTCACAGCAGTCCAACCTTTTGTGTGAAGAAGCCCAATGGGTCCTGGCGCATTGTGCATGCGTTCAACAAGCTGAACGCAGCAACAGTCCCTGCGCAGACTCCCATCCCTCGCAAGGTTGTTATCATCGATAGTATGGGAGGATCGAAGGTGTTCAGCACCGTCGACTTGCGAGACGGCTTTTACCAAATTCTGATGCTCACCTGCGATATTCCCAAGACAGCAGTATCGACTCCTAGTTGAATGCTCTGGGAGTGGCTTGTCATGCCTCAAGGTCTTTCAAACGCATCCACAACGTTCAATCGAATGGTTACTGCAAAGCTGCGCAGGCGCCGCAACTTTTCTCCCTCCTATTTTGACGACATTTACATTCATAGCCGAGCCTCCGAATCGCAAAGTGACGTAGAAGTCCATCGCCAACACCTGCGCGCCAATGGGCGCACGACGAGTGACAACCAGAATTGTGATACGTTACGTTAAATATCGTAATATACGGTATTACGTTACGTTATTTCGAATCGAATTACGATACGATATAATTATAACGTACTTGATTACGTACGTTATATTTTACCGTAATACCGTTTTACGTTACATGGTATATTTACCATTTAATTTTATCATTTTAATGGATTTAAGTGGTAACATGAGGCTAAAATGATGCTTTTCACCATCTGCAGCTCAGTCTCTTAATTCCCCAGCAAGCTAGACGCCTCTCTAATCATAGACTAGCTTATATAAACTGATGCAATAGTGTAATAGGGCACAGAGGAGAGCGCGGTAAAATGAAGAATGAATTAGCTGTAGTTAGAGAATATAAAGCTACAGCTGGGCTAGCCAGAACCATTCGTTGAATGATTGGACATGAAAATATGAAAGGAATGAAGTGGCGGTATAGAGAGAGATCGTCAGATGCCTGGCGATCTAAGCGGGAAAGTTGAGACGGAACTGTCGGCACGGGACTGGGATGAGCTGGCCTTTATCCGGCGGCCATCGAAAAGGAGAAGGAGCCATCGTAATATCCGGATACGCTATCACACCCTCCCACACTGAAATCTTGGCAACGGTGATCAGGATTGACGGAGGCAGCAAGAAGACTCAAGTATGAGCGGACAAGGCGACAAGGAAGTGGGGCGCGGCGGACAGGCACCGTCCGTCGGAGACGGTGTAGCGCTAGCGTGTGGACCGCAGAGCGGCGCTGAAGGAGGAAGAAGTGATCAGAGCGGCGCGGGCAGAGTTGGGGAAGGTAGCTCAGGTTGGCGTCAAGTCGGTGGCAGTGGTCAAGGCAGCACGCGTGGAGGGTGGGATAGGCCACAAGGGGGCGTAGGCAGAGGCAAAGCGCCGCTTCAAATGAGGATGGCAATCGTGCCATATCAACGTGAACGTTCAGGCTCGGGACAGGGTGACCGGCAGGATCAACGAGGCTGGGGAACGTTGGAATCGGAACGGCCATCCAGTTATGCGGGATGGCAACAAGATATTCAACGAGAATATCGCGAGCAGCGACGCGATACGTGGCGTAAATCAACCAGCGCCGCGTACAATTCACGCACGCGAGAGGTTCCACGAGTACGGTGGCGTCAAGAGGCTGGCTAGCATCGTAGAGGCAAAACGCAAAATGTCGACAGGGACAGGGAAGGAAGTTTTTTAGCTGACAATCCACTGTCTGTCGTCAACAATCTCTGGTTGTTTGTATGTGTAGACGTGACATCATTGGTCGACACCCTCCACAATCTCCATGTGGTGCGGTCGTCGGTGTTGCCCGTACGTTGATAAAGTCGGACCGGCGTGAATCGTTGAAACTTTCACTCCTTCCATGTTGGATGAAGCGCATCCAGGTATGCGATGTGCAGACCTTAAAAGATACAAAGTGGTAATGCAAGCCCTCTGCAGAAATACACAGTATGGCAGGAAATGACCAGCGAGACAAACGCAGGTTGTGCATCGACTGGAGATCATGAACGCTATGCGAAGTCGAGTCCTGGACCTTTGGAAAGGTGCCAAGACAGTGGATTCACTGATCCCGTCTTGCCGGCGCTGATGTTGGAGACAAGACGTGATACAACGATCAGCTTCGTTGGAACTTGACGCCACTGTCGGCAACATCTTTCCTCAACCTTGCGATACCTACATCCAGCTGAACATTTGACCACCCAGTGATCGCAGGAAGACGTCACAACGAGAACCATTAAGCACGGACCTGTTCAGCTCCCTTCCACATTCATGTGAAATTTCTGGATGTCCATTGTGGAATGCCAGGAGTCAGGTCAAGTCAAATTGAGAGGGAAAGCTCTATTCGCGAGTAAAATATGATGTAATGCGAGCGTTTGATGGTAGCGAGGGTGCAGTTTCCGTCGTTGACTTGGAGGCTGATTGTTGCTGCTGTTGTTGTAGCTTGGTCGAGGATTTCTCGGGGAAATCATCTCGGAGCCAATCCAGCATGGCGTGGGAATGGATAGCTTGAAGGACATCACTTTCTTTGATTGTCTTCCTCTTTGAAATTGAAGCACTGTCGTAGCTCTTTGCTGCCAAAAATTGGATAAATTGTTCCTGCGGCGACCGTGATCTCAACCGAACAAATCATTGACTGACCGTGGCCTTGGCAATTGCAAGTGAAGCGTCTTTGGAAAGCTTTTGAACGTCAGGATCTGTCATAACAATGCGTTTTACTCGAGCTATTGCAGAGCGGTTGAGCAGGTCCAGAGTATTTCAAAGGATGTCCATACCTAGTGGTAATGTCAATGTGTTTTGGTCAGTAGTTGAAGTCTTCTTGTTGGACAAGGCACTGATGTCAATCCCTTGTTCGATTAAGGCTTGCTCTTCTTTTCGATAGCGCTCTTTGTCTGCCGCTGCAAGCTCAACAAAAGTCTACGTAACCCATGAGAACTCTCGAGTATGCAGGTTCGTTCTACCTCTTTCTCCTCTGGAGTCAGCTCGTTCCATCTTGTACTCAAGAGTTTCTGGAGAGGTCCAATGCCTACACCTGGATTCTCTTCAGCATATTTCGCTCGGTTAGCTGCCAGAAAGTGAAAGTACGCCGACTGAGGTTTGACCAACTTTGTCGGCTCCTACCACGCTCTTTTCAAATTGTCAAATCCATCCATTGAATACCTTGTCGCTCCTCTCAACCGGCTCTTCATTATCCATGTCAACATCATCAGTCAGACCAGGCTCTTCCTCTTGTGGAGTCTCCTCTTCGACTTCTTCCTTTGTTTCTTCCTCCGAGGCCTCGTGGATCGACTCGTCTCTCTGCTCGTCCTCCATCTTGGTGCCGCCAAAACTTGTAAGATTCATATAGTGTACGTTATAACACTATTTCACAAATATTCACATTATTTCCAAATTCTTTCATTTATGTATAGATAACAGGGGTTATACGACAACCCCATCCGACTTTGTTTGGATTGGTCAAAATTACGATTATACTTCCTACACTGTAGAGACTCTGTCCAGATGATTTGGATCCAAAAACCCATGGCCTCACTCACGAGACAGGTTCGATGGCGTCTGCAAGCTTCACGACAAGGAGATAACACTCCTGGCTATTGCCAACGTTGATGGAATCATCTTTGACGCCAAGATGACCCCGACAATTCAAGATAGAATAAACCAGTGAGGCCAGCTCGAAGGATGCAGAGTGCTACACGAGTGTCGGGCTGATGAGGAGGACAAGGTGCGATGGAGCCATGTCGACGAAACAGTAAGAATGCTATGCTATCCTTTTAAAGCTAGTCTCTAGAATCAATTGGGAGTTGCCATCACATCGGACTCGACATCTCTTCGGCTTGCTAGCACTCCACAACTATTGCAGGTTGATTTCTGTTGGGGATATCGAGAGTGGCATTCACGAGTCTTGTATATAGAATTTGGTCAATTTTCTCGCATCATTCTCAACCCCATCTATGTAAGATTGTAGAGGTGGCAACTAAAAACGAAGGTCGTAGTCATGCATTTGTCAATTGTAAGCCAGAAACTTGTGAGCCACGGAGATGTAAGCTTTTCTTGTTAGACTATATTGTAGTGTTGCAGACGTATCTTGGCGAATGTTCAAGCTTACAAGGCTGCAACGTTTGTGTCTAAGCTGCACTGCTTGAAACAGATTTGTTTCTACAGATAATCTTGCACCGAATGGTACCTCAGACTGTTTGAAGCTGCTGAGGGCTCATATGGGAAATCTAACACCCTCGCATCTCACCAAACAGCTCGAATATGGCTACCGAATGCTTCTATCTCGTACACAACACTATATATCGGATTCTACTCATGACGAGCTTGGGAAATTCGCGTCACACCAACTTTTTAGCAAGTAGACACTTATATTACAATGAACCATTACTCTTTCGCCTGCGAACTTCTCTGAGAAGGCTAGTGTAAGTATCAGTATGACCAGCATAGACATTGACAAATAGATCAAAGCTCTGGAACTTCGAAAACGCTGCTGCAATCGTTTGACGCTCAGAATACTTCTTTCTGTCCATTTTGATCATCGCCTTTGTGAAATCTTTCAACGCACAAGGCCGACCGCATGCAACGTCCGCATAAAACCACTGCTGCCACGCCTCCTTTGCCGATCTTGCAGTTGGAATGGTCTTGGGCACAACATACGAGTTCAAAGTAGTTTGCTTGGTGACAGGAGGTGATGTCTTGGCTACAGAAGGAAGGACGGCTTGCTCCTGGAGTAATTTAACAACATACTCGGCCACTGCCTCTGCTGTAACAGAGCATGCATTTTCGGAGGACAACACCGAGCCTGTTGACTTTGGCCTACTGAGTAGATTTCGAGGGTCAATTTCATCGCTTATGTTCTTGGTGATGAGATACTCACACATTGTCTTGACATCACTCCAACGACACCAAGCCATAAGTTCTCGAAAGTTAAAGCGTCTCTCGCGAGACACGAACACGCGATAGAAGCTACCTCCACGTCTCATGCTGTGCAAAGTTATATTCGTGGACAAACCAGGGCAACGCTCGACAATATCATTGAGCTGTCGTCTCAAAAAGTTTTGTTCCATAGCTTTGTCCCAACAAACTTTTATTCCACCATACTGAAGATTGATAACTTGAGGGAACACATAGCCATTGTCAGAGATACTGGTTATACTTGCCCTCGCAGAAGACACGTATTCTTGATGAAATCCACAAACTCGCAAGCAAGGATACGATAATTCGTCGACAAGTGGTAAACTTGGCATTCCTTTTCCACACTCGCTTTCTTGTGCTATCTCAGACGGACAGAAACGTATGAGTCAGTCTCGGATTCAGCTCGCGACAAATCACACCATTTTAAAGAAAGAACTTCGCTGATTCGAAAGCATCCCAAATAGCAAACAGAGAACAAAAATCGAAACATTGCGCCGAGAAACGGGTTTAAGTCTCCAAAGTTGTTCATCAGAAGGGAGAGTTCGTGAATACTCAGAGGGTGTGCCTTTTTTTCGTCGTCGAGATTGTTTTGCTTGTTGTATTTCTGTAATCCCACGACATATTGCTTAGTTTCCACGGCTTGGGCTGGATTTGGAACTACATTTGCCTGTTTGAAATATGCAACCATGGCTGTTTTGGCGCAATCGATCGTTCTTGCTTTTCTCCCGAGCAAGAACAGGTGGTGGAGAAAATCGGTGCAATCCTCACTGGTGGCTGTGCGAGGATCCCTTTCTTGGTCAGCTTCATGCAGGAATACCAAGAACTACTGCTGATATGTTCTGTAAGTACGCCTCGTGGACGCACCAAGAAAAGACTCAGAATTCTCCCCGATAGGCGAGTTTTTCGCCTTTTAAGCTATATCCACGATTTCGCAACATGCCTCTGTTGTCGAAGCTCACTTCATCGAGGAACTGAATGTTGCAGACGCTCTAATCGATATTTCCCAACTCCGTTGCGAAACGGATAATGTCTTGAGTCTTGATATGCATTGCTCGCCTTTCAAGGACTTTCCCTGGATGGTTTGCTTCGTGGGGCCACCGTCCATTTCGAAACAAGAGTGGAAACGAGACTACTATATAATATTGGCCAATTAAATTGAAGATATGTTAAATGTTAAGATATGTTGCTGCCGCGACAACAAGAACGACCAATGGTTTTTGAAAGAAGTAGTTTTGTCCAATAGAAAAAATTGAAATTGTCGCTTGTCCAATCACAGGTCCGAAATTTGTCGGTTTGCTGTCGTGTCTATATATTATGTAGAGTCAACCACACACCCGGTATTGTCTTTTTCAGCCAAATTTGTGAAGGGTGGTCATAAACCGGAAAATATCGTAATATTGTATAGTACCAAATAGACCGGCCCCAAGGGGGAGGCGATTTTCCTCTATATTATATGTCGGACATGCACGAACTATAATGTTTCACGAGTATATAGAGTGTAGAGGAAGGCACGGTGATAGACTCAATGCCACTCATTTCTTCATTCAATCGCCATGGGGAAGGTCAAGCGGAGTTTTGACGTGACTACCAAGCTGCAAGCAATAGAATACGCCAAGAAATCCAATAACCATCAAGCGGCAAAGAAGTTCAAGGCATCAAGGTCGACGATCCAAGACTGGAGGAGGCAAGAAGAGGACTTGCACAAGCTCGTTGCCAAGAACCGTCAAGCGGAAACAACTGCTCACCGACGAGCAAGTTATTGAGAGTGCTTTATCATTCTACGACAAGGCCCGCCACCTCATCAATGTGCACGGATTAACTCCCGATTGTATTTACAATTTGGACGAAACGGCCATATTTTTCGACCATGACGAATCGACCGTTGATATTCGTGGGGCTCGTTATGTTGCTGTGCGATCATTTGGCTTTGAAAAGGCGCGAATCACCGCTGTGTTTTGCGCCAATGCAGCTGGTCAGAAAAAGAAGCCATGCCTCTTGGTGACGCCTGGTCCCAATATCCCTGAATGTAACAGGAGTCATAAAAAAAGAAATCACTTTCAATTTGTATGTAATAAAATATGTTTGATATTTAAGGAAACCCAATAAGAATTCGTTGGGCTGTGAGCCTGACGATAACGTTACCCAATAGAATCGAGAGAACTCACGATATTTGTCTGTGCTGTGTCTAATCACGAACAGTGTGAGTGTGAGCCGATAGTTTTTGGACTAGTGGCGACTTCGCTTTAGTCCACGGCGTCCTTTGATTGCTTTCAAGATAAAGCAATCAAAGAAGGCTACGGGCTTCGAGTGGCGAAATAAGCCAGAGCAATTAACTACTATGTGTGCAGATGACACCATCCAACAGCAATGGCATTGTAGTTAGTGAACACGAGTGAAAACACTCACTGCTGCCTGGCACATGTTGGGCTTAAACTAATAAATAAGTCTGTAGTTTCTTTGCGTTCTCGATTACGCGGTGCACGTGTGCCATCCACTCGATGAAATTGTGAATGCCTTCACTCCGACCATGTTGGCTCCTCACACGAACGACTACTAAGGGCCCTGGTGGTCGTTAATTAGCTTTTGCAAGTGCTAAAACATTTAAAAATACATTGCATTGTCCTGCGGGCAGACGAACATGACACTCATGCATCATTTTCATGGTCACTTCATGCTTGGACGCTGACGTGACGCATGAACGGAAAGTCAATTTTGGCCAACCGCGATATAGAATGCATTTAATTGGACGAAAATGAAAGAAGTGCTCCCAACCCGACATTTTCCATTCACAAATGAGTAAATTACTAGTACATAGTGTATTTAGTACACAGTGTATTAAATTTAGGACCGGTTCGACGACTCTTTGCTTCTTTGGGATTGGTCATAACTTGAACAATACAAGCATGACTCTGTTTCCAAATTTTCCACACGGAACATGGACAGAACGCCGACATCAACACCAACGAGAAAACCACCACAAGGACTTCGACGCAGTCCAAGATTGCAACAGCCACAGCCCAATGAGGCTCCCCAAAGACAACATCCAGCGCTATATGCCTTCGTGGTTGAAATTCGTGTCAAGGACACTGTGCAACAACGAGTGTCAACAGCAAAGATGTTTGGAGAACACCACATTACTGGCGATAATGAAGCCGACGTCAAGAAGCAGCTATGGGATCTGGCGACCCTACGCATCGAAAATCGTGCAACAGTCAATTATGGGACGTGGTCAATCGCATCAGAGCGCCCTGGTATTGAGCATTTTGACTCATACATCACATTCAAATGCAAGTCGAAATGCCTAACGCTTCGAGAAGTCATGCGTTGGTTAACTCGCAACCGTGGTGGCACAATCGCAATGACAGCATTCAAGTACGGAATCAGGTTGGCAATTTTCAACACCTCACCGAGATGAAAGCTGCGTGTATTGATCCTCAAGATCAAGATCGGGCAGGCGCAGCAACACACGACGTACAAGCAAATATTGCAGAGCAATTGCAAGAGTGCTGGAGTGGAGTATTCCGTGGCCATGAAATGGCATGGCTGATGTGGGCCGCGCGAATCTCCAAAAAGGCACTCTATCTGCATGCTGGAGACATTGCGCAGCCTCCTCCGAGTGAGCTTGCCCGTTGGTTTACTCCTATCGGTTCATCAGCCGAAGAACATGTCGAAGCGTTGCGACGGAATGTCCAACTTGCCTCCGAAGTTGTCGACGGAGTGATTGCACACGTGAGTCGAGTCCAAGAAGTTCAAGAAGCTCAATTTCAATTGCTGAGAAATGGATTCAATGGAATGATGGACATGCTTCAAGCAAAGAAGCGCGTTATTGAAGCTTATGCAGCCGACTTGCGTCCATTGCATGATAACGAAACTTTGCTTGAAGAGCTCACTCATATTCCCAATGTTCCTGATGACTGTCATGCGCCATGAAAAGGAGAAAATATGGATTTAGACAGCATTTATGCTTAACTATTGCTGCTTTTATTTTCTTGTGAGATGTCTAATGGTTCGCCACGCTCATCAAATTCCAACAACGCTTCCATTTCATAGTTCTCTGTGCATTTTTGTCTCTGATCAATAGGACGAACAAAGTTGAAATTGCTGTCGGCTCCCCATCCAAAGTGACGAAAAATATTCCGCATGTCAAATCGAGAAAACTGGTCAACTAGGTCCATAATGAAAGGAAGAAGACTTGCGCCGGTTCCTTCAACGTATTGCCGCTTCATTGCTTTCTTCATAAGCCCAAATAAATATTCAATGGGGTTATAAAATGGGCAATACGCGGGAAGGAAAACTGGAATGATGCCAACTGCTCGAAGGTAGTACACTATGTCAGCATGACAATGAATTTTAGCGCCGTCCAAAATCCAAATGGAGCCGCGACCAGGGTACTGACGTACTGACTTTCCAGACTGGACGTGTACACGACAGCATTCGATGAAAGTGGACCTGTCGAACGTGCCATCGGTATGAAAGCACTCCACGATCCCATTCACGTCAATCCAGCACAATAAAGATACACGTGGCTTTCGACATGCTCGTTGAATCTCGCCGTTGGTAGTCACCCTCGTCTTCGAACCGATCGAGCCTTGAGTCGAGCTTGAGTTGAGGCAGTTGGAGTCGAGTGTGGATAGTCCAACGGTAACTCATCCCAGAATTCGTCGGAACATTCGAAATTCGCGGATTGTCGCACGCCGGAACATGACACCGGAATGTCAGGTAGATACGTTACAGCGTCGGTCGGCTGTTTCTCGTCTTCAGAGGACGTCGTGCATGAGTCTTCACCTAAGATAGGCGCACCATCGTCTGGAGATTCATCCATGTCAAGGACTGCATAAGGATTCGCGTCAATCCAAGAAACTCGAGCTAACGGGTGTTTGCGAGTGTTGTTGAAGTCTCGACTGGCTCTTCGCGCCTCGTCGCATTTTTCTAGAGTGTCCGCAAACCATTTCAACCAGAGAGTCTCGTCCTCGATGTCAGCAGGGGCGAGTAGTAAGTGTGAGTCCGCCTCCGATAAGTCCAAGGAGCGTAAGATTTCCTCATGGGTCGGGTTGACTTGTCGTTTGCGAATGCGTTCAAGTTGTTTGCGAACGTCCGACTTAGTGATTGGGTAAAGTCGATTTTCGATTTCTTTCGAGTATTCCTCCTCAGGGAACTCAAGGTGGGACTCCATCAGATCAGTGATTTCGTCGTCTGTGAAGACTGGAACAGGTTCAGGCGCAGTCGGATTCACAGTGTCAGGTGTTCGATGCGACTTGGGCGAGCGGACAGGGTCCGGTTGCTGGGGTCGAGAAGTAGGAAGCGAGTCGTGTGTCGAGACATGAGATCCTCCAGAAGAGTCATCATAAGAAGAATCAGATGCATTTGTCTCGGACACGTGGGAAACGTGTTGAGTCTGGCATACCAGGACGCGTCCTGTTTCCGCAGGAGTCGTCCTGGCGCCGCGATCTCAAGCCTTGTCGGCTGGACGGGAGGGGCAGCGCGACGCAGAGTGGCCGACTTGCTTGCAGATTGGGCAGGTTCGAACATGCTCGCCGACATAGTGACCGACTTGGTGGCACAAGTTGCAACGGAGGAACTTTCGAGGGCAGTCTTCGGCACCATGGCCGAGTCGATCGCATCGGCCGCAGACCTTCACGCCACTGGTCATCATGTCGTCAGGCTTAGTGGTGATCATGACCGGGGCTAAGTCAGTGCGAGGTCGCGATCGAGAGGGTCCAGGGGGTCCAGATTGCTGAGTCGTGGCAGGGACTGCGACAGGATTAACACTAGGTGGAGTCGGTTGCTGTGGTAATCCGGGTGCGTATGGCGAAGGATACGCATAGGGGACATTCATTTGAGCCTGGACTGGGGCAGCGAAGAACGGAGTCGCTGGCTTCGTGAGGGCTTCAGTCAGTTGTTGAATCTGGGCGACGAAAGCTTGTTGACTCGTCTAAGTCGTATGGAATGCTTCGAGGATCTTGGCGAGAGTCGGGTCATCCTGAAGCCGACTTTCGAGTTCCTACGGTTTGGTCGAGGAGATTGTTCGGGGGTCGAAGGGGCGGATCGATCGCTGATATTCGATTTAGACGAGGCCAACGTAGTTGAAGCGGATCCCGATCGAGATCGCATTCGTTCACGGTAGACAGGCGGATCGTCAAGTCGGATCTGGCGAGTTCGAAGGAGCTTCATGCAGTCAGCAATAGAACAGAGCTCCTTGTCGGTGTTTTCCAGACAGGACTCAGCTCTCGCGTGCCGGACCCCACGTTTGAAGATAACGACTCCCTGGTGGTCGGGTACGTCGATATCATCGAGGATCGATTGGAGTCGGATCGCGTAGACCTTGACGGATTCACCCTCAAGTCGTTCTGAGTCTTCAAACAGGTGGTCTACGAGCTCACGAGGGGTGCGATTGCAGAAGCGATCCATGAAATTGTCATAGATCTCACTCCATACGTCACCGTTTTTGGTCTTGGACAAAGCGATCCACCTCTGATTCAACGCAGGGTGGACTTTGTCGGACGAGAGCTTGAGTCCAAGCAGCATCTTGCGATCGGGGTCATCCAGTTGACAGCGGTCAGCTTGATCGATCAGCTGCTTCATGAAGAATTCGCAATGAGCTTGATCGTCAGAAGTCGGAGTCGTGGTATACTTGACAGCACGTCCGAATGCTTGATTGGAGGTTGAGTCGGCGATGGATTCCTTGACTTCGGACATTTCGGTTGCCATTGCGTTGATGGACGATTGAAGTTCTAGGAGTAGCCGATGGGTAGAATCAGGTGTCGATTTTGGTGAGTCGAACCCGTTGGTAGACACTGGGGTATCAGACTCAGATTTCGAAACAGCGTGGATTTCGCGAGTGAGTCGCTGACAGGCGACTTCGAGAGTTTGGACGCGGTGGAGTAGAGTCGAGTTGTCCTGAGTCAAAGCGTCGACTTGTACGTTGAGTCGGCGATTGGATTCGATGAGTTCGACTTGATTGATTTCGCTACGGTCAAGTTTTTGTTGAGTTGGCGCTTGAGTTTCCTCGTGGGAGCGACTCAGAACCTGTAGTTCATGTAAGATTCGATGAAAGTCGGAGGCGCGGTTGTTAGCCAGAGTCTCGAGGTTCTGACTTATGCGCTGTTGTTCAGCCGAGTGCTGTTGCAGGGACTGATGCAAATTCGAAATGGTCGTTTGTTGACCAGCCAAGATAGTTTCCAAACGGACAAAGTCGGTTTCGTGCGTCGGAGATCGATTAGAATGTTGAAGATCGGTTAGTGCGGACTTGAGTTCTCCATAAGTAGAGTTCATTTCGAGCTGGACTTGGTTGGTGCGATCGGAGAGTCCATGCAAGGAGATCGATAGAGAATTCAAGGAAGTCAACGCCATTTCGTGTTGCGACTGCGACGTCTGTAGTGCAAGATTCAAACGATTGTTGAGGGAGTTGAACATAACGGACGAGGAGTCGAATTGCGTTTGTAACGACTGCAGTTGGACGGAGAACTTGGAAACCAACGTAAGGGCAGTTTCGGGAGTCTCATTTTCCATTTCAACGTCCGAAGGCACAAGTTCATGATTCGCTGGAGGATCGTTCATTTGGCTCGGCGCAGACGAAGGTAAGAGCCGTCGAGCGTTCATGGACTGATCGTGAGTTAGGAGGACGGGATCGTAAGCGTTCACTTGGTCGGTGGATCGGGCCGTTGGTAGAATCCCAAGAGAAGGTTGGGTCGGGACAATTTCAACGGTGTCATGTTGGACTTGAGAGTTAGTCAGCAATGGAGTCGAGTGACCTTGTTCCAGACGAAGATTCGAGGTAGGTCGCACGTGTTGAGTCTGAGTCACGACACTTCTTTCCGTGACTAGGGTGCGAGGAATATGTAGTTCGAGTGGATTCGGTCCAGCAATTGCTCGGTGTGGATTGGCAGTCATGGAGCGAGTAACGACAGTGCACTCGACGATCGCCGATTGAGTCGCGACAGAAGTAGAGTTGCTTGCTTCATATCGGACGATTTCTTGAGTGGACTCAGCATGGATCGCTCCCCCATCAGTAAAGGCAAGAGGGAGAACGCTTGAGTCAGACAAGTACAAGTCATCATCCTCCTCGGGCAAGGGTACAGAGCAAGCGATCGCGAGTTCAGTCTCTTCGAACAAGGTCAGGTCTTCAGAGGAACTGCGAGGATCCATGGAGTCATCGCTGATGTCAGACTCAGGGGCTGTTAACGCCAGGTAAGGTTCAGGTCGGACTCGCTTCTCATCATCACGTTGCTCGGGTGAGTTAGCGTGATGTTGAATCCGATATTGTAAGTCGCGCTTCCTTGAGGTTGGAGAGGTAGGACGCGGAATCAGAGCCGAATCAGACTCAGGCATGGGCTGAGGAGGTGACGCGGAACTTGGATGTTGAGACGACTCGTGGATGGGCGAGTCGGTAGGTCTTCGAGGATCCATAGAGATAGAGTCTTGAATAAAATTGGAGAATACCCTGCTTCTCCACCACTTTTGTGACGGTCGCGGGGATAGCGATGACGCACAAAAAGAATCGAAGGTCCAGACGTTTGGACTTCACAGGAACCGAATATCCTCGACTTTAGCCAAGGACTCTGCACCAGGATCGGAAGGGGAAGGAGACTAACAACGGTAGTGTAGATTAACCGAGTTAGGAATAGTCGAGCAGAATGAGAAGTGAGATACAGAGCTATCTAGAAATCTAAACATCTAATATGGAAGGGACGAGAGTTCGAGGACGCTAGGTCGAACGAATCGAACTAGAATCTTAGTGGTTTGAAAGGGATCAATTGAGTGGGATGATCCATGCGTTTGACGAGCATCGATCGAGACTCAACCGTCATAAAAACGGTCTGGAGCCTGCGAGGGTTGAAACATCCGCATCACATTGTCGTCTCACGTGTATAATCTTGATTGGGCTCCTACTACAGTCCGTGGCGTCTTCAACAACAAATGCTCACGCGTGGAGGCATTGCCGCTAGGTAAACTAAATACAAGGGAGAAATCATGCATTAATATATCAGTTGGCCTTGGTGGACGTTGTGACCAGCCACAAGGTCGCCGCATTGCTCGTACAATGACTCAATGTCATGGCAGAACAGAATCTTGGCATCGTTGTGCTTGAGCTTGAACGTTGGAATCATCAAGTCGTTCTCAACTGTGAATGGCTCCGGATGCAACTTGATGGCCTTGACAGTCTCCTACCCAAACAACTTGTTTTGCTTGCTAATGGCCACCAAACTGCTTGGACAACTTGATTGTCTCGACAAACTTAGTCAAAGGTTCCATGAACATTCAACGACTTGGCCAGAGCCCTCAAGGGCTCTTCTTCAGGGACGACGATAGTCACTAAGACGGAGTGCAAACTGTCGCCGTAGACAAAAGGCTGAGCCACGTATGGACTCGTGACCAACACGTTCTCAATTTTCTCAGGGGCAATGTATTCGCCTTGACTGAGTTTGAAAATGTTCTTCTTGCGGTCAACAAGCTTCAATCGCCCATCCAGAGTCCAGACACCAATGTCACCTGAGTGCAGCCAGCCATCTTCATCAAAGGCTTCAGCGGTTTGCTTGGGATCTTTGTAATATCCAGGAAACACGGGTGGTCCTCGAAAGCAGACTTCACCTCGACCGAGGACTGGAATACGAGTCGACTCATCGTCACCATGGAAAGGTGTCAGTCACGTTGTATCAACTACGGAAACGTGAACCACGACTGCTTGAGAAATGATGTCCTACCCCATCTCTGGAACCGACTTCAGTTTGATCTCGATGGAAGTTGTGGGATATCCGACTGTACCAGCTTGGGTGTCGTGGATATGTGTGATCGTTCCTGCGGCCACCGTCTCGGACTGCCCATATCCTTCAAAGATGGGAAAGTTGAACAGAATGCGAAAGAAGTTCATCACGTCGTCAGCAACTGGAGCCGACCCTGTCACAAACATGCAGCAGCGGTCAAGCCCTAGCTTCTTCTGTACCTAGGAACTCATCGTGAGCAATCATGCATACTGCATCTCACTTGAGAGATTATAAGCCCATCGAAGAGTGGATGCTTTGTATAGCCTTGTTTCAAATTTGCCAGCTTGATAGACACGGCGCAGTCGAACATCCAGGACTTGATCCCGCCAGAGGAGCGGCCAGCACTCATCACCTTGTTGTAGATTTTGTTTAGAAGACGCGGCACCGTGAGGAAAATTGTGGGTCGAATCTCGACCAAGTCTTCCAGCAACTTGAGCGTATTGCCTTGATAAAAGCCAATCGAGCCCCACCTCTAACGAAGAGGGAATGAACTGTGTGCTCGAAGCAATGCGCCAAAGGCAAGTAAGACAAATGAATTCCTTCCTCCGTGAACGTGCGCACACAGTCACCGACTCCAAGACGCTCAAGGGCTCCCTCAATCTTGACCAAGACATTCATGTGAGTAAGCGGTACGCCCTTGGGATTGCCAGTCGTGCCACTTGTATAACTACATGGGAATCATCACAAGATGAACGATGAGAGTTCACGTACATGAGGCAATAAATATCTGTAGACTTTGGCATCGCTGGTAGCGTCTCATGCTCAACTCCAATGGCTTCGATTTGTGTCATGGTTGTCAATTTGAGGCCAACAGCTTCCGCAGAAGCAATATCAGCCTCCGAGGGAGTTTCAACGTTGACGAGGACGACGAATTTGAGCGTCGGTACATCTTCTTTAGCAGCCAGGACGTTATCGAATTCGGCGGTTGTGCACAGGAAAGTCGTTGACTGGGTTTGGTTCAGGATGAATTGGACCGAATCGACTCGGAGGGTGTCGTACAAAGCGACGGGAAAGCCTCCGAGGTACATGGAGGCGTACTGGCCGATAACCCATTCGGGACGGTTCTTCATGTACAAGCAGAGAGGTCGCTCGCCGTCGGCGGTCAACTCCATCATTTTGTCATGGACTAACCCAGCAGCAAAGTTTTCAATGCGTTTGTAGACTTGAGCGTACGTTTGCCACACAAACGACTGAGCATTGCCATTGGCGTCAAAGGGGCGGTGACCCAGAAAATTGTTGGTGCCTTTGGATTTGACTGTTCGCTGGAGAGACTCCAGCATGCTAGTGGCATGGGGCTTGGGAGTTGTGCCAACCCGGCGGATTGGGCCATACCCTGGTTTCGTTTTTTCGACCAGAGTGATGACATAGTCCTTTGGCAATTCAAGTTTGGGGGAGAGTGCAGTGGCAACGAGGTTCATGTCAGGTTTTGAGATTGCAGTCAGATTGCGAGAAAAGAGCGCTTCAAGACAGGCCAGCCGACAAAATCTCTCGTGATGCGGCAGTACGGGTCAAATTTTCACGTCCAATGAATTATATGGATTGACACATCTTGGAGCTTTCACATTTGCGCTCGTGCTGATTCTCAGTGCCCAAGGCGTATGTACACACGGCAATTTGATCGACCTGAACATTGCATTTCCGACCTTAGGGATGCTTTCTCGTGGATTGACACAAAATTAAGCGACCACAAACATGCGCGCTCTTGCTGGTCGACGTATGAGTTGTCCAAATTTCAGTTGACCGCCAGCCATGTCAGAGCTATTGTTGTTTTTGCCCACAAGACGAGGTTAGCATCATGCCAGCATTTTCAATTGCAGAGTTTCGATCGAATCAACTTATTTTCGTTTCGATTCCTCCTTTCCAAAGCGCATTGCAATCTTCGCTCCACGCGACAAATGGTTGCTCGACCACGCAATTGAAACCTTCAGAATTTCCACTCGTCCAAAGCGACATGTGCCAATTAACGTAACGTTTTGTCCGCAAAAGCACAATTTTGGCGATGTAAGCGAAGAGACCTGGGTGCGCATTGAGCAAATTATACTGCACCTGTGATGAACCTCCCGTGCTCACACAAAATTCATCCAGCGTCACCTCAGCACTTGTTTTCATCATCAACACGCTTCTTCCAAGCAAACGAGCGTAGTCAACGAGAAGAAATATTTTGGTTCCATTTGAGATTTCATTGCCCATCTCTCGCTTATTAGTCAATCCTCCTTTCCATGAAATCTTTTCATGCTGTGGGTATTCCAGAGCAGCTTCGACAAACGCCGAGTGCCAACATTACTTTATGAGTCATCTTGCCCTGTTACAACCTGAGCCAAATAGTAATACTAGATTTTATACTATTTTGCCAGCTCGGACAAGTGCATTCAAATAGTACTACTACACCTTTTTGCGGTTAATTTCAGAAAATTTTCGATATATTTCAAGCAATTGAATTATTTTTCGCCTTTTGACCAATATAATTCCCTAAATACCCAATATATTTTGTGGATATCTTCTCAGGTCATATTATATTTCGCGAATTAGTCAATATATTTCGCGGAACGACCAAAGCGTTCGAGAAATTGCCATTATATTTCGCGTTCCGGTCAGTATATTTCGACCGGACAAATAAAGCCATAGTCGGCGCTTCTTTTCGTGGAGTTTCGCGCACTTTGTATACAATGGAACTTGTCCCACCACCACCAACACCTCTACGTCTCCGTGGACCGTATAAGCGAACATCACTGTCTGCTAAGCGGCGAATTGTTGACGCATATAATCGAGGAGAGAACTGGATTGCGGTGGGACCGGAACGCGAAATATAATGGCAATTTCTCGAACGCTTTGGTCGTTCCGCGAAATATATTGACCAATTCGCGAAATATAATATGACCTGAGAAGATATCCACGAAATATATTGGGTATTTAGGGAATTATATTGGTCAAAAGGCGAAAAATGATTCAATTGCTTGAAATATATCGAAAATTTTCTGAAATTAACCGCAAAAAGGTGTAGAATGGTTTTTCATATATATATAATATATAAAATTTATTGAGGTAGCATCTATTAATAGTAGTACTATCAAGTAGTATATACTATTAGTAAGAACTTGGTGGCAGCGTGGCATTCCAAGAAAAGGCTGGCGGAGATACGAACTGCCAGTTGGTCCAAGTTGACTGTAACGTTGCAAATGGGCAGCCAACTTTGGGCGGATGGATCCACGAATGCTTGGCACTTCTCATCTCCGCTGCTGCAATGAGTCCCGGCCTTCTCATCCGACCATCGCACGACTTGCCACGGGGCTCGCTCATGTACTCTTGTTTCTCGTCCTCGCATTCACACGATTGATGTAGCTGCGTGGACGAATTCGGAGAAAAGAAAATGAACCACCGATGGTCAGGACAATCGTACAGCCGAGGACCTGGCATTGCAGCGTTCAAAATCCCGCCATCAAGGAAACCCAAAAGCTTGCCGTCGACCAAGAGTCCCGGCTTGAACAGTTTTATCACAGCCAGTGGCGAGTATATTGCTCCAGAGAAGATTGAAAACGTACTCGCCACGAGCATGTATGTGGCGCAGTCTTTTGTCTATGGAGACGGCAACCGATCCGTCCTCGTTGCTGTTGTTATTCCAGAGGACTTTGCAATCTTTGCACTGGCCAGCCGTCTTTCCATAGCGAAGGCTTCATTCGACGACCTCTGCACCCACCCTGAGGTACGTGTCGAGATGTTGTGATCAATCCGACTCAAAGATTGCGCAGATTTTAGCGAGAATACGCGATGACATTATGACAGTGAGCAAAGAAGGCAATCTCAGTGGTTGTGAGACTGTGCGATACATTACACTGCGGTCCAAGCCGTTCTCGGTAGAGAATGGATTGCTCCAGCGTCAATCTCAAAAACTCGATCGAGTCGCAGCCAAGACCGCCCTCATGCCCGACATCGAACTCATGTACACTCGACTCGAGTCGAATCGACCAAGCGCTTAACAATCTTTATTTATTCTACTTACGAACGATGCTGTCTATGCTGTTTGGGTTGAATTCATGCGTGTGGGCCTCCGTCGAAGGCAGTTGACAACAACACTGGGCAACCAACCCATCACTTTTCCCAAGGATCAAACCAAGGAGTTCGCTACGTTGGCTCGGCGTGGGTGGACTAGATCTGTTCTCGTGTGACAGAAATCAATTCAATTGACTTGAGTGTGAGCTGTGGCCGTCAAGGGATTGATCTGTCAGCTCCACACAAGTGTCCCGTCGATGTCCTTGTGGATGCACTCGCCTACGCAGTTCAAGAAGCTCTCCGTCGAGGAAACGTGGAGGAAGCTCCAGTCCGTCAACATTCCCCGGACACTGGAATGCAAACAAGTGCAAGTAGACGTGTGTCGTATGTGATGACAATGTCTACAGTATCATCAGGATCAACCAGTCTCCATGGCTTGGACTTGTCTGTCGTCCAGCAGGCTCGAACTGTTCGAGCCCTTTGTACACTTAAAAACTACGAGATTGTATTCTAAACGGTGATTCCACCTGGAGGTCGTAAGTCTGAACGCGGCCCATGGCGGTGGAGGTTGTTTCCAAGCCATTCTTCCTGCTCTTCCTGAGCGGATCCCTCTTGAACTTGAGCTTGCACGCAACAATCAAATACACAAGACACTTTCGAGGGAAGTTCCTCCGTTGGCACCGCCACAACCGGCGCAGACAACGAGAACTTTTTACTCACACCGTGGTTGAAATGTCCGCGCCTGTCGCGGCAATCCCTTGCGCTATCCATCGAGAACGTCAGGCTTGTCATCCACAGCTGGAGTTTTGTCAACTCACAATCGCTGGACAGTCGACAAGGTTTATATACACAACCCGGTACAGAAAAGCCTCCCACGAGGAAATCTTATCGTACAGTATGAACTGTTGAAATCAATAAGTATTAAATGACGAAGGTATTATCAAGTGTGCTACTGTTTTGCCATTGGTGAGAATATTTGGAGGCTGAGCAGGAAATCAAAAGGTTCTTTATGAGATTATTTATGACGGATAAAATTGAAAGCAGAGTACACACGAGAAAATGCTGAATAATTGGAAACAAGGACAAGTTGAATAGGCGTGAGTGTAAGGTTAGAATCTAGGCACGAGACGATCAAAACCAACAAACTCATTTCTTGTGGTGATTACATGGGTAGTTGGTGAGTATTCGATATGGTCATCTCAGATTGTATGCTTGGACTATGATATATTATGTACTGTCAAAAGTAATATTTGAACCTCTGAAAAATGCGTTTCTTCGTGGGAGGCTTTTCTGTACAAGTACCAAATCGACCGCATGCGTCAACTGTGCACACGTTGCACGGTTGTCGTTGATCCCCGCGACATCATTTTAGATTTTACACATTTATTTTAGAATTGCCATGCTGGCCAACTTGACAACTTCGCATTTTGCACTTGCCGCCGCAGCAGTCGCAGCCCTCGGTGTGATTCAAACTCTCGCCATGTCCAGAGCAACGCAAAAAGTGCCCAAAGGCTACATCCAGATCGCCGAGTCCAGCAAGCCAGGCCATGGCGCAGTCCACAGCATCGGATCGTTCCCAAAGCCGCGCGTCCCCACAATGTTTGAAGCGCTCCAAAAGGCCGTCAAGGAAAGCCCAAATGTCAATTTCTTGGGCCATCGCCCGTTCGATGCCAATGGCGTCGCCCTGGACTACGTCTGGGAAACGTACGCTCAAGTCTACCGCCGCATTCAAAACTTTGCCGCGGGTCTCATGCATGAAAAGTTGCTCGAGTTGACTGCCGACGACGAACGCCCACTCTCCATCTACATGAAGAATCGTCCGGAATGGGCCATCTCGCAATACACTGCACAGTACTGCGGTGGTTTCGCCGTCGCCTTGTACGACACGCTCGGAGCTTCGTCGACGGAATACATCTTGTCGCAAACGCTCTCCCCCACTGTGGTCTGCACGAGCACGGAACTCCCGACGCTTTTCAACGTCAAGAAAGGCGTGGCGACTTTCAAGCACGTCATCGTCGTTGACACCGAAGCCATTTCGGAAGTGGACGCTGCTTCCGCCGCTGAAGTCGGCTTGAAATTGTACACTTTGTACCAACTCGAAGTCGTTGGAGCGAGCCATCCTTTGGCCCCCAAGCCGCCCTCCCCCTCGGATATTCACTGCCTCATGTACGAAGAGAGATCACTCTCTGGAACTTACTGACATTTGCAATGTAGCTACACCAGCGGTACGACGGGCAACCCCAAGGGCGTTCCAATTTCCCACACCAACATGTTGACGTCGTACGAAGGCGTGTATGAGAGCATGGGCCAAGGGGAGAGTGCCCCCGCATTCAACAAGGGAACGACGCACGTGTCGTACTTGCCGCTTGCCCACGTCATCGAACAGGAAATCCACACGGTGATCATTCTTGCCCAAGGCTCGATTGCCTACTACCAAGGAAATACGCTCAAGCTCATGGAAGATGTTGCGTTGATTCGCCCCATCTTGTTCTTCTCCGTGCCTCGTCTCCTCAACAAAATCTACGACAAGGTTGTCAACGGTGCTCGCGCGGCTGGTGGCGTCAAAGCCTGGCTCTTTGACTGGGCACTGCAATCCAAGTTGGCCAACCTAGCTCACGGTGAACGCCACCACTCCATCTTTGACAAGCTTGTCTTCTCCAAGGTCGAGCAACGTTTGGGCTTGGACCGCTGCCACTTCCTTGGCACGGCGTCTGCTCCCTTGTCCAACGACGTCATGGACTTCTTCCGTGTCGCCGTGTCCTGCCCAGTCTATGAAGTTTACGGTCAATCCGAAACGGGCGGCGGAGCCACCGCGACGCACATCACCGACACGATTCCAGGCAGCATTGGTCTTCCTCTCACGTGCACTGAGATCAAGTTGGTCTCTGTGCCTGACATGGGGTACGTCCACATTTGAAAATGCGCTCGTTGACGTCGTGGTTGTAGCTACAATGTGACTGACACGTTCCACGGCGAAGGTGAAAATCGCATGCCAGTGAATGGCCGCGGTGAAATCTGGATGAGAGGCCCCAACATCTTTTCAAGCTATTACAAAGCTCCTCAGCTCACGGAGGGCGCGTTTGAAGATGGCTGGCTCCTCTCTGGAGACATTGGTGTCTGGACGTTGGATGGCCGATTGAAGATTGTCGACCGCAAGAAGAACATTTTCAAATTGAGCCAAGGCGAATATGTCGCCCCGGAGAAGATTGAAAACATTTTGGTCACGAGCCAATACGTCGCGCAACCTTTTGTCTACGGCGACAGTTTGCACGCTGTCTTGGTGGCGATCATTGTGCCAGAGGAGGCGCCACTGGTGGCGTTGGCCACGACATTGGGCGTCACTGGAACGTTTGAGCAAATCTGCGCCAACGAACATGTCGTCGATGCGCTGTTGAAAGATTTGGCTGCTGTGTGCAAGAAGAGCAAATTGCACGGCTTTGAAATCCCCAAGGCCATCCGCCTCCACACGACTCCATTTTCCGTCGACAACGACCTCTTGACGCCAACTTTCAAGCTCAAGCGTCATGAAGCCAAGAAGGCATTCATGAACGAAATCGATCAACTCTATGTCAAGTGCGGCGATCTCGTCGCGGGACACAACGTCCACCAAGGATAAGCGTATAATTCATTGTGTATTTGCCATGAAATGCCATTTCAGCCGACCAACGTCCCTCCACCGCTAGTTAGCTAGAGAGCAACCAAAGCCGCAGGTGACTTCGTCTTCTGTTGGATAATCAAATGACTCGAGCAGCGTGTCCTCAAGCAATTTTATACGCACATTTCAGCCGCAATCCTTGTCTAACCCACCGACTGGACGTCAAGACAGCAGAATGAACAGAATTCTAGTCTCGCTAGGGTCTTCTTTCCAAGTTCATTGTCCTACAAGGCAGGCCATTGTGCATGGGAAGTGACGCATCTGGTCAGGAATCGTTGTTCTTCGTCGATCCACGGCAGAGCGAGCTCAGCCACCGAACGAACAGACACTCACATGTTGGAGTATGTATCAGCAAAGAGGACGGACCGAATGAGGCCGCTGAAATATGTCAAGATCTGCTGTTCGGCACGGAGATCACGACGTAGTTTGCGTTCAACGTAGAGTTCATTTTGCCATCTTGAGAGGACAACCCACGATGGCCGTCCCCAAGGACTACGTTCGCATTGATAAGAGCTCACTGAAACCTGGTCATGGTCCAGTCTATGGCGTTGGGTCGTTGCCTGCATATGAGTTCCCAAGCATGCTCCATGTCGTGCAGAATTCAGTTAAGAACGGTCCAAACAATGCTTTCTTGGGTCACCGACCGCTCAATGAAGCTGGAGATGCGGGCAACTACGTTTGGGAAACGTATACTCAATGCTACAAGCGAATCCAAAACTTGGCTGAACGAGTGGGTTTTGGCACAATATGCTGCCATGTACTGCGGTGGTTTTCCCGTCGCTCTCTACGATACGTTGGGCGAAAGCGCGATCGAGTTCATTGTTACCAGACTTCGGTAACTACGGTCGTCTGCACGAGTTCAGAGTTGCCCAAAGTGCTCAAAGCCAGAGGTCAAGCCATGTTTACAAGCGAGGCGGTGCACTTCTCGTACTTGCCGCTCGCCCACTGCAGCGAGCACATGACGAATTCCTACGTGATTTACCACGGTGGTTTCATTGGGTTCTACCAAGGAAGCGCTCAAAAAGTCGTCGACGACCTTGTCGCCCTTCGCCCGACATTTTTCACCCCTTCTCAATAAGTTCTACGACAAGATCACGTCTGGGGCCAAGGCTGCGGGGGGACTCAAGACTTGGTTCTTTGACTACGCCTTGTATGTCAAGCTCAAGAATTTCAAGAAGGGATACAACACACACTTCCTCTATGACGCCCTCATCTTCTCCAGCGTACGTTTGAAGTTTCTACTTCACACCATCTTACGGCTATCGCTTAGATCAAGGCCAAGCTCGGCTTGGACCGCTGCTGCTGCGTGATCACTGGGGCTGCACCGATCGCCCCACACGTTTTGGATTTCCTTCGCGTTCTCTTCGGCTGTGCAGTCCATGAAGCCTACGGCCAGTCCGAGGCAATGGGAGCAGTCGCTGGAACTCTCGCTACAGACTTAGGCGTGGGTGACATCGGGTATCCGACTGTAGCTTGTCATATCAAGCTGATCTCAGTGCCTGAAATGGGGTAAGAGGTCGCCCCAAGGACTCTTTTAAAGCTCTCGTATAGGTATGAAGTGACGGACACAGAGCATAAAGACGGCGAGGGGATTTGCTTGCCAGTGAATGGCCGCGGCGAAGTCTGCCTCCGTGGCGACAATGTCTTCACGGGGTATTACAAAGCCCCCGACAAAACGGCGGAAGCTGTCGATGAAGACGGATGGCTCCGCACGGGGGATATCGGTGTCTGGACAAAGGACGACCGGCTAAAGATTGTCGACCGCAAGAAGAACATATTCAAATTGAGCCAAGGCGAATACGTCGCCCCCGAGAAAATTGAAAACGTTCTGGTCAATTGTCTATACGTTGCTCAGCCTTTTGTCTACGGCGACCATCTTCATGCCGTGTTGGTGGCGATAATCGTTCCAGAAGAAGAGAACCTCGTCGCTTTGGCGAATTCCATGGAGATAACTGGGTCGTTTGCCGACCTTTGCTCAAACAAGCAGGTTACTGACGCGGTCCTGACCGACTTGACCGTCCTGTGCAAGAAGAGCAAGTTGTGCGGGTTTGAAATCCCCAAAGCAATCAAACTCGAGCCAACACCGTTCACAGTCGAAAACAACTTGATGACCCCGACGTTCAAGCTCAAGCGCGTCGATGTGAAAGCTGCCTTTCTCCAAGACATTGACAGACTCTACGTCCAATGCGGCGATCTCGTCGCAGGGCGTTAACGATCCACCAAGGAAATATACCTTTCCATTTATCAATACTATCATCCCCCATGTGTTCCCCTCCCCCAGGCATCTTGAGTTGTTTTCACATCTACAACAATATCCATGTCATGCATACTGAAAGACCATGGGGACTTAATCAAGAGGCTTACAAGAAACTATGCCGTTGGGGGAATTGACGATACAGCGGGGGGGGATAATCACCGTCGGGGGGAATGTCCACCGAGAAGTTTCTCGTTTAAAGTCGCCATGAATGGATCCCAGAACGACATCTTGAGACCTTTCAGTCGACCAGACACAGGAATCTTATCTCCTTTGCCATTGTGCATGCTCGGAGTAATCATTTCGATTGAAGTGTGCACGCTCGAATTATAACTCGTTGTCGGCAGTGCCGCCCTTGGAATTGAATGCGGATGTTGATTGTTTTTGTCAATAATCCACGCAGACTGATCGGCATTGGCCCATCCTTTCCGTCGTTTCTTCGATTTGTCCTCACTGATGGCACACGTCTTATCTTTCCAATTCGTTGCAATCATGCCCCTCCCTCTCTCAGCTGCCAAGCGATCATCAACACCATTCATATTCGTATATAGAGCCTGTATAGAGAAACTTCCTTCATCCTTGAGGCTGTCCAACTCGCAGCTCAGATCCCCGTCTCTTGCCATCCAACTTTGCCAACCAGCAGTGAAATCTCATCACCAACTAATTTTCCATCTCTTCCAGCTCATCGCTTTGCAGCTTGCCAACATGCAGTACTAAACGTGGCCTAGTCCTCATCTACACGCAATCTAAAGCACGAAATGCACCGTCGCCTGCGGTCCCAACCAACAACCCACGCAATCAATCTCTAGCTTAGACCTAAGTTTTATTTATAAAAACCATGACGTGGACAAATTTTAGACTTTAACTTTGCAGTAGTTGTAACGTTTAAACGTACTGAAATCCAAGTCTGTGCACTGTAGCTGGACAATCAGAATCTTGTCGTCGCAAGGACAGCCCGTGTTACACGCAAACCGAGTTGTCATTCAGAAACCCTTCCTCTCGCCATGAAACTCGAGGCGACAACTTCGCAATTTGCCCTCGCCGTCGCAGCCGTTGCGGCGATCGGCGTCATTCATACTCTAACCATGCCAAAAGCCGCTGAAAAGGTTGCTCCTGGCTACGTCCAGATCGACGACTCCAATGTCAAGGAAGGCCATGGCCCAGTCTACAGCGTCGGATTCATGCCACAATCTCACGTGTCGACCATGTTTGAAGCGCTCCAACTGGCCGTGAAGGAAAGCCCCGATGTGAATTTCTTGGGCCATCGCCCGTTTGATGCCAATGGCGTCGCACAAGATTTTGTCTGGGAGACGTATGCTCAAGCTTACCGCCGCATTGAAAACTTGGCTGCGGGTTTGATCAAGGAAAATTTGCTCCAAGTTACGGCAGACAACGAAAGACCGCTTTGCATCTACATGAAGAATCGCCCAGAATGGGTTCTCGCTCAGTATTGAGCAATATACGACACCGTCGGAGCTACATCGACCGAGTACATCTTACAACAAACTCAATCCCCGACTGTTGTCTGCACAAGCACAGAATTGCCCACAAGGCCGTCGAGACTCTCAAGCATGTCGTCGTTGTCGACGTCGACGCCTTCTCCATAGAGAACACTGCTGTTGCCGCCGAAGTTGGTTTGAAATTGTACACTCTGCGTGAGATTGAATCAATTGGAGAAAGCCACAAGTTGGCTCCAGTTCTTCCGTCGCCTTTGGACTATCATGCGCTCATGTACGTCGTTCTTGTGTTGTATTTGACACTGACTTAATTCTTGTAGATATACGAGTAGCACGACGGGCAATCCCAAAGGCGTCCCAGTGACCCACAAGGCGATCCTAGCAGCGTATGCTGGTGTCTGGGAGCGTATGGCGTACGGCGTGAGTGGTCCTGCGTTTCAAAAAGACACGATCCACTTGTCCTACTTGCCGCTTGCCCACGTCATTGAGCAAGAAGTCCATGCGCTTGTCGTCATTGCCCAAGGGACGATTGGGTTTTACCAAGGCAACACTTTGAAATTGACGGAAGATTTGGCTCTTCTTCACCCCAAACTTTTCGTCACCGTCCCTCGTCTTCTCAACAAAATCTACGACAAGGTTGTCAATGGCACGAGAGCGACAGGCGGTCTCAAGGCTTGGCTCTTTGACTGGGCTCTCCAGACAAAGCTGGCTAATCTTGCTTACGGAGAACGCACTCACTCGATCTTTGACCAGCTTGTCTTTTCAAAAGTCCGCTGAAGCAACACTTCCTTGTGCTGATCTTGAGAATGTTTAGGTCCAGAAAATTAGGCTTGGATCGGTGCTGCTTTATCGCGACGGGATCGGCACCACTTGCTCCTGCCGCGTTGTCTTCCAAGTCCCAATTTTTGAAGTCTACGGACAGTCTGAAACTGCAGGCGGCTGTACTTCGACTCACGCTTCCGACACAGTTGCTGGCACCGTTGGCCTGCCTTTGGTTTGCACACAATTCAAGCTCGTGTCGGTGCCAGACATGGGGTATGCTAGCTTGTCCTGGACAGACTTTTATTCACACTGCTCTTGTTTAGGTACAACGTGACCGACACATTCCACGGCGACGATCCTGCGACTCGAATGGCTGTCAATGGGCGTGGGGAAATCTGTCTACGGGGTCCAAGTGTCTTCCAGGGATATTACAAAGCCCCCGACAAAACTGCAGAGACGATTGTAGCCGACGGGTGGGCTCATACGGGGGATATTGGCGTCTGGACTATTGACGGCCGACTGAAGATCGTCGACCGCAAGAAGAACATTTTCAAATTGAGCCAAGGCGAATACATTGCCCCCGAGAAGATTGAAAACATTCTAGTCACGAGTCCATACGTCGCGCAGCCTTTTGTCTATGGCGACAGCTTGCATGCCGTCTTGGTGGCCATCATTGTCCCCGACGAAGACGCGATTGCATCCTTGGCCAGGAGTTTGAATATCACGGGTGATGTGTTAGCATCGTTCGTTTCACTTTGATTTGCATGCCCAGTCGGTTGGACGAACCGACTTGCCTATGTACATGTTCGGATTTTCAACGTATCTTCAATGGTCATCCGATCTTTCGAAAGATATGAGATCTTAGGATTCGTTGGCTTTAAGGTTGTTAATCAGTTTGTATTTCACGGCCTTGCGTTCAGGACAGCGATCTGCTGTGTAGTCTCAAGGGGGCTCATTTTGCGTGTCGGTGCTAGCGCGGCGCCACTACGAAGACACATCAATTAATTTATTAGTTAAGTCAAAAGCGAAGTTCACCCGACTTGACAAACTCAAGATATGGCGGATTCAAGTGATCAAATGTCCGACAGGACGCTGCCGGGTCGACAGTATTACCGCGAAGAAGCCGAGGACGATGGCATCAGAGATCTGGCGACATTACGTCGCGACATTGCGGCCCTCGTCTATGAAGATGACGGAGTTTCGGTTGGAGACATCGGTGCTATGGATATTGATCAAGAACTGACGATGTCACAACCCCCGATACCGTTGCTGTTACCTGCTCCTGCACCGGGGTACCCTGCGACCATCGACATTCAGCTTCGATTGGCCGTTCAAAATGTTTTTATGATGACGAGCAAAATGCTGTACATCAGGAGATTCATCATCATTATCCCCCGCCCACGTCCACGAATATGGGTCAGGATGAGCGGGATCGTCTACTCGTTGCTCATGCTGATGAGCTGACGAGGCAGTCTATGAAGGCAGAGACGATGCAACAAGCTGGTGTTGCTTTGGAGCAAGACTTGAATGCTCTGCGACAAGCTTTGAATGCAGAGACCACGCGAGCCGCCCGCGCGGAAGCGATGGTAAAAGAATTACAAGTCCGCGAAGCTGAATCGCGTCGAATCGTTGACGCGGTTTTGGAGTCGCAAAAACGTCTGGAAAGCCTGGCTGAGGAGTTCCGCCAACGAGATGCTGCGCGTGAGCAGGCGTTCCAGCGTGAGAGAATGGCGTGGGCGGCAATGGTGAAAACTGAAGCACTTCCTCCTGTGCCTACCACCGTTGAGCCAAACGCAGACAGCAGCACTCGTGCGACTGCGTCTTTATTGAGTGGTTTTTCCGCTCCGAAGGCATCGCGATACACTGGATATACGCTGGATGCGAGACGGCAACTTGCGAATCAATATTACGAATACTGCAACGAATGCGCGCAAGCGGCGAGGTCGTTGGGTACCCGTATTGCGATCCGTCCTATTGGCACATGTTTGGATGCCAAAGCCAAAAATTTTGCAGCTGATATGCATTTTGTGCGAGATGTGGCGTCTATCACTGAGCAAGAATGGACAGAGTACTTTCAATGTGCTCTAAACCATCATGGCCCTGACTACGGGGACCTAGAGGCCAAGATTCGTTCGTCTGTCATCATGGACGACAAGGAACTCGACCCCAACAAGTGTTATGACAAGTGGGTGTATGCACATTGGGCTTTGTTGGACAAGAACAACATGCGTTCGTTCAATACAAAGTACCCAAAGAACGCGGTGAAGGCTCTGATGGAGGGTCTACGCCCTGCGGCGCTGCGGGCAGTGGTGAAAAATCATTTGGAGCTCGATCAGAAGCACCTCCGCAATTCAGTAGTACAGTTCATGGCATTTGTCAAGACTAAGCTGGTTGCGCACCTCGAATTTAGTCGGGCAGCGAAGGCCAGTGGCCTTGTGAAGGTGCCTGATGACATCAACCCGAAGGCCAAGACGTTGTCGCGTCAAAACAGAGGCGGCGACTCCAAAAGTGCTGGCGCAAGTCAGCAGCCGAAGATTATGAAGTGTTGGAGTTGTGGTGGTCCTCACCATATTTCAAAATGTGAGTCCACATCTGACGCTGATAAAATTGCTATACGCGCCAAGCGCGCCGAAGCCAAGCCAAAGGGCTCTGTCCCCAAGGATGGCTCGGATGGCAAGGCCGCTGCGAAAGTCGAAGCCAAATCGGAGGCCAAAAAGGCGCTGGTCACCTTCAAGACGAAGGCTCTGAAGTGGCCTGATGGTCCACCAAAGGATGGTAGTTGTTGGTCTGTGGTGGTTCATGGTGGCCTCGACGACCCTGTTCCCGCTTTATTGGACTCTGGTTGTGACTCTGGTCTGATTGTTTCTCATGGTCTCGTTGACAGATTATCATCTACATCTACTTTGGACCTCCAGTTGGCAGTACTGGACAGCCCCCAGGTGATGGAAGGCTTTGGTGGTGTCCCACTTACCTTGTCCAGGCATGTGGTAGTGCCTGAGTTGGCGCTGCTTGTGGGAGGTACGCCTGTTTTGTTGACATCGGTTAGTGCGTGGGTTGATGATACGGATCCCACGCTTGCTATCACGGTTGGACGGCCGGTGATGAAGGTTTTGGGTTATTCTGCTGAAGACCTCCTTCGAAATGCCACGGCCTCGCCGTCAGTTTATGATTTGGGTCAACTGTCTGTTTTGGACCATGACATGTCAGCTCTGTGTCGAGTTTTGAAGGCGTGTCGCGCTCAATTGGATGCTGAAGGTGATGCGGACATCGATAGTGATGATGATGACATTGTTACATCGTCTGTTAGTGTGGTGTTGGCTGAAAAAATTGTCGAAGCAACTGAAAATGGTCTATCTGAGGTTGGTGCCACGCGCCTTACCTCGTTGTTGCACAAGTACGAAGATGTGTTCCGTTTGGAATTTCATCAGGACCCTCCTGTGGCGGTGGATCCACTCCAAGTTCGTTTTAAGCAGGATGCTACACCGACCGCGTGCAAGGCTCAGCGTTATTTACCTTTGCAGGCGGATTTTTTACGTACTCATTTGGGCGACATAGTCAACGCGGGTCTGGCACGTCGGACGAATCGCTCGCGGTGGTGTTCCCCTCCTCGCATTGTGGCGAAAAAAGACGGCTCTATGCGTATGACCGTCGATACTCGTGGCCCCAATTCCCAAACCGAGCCGATGCACTGGCCTATGCCTGTGCTAGAGGTCGTTATGGCTCGTTTAGCTGGTAAAACTTGTTTCTTTGCCCTCGACTGGTACAAGGGGTATTGGCAGCTTCCGCTCCATCCCGCGAGTCGAGAGGCACATACCATCATGGGTGTCGACGAAATGATTGAGCCCAATCGGGTTCTTATGGGTCAATCGGATGCGGCGGCTTATTGTCAGTCTGTTGCTCAGACAATTTATGGAGAAAAGTATGGTGATGGCATCGAGGCTTGGCTCGATGACGCTTTGGGCAGCGCCTCCTCGGAGGACGAGCTTTTAGGTCTCCTCGGATGGTTGCTGCAACGTGCTGAACATTTCGGGTTGAAGCTTAATCCAGCCAAGTGTGAGTTCTATACTCCATCGGTGGTGTGGTGTGGTAAAACTATTTCCGCCGCTGGCATTTCTCACGACCCCCAGCGTCTCGCTGGTTTGATTTCGCTTCAACCACCCCAGAACGCGCAGGAACTACAACAATTTGTCTGCGCGCTCAATTGGATGCGTCAATCCATCCCGAATTTTACGGCTCTGGTTGCGCCTTTGATGACGCTGTTGGATACTATTTGTAAATTAGCCGACACTCGGAAGAAGTCCAAATTAGTTCGCTACGACCTTGTCTCGCATGGGTGGGGTGAGGTCCATCTTCAGACATTTAGCGCTTGCAAAGATGCGCTACGGAATATGGTGACGCTTGCGCATCCAGATGCTGCAAAGCAATTTTGCTTGTATACTGATGCCAGTCAAGATCATTGGGGTGCGGTATTAACTCAAATTCCCGCGGTTCAAGCTGATCTGCCTGTGTGCGACCAAGACCATGAGCCTCTAGCCTTTTTGAGTGGTTCATTTAAAGGTGCCAGCTCAAGATGGGCAACGGTGGAGAAGGAAGCTTTTGCGATCGTACAATCATGCAAGCGGTTGGATTATCTGTTATTGTGAATTCCGCTGAAATTTGCCGAAAAGGGTTGGTTTGGCGCATTCACGTGTGGTTTGAAAAAATAGACGTCAATGTTTGATTGGTCGAAATTCGTGAAACGCTGGCTCGAAATTCATTGCAGTTCTCTTTCCGAACACGCTTCATCTCTACTTGGCATGGAGGAAGCAGCAACCCGCAGCATGCGCACACCAACACAGTGTACCATTGCTTATATGCGTATTACAGCTTGGGCTACTCGCGCAGGCACCTCGCCCATGTGTTCAACAAGTCGGAACGAACTATCAGCAACTGGGTCAAAGTTTACGAAGACACAGGGGGCTACCAGCGCTCCAAAACCACGGCAGAGAAAAAGTTCACAGCAGCACAGCGGCAGTGGATATTTGAATTCTACGATCGGCACCCACTAGCTTACCTCGATGAAGCCCAAAGTGCGTTCAAGCGTTTTCACCGCATCGCCATCTCGAAGACTTCCGTCTGGCGAATCATTCGAAGCTTCGGTTTGACTTGGAAAGTGCTTGAGCGACGCGCCATGCACATCAAGGAGCGCGATGTGTTTCGCTTCGCTGAAGAAATGAGCCACGTCGATTGGAGTCATCAAAATTTGGTGTTTTTGGACGAAGTTTCATTCGACAATCGAGGAATGATCCGCAAGCGTGGAGAAAAGGTTGCCATCCTGGCAACCTTTTCTAAGTCGCCATGCATGGCGACTTTGTTCGTAAGCCCCGCGTTTCTGTACTCGCCTTTATCGGTGTCAATGGTGTTCTCGACTACTTTGATACCGAGGGGACCTTTGACCGAGTGGAATTCACGGCGTGTTGCCGAGAATTCGTTCATTCCGTGCACAGCCCAGTCAGATTGTATCCTGGCCCTAGCTCTGTGTGGATCCTCGATGCAGCTTCGATTCATCGGCACTCGGAGATAGTTCACTATCTTCGAAGCATTGGCGTGGTGATGGTCTTTCTACCAGCCTATTGTCCGTTCTTCAACCCGATTGAGTTCATGTTTGGATTCATGAAACGTGCCTTTCAGCGCCACTACAATGAAAGGAGTGGTCGCGACGTCACTACGTTCATTGCCGAAATGTTTCAGCGCTTCAGAAATCACGACATGTCCAGAGTATTTGAGCACTGTGGCTGGATGGTTGACGGCGTTTTCAATCCAGTGGGGCCACTATCCAAAGACAAGCGCCTCGAACCAATGATCGCTGAAACTAGTTCACATGACGAATTAGAATTTACAGAGCTAGATGGCTTTGAATAAACTTTCGTGTTTGATGATTAGCTCAACCCTTACTCAGCATGGTCGACGTCCTCAACATTCTCAAGATGTACTAAAGGATCAGGAACGTCAGTGGCAGGTGGAGGTATCATGTCCCGGAGAAAACCTTCGACTACACTTTTCCGTGTCAAGAGATTCTCTTCAAATGCCTCGATCCGGTGTCCAAACGCCTCCCAATCACGTCGCAATCGGCAGCAATCAGCCATGGATGGTTTAATGCAATCCAAGGCCATGTGGGAGGAACGAGTCAGCGTTGCATGTTGTTCTTCAAGACGACTATCCGAAGGACGCAGCAGATGAACAATGTAATTTGGCGGCGGCAGATTGATGGCATTCTCCCACTCGTGACGATTGGTGCTGCGCGTTACGTGAGTGGCCCACATTCGCCACACGACGGAATCTGTCGTAAACGTTGTTGACCATTGAGCTTGCAGTTGGATCACGACATCTCGCAGTGATTGCTCTGCGATGGCACCTGCTCGGTCAGTGTTTTGTGGGCGAATGCAGGCGGCCTTGAACTCTTCCAGCTGCTGCTGCGTGGAAATGGCAGATCCATACGCGAAAATGACGAGGATTATTGTGTCCCCTCGTGTCTTGGCCAACCAATGGTTCATCGCTGTTTCCGACTTCATTGTGTCGACAATGTGTTTCTTTGCCTTTAGCTGCATGACCTTGGTCCAATCTGCAACGCATGGAGCCACCGAGATCCATTCGTCTTCACCTCAAACTGCTCTGGAGTTTACTCGTGATCCAAAGCGCTTCCACAAGTCCGTCACGATGTCCGCAAACGTCGATCCGTTTGCAATATAGTCCGCTAGCATCTTCCCGGACGAGTCGCGCTGTCCGACGGTTGTCTTCACAATTGGCCGAACGTGTAGTTGGAAACGGTGGGCGTTGGACGGTGTCACTTGATTTGGTGCGATGTCGCCTGTATCTTGTGGGGTGACCGCGTTGGTTCCGGGCATCGATCTGAGCCTTACTGGTGTACGAATTCGTTCTGGGTACGGGGAATAGCGAATGTTTATGTTTGCATTTGGAGTTCGCTGCGGCGTAGTTGTCATGGAAGCGTCGATGCTGATTTCGCGCGTTCTCTTATTGTTTTGGCTCTCGAATGATGTGTCTCTTACCTGCATAAATTCAAAATTATTCGTTTCTAGAGGTTTTTCTCGGTTGCCGAACCGCCCACGTGAGCGATCATACCAACCGAGCATGGAAATTTTGACTAAAACCCACAATACATCGTCCTGGGGTTTTTGCCATTTTTACTGATCATCGCAACTTGAGTTTCATTTTTGGAACTGGCCCACAGGCCTCGCAGCCTCGTTTCCTTGCGGACAAGCTGGCGCGCTGGCGGTGACTCTGTCTGGTTTCAATTATGTCATTCGTCACATCAATGGCAAAGACAATGTCTGGGGAGACTTGCTTTCTCGTTGGGGAAATGTTCAGCGGGCCGTAGAAGCAGCTGTCTGGGCTGATGATGAGCCTCAGAATGTGCCTCGACTCAAGCGCCTCGCTCGACTACCCCTTCCAGTCGTCTCGCCTCTAAATGATTTACAGGGAACGACCATCCACTTGGCCTATCGAACTTTTGATATGGTACTACTATAAATTTAACTAATCAAAAAAATTAATTGAAATTTTGCTCTCCGATTGGCGGGATTTTTATTCGCGCCAAAGAGCAATTTAAATTACATGTTGCCTCAATTTTAATGCCATAAAACATCCCATGAAGAAGTACTCATCACACACACGATTGAGGAGCGTCGTCGTGCCCTTGAGTTGTTGAAGACAATGTCGTCCTATGCGGTTGCACAGGAGATGGACATACCGCGACGCACGATACGAAATTGGGCTTCCAACAGTGATGCCATAGAAGCCTTCAAGGGCAGCAAAATGCGTAAGAAGCTAAAGTCTGTAGGAAGAGCAGAGATTCTCCCCGACCCTAATGGCTTAAAAGAATATATGACACTCATGCGGGCAAAGGAGCGCGCTCTAACATGCACTCACGTAATCAAGTGGATCAAGAAGAACCACCGGGAGTGGCTTCGGTCATATCTGAGCGACAAGTCCAACGGATACAAGTCTCTACTGCGGCTACTCCAGCGTTTTTCGCATCGTCATGGATTTTCTCGTCAGAGGCCTGGCAAATTGAAGCTCAAGCAAGATGTACTGATGTCGATTCGCGACGAATTTGCGGCTGACTTCCATCGACAGTATGAAACGTACGACGACTGCTACAGGTACAATGTTGATGAAACTGGAATTTATTATGAAATGCCACCTCGTATCATTTGGTCGATACGAGGTGGCGATGCCAAGATATCTGCTGGTGAGAAGAATGCCTACCGCATGACTGCGGTGTTGACGATACGCGGCGATGGCAAGAAACTACCACTCATGTTCATCATCCGAGGAAAGCCCGGCGGCAGGATCGCGACGAATGAGATTCTCACGTATCCTGTTGGCCATTCCTACGCAGTACAAGAGAAGGCGTGGATGGATGGTGTCGTTTGGAAACAATACCTTGTTGACGTCCTCGAGCAAGATATCGAAGGGCCCTCAGTCGTGATGCTTGACAATTTCGAGCCCCATGTCAGTGTGTCGTCCTACAAGGCAATCAACGATATGGGGTGTCATGTCTGTGCCTTACCACCCAACTCGACGTCTGTCTGTCAGCCCTTGGACGTTGGAATAATGGCGCCGTTCAAGCGCCACATGCGGGACATTTGGCTTGATGAAGACGACATCGAAGATGATGAAACTGAGGATCTTGAGTCACCAACTGCCGCCAAGAAGAGACTTGCCCTGATCAACCGCTCCATTTTGGCCTGGGGACGCATCACGGAAGATGAAATTTGCCGCAGTTTTGAAAAAGTTTTGCAGCAGTAAAGTTATCTTGTTTTTTGTATTGAATTTGTGTGTTTGGGGGTTCAGGGTTAAGGGGGGGTATTTTGTCTAATATTTTTTCGCTCAATATTTTTGTTCTTCATAATGAATACAAGTTATTTTATTGATATAATTTAAATTTTATATTAAAAAGGTGGGGGCGCACTGCCATCCAATTGGATGGCCCCATGCTAATCTTTCACCCCTCACATCATGTGTAAAGTAACATGTCAGTCATTTGTTGATTCGCCCTCGGTTCAATTCCGGTTGGGTAGATACTTTTCCAATATTTGAGTATGGCATCTATATTGGCGCAACAGACAAGGCAAAATACAATCAATTCAAAGGTGAAACATACTTTCCTATGGATTTTTTGGTATCGCTGGCATCCACTCAAAGCTGACAAAACAATAAATTCTTTGATATTTGAACCACTTTCATTCTGTATACTGCTCTGTAATGAAATTCGACATTAATAAATGCAAACTTGATCTGAATTTAAATACACTGTCATAAAATATGTTTTCCTGAATAAAATTTCCTACATTGCATCTAATTGGACAAAAGAAAAGACGAATTTCGAAGTATTCTGACCAATCCGAGGCGACTATTCGTGAGTATTCGAAGTAATTCTGTAGGCCAAGTGGATAGTCGTTCCCTGTATTTGAGTGGCCTGATGCGAAGAAAATTCAAGCGACTCAAAAAGATTGGCCTCGCGAAATTGCTAAATTGAAGGACCAATTGGTTCTGGGTGACGATGGTGTATTTCGAGTTGCTGAAAAACTTTGGATCCCTAATGGTGATTGGATCTCCAGTTATCACTTTTAGTTATTGCTCACGCTGGCACAATGGGTCATCGTGGTGGCAAAGCGACATCGCAAGCATTGCGCGAGGTTTTTGCTTGGCGTGGTTTGGAGGCCGATTGTACAACGTTTGTTGCAAACTGTCTGCATTGTTTATGTGTGGATGGTGAGATGGTCCCACGACCCGTCAGGGAACCCAATCAAGTAATTCATAGCGATTTTATGGCCGTACAAGGTGGTTATGTTCATGTGATCGTCGACGACGTGTCGCGATTTTGTCAACTTACCTGGCATGAGGGTTGTAAGGTGTTCGACGCAGTGGAAGAATTCCAGTTGTGGTTTGCTACATTTGGCATAGTTCCCATTTGGATGTCTGATCAAGGACCGCATTATAAAAACGAGGTTATGAAGGAGCTGCGTCGTCTCTATGGGTCTGCGCACAATTTCTCTCCAGCGTATTGCCCTTGGGTCAATGGTACTGTCGAAGTGAAGATGCGTACGATTCGCAATACATTGAAGACAATGTTGGTTGAATTGCGTTTACCACCTGAGCAAGCGCAGATGTTGCTCCCGATTGTCCAACATGCATTGAATCATACCCCATGTGTAAAAATGGTGGTATTGCGCCTGTTACGGCAATGATTCAATTACCTGCCGGTAATGCTCTCAGCGCTTACAAACGAGACGAGAAAATTCTGGAAATTAGTGAAGACACCTTGTTCAAGTGGCGTCAAGGTGTTTGGAGAGAATTGGCCAAAGCGCGTGATCAATTGCATCGTCGGATGGCAACTGTGGCGTCTACAAAGCGTACAAAAGAGCGAACCAGACGCAACAAGAAATCATCTATTAGACGCGCTTACTTTGAAGTTGGTGACTATGTACTGGTTGGAAAAACAGCTCGTGGCATGGGCAACAAATTGACCATCACTTGGCTGGGACATCGACGAATTATTCGTTCGCACTCAGACTGGGTCTTTGACGTCGATGACTTGCGCAATGGCTCGGTGCGACAGCATCGTGTCATTCGAATGAAGCATTATGCTGCCAAGGACGCTGCAGTGACACAAGCTTTGGTTGATCACATTGCATATGTGGATGGTGGATATGAGGTAGAAGAATTTGTTGACTGCAAATTCGACCGCGCATCCAAGCAGTGGCAATTATTAGTCAAGTGGCGTGGCTTGGAAGACCTCGAGAAATCGTGGGAGCCAGTAGAAACCCTGCTGGAGGATGTGCCCGAAGCCGTCCGCAAGTTTGTGGTACAGCGAGCGCCAATATCCCAAAACGTGAAGTGAATGGCCGATGCTTACGGTTTGCTCGTCAGTCCAACTAGGGTTGGGCTTGGGGGGTGCTGATGTGTTAGCATCGTTCGTTTCACTTTGATTTGCATGCCCAGTCGGTTGGACGAACCGACTTGCCTATGTACATGTTCGGATTTTCAACGTATCTTCAATGGTCATCCGATCTTTCGAAAGATATGAGATCTTAGGATTCGTTGGCTTTAAGGTTGTTAATCAGTTTGTATTTCACGGCCTTGCGTTCAGGACAGCGATCTGCTGTGTAGTCTCAAGGGGGCTCATTTTGCGTGTCGGTGCTAGCGCGGCGCCACTACGAAGACACATCAACGGGGTCGTTCGTCCAGTTGTGCGAAAACAAAGAATGGTCGCTGCTGTCATGAAAGATTTGGTCGCAGCGAGCAAGAAGGGCAAGCTCTTTGGCTTTGAAACGATCAAAGCCATCAAGTTGCACTCGACGCCATTTTCAGTCGAAAGCGAGATCTTCGCAATGACCGAGCGTCTTCGAAGACGCAAGGATCCTGCTCCGTTGAAGAGGACAGGGTTCGAGAAGAGCTTCTGCTCTACGCATATCTCAACGTGCTTTCCATCAATGTTCAATAAGCGCTATCGTCTTGTTGAAAGCATAACTGCGTGTCCCTATCGGTGCTGATTTACTTGGCCTTCTTGGATTCCTTGGCTTTTTCAGCCTTGTCGGTCTTCTCGGCGACTTGTTTCGGCTTTGATCCAGCAGGGTCAATCGCGGACGAGACTATCTCGACGATGTAGTTGATCGCAGGACCGCTGAAGATGCCCATCACGATGAGCGTGTACATTTGGTAGTCCTCATGTTCTTGTGGCAGATAGCTTGCCACCATGCCAGCAATGGCCGCGTTGAGAGCTGACAGCAAGGCGATGTACAGCTTGATGCGACCCGTGGCAGGATCTCGGAGGATATCGCCGGCGATGGCATCAATCACGACGTTGGCAATCACAATGCCAAGCACAACTTGCCATGGCAACGTCGCCAACGACAAACCTTCCATTTTCAAAAGGCCTATTTAGAAAATGACCGAATTTTATCCCACAGCACCCATGTATCTCACGACGACGCCACGTTGCCAACACCATCATACCAGTGAGCACCAGGAGCTCCACCGACTCTGAGAGGAGCTGCGAGCTAGCCAAAGACCTTGAGCTCGTCAACACAGCTAGTAAATAGTCTATCAGCAACCTCTGCAGACTCAAGGACAGAAGCGTGTTGATTCAGAGAGCCTGCCCGACATGCAAATTGAAAGGATTGTAATCTTCCGCCATCCCTGTAGCTCCAAGAGGTATGCATGTATGGTAGCGACATCGCACTCTCAAAGTTGAAAAAAATGTTGACTGCGTGCCCGTCGTTGTGCAGATTTCAGGGACGTTTCACCATTCAAACCATTTTCAGACTGGCCAGAGGACGTGAGCCATCAGTACGCATGCTCTATGAGGAGCCTGCATTTGTTTGTCCGCTCTGATAAAGCACGATGTATGGCAATCGAGAGTTATGGTTATAATACATCTAGGCAGCGCGAACTCCACCACCGACTGCACCACTTTGTTCGGCCAGTTTCTTCGTCTTGAGGCTGTACGCTTCATACAATGCCTGGTCTTTCTTCACTTCACCATCGCCAGTTTTATACATCACGGCAAGGTTGTGGCAAGCGGGCGCAAAGTTGGCATCGCATGCAGATTCGAGATATTTTTTGGCCTTGACCACATTGCGAGCGATGCCATACTTGGACTGAGTTGTGAGAAACATACTTCCTAGGCGGTAGCAGCTACTGCCTTCGCCATTGTTGCACGCTTTCTCGATCGCAGCAATTCCCTTTTCCACGTTCTAACAAAGTTTCAACCGTCATGAGGACAAATTATGACCGTGGCTACCTTTTCGCCTCCAATTCCATTAAGATACATGATGCCTAAGTGATGGCATCCGTGCGTATGTCCAGCATTGCAAGACTTCACTATTGGAAAAGTCAAATCAGCAGATATGGCCTATGGAATACCCATCATCTTTCTTCCTTCTTCGTCGTTGAGCTCAACGCCTTTGCCCGCCACTAACGTGCACAAACCATGAACATAAGTTCGCAGCCAGTCATTTCGTACAGAGAAATCGTCCATAGTTGAAGCACGAAGCGGGGTAGTTTTTCTTGTCACAGTTCTTCTTGTACACTGCAGCAGCTTCGTCGTACTTTTTGTCCACGACTGCCAACCACTCGCCATAACTGTGGCATGCACTCGCGTCACCTAAAGCGCATTGGATCAGAGATAAGACAGAGCGGCTGATCCAACCATTGCCGTCGTCGCAATTGGACACGAACTCGTAGTGGCGCTTCTGGAGCTCTTCGTTCAACCGCTTGGTCTCTTCCGCGCTCTTTTCACTCATCGCAGACAAATTCAAAGATGCGAATGGAAGTCGCAATACTTTGAGATTCGATACAATATTTATTTTTGAAGGTATTGTCGATTTCATTCGAAATTGTGGAGGAAATGGACCTTGCCCTTTCATTGGTTGTTCAGGTTGTTACACGTCCCACTTTGGCCACACTTTCAGGGACAGCAACCTCCCAGGAAGAAATGGAATCAACAAGACTTGCAGCAAAAGAATCCATGAGTCGAAGGCTCACTGCCTGAGCAGGGAGCCCATTTTATTAGTAGTATTCGCCAAGAAAACAGGCCATAAGCTCAAGAAAGACTGTTCGTAGACCAATTTGAAATACCTCACCTTGAGAAACATCTCACACACTCACCAATCGTCGTTTGACGATAAATTACACGTATAGATAACAGGGGTTATACGACAACCCCATCCGACTTTGTTTGGATTGGTCAAAATTACGATTATACTTCCTACACTGTAGAGACTCTGTCCAGATGATTTGGATCCAAAAACCCATGGCCTCACTCACGAGACAGGTTCGATGGCGTCTGCAAGCTTCACGACAAGGAGATAACACTCCTGGCTATTGCCAACGTTGATGGAATCATCTTTGACGCCAAGATGACCCCGACAATTCAAGATAGAATAAACCAGTGAGGCCAGCTCGAAGGATGCAGAGTGCTACACGAGTGTCGGGCTGATGAGGAGGACAAGGTGCGATGGAGCCATGTCGACGAAACAGTAAGAATGCTATGTACTATCCTTTTAAAGCTAGTCTCTAGAATCAATTGGGAGTTGCCATCACATCGGACTCGACATCTCTTCGGCTTGCTAGCACTCCACAACTATTGCAGGTTGATTTCTGTTGGGGATATCGAGAGTGGCATTCACGAGTCTTGTATATAGAATTTGGTCAATTTTCTCGCATCATTCTCAACCCCATCTATGTAAGATTGTAGAGGTGGCAACTAAAAACGAAGGTCGTAGTCATGCATTTGTCAATTGTAAGCCAGAAACTTGTGAGCCACGGAGATGTAAGCTTTTCTTGTTAGACTATATTGTAGTGTTGCAGACGTATCTTGGCGAATGTTCAAGCTTACAAGGCTGCAACGTTTGTGTCTAAGCTGCACTGCTTGAAACAGATTTGTTTCTACAGATAATCTTGCACCGAATGGTACCTCAGACTGTTTGAAGCTGCTGAGGGCTCATATGGGAAATCTAACACCCTCGCATCTCACCAAACGCTCGAATATGGCTACCGAATGCTTCTATCTCGTACACAACACTATATATCGGATTCTACTCATGACGAGCTTGGGAAATTCGCGTCACACCAACTTTTTAGCAAGTAGACACTTATATTACAATGAACCATTACTCTTTCGCCTGCGAACTTCTCTGAGAAGGCTAGTGTAAGTATCAGTATGACCAGCATAGACATTGACAAATAGATCAAAGCTCTGGAACTTCGAAAACGCTGCTGCAATCGTTTGACGCTCAGAATACTTCTTTCTGTCCATTTTGATCATCGCCTTTGTGAAATCTTTCAACGCACAAGGCCGACCGCATGCAACGTCCGCATAAAACCACTGCTGCCACGCCTCCTTTGCCGATCTTGCAGTTGGAATGGTCTTGGGCACAACATACGAGTTCAAAGTAGTTTGCTTGGTGACAGGAGGTGATGTCTTGGCTACAGAAGGAAGGACGGCTTGCTCCTGGAGTAATTTAACAACATACTCGGCCACTGCCTCTGCTGTAACAGAGCATGCATTTTCGGAGGACAACACCGAGCCTGTTGACTTTGGCCTACTGAGTAGATTTCGAGGGTCAATTTCATCGCTTATGTTCTTGGTGATGAGATACTCACACATTGTCTTGACATCACTCCAACGACACCAAGCCATAAGTTCTCGAAAGTTAAAGCGTCTCTCGCGAGACACGAACACGCGATAGAAGCTACCTCCACGTCTCATGCTGTGCAAAGTTATTTTCGTGGACAAACCAGGGCAACGCTCGACAATATCATTGAGCTGTCGTCTCAAAAAGTTTTGTTCCATAGCTTTGTCCCAACAAACTTTTATTCCACCATACTGAAGATTGATAACTTGAGGGAACACATAGCCATTGTCAGAGATACTGGTTATACTTGCCCTCGCAGAAGACACGTATTCTTGATGAAATCCACAAACTCGCAAGCAAGGATACGATAATTCGTCGACAAGGTGGTAAACTTGGCATTCCTTTTCCACACTCGCTTTCTTGTGCTATCTCAGACGGACAGAAACGTATGAGTCAGTCTCGGATTCAGCTCGCGACAAATCACACCATTTTAAAGAAAGAACTTCGCTGATTCGAAAGCATCCCAAATAGCAAACAGAGAACAAAAATCGAAACATTGCACCGAGAAACGGGTTTAAGTCTCCAAAGTTGTTCATCAGAAGGGAGAGTTCGTGAATACTCAGAGGGTGTGCCTTTTTTTCGTCGTCGAGATTGTTTTGCTTGTTGTATTTCTGTAATCCCACGACATATTGCTTAGTTTCCACGGCTTGGGCTGGATTTGGAACTACATTTGCCTGTTTGAAATATGCAACCATGGCTGTTTTGGCGCAATCGATCGTTCTTGCTTTTCTCCCGAGCAAGAACAGGTGGTGGAGAAAATCGGTGCAATCCTCACTGGTGGCTGTGCGAGGATCCCTTTCTTGGTCAGCTTCATGCAGGAATACCAAGAACTGCTGCTGATATGTTCTGTAAGTACGCCTCGTGGACGCACCAAGAAAAGACTCCTGGATGGTTTGCTTCGTGGGGCCACCGTCCATTTCGAAACAAGAGTGGAAACGAGACTACTATATAATATTGGCCAATTAAATTGAAGATATGTTAAATGTTAAGATATGTTGCTGCCGCGACAACAAGAACGACCAATGGTTTTTGAAAGAAGTAGTTTTGTCCAATAGAAAAAATTGAAATTGTCGCTTGTCCAATCACAGGTCCGAAATTTGTCGGTTTGCTGTCGTGTCTATACATTATGTAATTATAAACAAATTTCGCTATTTCAATGCGTCTGGTGGTCCAATGCGTTTAGCTGTGACACACTTTCCAGCCTGTTGTCATAAACAGCTGAGGTACAAAGCGAGCATAACGAGCCCTTATTTTGACCATAATTTGCTCTCAAATTGTGAGGGGGGTCCGAAACGTATATAATGACTGCAACTGTGATATGATTCCTATCACACCGAATGACGCAATATGATTGGAAGTTAATAAAATAGATTGACTTGACGAAAACACAACATGAACCTCGTGCAGATATTCCAGAAGCTCATACCAGCAGTACTATCATGCCTAGTCCTCCTTCATGCTAACTGTAATCGAAAGTTTTCTTTTCTGTATCTCTTTGTTCTGTGCCGTTTCTCACTCCGGCTATACAAAAGTAATATTGACACATCGAACTCATACGCTGCAATCTAAGTGAATGAGCCATGTACCTTGTAGAGGGGGTTTATTGTGCGTGGGCTGACTCAATAGATTATTGCTCTACTACTTACTGTTCAACTTCTAGAGGGGGATGCGAGATTTCTTTTAGACTTTGGCAACGTCAAAGGTTATGAGGTAGTGGCGGAGGTGTGGAGATCACATCCGTCGTCATTATTTATGACTCCTACAGTTTTGTTTATGCCTTAATTGACTATTGGTATAGCTTTCAAGATATCCACAATGCTTTGTGTTTTGTGCTCGACATTTACATGTTCTAACAGTACAATCAGGCGAGTGAGCGCATAGAACGTCAACAGGTGTCATGTTCTGCTGCAGCTAGCCTAGCTTATATCCGTGCTAGACGTTAAAATTATTCAGAGCATCTTTGTTTCTCTGTTAGACTTCATGCTGGCGACTAAATGAAGCTTCATATCTGCCAATATTTGTTTGCTGAGAAACCGTGATAGAATCTCTATCACAGTTGCTCAGAATTTTGCACATTTCAGATCTGTATACTGAAATCAAGTCAAAAATTTGTTTTGAAAATGTTTTTCAGGCAACTGTGATAGATTTCCTATCACACTCTAATACAAAAAGATCATGTTTTTATCATAGATGCAGCAGATGTATCGATTTTTCAAATCGATCTGCAAATCGCTCAGCCAATCAGAATCGAGTATTTACCTAATTCACACAAAACACACCCAGACACACGTGTAATTAATTTGGGACGTTTGCCATACTTTCCATTTATACTTGACTTCAATATGATCGAATCGATTTGGAATAGAATTCGATTTTGGTAAAAAAATACAAATTTGTGTGAAAAAGACAATATCATAAAGTTATCCAAGGTTTTATCAAACCAGGACGACCCCCCCGCGCCCCCCCATCACGCCGAGGCCACCTTGCCTCAAGAAGAGTTTATAACTGCAGTGAAGTAGATCCCTATCTTGCTATTGTATAGCTCAGACTACAGTCATCGAGAGAATGTTGGATTTTGAACTTGGCTTAGTGTCCACAATGTCCCCTCGAAGGGCTTGATCAACGTTCAGTTGGTTCGCAAGTTATCTACTAAAGGAGTAGAGAAGGTGTAGATTGCACGCCGAAATACTGGGTTATCAGCACAACTGCCAGTTCAGGTGCATCTCAAGGGGGTCGTGTGTGTGCAATATATCAATTGCATTCTATGTTCCCTCAAAATCATAACGAATCACAAAAGCAAATCGCTCTTGATGAAAGAAAGTTTTAAGGTTTGGAATATCTATCCCTTAGGGCAAGATTCTTCTTCTTGGCTTGTGTTGGAAAATGCCACGGGATCGCCTTGAATGTTGTTTGAAACGAGGGCCATGGCCTTGAAAATTGTGCCCATTTGATCGGGGTCGACGAGTCGTTCGTATGCCGCATAAATGTTTTCTTGTGTTTCCTCTACACTTGCAATTAGTATTTCATCAGTAAATTCACCGCTCTACCAGATGCATTCTTGAAAAGTGCAGCCATGCGGTGCTCAATGCCCATCTCTTTGAGGAACAATCCTTGGCCAATTGGGCCGTAAGCTCGCACTGTGCCATCAGCCGTGGCAAAGCGTTTGAGTGTGCTGAAATCCACGTCAATACTCTAGCCATAAAATTAGTCTGAACACTAGACCGATACAAACTTACCAAGTCGACATCACCTGGTTCACGCAGCACACTGACGAACTCATGCTTTTGAATGCCGCGAAGACTGACTTCAGAGGGATGGTCACGGCCATAATCAACAACCAAGGCAGCTACATGAGAGATTACACATGTTATTCTGAAAGTGACCAACCTCCGCCGTGGGTGCCGATTCGTCTGGAGATCTCCTGAATTAGTGCAATGCCCAACGGACAAATTTCAATGCGGTCGCCAACTTGGACGTCAGGTGACAACACTGGTGTATCTTTCGTCTTGGGCTCTTCAGACGCATTAAGGCTGTCAAGAATTTCCTGTGGGGCTAGTTCCTGTTGTGAGTAGAGCAATATTTCGAGTACTTACAGGCATTTTGAGGCAAATTCTTGAGCTTGATCGTCTCGGGCGTGACAATTTTCTCCTTGCCGATGTATACACGGGTTGCAGGAGTTGGACCTGGTGACACGACAAAACAGAAATGGTCTTCGCTCACTGGACTTTCGTTAATGTCAATGAGACGCTCGCACCAGCCACTGTATCAGTTCGTTAGTGCTTGTCCTTTGACCATGGTCGTTACTTCTCGGTGTATTCGAATTGATGTACAGGCAACGCATCAAAGAGCTCTTGAGCGATAAACAACGTCGGGCCATCAGGAACTTGTGCGATTTCTTCATGCCAGTAGATCGATGGACCATTCTGTGGCAATTGCCACTTGCCATCGGTTTCGACTGCCCCGAGCTTGTTTTGCTGGATTTCCCGCAGGGCTGGACTGGTTTCCACGAGGTGAAACTCCAACGAGCCATAAAAGGCTGGAAATTGCTTGGCTGTGCGAATGAAGTCTTCCATCAAACTGCCTCGACCAGGTCTAAGCAACAGTTTTAGAAGGCTTAAACAATGACGATGAATACGAACCCCATTTCAACAATCTTGACATGTGAAGGAGAGCCCATTTGCTGCCATGTCGCAATGCACCAAATGCTGATAAGTTCGCCAAACATTTGGCTGATTTCTGGCGCAGTTGTGAAATCTCCTTTGGAGCCAAATACGTCGCGCTTCATGTAGTAACCATACAGAGGATGGCTTAACGCCTATGACAAATTAATTGATATGGCATCAAACAAGAAGGCCATACATGGCGCATAAACTCTGCTACAGTCAAGGGGCCACGTAGAGCGATGAGTGAGCGAAGGAAACGAGTCAATTCATTTTCCTTGGATTGTTTGACCACTGTCTTGACTTGCGGGTTGTCTTTCAAGAGAGCATGGATATTATGAGGCTGCTTCAGTCCTGACCGATCGACAGATACAAAACGCTCCTTTAACTTGGATTCGTCCGAGCTGAATGGTCGCACGACGGTCCACGTAGCGCGCCAACGAGATAGCAAGCTCGTGCGGCTTACTCTGGTCAACATCTCGATTTTGAGTTGCCTTTTGATTGGTTCACAGTGGTCGAGAGCATCCACGACGCTTTTTATTTTATTAAAAAAATATATCAGCTTTCACAATGTTCAGGAGAGCATCGTACAGCTGTTGTATAAAAAGAAAACCTTCATAATTGTATGATCAAAAATATAAATTTAAAAATCTATAAACTTTCAGGTTCGTCATCGGAGGTGATCTCACTTCCACTCCAATCTTCGCCATCAGACACAGGTTCATCAGCCGCGTCAAGATCTTCCAGGTACTTGTTCATCTCGGCAATTTTCTTCTCTGTATGAGCAATACAATTGTAGATGGTTTGACTTGAAAGAGTATCGAAGGCTTGTTCAAGACGGCGTCGGACATCCTCGAATGTCGTTTCTGCAGTGTATTGACGTCCGACTTTTCCCTTGACGTCTGACCAAACAAGCTCGATAGGTTGCATATCGGAATGATATGGTGGCGTCCAAGCCACCGAATGATTGCGATGTATGGCCATGGTCTTAATCTCGGGCTTAACATTCAAGTCCAAGTAGCTCTTGAGGGTGTTCCAAACGACAGCCTTTGATGATCTGGGATCGACGGCAAGACCATACGACGTATAAGCATCAGTCATATCAGTTTTCTTCATAGACCCATTGGGAGTACCACATGACTTCTTTCGGTGATATTTTGCATTGTCCATGACGAATATGACATTGTGCTTGTTTAGACTTTCCAACTCGTCCAGTACAGATTCAAACCATGCAACAAAGAAATCATGCGTAAACATGCCATGATAGTCTTTTGGTTGTTTCCGGCCTCCTTCAAACATTTCCAATCCCACGAAACATGAATTTTCAGGTCCGTCTTCGACAATCCCAGCAATGAAGCATAATCGTCTTCCTTTGTGTTTAGGCTTGCGAGCGAGAGATTTGTCGTCATTGGGACGATAGATGCTATCATTGTGCCGAGAATAGTGATGATGTATGAACGATTCGTCTAAGTAGACGATAGTTCTCTTGGGCACATCTATGATGGATTTCGCGATGAAATGTACATATCTACACTATAGTATCAAAGCTTTATAATTGAAGTATACCTAACTCGTTTGACGATGATGTCTTTGCTCAATCCATACGAGCCACTTTGAGCTCCTCGTTTGAAACCATGCTTCAGGAGATAAGCTTGAGTTGCACGGAGAGCCGCTGATGCGTCTTTTTCGTTGTGCGGATCAAATGAAACGTGCCCTCTGTCAGCCAGCTCGACAGGACATCTTTGGCCACGACGCGTTCCTGGTTTAGCCTTCTTATTCTCACAAAGTCAAGAACCTGTTGCATGACTTGCTTAGTGTTTGGAATGCGCGAGTTATGGTTTTTTCGATTGACGGGCGGGAGGGCAACAAGCACGTCTTGCTGGGCTAGATAGTCCGACCATACAGACTGCACTGTCTTGATTCCACGGCCCAAAATCTTTGCAATGTGGCCGGATGGATTCGGAAGTTTTTCACGCCGAAAGTGTGCTTGGAGGCGCAATATATCAAGCCGTTCGCCGAGGGTTAAAGCAGAAGGACGAGACTTCGCCACGAAGTCAAGTATGGCATCGTAGTCAGTGGGGGTCATTCTTGAAATCAAGCCAGTCACTTCATATTAATATACAGAGTTTTGTTTACATGAAGGACCTGTCAAAACGTTATATTATATGATTTTATTAATTAATACAGTATACATTGTTATAGAGTATTTTCACCCATGTGAAAATACATTTTTGCACTATATTTTGAAAGGTATCAGGAATTAAAGGATGTTCATTGCAGATTTGGGTTCTGCATGAAAAACTACGTATAGGTGCAAAAAATCGTCAAAAATTTCGAAATAGAATTTGAAAAATGAAAAAAAGCGTCGTGGATGCTCTCGTCCACTGTCAAAAACAATGAAATTAAATGAACAGGATAAGAATAAATAAGAATTGTTTATTAATTGGAGCGATTTCATTGGCTATATTTGGAATTTTCATATGTTTTCTCTCATTTGTCAATTTTCAAGATGAAGGTGGCAATTGATGTCACAATGCACCTTGCGGCGGTAGATCCATCCAAGGAAAGCTCAGTATTGACCATGGCTTGGAGAATAGGAGTATCAAAAGGAGCTCAAGGAGAGACCTTTGCGGTAAGCACCGCTTTCTCTGCCGATGGCGTGAAGATACGTGTTTTAGAACGAAAGCTCTCACATCAGCCTCGATGGGAATCTGTGGAGAAATTCTCGGTAGGCAGGGGGGGTGATTTGTGTCACTGGTGTTTCTCTAGCGCATGTCCTTAAAAAGAAGCCCATCTATGTGAGCCTGTCTTTATGTTGTCTGAGCTTGAGTTGCGCTGATGTAGACTGTGTCGCTTCGACGAGTGCTGGCATTTGGTGTCTTTGGGTATGATTGCCATTTTTGAAGACAGTGGATTGATCTTGTTGTAGCGGTGCGATCACAGGGCCTTTGATGCATTTTTGGTATGGGGTCCTTGAGCAAGTACGCACTCGCGACGACAAGTCTTTGGTCTGAAAGCATGTATCCTCGCGGCACTCACTTGACACTAGACCCCGACGCAAAAGCTGTTCTTGGATCGTCTGGTTCTGACGCCGCCCTTCGTCGCACTGACAATTTTCACGGTACAAGTGTAGTGCAATTCACTGTCATGAATGGTCATTGTAGCTTAGCGTGTTGAATGGGGCTAGTGTCCAAGCTGCTCGTTCAAATGTGCGCGCAACTTACTTTTCGACCCTGTTTATGAATTGGCGGGTGCGTCATATCATATGTATCTTCGACATCAAACGAGACAAACGTACACCTAGGTGTGGACATTAACTCAGTGGCTGTCGTTCAACTTCATTCCACCACAATTTCGTGTGCTGTGGGGTACGAACGAGGCTCCATCATGAGACCAAGCACACGTTATTGTAGGAAATGCCGTCGCTGTATGGTGGAACTGTTACTTGTCCATGTTGTCTGCCTAAATACACTCAACTTCGTCATTCCCCGTGACTTTCTCTGCTGATTTGAGCCTTCGAACATTTGTGTGGAGGATAATTCCATGCTCCATGGCGCGTGGATGACACATGTCGTCCATCACCACAATATTTTTCTATTGGTTTGAATCTCTTCGTACACGTATATTTTAAATGCACAATGTACGTACTATTAACCTTTATTTCACTAAGAGAGTTAATTGATTTTCTTGAACTAATGTAAATCTTGTACTACGTAATCGGATTGGCTAATAATAGCCAATCATTTTGTCTTTTATGGAATCCTTGTTTGCTCAAACATAAAATCCGCACACTTTTCCTTTTGCGTCCTTGTGGCGATGACGTCGTCCAACCAACAGTCCGTCGCGCTTGGCGTTGCTCTTGCCGCTGTTACCGTCGCTTGGACGGGAACTCTGGGTCTTTTAATTGGTCTCTACATGTCCCGCAACAATGTTGCCGACACGATCAGCATCGAGCAAAACCGCAAATCCAAGAGTCGTAGCCGTGAAGTCTCTATGACGAATGCAAGCGATGCAAAAATCATGGACAAACAAGCGCTTGTTGATGTTCGTATTGGTGGTATCCGTGCTCTAATTCCTCCTGTGTGTTTACTTGAAGAAATCCCTCGAACTGTACAAATTGCGCGCACTGTTAACAAAGGTCGTCAAGAAGTGAACAATATCTTGCGACGTGTTGATGACCGTCTTGTTGTCGTTGTGGGACCTTGTTCTATTCATGATCCTGCTGCTGCAATCGAATATGGTATGCATATAAATATACTTCAAGTCTGATGGTGACAATACAGCCAAGAAACTCAAAGCTCTTCGTGACACCCTTGAAAAGGATTTGATGATCGTTATGCGCGTCTACTTTGAAAAGCCCCGCACAACTGTCGGATGGAAAGGTCTCATCAATGATCCTGAAATTGATGGCACATTCAACATCAACAAGGTATTCAACATAATTATCTCTTTGAAATTGAGACATCTTCTAGGGTCTCCGGATCGCTCGCGAATTGCTCTCACAAATCAACGAGCTCGGTCTTCCGGTAAATGTCAACTGCAATTATGAGCTAAAACTTCCTCTAGGCTGGATGTGAATTCTTGGATACTATTTCTCCACAATTCTTCTGCGACTTGGTTGCCTGGGGTGCAATTGGTGCCAGAACTACCGAATGCCAGCTTCATCGTGAACTCACTTCGGGCTTGTCCATGCCTATCGGGTTCAAGAATGGCACTGGAGGCTCTCTGTAAGTATATCCGATACAAGAGCCTGTCTCTCATCAACACATAGCCAACTAGCAGTTGATGCGGTCGTTTCTGCCGCTCATCCTCACAGCTTCCTTGGTGTGAGCTCTCATGGCTTGTCGGCTATCGTCACGACAAACGTAAAATTCTTGACTAGTCTTATGGTCGCCAATCTCTCATTTAGGGCAATGACAGCTGCCACGTTATCCTGCGAGGTGGCAGCACCGGCCCCAACTACGAAAAAGAGCATGTCGAAAAATGTGCTGAACTCCTCAAGAAGGCCCATCAGCCAGAAAACATTATGATCGATTGCTCGCACGGCAACTCCAAGAAAAATCACCGTAATCAACCTTTGGTCGCTGCCGATGTGGTAGGATTTTTCTGGACAAAACTGCATAGACCGTAATCAATGTCATCTAGGGGGCCCAAGTTGCAAGCGGAGACGATCGAATTATTGGTTTGATGATCGAATCCAACTTGGTCGAAGGAGCGCAAAAGTTGACCCCTGGCGTTCCTCTCGAATATGGCAAGAGCATCACGGACGCTTGTATTAGCTGGGACGATACGGTAGGCAATATTTTGCTGGTCCATCTTATAATTCTGACTAGGTGGCGGTGTTGGAAGGCCTGGCCAAATCTGTGCGCGATCGCCGTGCTGCCAAGGGTGCTGTGTCCAAATAGTTATGACAGTCATCAGTCTCAAAGCGATATATGACAATTCAACGAGCAGTTTATTCTTAGCCGTAGTTGAAACTTGCTTGCTTAGCGCGATTCAGCTTTTCAGTGAAGCTCGGTCGTCGGGCAATTTCAGCCGCTGAATTATTATGGGTGTCACGGAGCAGGTCGGCATAGAAAGCATTGGATTCTCGCGGCTTTTCAAAGTGTGACAAGTACGACGTGGTCTCAGTTGTTGGGAATATCCGTTGAAATTGACCTTGTCTAGCAGCTTCGTCTTCGATTGCGCGTTTCCAGCGCATTTCCTTGGCAACCTTTGACTCCTCAGTGCTGCCATCTTTCGCCAACTTTTTCGAGCCACTGCGGCTTCTTCTTGCTTTTAGCTGAGCGTCTTGGCTTTCTGCCACCTTGACTGCTGGAAAGCCAACCTACAACTTTGTCCAGCTCGAATCAACTCAGTCGAAATGTACAAGTTGAAAGGTATCGCAGACCAAGATTGACTTGATCCGTTTGTCCATCGGAGACGAGCTGCTCATGGATGGAAAGACGTTGACTTCAAGGAGCCACGGTCTCAAAGAGGAATCCAAGAGGATATCAAAGCCGTAGAGCTCAAAGCACGCCTCATGCGCATGCTTGAACGCATTCAACGAGGCCACAATTGGAACTTCCACGCTCATAAGTGTTTTGACGATGACTTGGGCTATGTCGATGTGGATTTTATCCGGGTCTAGACCATGCGATTTGAAATATGCTTGTAATGCCTATTCAGATCACCGCCAACATGAGCTCTGCTACGAATGATTGCCTTGCCTTGTAGCTCCATTTGCTGCCCGTGCCATCTTCAGCTGCATCGTGATTGCTCTGGAAGGCTTTATTTTTCTTATTGATGCTGTAGTTTGTCAAGTGGCCAAATCGATTCTGGACGTCCTTCTTGGAGTATTTCTGCACGACGAAGCTCAGACTCCAAGCTGATGAGTCAGTCAAGAATATACCTGCGTGCAGAAACGAACAAGGCCATTGTCAAAGAGGTACACGCGAAGTGGATCAAACGACGTGACCTATCTCTCTCCATCAGGAACCACAATTGAAAGACGGCAAAGGACCAAAACGTAGAGTCGCATGTCGAATTTGAATCCGTTGATCAAATATGGATTGTAAATGTACCGCTGAGACGAAGAACCATGGGATCAAGGACGGCTATATGAGGTACCTGTGCGACGTATCGCTTGTCGGGCTCATACTTGTAGTCGGATCCCCCTTGGATGATTTTAATTCCTCGACCGCAGCATTGATTCGGTGGTTTGAGGATCCACAGTGCATTTGGATGCGCTGCAAGCGCAGTCATGAATGGTTTGCATTCTTTTCCACCGGTCACGTAAGTCTCGGGGATGATTTCGAAGAACGAGCCGAACTTGCGCTGCATGCGGAGAATGTTGTTACACAGTCTGTCTTTACGACCAAGCTCAAGACTTGCTGGAAAGTGGTTCGTCTGGGAAGAGATCATGACGTGGAAGGTTTACAAGACAGAAACCTTTTGCCCAGAAACCAAGGCTGCGTACTGTGCTGACTCGAGATGCCGCCTATAAATCCAATGAGCATCAGGTTCCTTGAATGAAGCCACTGACCCCCAGAAGAGATTCCAACTTGGTTTGCTCGTCTTAACACCTACACCCGCCATGAATTCTACTGTGAATCTCTCGTTCCTTACCTCTGGCACGTTTGAGGACATTCTTGACGGCATTGTAGAGATATCGCCTCGTGCCATGGTATGTCAGTCGACCATCCAATGGCTTGACTAGATCAATCTTTAGGGAGGAAAGCTGAAAATGCAAGAGATTCAACCTTCAAAGCCATGAGGAATCTCTCGAGACATGCCCAAGTAGGCTGGGTAATCGAAAAAGATGACGGGAGTCAAGGTGGTGGCAGACACGAGGACAGTGATGCCTTGGGGGAGTGCTACCTCATTGTCCACAGAGTCGACATCGTCGTTGTCGAGATTTTGGTCCTCAGCATCGATTCCAGTCGCTGGGTTCATTTGTTTGTGTAACTGGTGCCAACTATATTTAGTTGATAGAGAAAACCTCGTGGCGGTGAAATTACATGCGTCATGTCGTTCATGGATGTAGTCCAAGCACCGCTACACCGCCCAAGCTTTGAGCGACACAAATCAATTAAAGACATGCGGCATGCCATGACGAGGCAGTCTTCGATCATCGATCATATGCTCACGTCAACTCTGTCCAAGTCGAGCTTGCAGGGTTCTCGACACAAACTCAACGACTCAATGCGCCATTCAGTGCGAAAGCTCATGGTTCACCACATCAACAAAGCGATTACCCCGAGTGGGTCGACACGCAGCATTGGGAGTACAATCTCGAGCGCTCTTAAATCAGTCAATGGCTCCTCGCAATGTCAAAGTCGTGCATCAATTCAGGAAGAAGAACCGATTTCGTCAGTACCCTCAGTTCCCAAGCTGACTGCTGCACAAGAAGGGCACATTGAAGACATTCGACAAGCTGTCATTCGGCTAGTGGCGGACGGGTAAGTGGAACATCCACGGCAGTCGAACGAGCGACAATTGTAGAAATGTCCATGTCGAGTTGGATGAGAAGGACCACGTAGGCTACAACCACCAGGGCAATTTGGTCTTCTACACTGATGTAAGTCAAGACTGAAATTACTAGATTGACGTCACGGTCCTTAGGAAAACCTGCATCATCGATTAGCGCTTCGAGTGAATCCGCTCTTATGCCGCCTCACCCATTTCTTTTGGCTCATGATCTTTCCGATGGATGCTAGTGAAGGCGAAATGAGCTTTGATCATTACCAAGCGCTTATGCTGCGGATTCACAAAGTTTTGCTCGAGTTATTTGATGTCGACGAGTCGAAAATCCTCATTCGAGAAGATTGGGTGCGTGATACAAACGCGACGCATCACTTGACGTACGAACTCTTCCATCTCTCGCTGTTTGAAATCATTGGTACGCGGTCACCGGATAGAGCCACGAATAATCTCTCTATGTAGACATTTGGTGCGATTCGTTGAGACCTGAAGATGTATTTTTCTTGGCCAGTCTGTTGAAAACTCAAATTCGTTTGTTTAGTACTGCAATCTTCTCTTCCTGTTGATGCACGGCATTGCTCGTATCCATGACGGATCGATTGAGCTCAAGCGATTGGATGGTTTCCTTCTACTTCATTTCGATTGCTAATTTCTTGTAGATGTTGTCTACACGGATGTGATCCAACAGCTCCATGAAAATCCACTGTCTGGCATTCAAATTGAGGCCAAATTGGATGAATTCATCGAGCGAAGAGAGGCTAAAGCTGCTGCTGCTACCAAAACTTTGCCAGGTTTATTCAGCTCACGCTCATCTCCTCGAGTAAATATTTCTTAGAAGCCCTACAACCGACACCAATCACCAGTATACCAGAAAATTCAACAGACGAGAGCTCGAAAGTGAATCTCCCTGAGAGTATGATCTTCCAGTTCCAAGACATGGCGATTCAACCACCCAAACCAAAGCAACTAGACGTGTACAAAGTTTCCCAATCGCTGCAAGCAGCCCCTCAATCTGCAATTACGAAAGGTGAGTTCCACCAGACCGGCAACTTCCTCAACTGTGCTGATAGTCCCTCCGCCTGCAAGGACTGTCCCCCCGCAACCTCAGATCACAGAGAAGCCCGCAGCAAAAACCAACTCCACGGGTTTCAATTTGAGCCAGTCGAATCGCGGTTCACCTGAAAATGCAACAGCGCAGCCCCCTCCACGAAATGTCAATCAAGCTCTCCATCCCAAAGACATGGAAAACATTCTCGCAAACGCCTCCCCCATTCGAAATACGAACATCAGCTCATCGCATCGTGTCAGCTCCCTCTCCCCTCACGCTAGACGATCTCAGTTTACAAATCCCCACGTCAAAGATTCACGAGCCCCCTCGACAACTTACGCAACGGACACTTTTAACATTCGATCACTGTCGACAGCCATACCTACGATAGAGGAAGGCCGCACGCCACCTGAACCACAAGGTACATTTTTCCAAACTAGTCATGATGAAAGAATCGCCAAATTAGAAACAAAACCACCTACTGATAGCCGCCCAGTCTTTTCGCTAGGTATTGTGCATTTAGAGGAGCTAATATTGACCTTGGAGCAGCGGGAGCAAAGAGCCCACTGGGTCATCCAATATGGAAACCTCAGCGACCTGGAAACGATGCAAACCGATTCGGCGCTGGCCAGGAACCGCCTCAAGTCACTGGTGGCGACGCGTTTGCTGTCAAACGACTAGGTGGAGCAAGCCAATCTTCGATCGGAGCGGCCGATGGACGATCTTTGAACTATGTTGGTAGTATGACGCCCACTTCGGTGGAGCCCTTGGTGAGTAGCGGTGTTGGAGTCCTTGGGGGGAAGACATTACATCGAACTCCCAAAGAGACATCTCGAGGGCTTGTTACGGGCATCGTCTTAGCTAGAGCTGACGGAAGGACTGGCGGTATCCAAGCCGATACCATTGCTCTGCCGTTCAACAAAGCGAGCGAAATGCGGCCATCGATGAGCTCCAACGACGCCTCGTGGAATGGTGTTTCATCCAAGAAGAGGCGATACATTGCCAAAAGAGCTGGCGTATATGCGTCAGAAATGGTTCAAAGCTTGGCAAATCTATCCTTTGGCATGGGAAAACAGTCTTCGTCCTCAAGCACGACACCGGGGACGTCGAAAGCGGCATCCACGACTCCACAACCAACGCCACCAGTTGTTCCTTCATCTGGCAATATTGACGGAGCGAAGGGCACTTCCAGATTCGCTCAAATGTATCGAAGCGGGCAACGACTCACACCCCAACCAAGCCGAAGTGAGGGGCGACACCCACTGAGCGACGACAAATTAACGATCCAAAGCTCAGGAGCAACAAGCGGAAGCGTCACAACGTCAACTCCACAACGAGTTGATCCTCTTGCCATCAGCATAGCCAAGCCAAACGAAGCGGTCGATCGCAATATATCCAATCTGCAATTGAATGCCCAGTCGATCGGTCGAAAGCCTATTGAACGGGGAAATCATCTGCGCCAAGCACCGTCACCCATCCGACAACCCGTGCTTGGAATAACCCATCCAGCGCCATTTCAAGGGGGAACGCTCCAAGGCATCGATTGCATCGTGGCGAAATCCCTCACGAAGAAGCCCTAACGTAATTTATCCCTTCCCCCCACGAGTGACAGTGTGCTTTCCTTCCCATGGCGATGAGTTCTATAAATACCCTGGCCAATTTCGAAAACGCCCTCATACGTCTACGCGATGCGACCGAGCGCGTAATATGGGCGGAGAGAGACGTCATCCTACAATCAAAGATGTTTCCGCGGGGAACATCCAAATGCTTCGGGAAGATGTCATGCGACTCGTCAGCGAAGGGTACAAGAGCTCCATCTATCATTGCAAATGTCCTGACTGTCTCCCCTAGGTTGGTCAAACTCGAGACTGATGCCAATGCATCTTATGAGCGCCAAGGCAACATGGCCTTCTATTCCAAAGTAAGCCCTGCAGTCTTTAGAATACGTTGTCACTCGAGACGCAGGAAAACTTGGCATTGCGACTTGGAATTCGCAACCATCCATTGCTCAAACGCCTCACATGTGCACTGTGGCGACTTGTTTGTAAAACAGACCAGCCGATGAACTTTGACGGCTACCACGAGCTCATGATACGGCTGCACAAAATCCTCATGGAGCATTTCAACGCGAGCGATTCATTCGTACAGATTCAGGTACAAGACACGCGGTGGCGATGCTAATGAATGGTTAGGAGGACTGGGCAAGCGATGCCAAAACCCATGAAATCCTGACCTATGAAAACTTTCACTTGGCAATTTTTGAGCTCGTTGGTAAGACGAAAGCCCTAGGCGGGGAAATAACGAGCCTTCGATGCGCACTTGTAGATTTGTGGTGCGATTCAATCAACGTGAACGACTACATTTCGCTCTTGTACTTAATCCTTGAAGGCATCACACGCATCGAAAATGCTCGCTTTGCCCTAAGACCGTTGGAAGGTAAACGTACACTGGGCTGGAGCAATGGCTAAACACGCTCTTTGTAGAAATTCTCTACACCGACGTCGTGGATGTATCCCTTCAGCGCTCTATCGAAGATATCGAGTCCATCATGTCTTCCATGTCTGAAGGTTCTTGCTCGAACTCGTCGGCATTTGTCTCAATTCGATCTCCAGACCCTGTGACTCCTCCAGTGGTGCAGGTTCCACTTCCAGAGAAACGAATCAAAGCCAAGAGTCAACCGCTACCGCCCCCAAATACTCCTAATCTACCTTTGAGCCCTGTAGTCGCTCCTCCAGCATCCCCAAAAGCTCCATTGCCTGCTGCAGTAGCTACAACTGAAGCAAACATGGCTGACACGCCCTCGCCTCCATTATTACCTCCGAGTAAGAGAATTCACTGCTTGAAATCCAGGCTCACACCTATAGTTTACTCCACTATGCCTACGACACCCGACAACGAACTGAATCATCTGCCGCGTTTGCAATCTAGTTCTTCCAACACTCATCTCCCCTTGGTTGCCACACCTCCCAATGTCAATACGAACAATCACGCGACGACGTCATCTTTAATTCCACCGTCGGAAGATGTCCCCCCCTCATTGCCATCCACTGCCCAGTACAAAATAAATATCCTTCCACGTAAGTCGGCTGACGCTATTAACCACTCAGGTCCTCTACTAGCCATCGCAACACCAGCACCGTCGTCGAAACAGGTCCCCATTAAAGTGTCACCAACTCGTCTTCCTGAAGTCGCGACTTCTGTGGAGCCCCCCTCCCCACAACGTGTAACTGTTCCCCCCAAACCTGTGAAGGAAACAGTTCCTCTCGAACGTGTAAACTGTAGTTTGGCCTGAAGTCTCACTGCAGTTTTAGGGCGCGATTTCGGAGGCTTTAGCATTCTGTCACCCAAGGATTTACTTCCCCCTGCAAGCGTAAAGTACAGTGTGTCGCATGCATACCGTGGCCCGGAAACAGCACCGATGGGAGTTAATCTTACGCATGCAATCGCGCAGCTCGGGGAAGATCACCGGGCGGGACTGCGCCATGCTCTGCTTGAACGGAATCATCACGCTGTTTATCGCAAGACACCACCTAAATTAGTCATTATGGACGCCAAACCTTCCAGCGTAACCAGCGATATATCGTCTGAATCCTCTGTCGACCCGCCTGGCAAAGCTCTTGTTCGGAAATCGATTGACTTCCAGAAAGAATCGATTGAGCTCGTCACGGAGCTTGCTTCATCCGTCCTGGGTGTCACAAGTGGATCACCAACGAGGCGCAAGAGTCAAGAGCAGATTCGACGTATCTCAAAGGACTCGGTCGGTATTCCTCCTGGAACGCCAGATCGTCAGGAATTATCGCTCGTTGCTCACGGTGCCGCAAATACGTGGGGGAAAGCAGCAGTAAATGTCAACAACACAGACTCGACGCTAGGGAGACTTCCCGAAGATGTTGCAGCATATTGGAGTCGACCACAAGGGACTCCCAAACATTTTCTTCCGAGAAGTCTACGGCACAAACACAAGCGGCTGCTCGATGCTACATCAACTCCAACACATTTGAGAGACACGCCGTCTGATCTAATCCGCATTGAAACCCTCTCTGCTCAACGTGCACAGCGACAATCGACGTCAGAATCCCCTCGTCCCTCAAGAATGATTCTTCCCCCTGAGCCCATTAGACCGTCACCGCCATCACCGTTGATATCACCAAACCTGTCCATCGATACCGCCCAAATGACCAAGCACGATGAAGCTCGGGTGCCTTTACCGCCCAGTGCACAACGGCCACGGCTCTTGGACACTGCAGGAAGTAAAAATCGTTCAAGCGCCATTCCACCTCGAGGAATAAAGCCCCTCTTGAATCGTCCCGTTGTGAACCTTCAGGACGCCCCACCGACGAATCTGAGCGTTGGCGCCACGCGCTTGGGAAGCTCGAATGGGGACACTGCTTCCCTTCCACCTGACAACCAAACTCGTCCCCTGAAGAAAGCCAAAGCAAAGAAGGCCAAACGCTTCGAAGAACCCAAGTTTAACATCGTGGCCAAGCCCCCCGCCCAACGAGTTGCAACCAAACGACAATAACGATATATTTAAGAGATCAGAACTTCCATCGCGACGTCAGTCCATCTTGGACTTTGTCCAGCGTGACTTGGACAGCTTTCGTCGCGTCGTCTTGGGCTTTTTTGAGCTCGCCAAAGTTGGTCTCTAGCTTGTTTAGGCGATGGAGAATGCCAGAGAAGACAATGTCCTTGTCTTGCTGGATGCTGTCGAGCCGTGAGTCCAAGTCGAGGAGGACGTCTTCGGACTTTTGAACGCGTTCCAGGATCGCGTGAACATTCACGTCCACCGAGAGGCAAATGCGTTTCTCCATGTCTTCCAGCATTTTCTTCTGCATGTTGACCATCGACATCATGGCGGCCATGGATTCGTTGCTTTCTGTCAAACTCGGTGATGTTGCAGCTCGCTCAGGGGCCGCCATGGATCGGGAAGATGGTGGCGCTGAAGGGATGACGGGCATACTGCGTGAGGAAAGAATCTCCATGGCGTTATTGCTTTGGTTGCTTGGAGAATGTCTGTGGTGAATGGTCTGGTTGTTCGCAGGGTGAGGCGAACGAAAGCCCTGCGTCCTGGATGAATAATTCGGTGGATTTGTTGGAACTCCCTTTCGGTTTGACATTGGAGCTTGCATGGATTGCCCTCGTGTTTCACGCACACTTTGTGGTGGCGGTGGTGGTGCAACAGGAAGACGCTGTTTCGGTCGAACGAGCACGAGCCGCAAGTCTTCAAACACAAAGCTGTTGACATCGTCTACGAGCTCGGAAAACTTGAACGAGACGGCAGCAATAGCTTGGAATGCCTCAGAGGTTGGGCACTCAATGAAGACGCGTTCTGGACAGTGTTTTCCTACCATGCCGAATGCTGTATCGACTGGGGAAAAGCGAAGTGTGCCGTTGGCTGTCCGTCGTCCGACAAAAATATCCACACACTGCGCTGAGATCGTCATATCCATGTGGAGCACGGTATGGATCATGCCGAAGTCAACTATACACACAGGAACGATGAGATTCTCTCACAAGCTGCGATCCTACTCGTTAATTGACACGGTGGCGAATCTGGCTGGTGGCGAGGACGATACAACGCCGTGGCGTACGGCAGTCGTACGTGCGTCTCAGTGTCGCTCGAGCTGGACTGGTAAACAAGGCTCATGAGCTCATCGCTGTGCCACGTCGAGACCACAGTCATGTTGCATCGCTCCAAGACGCGGTCGCCGCCGCCACCTCGCGCTTGGTTCTGCATCAAGTTTGGTTGACAATGTGTCATAGGTTGAAGTCGAAATAGATTTGTCAAAATTAAAACGAATTTTATCCAATTAAAGTTTAATATTTGCTGTGTGTTACAGGGTTGTCGGTCGATACTGACATTTCATTGGCTAAAATACAAATTTAATTTTAACCAATCAAATGTGGATGAGTTACAATCGACACGATCAGGTAAATACCTCACCATCCGCTATTTTGACTCTAATTGCATAGCTCATGTGATTATTTTAAGCGGACTGCATCCTATCTGGTATAAAAGATGGTACGAGTTTAGTATAATATGAGCAGTCGGCTTGGTGGAGGTTGGATATTTATGAAGGTTTTTATGTGGGACATGCATTATGGTTAGATATTCTGACTACTGTGGTAATGACAATTGACAAGTTCACGTCGATGGATCGAGGTCCTGAGACACCGTCGTGTCTCGCTCTGAAATGCTGGCCGTGAGCGCGGAATCCAAGCTCGCCACGCGCTGATCCATGCTTGGGCTGGGGTTTGTCGATGCGGTCGTTGGTGCAAACGACGCCTCCGAGGCAGCGGTAATGTCCGTTGTCGTTGTTGTCGTCGGCTTGGGACTTTGTCGTCCGTCGGCCACATCAGAAGACAATGAATCAGACGCATTGATGGCCAGTTGCTCGAGAGAGGCAGTGAGATTGCCGTTGGCTGCCTTCATGCTGCCCACTTGCTTTTCAAGGGAAGCCAATCGCTTGAGCAAACTGGCAAACGCGTCTTTGTCTTGCTTCATCTCAGCTTTTGAAAACTTGGTTGTGAGTTTGTGCAGCATGGATTCGGTCGATTGGAGACGCTGCGTGAGTAAATTGAGCCGAGAGTCGACGGCTTGGTAGATTTTCTCCTCCATTTGCTTTTGCATCGCTTGTTGCATGGCTAGAATCATCTTCATCGAGTCCATATCGATCGGAGCGCGAGCTGGAGTTGGGTTTGCCGGTTCTGGGACTGGTGCTTGGACAACAGTTGAGGCTTGGATACGTAGCTCGAGCTTGGCTAGCTTCAAACAGTCTTTTTCTTGGGGAGGCTGGACCGACACAAATTTGAACGAGACGCCCGAGGCGACTTGAAGCGCTGTGTCGTTGGAAAAAGCGTAGGCAACGTGATAGAGATCTGCGCCTTTTAGCCCGCGAATCGTGTCGACGTAGCTGAACTGTCGCTCCCCCGTTGGCGAGATCGAGACATTGTAGACTTCAACGTGGCGCGCCGAGCTTTCAATGTCGATATCGAGCAATTTGACCACAGACGGTAGCACAACTAGGAGAACACGTCGTCAGCCATTCAATGGATGCGTTGAACTCGTACTCGTGATCGAGCAAGGTTTCTCTTCGTCCGCTCTGAATAAGTTCGTCGACTGAGGCGTAAATATATGTATTTCCTTGCCTTGGATCTCCTCGGCCAAGCCCAAGTCGACGCCAGGCGACCATGACGACGTGATTTCCATGGCGATCAAGTTGCCGAATGGCACACCTTATCCGGAAGAATCAATTTATCCGGATGCGATCCAATTGCGAAAAGTCACCGAGTTGATCGACAACAGAAAGTTGCTCAACACGTACTACAGAGGCAGAAGCGACCACAACGCTGCAGCTACGGCGAAGCAAAAAATAACGCACAGAAGAGGCCTAGCACCGTCTTTTGGTGGTACAGGATCAAATTGGAGCCGAATGCATGTGAATTTGATGAAATTCGAGGAGGCTCAGCGAGATAAATGGATTGTTGCCTTGACTGCTGAGCTTCACTAGTGTTAAAGACGTTGAATCAAGAAGGCGAAATCTACCCAACGTGTTGATGAACTAGTTCATGGCAACCGATTCTCGTTTGGCCCTTAAGGGATGATGTCTTGTGAGGATCATAGTGTTCGAGACACTGGAGCTCAAAATTGTTGGGAATGGTATTAAATTCGCGTGCGCTTTAGAGCAAGTTTGAGTAGAATGCGGAAGATGTCCATCCAGAGAGGAATCTCGTGAAAGTGCGCGACTAGCTCTGTCTCTGAAAATTGGTAGTTGATAACGTTGTGGGACCGGAGCTCAAAGCCGTGGAACGTGAGAAGTCGGCGAAGTTCATACACTCGAACGTGGCAGAGGTAGATGGTAGCTGTCTTGCCTCGAAGGACAAACCGCGGGGGAGCTTCACCTCGGACAAAAACGTCGATGATTGAAGATGCAGGTGCCTTTGCAACAGGATGCAGGTCTTTGGCAAGGTAGTCAAGCGTCACACGTAACCCCGCACCCTCTTGAGCTTTGACACGAATGCTCTGGACTAGTTTGACCAAGAGAAGTTTCAAATCGCCTTCATCTAGAGCTTGTGTCAGGCGTGGGAAATTGCCAACACTTGGCACAACTTCGATTGTTTCCAGTTTGGACCTAAAGACGTTTTGAGTGAGACTTTGAGCGATACCGGTCGTACAAAATCGCTATCGCATCAGCTCCACCCAGTGATGATGCCATATCTTTGAGCCCTTTGAGATGAACGATACATTCGCCTTCTTTATCCTCTTTCTTTGCTCGAACCAAAAGCCCCCTAAGTTTAGTTGAGACCATTTACAATCAGAGAGCGTCAAACTGATCCCCTAGCTGTGTGGCTGACGGGGTCACTCGAGCGATTTGAAGTTCTTCGATTGTAAACGTCGCTCCTAGTGACGTTGTGGCTTCGAGGAGAAGAACCGGGATGCATTTCGTCCGATATGATTGTCTACTCATCATGCAGTTAAACGGAATAGGCCACAACCGAGCGTACTTTCGAGACGTGAGCTGAGAAGATTTACTAGCTTGGCGGATAAAAGCTGATGACCGTTGGGTGCAAGAGGCGGTGGCAGCTCGTTCTTGCCCAAGTAGTTCACTTGGTGGTTTAATCGGTTGCTGAAATGCCTGAGGGAATGGATCGGGTGCTGTCATGACGAGCTCTGGGTCGTCCGTTCGAGGCGATGCCAAGCTCGGCAACATATCCCCGTCAGGCTTTAGCTTGGGCTTGTGGTGTTTGGGTGAAAGGTATCCGACCGTGGCGTCTTGATGGACGTGCTTGAACTTGTCAATCGATTGCTTGTATTCCTAGCGAGAAAATTAGAGCTCTGGAGTTTGGGAAGGTAGAGCAGGTACGTTGTCCCATTTCCGAGCACTGTAACAGGACTTTTTCGCGAGGATACGCTGCAACATCTTGCGGTTCTCCTCTTCAATCCTATTGTGCTCGCGTTGACGAAACTCGCCATTCATACTGCCTTTGTCAATGGCACACCCGCGACTGAGAGATTGCATCGACATGTACGAGTCGAGGACTGGCGTTTGGTCTGTGTTGAGCCGCATGCCGGGACGAAACTCCACGGCTGTATCCGACGGGATTGTATCGCAAATCTTGATCATCTTGCGCATGAGTTGCTGGTTTTCCCCATAGATTTGTTTGTTCTTGTCCATGTCCATCTGAGCCTTTTTCAAATTGGCTCGCAAGTGGGCATGCGTCTGCGGGGCAGTATTATCCAGCTGGCCTTTTGCGGGCGACAGCGACGTGGGCTGCATATGCCTGAGCTTACCATGGTGGATCTTTTGACATCTTGCGACTTCACGCTGGTAGCATAGCCGATTGTCGAAGCCAATCTTGCGGTTCATGTCCAAGCCAGCTTTTGACTTTGATCGCTAATTTTGCCACGAAACGGCACGATGTCCGGTAATATCCGGATGATTGCTAGCATGTCGAAAGTGCAGCAACCCCTTCACCCCCTGACGATCTCGCCAGTTGCCGCATTTACAATCCCGATCATGATGAGTCCGCGCGTTGTTTGAAAGATTCAGCCGCCTTGGCGTCACGATCGCTGGATGTGTTATTTCTATCATTCTCGGTCGCTCCACTGGGGTTGGAGTATGACAGCATTTGCAATGATATTATTCAATGGGATCGGCATAATCATCTCATGCCATGCCTATACGACGCGGTGCGCGCGACCAACGCTGTCGTGGGCATGCTGTCTACAAAGCTTGAACGACAGACATCCTCCAGCGCAGAAACGGTCGCTGTTGAGGTATGCAAAGCCATGCCATCTACCGTACAAACGTCGTTCGTGGTTGTCGAGAAACCTTCCCATCGTGCATTGTATTCCAAGAGTTGGCCACATAACGAAACGTTCTTGTTGTCTCGTTCACGAACGTCACGAGGGACACATACAAGAGAAGGAAGGAGGACGCATCGAGACAGAGAATTTCGAAGCGACAACACGTCCGTGTCAACCAAGAGCCGATCGGAACATTCTTCTTCCGAGCCAAGTACGCCACTGAGGCACTCACTCGGCCTCTTGCGATCCAACGTGTGCCTCGTCCTGAGAAAGCCCACGGGCGATCGATGGCGCACCCAATCGACCAAGCATGTGCAGTTGTGGACCTGGAGAGAGGCGCGTGCGTCAACCGCAGGGACGGCCGTCTGCAGCTGCGTGAACCTTTTTGTAATTTTGAGAGTCACGCATCGAATTCAAACTTTTTCGAGGTTGGTACATGCTGCCATGAGTGGGCGCCTTCACGTCTCTTGGAATTGTACGTCAGGAGAGTCGACCACTCTTGACCTGTATGCGAAAGCGACATGTGCGCATTCCGCAGCTTGGTCAGCGCGTTCGATTCTCTCCTTCGTTGACACGCGCGCGCTCTCTGCGAAAAAAAGACCACGCAAGGCTTGCCCACCTTGTCTCTGCTGCGCGCTTGCCATCCTCGAACAGCAAAATTGAGGCTCCAAATATGGGCATATGGTTGACTACAGTACTTGCTTTTGGCAAGATGCCACCGCGTGTGTGTCTCTCTTTGATTGTGAATGCAATCGACCAGCGAGGTGAGCTGTTTGTTGACTCGACCGAGCGATGTACGTAGTACTTTGTTGTGTCGTCGTTGCTTGTACATGTCGACAGAATAAAAATTTGGACTGTCGACCGCCGTCAGCTGCTATGAGAGCTGGATCGACGACGGTTGAGGGGGATCTTGCGTTGGACCACACTGCGTCCGTCCTCCCGAAAGAACATTGCTGCTCTCGAAGCACACTTCGATGCGAGTTCGAGAGAATTACTACTGCATTGTCAGCACATGGCGAAACCTTCAAGATTGCCGTTCACGATGGGCAACTTTACTTATATGGGCAAAGACGCCGCGTCTTTCGAGGACGGCGTCCGTGGCGTAGAGGACCTTGCCTGGATCGTCTTTTCGACGCTCTTTCTCTCAATAGGCTGGCGTATTTCGAAGCGTGGACGAGTTATATTACATTTTGCATCGTGTGGCGTCACTCAAGATGAGGTCAGACAGCCAGGCAGTACCAGATTGGCGCCATCGGGTCTGGATGCTCAACGTCAGAGGTGTTATTTTGACGACGACCAACTGCATGATATCATGATACATATTCTATAAGAGCTTACATCATGACGACGACGTGGTTTTGGTCGTCGTGGGTAAATTCAGCAGTCATGTCCCCTGGATTTTCACTGGATTTCACTATGGAGACCACTCTGACGACGGCCAAAGTACCGGTACTTGACGCGTGCAGCTGGATATGTCGGTAGCTCATACCAGATCATTTTTTCATTTCTCTCGTCGAACGAGGTGACCGCCACAGTGGACATGGGCTGCTCCCAGTCGAATCCGTCAATGTCCATCTCGTTCCCAAGCCTACCGGGCTATTCACAGCAGGCATCGTCGAGCGCCAACACGGTGCACATTATCGCACCACGTTCGTCGTCTACAGAGAGGAATCGCCTCTCGTTCAAGCGAAGTAGCACAATCAAGGACAAACCACTTGCGCAAGTCAAATATCCCTGCCAGACGTCGACGTGGATCCGGGGAAAGCCGATTGCCGTGCAGTGGACAGTCATGGACCCAACCGTCCCGTTTGTCAAGATCGAGCTCTGCCAACTTGGCTCCAACGCGACCACACTCGTCTCAGCGTCTGCGCCAAACAGCGGCTATTATTACTATGGCAAAGTGCCGTGGGGACTTATCGGCGATGGCTTCTTCATCCGAATCCAAGAACTCAACGTCGATGGCGATGTGGCACCACGACAAGCGCTCAGCGAAACCTTTCGAGTTGGCAACGAGCGATTGAATTCGTCCTGCAGCGAAGGCTCTGTGACTCCAGTCAGCAGCATTAAATCGTCGTCCACGACATCGATTCATGGCATGGTCACCCCGGCACGATGGCATGAAAACTCTTTCCAAACAACCGTCACCCCCGTCATGGCGAGTTGTTACTGAACCTTATTTAGCACTTAATTATCAATCCTATCTATTCTTTGATGCCTCTACATTCCTCGTGAAAGAAAGCAGTGGAGTCTATATACACCGTGGAAGAGCCTTTCTCCCTCTCGGATAAGAAACATGATTGCGTCTTGCATCTCTCGTTCTCGAAGCTGTTGGCAACTTCGACACAAGTTTGCGAGCATGAATCAGTGCACAAAGGGCGACATATACTAATCCCTTGCATACACGCTGGCGCCACCATAGATCCGTTCCACCACACCAAGCACGTGACTGTTACAGTGGCGAGTGCCTTTCGATGTACTGAACGCTCAAGCTAGCGTCACGTTCTCGGCGAATCGCCCGCGTCTGGTCTGCACACAACAACCCACCTCTCGCAAGACCAGGGTTTTCGATTGACAAGCAACAGCGTCATTAAAGTTGGATGATCGAATGCTCAGTTGTTCCTGGGTAAAACACACGTTAAGCAGCGTCAGGAGACCGAGACTATGGAACGCTTGCATATCCAACGCTTGAATTGATTCCGCGGCGTGGCGTCGCATCCTCAAAGAACCTCCCGCCTGCCTCTTGACGCACCTGGCGCCACTCTGCTACCTCACACCCGTCGTCCGCAGCTCAGACGTGCGTGGGCAAGAACCCAGTTCAAACTTTCTTGAAGCCAAGCCGTATATTGCAAGACGACCTCGATATGCGTCACTCTCGAGTGTATGAGATGCCAACGTCGTGGTGGTTGCCCTTTCTTTCGCTACTGTACTGGTCGCAATATCCCACTCAATATTTCGTCTCAATAATTCGTCTCATTAAATCATCTCGATAAATCGCCCCAGAAATAAAATTGACCAAATCTATCTCCTTTCCACTGAATTTCCGCATAAACTAGCCAGAGATGTCAGTGTGGAGCTAATTTGACGGAATAATTCCAGGCGCTATCTTTGACCATGCAAAATGTACGAGGCAATGGAGGGCATTTGAAAAGTGTGAAGAAAAACATATCCTTGGAGAAACTCGTGATGGCGACAGCGTGCGCCAGGCGGGTCACAATCCACACATGCGCTGCGAGGATGAAAAGATAAGACTTCTCTCTCTCGACGAGTTCAATCTTTGATCTCGCGACATACGCCTTTCTGTCCCTTCTTGGAATTTGCTCTCCGTTTGACCCATCACATATGCGACACATGGTCAGACAGTCCAACTGGACGGCAATTGCGTCAGCATGGATGGGAAAAAGAAAAACAACCTGTCGTCTTGACCATTGTTGTATTCGCTAGCACGTGTGCTGGGCGTCGCCAGAGCGGCAAGAGATCCTCTTTGATGGGCGCGATGTCCAGTCGCTTGGTGCGGCAGGCGTCGTTCTCGTTTCTCGGCAAGAAACATCCACCAGCTCTAGGTGCCCCAGAAGTCAATCTACACTCCAACAAGCGGACCATGCGCCACTATCAACAACCCCAGGAGCAGCACGCCAAGCACGACGAGAGGCCATTTGCAGTCGTGCGTTTCCCATCCCAGTCCACGACTTGGATTCGTGGCAGTCCAGTCGTGATCGAGTGGACAGTGCTGGATGCCTCTGCGTCGACTGTGTGTCTCGAACTACTCCAAATGGGCTCGTCGGCCACCACCGTCTTGGCCCCCGTCACGCCAAACTCTGGGTATTTCTGGCTCGAACGCGTGCCGTGGGGGATCCTTGGCGACAATTTCTACATCCGCCTGACTGAAATCGCCACGGCGTCTCCACGATCGACTCACAGCGAGACCTTCTCCATCGCCACAGATCGTCAATGGTATCCCAACGTGAACATGCGAGTCAAATAGCGGTCGGCGTTGGCCATGCAGCTCTCCACCTACGTCCTCTTTGTTCCGATTATCATTATGCTAATTATAATTTATTCCCAACTCTGTCCGTGACTTCCACTTGCGTTCCGTGGCGCCAGACAGGCGCGTGGTGTGCTGGCACGACTTGGAGATGCACACTTGGCGTGACGAATCGATCCCGCCGAGAGTTTCATCCCATGTGGTACTCTCCAGCTGACCACATCACACAGTTGTTGGTTGATCTGGTCTTGCGATCCAATTCTCGTCGTTGCAAGCGTCGGATGTCCAGCAGACAAAGAGTTGATCGGCTCTTCTTCCTCGATGTGGCCAGGAGCATCATGGATCAAACGATATGGCCCCTCTTCTCGTTGCGGCAACGTTCACGTCGCCACTGGTCCACCATGTGGCTTTGCATGTGAAATTTTCAGCTTCAACGAACGCGCGATGTGTTCAAGTCACGTGTCAGTGCCGTCAACGACGATGATCCACACGAGGAACAGTTGAACGCATATCATTTGGCACAAAGAAGACACACTCGTTGCGATGTGCAGCGCATCTCGTTCGAGTCCACTGTGTGGAGGGAGGAGGAACCGTCTCCTCTCTTCCCATCTCCGTGAATCTCCGTGAGGCAGGACCCTCGATACAACACACAGCGAGAGATTCAATGGCGCCTCGATGGAGAAAAGATGCAAGGTAAGATCGTTCTCTGTTCTTATCCGTGCGACGTGTTGCTTCTTCTACTTCTCGATGGCCAAGACGGAGCTGTCAAAGTTGTCTAGGATTTGGATCACAGCGTTCTCCATAATGGTGTAGTTTTGCTTTTGGGCCAGTTTGAAATCTTCCAACTACGGTCATGAATCGATGAGAGACAAGATGGACAATGCGTCAGTGTACCGTGAGCTTTTCCCCGAGACCGTTGGCCATGTTGTCGACGATGGACACCATCGCGAATGGAAGCTTAACTTCGTTCGCCAGACCAGCTTCGTGCGCACCTGTCATGCCAACAAGTTCCTGCCAAGTTCAAGTGGTCAGACGCGAGACCGACGATGGTTCTTACCCCGTACTGAGCAAAGAATCGGATTTCAGATTTCGTCTCAAACCGAGGACCTAATGCTTGGACGTACACGCCACCGTCAAGGACGTTCAAGTTGGCATTCTTGAGCAATTGGAGTAAATGTTGGCGCAATGGTTCCGTGATGTCTGCGCTTCATGGATCAATCCAAGTTTGAGGATTTGCACTTACGTGGTACAACGTGAGCTTCGTACGATGCCGAGATGCTCAAGATGTTGAATGGGTTGAAATAGTCGTCTGGAACAATCAGCCTACTCCAACGAGTCAGAATGTCGGCAAATTGACGCGTGCACGGACTTGCCAATCGGGATATCCAAGCGCATGGATCCCACCGAGTAGATGCCAATGATGCAGTCGACGTTCTCCTTCTTGAGCGCGGTCAGGATTGCTCGGTAGTTGATATTGCTCGGCTGGCTGTACTCATGGTTGGCCGCATCGGCATGGTGGCGCTGGATGAAGACAATGTCGTGGGTTGTGTTATCCCATCCTCCAGTATAAGCCAACACGGACCCAAACTCGGTCTCAATCACTTTCTCCGCCAGCGCCGAGAAACGCGTCGAATGGAAGAGACTTGAGCCGCCGATGATGCCAATCTTGACCACCATCGTGTCAGAAGGAAAATGTCTTCAATGCCAATCAATGATGGATTTTAATTGGATACAATTTAAGCTTTTCAGCCAATCATAGATCAAAATAGCTCCCAATTGGCCAATTATAGCCTAACGATCTTGCGTGTCATTCATGGGATGGAGTTGAAACTACCATACATTCTCCCACTTTTGTAAGACATACTTGGGTTTTATATGAGATTCGTACGACAACTTGTCTTGTTGTTTCTTCAAAGTAAATTTTTCTTTTATACAAAGAGTCAGTATAAATATCGAGTTCCAAAATTTGTTGACTTTTGGAAGTCAGTTTGTCGCACGCTAAATGGAGTATTTTGATTGGTAGATATTCAGCACTTCAAGCTGAATTGCTTCACTTTGCAACATGCAGGGAGACTCAACACCGACGTTCGTGAAGAGTTTTCTATCGAGCTCGCTCGCTTGAACCGAGTTGGAGCAAGTACTCGGCAAGGCTATCAGTATGGAATAAACAAGATTATTAAATGGATCCGAGCAAAAGGTACTTCGACGAAAATTACACAAGTTCATTCAGCAGTAGGAAAAGAGGATTTACTTTTAGATGGAGAAATCGACTTGGACAAGTTTCAATACACAGATTTCTTGGCATTCTTACAGGACACTGTAAATGACAAAAAAACAGAAAGTTGCGGTCACTACACTATCAGGATACAGAAGCGCCATAAAAAAATTGTACAAAGTCAGGTCAAAACCAAGGAGATTTTCCAGGGTAATTTAACATTTAAATGAGTCTAAGATAGTGTAGGTATCAAACGTATGATCGCAACTGAAACTCAAACCGGTTCTCGCAGAGAAACTGGAAAGAGACCCCTGAGCTACTCCATTTACGAGAAAATGTGTGCTGCTACACTTCATTTACAGGACAATGACTTTGCCCATTTATTTTTGAAATTAGATTGGAATTTGATGTGTCGGTCACGGTCGACCGAAACCATTCGTTTTCAGCATTTATCTTTTCATGATGACAGCTTTGGTGTCACATTTTTTCAAAGTAAAACTGACCAGGAGGGTTCAAAACCCAAGGAGCCACGGCATTGCATTGCAAACCCACTGTCCCCAACCACTTGTGTTGTCCTAGCATTGTCAGTCTACTTGGCTTGTTGTTCACAGCGTGATGGGTCTGCTATTTTTCCAGGCTCAAATCAAAAAGATAGATTTTGCAAGATATTTTCTAAACTTATAGGCCCGATAATTGGAGACGATAAGGCGACCTCAAAGACATTGTCCTTTGGAACACACTCGATACGAAAGGGTGTTTCTACTTTTGCCTGCAGTGGAAGTACTGGTGGTCCTTCTATTGTGTCGGTCTGTCTAGATGTGGTTGGTCTCTTGGTGACGTTATTGAAAGATATATTCGTTATGAATCAGCTGGTGATCAATACCTTGGACGAATCGTCGCTGGTCTACACTTAAACAAACGAGAGTTTTCAATTCTTCCCCCTCACTTTGACAACACAGAGAATCAAGAGGTTGTTTCCAATTGCCTGCGAGAATTGTTTCCCAAAATATGGAATATGGAGAGTTTGCGTGGTATTCTTTCCTTATGCCTCGCAAGTCTAGTGTACCATTCCGATTTTTTGATTTTTACTCTAGCCTCGATTCATCCTTTGTTATCTACGCATGTCTTTCAAAACCGTCATGTTTTAGAGTCCTTAAAACCTTTTGTGATATCTGGATTTGAATCTCCTGTCATTCGAGCAAGTGGTATTCCGCCGCATGTTGAGATTTATCATCAATTGCACATGAGTCATGAAGCCATTCTAAATATTCCTGAAATTGTAGTCAAGCGAATAAGTGACTTACTTGATGAGAAGGGGGTTGCCAGCGGAAATATTACACGAGAACTGCTCGAAACGACGATCGCGACAGCCCTTGCGAGTTTTGTGAATAATCAGCCTACAACACAATCGAGTATTAGCCCAGTTGATCATGCATTAGTTGGCGTGTACACATGGGGTGGACGTCTTCATCGTCTCCCCGAAAACTTCGAGTTTCAGTCGGTCGACGTCTCGTCGGCGTGGCGTCTGTGGTGGCTGGGAAACAGCTTATCCAAACAACCTCCGTATCGCCTGATTGATACTCGTGATTTGTCTACACGCAAGAAAGTTAAAGAGTTCTCGGCTTGGAAATACTTGATGACACACACCTCATTGAGTTCTACAGATCGCATTTCCCAACCAACATCCAAATCCCCACCTCGTCCTTGGACGTGACGAGGATGTTTGCACTCGCTGTTGAATGCTTGGAGCCGTTGAAACACTCTACTGCCAGCAAGCGTGAACGACGGTTTGCTCAATTGAAGGTTCTCACCGTTGCCAAACTCCTACGGGAGTTGAATGGTTCCGCCGTCTCTCGCTCAACCAAAAAGCGCAAGTCCCAAATCCACAACCAAAATATTATTAGTGCATTTTAACCAATAAAATTGCGTATTCCTCTTTGTCTTACGATTTTCAGACACAAAACATTGTTTCATAATATGTATTACAACACCATTTGCCAGTTTAGTTCGCTTAACTTGCGATATATTTCGTGTCACGTGCAATATATTTTGTATGACTTGCAATGTATTTCGTATGACTTGCATTTAATTTCGTGGCCCGCGACGAAAATCGATTTATATTTCGCATGACTTGCATTATATTTCATACCTCTTGCATTTAATTTCGTATTTTTAGCTTATATTTCGTATCACGTGCATTTAAATTCGCAGCTAACAATTAAAAATTATTCATTTCCAATTTTCTCCTGGGCTGAATGCTTCGAAGATTACCGACTTTGGCGAGGAAACGTGTATCTTGTACTACCCAAAGTGTTATGACTGGGCAATGTTAGATTGCATATAGAGTCTTTCTCTACACATGTAGTCTCAACTGGTGTGCCCATGCCATGGACATTCGAAAACGAAAAATGCACCAAAGCTTGCCTACAATTTTAAAAAGCGCGCGAAAGTTTCGCTACACTATGATACTTCAATAAAGTATTGAAGTGCGCCAACCTCTCGCGCGCTTTTTGAGTCTTTAGGCAAGATTTGGCGCATTTTCGAATACATCCTGCCATGAACACATCAGCAGAGACTACGCGCGCGATAGTGCAAGAATCTATGTAGATCTAATGTTTGACCAGACACAAACCCGTGGGAAGTACAAGAAATATTTTTCGTCGCCGAAGAAGAGAATCATCCAAGCATGCAACTCGGGGGAAGATTGGAAAGCCATTGCCCGAGCAAATGGAGCCAGCGAGTCCACAGCTCGGACATGGATAGTAAATCAAGACTCTGTTCCCAAACAAAGAGGTAATACTGAAGAGTTGAAAACTTAACCGATACATAGGAGGTCATAAGCCGTGTCTTATCGATGAGTCTCGTGCAGATGATGTGCAAATGTGGGTTGAACACGATTGTCAACTCACTTTGGACGAGATCTGCGTGAGACTTAACGACAAATACGGAATATGCGCTTCTCGGTCAACGGTTTAGAGAGTCTTGCAAGGGAGGGTGCTCACTTACAAGACTCTCCATTACGAGCCGTTGCAATTGAATTCAGAGGAGTTCAAGGAGCTCCGTCGCAACTACGTCCGATCCCTGCGTGAAGCTATAGGTCTCGGAAAAATTCCTATATGGATCGACGAGACCAATTTCAATACTGATTTCCCTCCCGTTTGGAAACGGCTGAAAAACATTAATTGTTTAGATATATAAAATTTTAAAGGTATTAGTTTAAGGGGTAAGCTCCTTTACCATTCATTGAGACTTCATTTCTGATGGTGGAAACATCACTACATCGTCAACAAGATCAAGCAAGAACTGTGTTAATCAACTACACTAGTGTAAGACCATTGTCCTCAACACTCCAATTCTCAAATTGATGACTCAGTGTCGACAAGCCATCATCAAGAATCCCAACACGCTCCCAGCAGTTTGATATTGTCGATGGTGTCACTTCTATCCAAGCATCTCGAGCCCAACGAATTGCATCGAGAAGCGGTACGTCATACAGTTTGGCCTGGCCACCAGATATCACATAGTTGACTTGTTTTAGGGCATGCTCAAGTTGCTTCTTCTTGATTTTTGCCTTGAAGGAAGCAATAATTCCGGCGTCACGAGGTTGCAGGTGTGCAGTTGTGTTAGGAGGCAGGAATTTCAGTTCAACATTAGTCAAGTCGATCTCCACTTTGTGAGAGGATATATTGTCGACCAACAGCAAGATTTTGCGACCTTGAGAAGCCATTTTGTCGTTGAGATCGTTGAGGTAAGACTTGAAAATGGTGGAGTTCATCCAAGCCTTCTTACTTTCAGCATATTTGAACCCAAGATCTTTGCAGCTTTTGCCTTTGAAACATCTTGGTCGCTGAGCATTGCCAATGAAGAGTGGATCGATCATCTCCAAACCGTTCGCGTTTGTGGTAAGAGCTATGGAGATTCGCTTCTTTGATTTCTTCACGCCAGGCAGGCGATTACGAGTAATGGAGCGGTGAGGTGCCAACGAAAAGAAGTACGATGTCTCATCCATATTGAAAACATCATGTTTGGAGTAGCCCGCGGTAGCTTTCATCATAGCTTGACGGCCTTTGTCCACAGCTTCAAGGCATGCTGAACGCGCTTCGCCGTGCTGAATTTTGTTGCTGAAACCATGTCTCTTCTGGAATTTTTCGAGCCAGCCGTTCGAGAAGGCCAGCATCGTGCAAGGCGGTATGCCACTCGTGTTGCACAGTTCGAAAGCTTGGTGTTTGATCAAGTCTCCAGTTATGGAGACTCCGATAGCTTCACATTTTAGGACCCAACTGGCTAATTCGCATTCAATTTCCGGCAATCGCACTGAGCTGTCATTCTTTCTAGACTTAGCATCAAAGCGTTGAGAGTCTCCCTTTTTCAGGATCTTGCATATTGCTGACTTAGTCGGCGGTTTGAGTAGTTTAAACTCTTGTGCTGCCCATATTCCCAACTCAGTGTACGTCCCGTGCGGTTGCGACTTCCATCTCAAGCGGAGGAGGTTCTTGTTATCGAGAATGTTTGGTCATCGATGAATGCATTCATCTAAACTCGTTTGCGAGAGCGTTTAGCTCCTTTTCTTGGCCGTCCTCCCGACGGACAAACACGAGAAGAGTTTCGAATTCAGTATTTAGAGCATATTGCTCGAGATGCAATCAGAGGTAAATATGAATTTTTGATACCTAACTCATCATGTAGCGGTCGACACTTCTGGTTTCGGTCGCTACATCATACGACTGGATAGGTTCTATGGTATTGCTGAAGCTCTAGGCAACATGGAAGTTGGAGCCTAGATTAAATGAGCAATTTTTGCAGATCATGAATTGACGTAAACTCTTTAATGGATTTCATTTTTTGATGACCACGAAATCGAATGCAAGTGATACGAAATATAAGCTAAAAAATACGAAATTAAATGCAAGAGGTATGAAATATAATGCAAGTCATGCGAAATATAAATCGATTTTCGTCGCGGGCCACGAAATTAAATGCAAGTCATACGAAATATATTGCACGTGATACGAAATATATTGCACGTGATACGAAATATATCGCAAGTTAAACCAACTAAACCGGCAAATGGTGTAGTGTATTATAATACTTTTTGATCGAATCTTGTCATCAAGATGATAGATGTCGACGACGATGGCAGAGATTTCAACGCTGGAAGTCTAGGAATGCTCGAGAGGTTAGCCAGATAGACATCTTAAGAGCAAGCTACAAGAGGTCGTTTATATTTGAGAGTAATTCAGGGATTTCCGTGTGATAGAACTGTTCAATTTGACGGAGCTTGGGCATTCCTGAAGTCATGACGAAATTGACCACGATATCACCGCGTCCAAAGTGGCGATATGGTCCAAAGCGATCAATATAGCTCTCCACTTGGGTTGGTAAATCATAGTTGACCACGACCCGCATATTGGAGAAAAGGAGTGAATTGGAGGAAGTACTACGTAGTACAAGACGTCACAAACACTTCTGAAAAGTCGCGTATTGCGGCGTCACGCTCAATTTCTTCCATCTCGTCATGTACGATTCTGATACAGTGTGGCCTTTAGCCCGCATGCGTTCTGCAACCCACTCGGCGCTTTGATTTGAATTGCAGTAAACTACGACTTGTCTGACGGTCACGAGGTCATACAAGTCATAGAGCGCGTCAAACTTCCACTCTTCTTTCTCAATTTCGAGATAAAACTGCCGAGTGCATTGTAGAATCGCACGCTCTTCTTCCTGTTGAGATTGTTCGTCTTGTTCGCCGCGTGGACTACAAAATTGTCAGCATTTGACGCCAATCCGCCACGAACCTCCTACGTTCGTCCAGCACTCCGCACATTGAAAAATGTGGTGGAAATAGCAAGACCGCGAAAGTTAGTGATGGTGACGGAGCGAGAGGTGGGCTTTGTATCGAGCACTCGGAAAAAAATTAGCACCATGGAGTGGAGCACTAACTTCTTCAAATGGCGTCAAGATGCCGAAACTTGTCGCGGTGCACAGACAGCATCATCTTGACACCATTCGTTTCGTTAAACGGCGAGTAGTGGCACAAACTTGTACGAGGAACATGGACGACGTAGATGTGGCGGCTCATTGGGTTTCACAGGTGCACGCCTACAAGCTGCAAGGATCGTAAATTCTTCAGACAAGCGCAACCAAACGACAGGAGCTCAATCGTAAGCGACAGGCGATGTCTGTCTCCCGTGGGGACATTTGATTGTCATTCATCTTTGCAATGGGGATAAGATAATGTCGTCATGAGAGATTGAATCTTAACGACAGGTCGCGTCGAGTTCCGTCATGGATTCCAAACCCACGACAACGATTCGACCGGTGAGATCGCAGCAGATTCACTCGTCTCTCGATCGTCCATTCGTGTTTGGACCACCACCTGTATAAAAGTTATATTCATAACATTTTTGATAATTAATAAATTGTATTTTACAATAGCAAAACTACAAATTATTAAGTTTTCTCTTCGTAATTGTTACTCTTACAAATATTGTATACTTAAAATTAATATTTTATCATTATCCGGTATATTGAATTACGGAATTATTATCCGGACTTGGACGAATTGACAATCCAGAGACGTCGACTTTGAACTTTGTTGCGATCGCCCAGCAGATGTGTTGTTCATTAATTTTTGAATCGACCACAGTACTACCGCGAAACTTGGAGTCCAGTGGATGCTCACCTAGCAAGCAAGGTATCTCGATGGAGCTTTCATTTTTGAAAACGCCCGCCATGCTACAATCGAACGTCCAAGACATCCCAAAGCAAGAGAAGACATGCCGCCTCGCCAATGGCTATGACATTTACTATGTGGTCTATGGCCCCGCCGATTCATCGACAACATTTGTCCTGATTCATGGCGCAGCAGGCTCTCACAATGATTTCAAGTACATGGCACCTCTGCTTGTCGATCTTAACGTCCGAGTTGTGGCGTTTGACGTGCCTGGGAATGGAAATACGTGCGCGGAAGCTGCGGGTGGAATTGCCTTGTCCGATCAATCTATCGTCGATGCGTTGAAAGAAGCGCTTGAAAACATTGAAGAAACGTCGTCGGGCAACTATTTTGTCGCTGGGCAATCTGCAGGTGGCTCTACCGCCATCCAAATCGCAGCTCAAGCGCGAGGCGTACAAGGGTTAGCAGTCATGAACTCGATTGGTCTTCGTCCCCATCGTCTCTTTCGGCCATACCCCATCTTTCTCTTTGTGACGTGGATGCTCCGAGCGTCCAATTGGACTCGCTTCCTCGCGTCGCGATTAACCCACTTCTTTCTTGTCACGATGAACTCTGTGCTTCCCAAGAAGACATCGCTCGACACTGTGGCGTACTCTCAGCAACGCATGGGAACCATTAGCTTTGAACGCTTGAAAGAAAACGTCGACCAAGTCAAGGCCAAACACATGCCAACTTTTGTTGCCAACACGGCGAACGACCGAGTGATTGAGAAGGAGTTGTCGAGAGAGCTCGCTCAGGCCTTTGGCTCTACTGCAGTTCACATGGAATACCCTTCCGGTGGTCATATGATCCAGAAAACGCAAGCCAAAGCTCTCTCGGAAGCTCTCTTTGCATGGAGCGAGTCCATCCTTGCCCCCCGACCTAAACTATAACAAGATGACGTATCCACTGAAGTCGAGCTTGATAACTTGCTGCGCGCTTCCTTTCGTAGATGAGATACAAGGAAGGATTCATGTTGATAGCCAGCTAGAAGAACTCGTCAATGTTCATCGGCAACTCTGGGATTTCCGTGTGGTAGAACTGCTCAATCTGGCGGAGCATGGACATTCCGGAAGGCAGAACGAAATTGACCACGATATCACGGCGCCCAAAGCGATAATATGGCGCAAAGCGATCGATATAGCTCTCCACTTGCGTTGGCATATCATAGTTGATCACGACCCTCATACTAGTACCATGGAGAGAGCTGAGTGCATTGGGGGACGTACAAGACGTAGTAAGCACATTTGAAGCGCCACTGCGAAACTCGTGTATGATTCTGGCTCGTTCAGCTTCTTCCATCTCGTCATGAACGGTCGAGACAGTCTGGCCTTTGGCTCGCATGTGCTCTGCAACCCATTCGACCCTTTCACGGGTATTGCAGTAAATAACGCCTTTGGTGATAGTCACAGCTTCGTACAAGTCGCACAACGTCTCAAACTTCCACTCTTCCTTGTCAATCTCGATGAAAAACTGCCGCGTGGCTGCAAGCATCGCATTCTGTACTTCGTGGCACGAGTGCTCTTCTTGAGGACTACAGGATTGTCATCATTCGACTGCAACATGAGACCAAACCTCCGACGTTCGTCCACCATTGCGAAATTCGAAGAATGTGGATGGAAAGTGGCGATGACGCACGAAAAGATCTGTTAATGATGGTTCCAAAGCGACAGGAGCCTTTCTTCTTGGCAACAAATGGCCTCAAGATGCCGAAAGTCGTCGGTAGTCGGGAAGACTTGACGTCATTCCATGGACACCACACAGTTCGCGGGGCAGACGACTTGCACAACAAAGATGGGTCATGTACTTCACTGCCTTGAGCGACGTGTTTGTGCTTTCGAGCGACAACACTAGACTAAGTGCATCGACCGGCCTCCAAGTGTTCTTCATGTCGAGATGGATGCCTCAACGCTTGCCCGCATGCATCGTGCGAGACAAATCACACGAGCGATCGCAACAAAATGCCAAGCTGGACAACATTTGCAGCGCAACTCAGGAAGACGTTGACGATTGAAGCAAGACGGATGCAACGACGCGTCCAAACGAGCGAAAGCACTTGGAATGGACGACCACTGAGCACGATGCTCTCCACGGCGTGCGGCACGTACATCTCAACGACCCCACATCAAGATGTCAACGTTGGTTGGCGACATCCTCGGAGCTTCAGATTTCAACAAAGCGAGCTTGTGATGCGTCCATCGAGCTGTCTTGACATCCCAAAACAAGAGAAGACGTACCGCCTCGCCAATGGCTACGACGTTTACTATGTTGTCTACGGCCCCACCGATGCAACGACAACCTTTGTCCTTGTCCACGGCGCTGCTGGCTCGCACAACGATTTCAAGTACTTGATTCCTCTGCTTGTGGGTTTCAACATCCGAGTCATTGCATTCGACGTGCCTGGACACGGAAGAACGAGCGCCAAAGCTGCCGGCGGATTGGCCTTGACGAACGATTCCATCGCCTCCGCTCTCAAGGAAGCGCTGGAAGGCATGGCTGAAACTTCCACGACCAAGTACATCGTTGCTGGACAATCTGCAGGTGGTCCGACCGCCATCCAAATCGCAGCTCAAGCACGGGGCGTGAAGGGCCTTGTCGTCATGAACTCTATCGGCCTTCGCCATCATCGCTGTGCACGGCCGTATTTCCTCTACGTCCTTGTGACGTGGATGCTCCGGGCGTCGACGTGGACTCGATTCCTCGCAACAAAGTTCGTCTACTTCTTTCTCGTCCACCTCACGTCTGTATTCCCCAAGAAGACGCCCCTCGATGCAATCGCCTACTCGCAGCAGCGCATGGGCAGCATCGACTTCCAGCACTTGAGAGACAGTGTAGAGCAAGTAAAGGCGAGACACGTGCCAACGTTTGTCGCCAACTCGACCAACGATCCTGTCATCGAGACAGAGATCTCAAGAGAGCTTGCTCTCGCCTTCGTCCCTCAAGTGACGCACATAGAGTTCCCATCAGGCGGTCATATGATCCAGAAAACTCAAGCGGAAGCTCTCGCGGAAGCCCTCATTGCATGGAGCGAATCCATCAACTCCCCACGACCTAAACTATAACATTCCACTTATCCCCAGCGAAACTTTTCTTTCCCCGAGTCTTGCGGGGAGTTTATTACAGCTACAGGGAGCAGCATCATAAAAGTACGAGAGCTCGTGCTTCAAAGCAAGAGGTCAGACTTGAGTCGAGCTCGGCAGAGTCTATCTTCCCATTGATTTTTCCGAGCGCATTCCATTGGCTTTGGGTCTTATCCAAGGGTTGAGTGCTGTTCCGTCCCATCACTCATGCCATCGCCCAGCCGCGATCCTTCATTTCGCTTCTTGCGCAGCCATGACCTTCGTGATGGTAGAACCCTCTTGTCGCTCAACAGATCGAAAACCATCCATCAATCTCGCGCTGCCACGTTTTTCCAGCTATATCAGATACAATTTCCTCTATATTTTATTGGGTATAATCTCTACAAAGAGTTGCATTACAATTTATAATATAAATATTGTTTATTTATTCGATTTGTTTTGGGAGACATAAGTTTTCTATGTCAGTTATAAAAAATACTATTTTAGCATTTACTATATAAATGCAAAACCAATTCTGCAAAATTATCTTAAATAATGTATAAAATTTTGCATATTCGATTGAAAATATAGTTTTTACATGGATTATGCCAACTGCCCCCACTTCTCTTCGCCATCCATGACGCCGTTGGATTGGTTGAGAAGAATTTTCTCGAGCTTTGATTGGCTAATTTTTGAAGTGGAGATTTTTGATTGGTCAGAAACGTGGTTGGTCGAATTGGCATATTAACCTGCAGTCAGTGGCTCTCGGACGTTATTACGAAAAAGCCATGGCTGACAGTCCACGAAGGTAAGCCCGATGAAGGACCGATGATGGATGCTCACGATGAGATTTGCAGCCCCCGCGGGGAAGAAAATGCACAAGCGCCCCCTCAAGTCTTGGATGGCGACATTGATACCAACTGGGACGAAGTGATTGAATCGTTCGACGGCATGGATTTGCGCGAAGATTTGTTGCGCGGTATTTACGCGTACGGTTTTGAAAAGCCTTCGGCCATTCAATCTCGCGCTGTGAAACCCATCTTGCTCGGCCATGATTGCATTGCCCAAGCTCAATCCGGTACCGGCAAGACTGCCACCTTTGCCATCTCGATCCTCCAAAAGATTGACCCTTCGCTCCGCGAAACCCAGGCTTTGATTCTCGCCCCTACGCGTGAATTGGCTCTCCAAATCGTCAAGGTCGTCTTGGCTTTGGGTGACTACACTGGCACTCTTGTCCATGCCTGCGTCGGTGGTACCGCTGTCCGCGATGACATCCGTACGTTGACGAGCGGGGTCCACATTGTCGTTGGTACCCCTGGTCGTGTCCACGATATGATTAACCGCCGTGCTTTCCGCACCGACAACGTCCGCTTGTTCGTGTTGGATGAAGCCGATGAAATGCTTTCCCGCGGTTTCAAGGATCAAATCTACGATGTGTTCCGATTCTTACCTGAAAAGGTTCAAGTGGCTTTGTTCAGTGCCACCATGCCTTTGGATGTGTTGGAAGTGACCCAAAAGTTCATGCGCGACCCCATCCGCATCCTTGTCAAGCGCGACGAATTGACCTTGGAAGGTATCAGGCAGTTTTACATTGCCATCGACCGCGAAGAGTGGAAGTTTGACACGTTGTGCGACTTGTACGAAACGTTGACCATCACACAAGCCATCATCTATTGCAACACCCGACGAAAAGTCGACTGGCTCACGGAACGCATGCAATCGAAGGATTTCACCGTCTCGGCCATGCACGGTGATATGGAACAACGCGAACGTGACATTATCATGCGCGAATTCCGCTCTGGTTCGTCGCGTGTGCTCATCACGACCGACTTGCTCGCTCGTGGTATCGATGTGCAACAAGTGTCGTTGGTGATCAACTACGACTTGCCCACGAACCGTGAAAACTACATCCATCGTATCGGTCGTTCGGGTCGTTTCGGTCGTAAGGGTGTTGCGATCAACTTTTTGACGGCCGCCGATGCGCGCTACTTGCGCGACATTGAACAATTTTACAACACTCAAATCGACGAAATGCCCATGGACGTCGCCGATCTCATTTAGAAGAACAATGTGTTGTGCCTGTAGTTGCATTTCGTGGTAGCTAGCTCTATCTTTTTACAATAAAGACATTTTACAAACTCCACTCCTCATCCACATCCCCGTCAAGCGATCTCCATGTCGTCATGAAATGCATTGCCCCATTAATCGCCCGGTCCAGCGACGACCTAGCCCTATAAAATTAAATATAGTCAAATTCATTGGATAAAATAATCTACCAATCATGACGCGTATGTGACAACTATTTGACCAATAATAGTCAAGACGACCAGGCCAAGAACTCAAACAGGCCTCATCAAAGAAGTCCCTTTTTGGTGCACGTTGGGGGCTCCCTCCTCCGAGTCATCCGCCTACAGAAAATTTTCCACTCAACCTCCGCTTCGCTTCGGTGAGCGCAATTTTCTGGGCGGATGTCTGACGTCGTCCGCGTGGTATGAAGCTCAGCCATTAGGGCTCTACTTTTAGAGCTTCTTAGTAATTTGACAGTATGATTGGTCAGATAAAGTGAATTTACACAACAATTCATCAAAACTATTTTATCCAATTAAAACTAATTTTATGGGGTTAGGTCGTCGCTGGACCGGGCGATTAATGGAGTTATGAAATGCACAAGAGGCATTCAGGTCGTAGCGACGACGACCTGAATGCCTCTTGCCCCCCATATCCACGTGTGACGCCAAAGTTCCTCTCTCTCTCTTCCTCCCGCAAATGCATTTTCGAGCAAAAGGCAAACCTAATGAAGCTGCCACGCGCCAAAGAGCTCATGGAGTTCAAGGCCAGAATCGATGTCGTCGTAAGGAATGCCGTGTATAAAGCACCGAGGTACATACAAACGTGATGGATTGATGGGTTGCCGACCGAGTTAGAGTTTGCCAAGTGGTTGCACTTGGATGGAGTCGGTCCATTGAAGCAGCGCCTCCGAGAGTGCCTTGGCTTGGGTCTTCTGAATCATGTGGCCGCCCGATGAAAACTCTTTGTGGACGACGGTCGGTCCAAACGCTTGCGCGAGCTCGCGGGAGATTTCCTTCTCCATGACAGGGTCGTTGGTCGTGTTGGCGACGAACGTTGGCACGCCTTTGGCTCGGACTTGCTCGACGCTTGTCTTCAATCGAGGAAAGTTGACTGAAGCGACGCGCAGCTGCGAGTAGAGGATCGTGTCGTTGGTTGTCGTCTTGGGGTAGATCGCCGTGAGGGTCACAGTGAACCAACGAATGAAGCGCAAGGCGAGCGGACGAGTCCATTTCGACACAGTGAGGAGCCAGGAGAAGAAGACGAAGAGAAAAAATGGCCGTGCGTGGCGATGAGGTCGCAAGCCGACCGAGTTCATGATCGCCAAGCCTTGGAGACCGTTCGTTTGAGCAGCGATTTGCATCGCCGTGGATCCTCCTGCCGACTGTCCGACGAGGAAATACACTCGTTTTGCCGTCTCCTCCATACCTTCAAGCGCTTCTTTGAGCGCTTCTGCGATGGTTCGTTCAGTGAGAGCCAATCCCCCCGCGGCCGCAGCGCTCGTTCGGCCATTTCCAGGTACGTCAAATGCGACGACACGGACTCCAGGACGCAGAAGAAGCGGAATCATGTACTTGAACACGTTGTGGGAGCCAGCAGCGCCATGGATGAATACAAGAGTCGTCGTCGGTTCGGTCGATCCATAGACAAAGTAATGAACGTCGTGGCCATTCGCCAAGCGGTACGTCTTCTCCGTCTCGACTAGGGCCTTCTCCATGATCAAGGCGAAAGCTAGAGATAAAAGCGAAGTGTCGCCTGTCCCGTCATGCTTCAACGACGACAGTACACTGGAGCACACCTTCTGCTACTGTACGCCTTTGTCGAGATGATGCTCAACGTGGTAAGCCACCCAAATCCAGGACGACCAGAACGCGCTGCCATGGTACGGACGACCAGAAAAGCTTTCCAAAACCACGAACAATGGCAACGAGCAGCATCGCGGTCGAAAAGTAAGGCCTCAGCCACTCAATGCCACGCCATGGCAGGATGTGGTCCATGGTGTCGTTCCTGACGTATAAAACATGAAAACGCTGGCGATGGAGCCAACGCCATGACTCCATGAGCTCAGCTCTTCTTCTTGGAAACATGGCCAAGGACGAACTTGCCAAGGACGCCTCGGTAGGCGGCGGCGATCTGGAAGCGAACGAACGAACGATCGATCGTATAGCGTCGGACAAGTCGACAGAGAACACTGGTCCTTCCAGTCAAGAACGAACGAGCGAACGATTGATCGAGCGAATGAGCGATGTCGTTTGTTCGTGATATGGTCGTGTAACTGGTTTTGCGTTTTGAACCGTCGCGGTTTGAACGCCATGGCGTCGGTGGAAGAGGAGGAAAAGCTTCCTCTTGTTGAACAAGTTGACGACGACGAGATCGCCGCGTCGTCGCCAGATTTGTGGTCCAAGTACGACGCGATGAAAGGCAAAGCGACCGACTTGACCGCGTTGGAGATGGACTCGATGGCGCAGTGGAAATGGTACCAAGCAGAGATGATGGAGCTCACGACAGTGGTGGGCTGTAGGCTCAATGGACGTTTGGGAGAAGCCATCGACGGGTACTTGGATCTCGCGCGACTCCATCCAAAGTACTTGCACGTTCATTTCAAGCTCGGGTACTTGTACTTGATCCTGCAAAACTACGACTCGGCCGTGCAGCATTTCACGTCGACTCTGCCGTCTTGTCTCCCCACTCACAAGGCGCTCTAGACTTGAAATTGACAAGCAAGCACATAATCCACCGCCCAAGAACGTCCGTCGCGCCAAAGTCTTTGCCCACAAAGTCATTTCCCCCCTTCGATGTCATGCTCAAGCGCCACGTAGGCATACTTTTGGTGCGCAGTCGCAGGGCGCATGGAGGCGCATCAGTTTCTTCAAAAGTTTGAGGTACTTGCCGTGTGTGTTGCTTGGTCACGTCTCGCGTAGAAACGAACGACGGACGAAGCGCTTTTGACGAGCGACGGCGGCGGGACTGCGAATGCTTGGATTGCCATGGGCTGTCTCTATCGGCAGCTTGGACTTCTCCAGCGTGCCGAAGCCTCCTTTGAACTCGGTCCGTCCATCAAATTCGATGGAGACGATAGCACTCAATGTGCCTTCTAGCATCTCAAATCAAACCCAACGATCCGACATACCTGGTCGAATATGGCAAGTTGCTCTTGCTGCAGCGTCGTGTCGAGGGGGCGCTTGCAAAGTTTAGCGATTGCCGACGCATTGCTCCAGCTCTGAGCGAAGAGCTCTTCCACGCCATGCTCGGCGAAGCCATCGCGTCCATGCGATTGCACAAACCAACAGGTTTCTCCAAGTCATGGACGTGGACTCTAAACATCTTGGAAGCGGCCCAGGGAATTCTCCAAAAGGTCATCGACAGCCTCTCGCCCATGGTCGAACAAGGCTTGACGCCGCTGCTGCTAAACTCTGAAATGGACCGCAGCACGATCCGCCAGCTTCTATTCCAAGCCATCAATAGCCAAGGTTGACTTGAATGCCAGGACGAGTTTGACGGACCGTCTTAGGATGCTGCGCCATCTTGCAGGGGGACATTAAGACCGCGCTGGACATTTACTACACTGTTGCGCACGACTACACGGACTTTCAGGCACGCTTGGAATCTTCCCACGGGCGGAATTCAACGTGTAACGTCGTAGTTGCCAGTACTCTGTGTCACTCCTGGAGCGCGGGATGCGAAAGGCCACCTCGTCGACACTGCCATGCTCTCGACGGACCGCATCGTCGACCTCTTGCTCTACTTGGACCAAGTAAACAACTTTCAGTTTGGTCCAGTCTTACGGAGAGAATGTTGCAGATTGAATCGCGCTATGGCCCGGATGCCTGTCTGTATTTTCACAGGTTTGAAATGTCCATCGATCCAAATGTTGCCATCCTGCAGCAGAGCCAACATTTATCGCGCGCTGGGCGACTTGAAACACTTTATCGACGATCTCACGCTCGTGGAGACGCTCGATCCGCTCTTCCTCCGCGGCTATTTTGCTCATGTCCGCTGTCGTTTCTGCTGTGGAGCTCACTTCGAGGAATAGGACAGCTTGGGCGATTTTCTCGACGAAGAGACCATGACTTGGATTCCTCTCGGCGTCCTCGAGACAATCTGCGAGCTCACAAAGCCTTCCATCGTCGGCGTACCACGTACCTTCTTCCATCCTTCTCCAAGCTCTCTGACGGGCCCTCTAGCGCCGACGACAAGTTTGATTGAAGCGGCCGTGTATCAATATTTTTCAGCACGATTTGCCAGCAACCCTGGGGATTTCTACGCCCAAGTCTTCATGATTGACTCGCTGCGTCGGCTCAACATGAAAGGTCTTCCATACTTCTTGCTACAGCAGTCATCGTGGCGCTAGATGAGCTCCCGCTCGCGATGCATCGACTTCGGGAAGGCTCTGGCATTTCCTTTGACGACTCGCTCTGCCATTTGGATCGCAACCACGCCGTACAACCTTTTCTCGGCCTTGAAATCGCTGAGCATGCATCTAGACTGGCCCGCCTTTGGCTAGAAGACTCGTCGAGACTCTTCTTGCTCAGCGTCCCAACCATTCCAGTGTCCAATTCGTCGCGGGGCTCGTCTACATGTCGGAATTGCGCCTTGAACGTGCGTCTCGTTTGTCCGTCTCGAGCTCATTTGTCGCCTTGACAGACGCCCATCATCATTTCACGCAGTGCATCCATGAAATCACAAAGACGATGACTCAAATGGAAGCGCAAGCGCAAGTCCAAGGCGTCCAAGCGTCCAATTCCCCCGACGCGACCTCTCGATGGACGTATCAAAGCCTGACGCGAGCCAAATACCACGCGCTTGTCTGGCGCGCCGTTGTCGGGCAATTGAGTCTTCACAATCAAGAAGCAGTGCAGGACATGCGCGCCGCGGTCGCTTTGTTACCCCAAGAGCCGCATGCGATGGTACGCAACTTGAACACGCCGTCACGACTTGCGCCAGTTTCAAAAAGGAGTCATGATGGTGCACTACGGCCATCTCGACAGCGCGATTCAGCCGCTTCGAGCAGGCTATCAGGTCTTCCCCATCAAAGACGTCCAAACTCCAGCGATCTGTGTAGCAATTGAAGCAAAGCGGGCAGTCCAAAGACGTCAGCATTGCGCTCGATTACATTCGCTTGGCCGGCATGAATGTCTTCTCGCTCCTGCCGCTGGTTCTCCGCTCCATTTATGCCAAATTGATCGAGGAATTTGTAGGAATTGCTGCACAGCGCGGTACTTGCCGCGACGGAGGACGGCCTGGACGATCTCCCGCGGCGACAAAATGTCGGCATTGATGGCCACGGCGGCACCGTCATGTATTCGAACGCGCTCGACAAAATGTACGAAGCGGGCGTGCTCAAACTCTCCAACGGCCACGTAAACTCCGTCCGCGCTCTTCCGTTGACAGCGTTGCATTAGATTGCCGGCGCGATCAAGTATTTTGCGTCCATCACGTCCATCAAACCGACGTATGTGAGTCGCGCGATCGACGCCATGATGGACTTGCATCGGTGCAAAGATCCCCGCTTGATCGACGACAAAGTCTGCCTCTGCCCACTGCGCTCTCCTTTTCATCGGCGGCGTCTTGTAGGTTTACGTCTGCCACCAGGAACTCAGCCAGCGCGCCGCGCGATTCCTTCAAGTGTACAATTTGCCGCTCGAGGGGTTCAAGGACCTGTCGGCGTGCGTGTCGTATTATCCGCACGACGTCGACGTGTACTGGCACCGCGCTTGGCTTCACGAGCGGCTGCACAACCACGACGCTGCGATCGACGACTTTACGCAGTGCATCATGCTCACGCGCCACGGCGGAAAACCCCGCGGCGTTGTCTTGCGGCGGTATTTTGACGCCATGTTCCGTGCGCCTCCTGAGAGAGCGTCGTCGTTGTAGATACAACAAGATGCTCTTGGCGCGGGCCAAGGTGTACATGCACGAGAAGCACTGGGAGCTCGCGATGGACGACTTGAATCTCCTCTTGGAGCTCACGCTGCAGAGTAAATCGGTGGTCGAGACGACAAAGTTGATCCAGCTCTACGAACTGCGCAGCCAAGTGCTCGTCGCGCTCAAGCAATACGACGCGGCGATCGTCGAGATGGAAACCGTGCTCAAACTCTCGACAGAGTCGATCGAATGGAGCGACAAGACGCTCCTCAACATGCTCCTCTTGGCCAACATGCACTGCCACATGGCGATCGAAGGCCAAAAGCATCGACAGACGGGCATCTTCACGACGTTCTTGCTCCCGACAAAGGTAAACTCGGCGCCGCCGCAACATTTTTTCCATCTCTGAAGGAAACGCCGCTGTCCGCCGCCTCGCTGGCGTCGCTGCGCAAGGCCAACGAGTATTACACCCAAGTGCTCGACAAGGCCCCCACGTTCCCCCTCGCACTCTTTCTCAAGGGGCGCATGCACGCGCTCGTGGGGGAATCGACGCTCGCGCTGGACCACTGGACAAAATGCCTCCGGTACGCCACCGTCGCAACGAGAGTTCTTGACGCTGCGATTGTAGCCAAAATCCAAAGTTCCTCGTCGCGAATTTCCTCAAGGGAAGTCTCCGCGCGCAGCAATGCCTTCCCGACTTGGCGCTCGCGGAATTCCTCACGGTAAGGCATCGATCGACGACGACCGCGCGCTAAAGGAGCGGCCGCGTTTTCCAGGTGCGGAATCAAATCCCAGCCTATCCCCACGTTCAGACATCGATCGGATATTGCTATTACCTCCAAGGGAACGTCAAACGCACCGTCGTGGAGCTCACCGAGGCTCGTGCGTCTCCAGGAGCTTTCTCATCGTCTAAGCGCTCTCTTTTTTGTAGTCGCGCACGATCCCAACGACGTCGAAGCGCTCTACATGCGCGGCGTTTGTCTCCAGGAACTTTTCGCGCTCCCGACGGCCATTTCCGATTTCAACTCGGTGCTTTCTCGCATGCCAAGCCACGCGCGCGCTTGGTACCAGCGCGGCATGTGCCATCTTCTTCTCAAGGACTACACGAGCGCCCTCATCGACTTGACGAAAGCGGCGCCGCATCTTCGCAGTGGCTTCGCCGCCGTCGGGTATATTCATTTCTGCAAGCGCCAGTATGCCGACGCCGTCGCGGGTTTGTCTTCTTCCTTGACTTGACGCTGACTTGACGTAGCGTACTCGCATTACTTGGACGAGCGCGCCAACGACGCGCCGATTTTGTTGTACCGCGGCTTTTCGTACTACCGTCTCGGAGAGCGGACGCTCGCGGCGCGGGATTTCGATCGAGCGCTCAAAGTCGACTCGTCCTGCTGGTTTGTCCATTTTATCCGCGCGTACATCCACCAGGAGGAAGGCGACGGCACGAGCGCCGTGCTGTCGATCCAAAAGTGCTTGGAGCACTTCAAAAGCGTCAAATCTTTCCACGACGCGACGCTCCACGCCGATCGAGACCGCGCCAATCCATTCTTTGGCTATCGTCTTGACGCCACGCTGCAGAAACTCAAAGCGCTCGTGCTCTTTCCATCGTCGGTCGCGTCTGGCGGCACTTCCAGCGCTCCGGACGCCGACAGAGATGCCGCCAAGCGAGCGCAACTCCGCGCGATCTTCGTCAAAGCCGTGCGGCGCATTCTCTTCCAAGCGCGCTTCGTCTACGCGCTCGAAAAGTTTGCCTTCAAAGCGACGGCCGCGAGCGTGTCGCTCTCCAAGCAGATCGAGCAACTCACGACGCCGACAGCGATTCAAGCGCCGCAAGGGACGTTCACGCCCGATTCGGTCGCGTGGGCGTACAATCTCGTCGGTGTTCTCGCTGCCAAGCAAGCCAAGTGGGAAGACGCGCTGCGCCACTTCACACTCGCAATTCGCGCCGCGCCGTCGCGGCCGATTCCGCATTTGAACCGAGGCAACGTCTACATGGAGATGCGCAACGTCGACAAAGCGCTCGTGGAATTCAAGGAGGCGCTCCAAGTCGACCCCAACCACGCGGCGACGATGGTCAACACGGCGCTGGCGCTCTGCCACGTCGCGCAGCTTGAAGAAGCGTGTCGGTACTTGTACAGCGCGGCGCCGCTCGCCGAGAGCATCCCCGCCGCGAATGCGATCGTCTGCTTTGCGCTGGCCAACGTCACGCGCGAGCTCAATCGCTGCGAAGAGGCCATCGAATGGTACACGAAAGCGACGACGATTCCAGACGCTCGCGTCTACCACAACCGCGGCGCGACGCTGCATCTCCACCAGCGCTACCAAGCGGGTAAGTTCCTTCCGCGGCGCTGTTGGAGTTCTTACGCCGAGGATGTCGTCGCTAGCGCTCCAAGACTACTCGACGGCGCTGAGTTTGGCGCCGCAGTCGTTCGAAACGCGCTTGAATCGGGCGTTTTTGTACTTGGCGAGCTCGAAATGCCACCACGCGCTCGAGGATTTGAAGTGCGCGGCGTCGCTCCAGCGTACGCTTCTTCTCTCTGACGTCTTCCTGGCGCTTGACATGACGTAGCGGACTCGGCGACGGCGCTTCGACTGCTGCGATTTTGCGAGCGATGGCACACCGCGCTCCGTGTCGCTTGCTCGGATTTCCTCTACGCTTTGGACGCGTTTCCATGCTTTCAAGGGCTCGAGATCAAAGCGGCGGCGGCGCTTTGGGATCCGCACGCTTTTCACATGCAGAACTTGAGTCTTCCCGGCCATCCATCGCGCCTAGGTACGCTCGTGACGCGGATGGACAGCGCGATAAACTTGTCGTAGCGCTTGATACGATGCTCGCGACGACAAAGTCGGAAGATCTCGCGTTTCTTCTCAACGAAGCGCTCATGTGCACGCAAGATGGACAATTGCACGACGCCCAGCGCGCGCTCTTGTCGGCAAAGTACTTGAGCCACATCTCCCTCCACGAAGAGCTCGTCTGCTCCGTGTGGAGCGCGCAGATCGCGATCGAGTTGGGCGACACGCCCGCGGCGATCTCAACGTTGCGCCAAGCAGTGCGAGAGCGGAAAAAGACGGTCAGCGCAGCATCGCCGCGGCGTGCGATGAGCCCATCGGCGTCGATTCTTTCTCTTCGTGGTGAGACGCGCCAAGCGCGAGCAGCGCCGCCGTCGTCGTCCGAGGTGAAAGCCAACGTCTTGTCGGACATTTATGGATCCATTGGGTGTCTCCTGCGCGCCGACGGACAGCTCCAAGACGCCGCGCGGGCTTTCCAGTCCAGTCTCGAGCACAATCGCGGCAACATGTACTCGCTCTTCAACGCGTACGTCCCGTCGTCTCTCCGCGTCTCTGACTCCTGTCGCTAGCGCCAGTATTCACTTGGAGCAGCAAGACTTCTCGTCGCTGTTGGAAGTGCTCTCGTCCATCCTGACGATGACAGTAGCGCTTCTCTCTCTTCTGTCATCTCTGCTTGTGTAGGTCTCCAAGTTGGAAGCGCTCAACACGAGGCAGTCGCGCAAGTCTCTCCTGTCTTCCGAGGCAAAAGCCGTCGATCTCCTCGACGCCGAGCGCGACATGGTGTCTGTACTGCCGCATATGGATCTTCTCGCGACGCCAGAGATTCTCGAGGTGTCGTCTTCATCGCGGTCTCTCTCACTTGACGGCGTCTTTAGATCTGCCGCGGCATCGAAGCGGTCTTTGCGCAGTACAAGACGTGCTTGACGCATCAAGTGGCCAAGCATATCCCGCAACTTTGTGTCCTCCAAGGCCAGCTCGCCACGCACGTTGAAGCACTGCGCGATGCCGTCCATGGAACTTCTGAAGACGGCGGCGGGGGAAGCAAGCGACGACTCGATCTCAACGATTTCAATGCCGCGATCACTCGCGTGACGCAGGAAATGGTCCAAGGCGGCGCCACCAGCGTGAACTCGACGGCCATGTCCGACTACTTGGCCGAGTACGACCGCATCTGTCATGCGATCGAGTCCTCCTTCCAAGCCCCACTTTGAAACTTTGAATCGATCGCTGTCGTTCCTCCCTAGCCGTCAACTTTGTCAATCTTGTAGCATGTCGTCGTCGCTGTCGAAGAATGCGGGAAGGAGGTCGAGTCGCCGGTTGAAGGAGCGCGCGCAGGTTGACGCGTTGACGCTAAGGCGCTCGTTGTTGCTTTTGATCGTATATACGCCTGTGAGCGTTGCTGCGACGGTCGAGTTGATGGATTCAGGACACTGGACAACGTCATTCTCGGTCGTGTGGTCGGCATTTCCCGTCCTCTCCAAGGCGATCGGGACGCTCCCGCGCAGTGCAATCGAGTCGGGAGAGTGTCATGAGGCTGTTTCCGTTGAGGGAACGTTCTAAAATGGAAAATGGCGCGAAAAGTTTGCTCATTTCTCTGCCGAAGTCAGACATGTGACCAACTTTGTCCTCATATGGATGCGTCCCACATTAGCAGGAGCGACCAATTATCGCAGGTCAAACTGACCAGGGACATAAAACCAACAAGGAAAGTTTCAGCCACGAAGAAGAAAACGGCGCAAAGACACGAGTAAGACTTCGCTCTTGGCCGCTATGTCGAGATGCCTGACCGTCCATAGGCACATGGAAGTCGCGGCGGCCTCCGCGGCGTTCCATGACGAAGAGAAGGACCGGCGCGCGCAACATCCGCCCAAGTCGACGACATCCTCCCACGACGACGACAGCAACGATGCGACCACGCTCAAGTTGTTTCAAACCAACAGCACAGACACGTTGCCATGCGTGCACCGCCTTATCAAAGCGCATCACCAGTCGATCCGAACGCTCCGGCGCGTCCTCAAACCGCCGCCGCCGACGTTGTCCGTGCAGTTTGAAACGTTGTCCTCCGACCACATTGAGCTCATCACGGGACCGATCCGAGACGTCTGCGAGACCCTCACGCTCGATCATTGTATCTCTCTCTCCTCTCCATCGCTCAATTCGTTCGCTGTAGTCTCGATGGTGGCGCCGACCAAAGCCAATGTGCACATGATGGGCACCGACGTCTTTTATGTCAGCTTGTCCCATTCCGAGACGATGATGATGGGGTACGACCGACCGCCGCCATCTCAATGGCAACTTTTGTCTCTGTAGCATCTTCATTTTGCCGCCGCATTCGAAGATTCCACTGCATGATCATCCACACATGTCGGTCGTTTCCCGCGTGTACGTCGGTGACCTTGGTGGAGCTAACGCTGTCGTCGTCGCTGTAGCTTGTACGGCACACTTCACATCAAGTCGTACTCGATCGTCGACCCCGACAGCGTTGATGCCAACGGGTAGAACGTCCTCCTTGTTGCAGCGCTTTGACGCGCTTGTCCGTGGCTAGAAACGCCGTGCTCTTGGCAAGACAGACGCGAGATAAAGTGCTGGACGCGCCGTGTACGATGGAACTGAGTCCATCGCACCACAACATCCATGAACTTGTGGCCGATGGCGACATTGGCTGTGCGATCTTTGACGTCATGCTGCCTCCTTACGACGAGTACGTCCGTCCCTCCATCAAGTTGTTGGCTCAATGGCGCTCTCTCTCTCTAGTGACCACCGTCATGGCAATGACTATCGCATCGTGGGCGTCCAAGACGATGAGTTACATGTGCTAGAGCGTTTGGTCAAGTCGAGCCATGACCATTAGGTCAAGAGATGAGCGAATATGTATTAATGGACAATGCGAGTTGTCTTGGCATAGACGACGGTCGGACGGGAAACGACGCGCAGAGAGAGCGTGATGACCATGTAGATGAGGAAGAAGAGACCGCCGAGACGGAGGAGCATCGCGACTTGATGGAAGACGAACGGAAGATATTGAGTGATCAACGAGTGCGCATGACGAGGACCGAGGAGCCACGCTAGGAAGGCATCTTCAGGATCGATGTCGAGGAAACAGACGCAGACGACCGTGCCAGTCGCCGCCGCGTAGAGAAGGACGTTCAAGAGCGTCGAGAGGACGGAACTGCTGCAGAGGAGGAAGAACGGAGCGAGCATGTCGTCAATGCGCGTCCTGTAGATGATGTACTGGCCCAACGTGACGACGATGAAGAAGACAAAGTCGACTTCCCAGGACACGGGAAAGATCCTACAGACAGAAGGTTGTCAGCGGAGGAGAAGCGGCGGGAGCTACGGCACCATGCAGGAGCGACGCGGAGGTAAGCGTAGGCCAACGCAGTGGTCGCGCAGAGAGCGCCGACGTGGAAGAGTTCGTTCACGAGGAGAATCGGGCGCTTGGCAATGTCACGACCGAGATGGGAGGTCGTACTCTTGCTCATTCCGCAGCGACGGCGGCGGCGAAAAGACAGCAGAGACGACACGATCCCACTGCGATTTGACCATCACGAATGGACGGTCAGAAATATTTCCTCAACGGTTACGACAGAGACTAGCGGACTTGGGTCGCGGCCGCGGGATGTGACTCTGGACGTCGCCAAAGCTCGACGGCCAGCCGACGGAGAGCGTTCTCTGTCTCCAGAGCTCCAAGCAGTCGCCGCCTGCCATCTTGGCGGTGGAAGTCTCGTGTTTGTGGCCTCGGAGATGGCTCACCCGACCTGGACGGTGCTTCAACCGCGCGTCCGCGATCGCTTTGTTGTACTCTTCGAGGTAGTCCGTCGTGGATTTCTTGCCGATGTGAGTGTGCTTGGGACCGCGACGAGTTATGAGAGTGCCGCCAAGATGCTCGGCATCGGCCAGACTTTCACGCAAGAGACTGCTGATTGCAGCGGAAGGATGCCTAGCGAGGCTGCCTGTCGACGCCTTTCGATTGAGGGTCGCCGCTGAAAGCTTCCGCTGCATGGAACTTCGGCTTCGACTGTGGAGATCCCCGCGGGAAGCGCGGGGTAGCCCATCTCTGGCGTCGTCCACCAAGGAAGATCGGGAAGCGCACGGGGAGCCCAGGGCTAGAAGTTGCGCTTGATTGTCGCCGAGCGTCGCGATCGATGGATGTCGATTCATGGACAGTGGGGAGTTGGGAGCTTTGTCGCCGTCCGTCATGCTGCCTTTGCGGTTGAAAACGGCTTGGGATCGACTTGCTGCGAGGTTCTTTGGCTGCTTGGACACGAGCCAAGACATCCTCACGGGTCTGACTTTGCGCGTCATGAGCTGGCGATCCAAGCGGCGATTGAGATGCGCGACGGCGCCGGTTTCCTTGGCCTCGAGGGGAGCCGGCTCCTGGTTAGTCAAGGCGGGATTAAAGTTGATCATGCGCTCTGACGGGTCGAAGTTGCACACGAACGCTTGTTTCTGCTTTGTAGAGCGCAGTTTCCGCGTGTGGAAGACGAGCGGCGTGTTGGAGTATGGATTCGTTGCGTCGTTCGCTGCGGAGCCTCCCGTCGTTTGATTTTCAGCAGGGTCGTCGCGGGCAATGCCGACAAAGACGCGATGGCCATGGGGCTTTTCACCGATCAAGAATGCATCCAGCCGTCGACGAATGTGCTTTTGCTCGGCGATCTGCGCTTTGGATGGGCCATTGACTGCTACTGATGCCGGCGGAGGAATCGACCGCCGTCCGATATCAGGACGAGCGGTCTGTGGTCTTTGTTTGCGATTCGGTCGTGGCGGCGCATTTGGTTGTGGACATGGCGGTCGAGCGGGGTGAGCTGTCTGAGGGCGGCGGTGGAAATGACGCTGGCGCGACGGCAATGGCTTGGTGTCGAGGATCACCGTCGTGGCCTCCCGTCGGTCGTAGACGACGTCGAGGTATTGCGTGAGTGGATCGCTTTCCCGCATGGCGAGTGAGACCAAATTGGTTTTTATCCTCCACGATTCAAATTTGGCCACGAGCAGTTTCAGCAAGAGGATGCTCCAGCGATGGTCGTCTAGGAGACAAGTCGAAGTCATGGAGTAAATACACGGAGGTTTATTCGGTTTCTTCATGGAGAGCAGCAAGACATGCTTGGACTTTGTCTTGGAAGGCCTTGAGACCTTTGTGTAGATCTGCCGTCGACGCAATGCCAGGCTGGTCGAGGAGATGCCGCAGGCAGTCGCTACCAATTTTCTCCAGCACTGAAATATGGCTCGCTACAATTTGTGCTTCAAACGGAGGAGTCAAGTCGGCGCCCATGTCGACGACGGCGGTCTGGATCGCATCGTACACGACTGGGAACGCGCCGCCCCATTGTACAAATCCGTCTTGGCCGTCGGCGGACACCGTTGAGTTGAGTGCGAGAACGCCCTTCTTGGCAATCGCTTGGGTCATCTTGAGCACGTCGATGGAGAGCGTGAGCTGCTTGACTTCTTGCGGTGTCAATGAAGCGTCCATGTCGAAATCAAGATCGTCTTGGAGCTCGACGTCGACTTCGGTCGCTTCGGACTGGGCAGAGGATTCGGCAAGCGCTTGTTCGAGTTCTTGGACTGTGTCGTTGAGCACCGAGACGGTTTGGAGCATGAGTCGCTTCGTGGCAATCAAATTCGACTTGGAAATGCTGTCCATGAGTGTACATGCGTCCCAAATACGTCCTGTGAATTCCGGCATGCGGGCGAAATCTTTGTGCTGCATGCGGTTGGAAAGCTCGAGGATATTGACGAGAATGCGATGCGTGCTTTGGCTGAGCTCTTTGGTCAACGCGTAGCCAGCTCCAGCCAAGACAGACACCTTCAACGCAGACATGAGCTGTTGGCATGGCTCGTACAAGGCTTGGCACACACTAAGCGCTTCTTTTGGCACTTCTTCTTTGCCCATCACGAGCGAAAACTTGGTCACTTGGTTGGAAATCGATCCTGCTGCCTGCTCGTGTTCGTGAGCCTATTTTCAGGTCGTTCTCTCGCTTACCGCAATGAGGACATCTCGGCCAAGCGTGAAATCGGCGTTCTGCTGCCAGAATCCAGGCTTAAACTCATGCCGTTGGTTCTTCTCTTCAATGAAGCGCAGATCTTCCAAGCAGCCCTTCACGCCAACGACTAGCGGTTCCATCGCGCGGCAAACACAAGTCCAATCAATGTGTATCCGGAACAACCGGATAATTACCTCCTGGGGTTTAGCCTTAAGGGGTGCAGGGGTTAAGGGGTCTAGGGTTTACAGAGAAAATTGGAAAATGCAGTGAGAACAAGCTGGAGCCATAGAGGACACGAAGAAGACATCGAGGGCATGAAGAGGATCGCGGGCGGGATATCACGCTTGATTTAATAAATATATCTGAATAGGCTGTAGATCACCACAGGGAAGTGATGGCCATGGAGGAAGGCGACGCTGGCCTTGCTGATAAAAAAGAGTCGAGCAGCTCAAAGGTCGACGCATCCAACTCAACATGGTCGTTTGGGGAGCCAGAGAAACGTGGATCATTGGGGAGCCATGCAGAATAACCTGTTGTTTCCATCGCATTTGGGTGCATGGACATTGATGGCAGCATATCCGCAATGTAATCGTCACTGGGCAAAAGCTCGTGAACAACTTCAGTCTCTGGAGGCGGTAGTATAAGTCTTGGTCGTGGTGGATCTAGAAGTTGCGGCGGCGGAAGTCGAGGTCGGGGTGGATCAAGCGGCAGTGGAGGAGGCGTTAACTGAGTTCGTGAGGGCATGCAAGTGATTTGTGTTGGTTCGTCAAAGACACCGCTCAAATAGTCGGCAACCTCGTGGGCCGATTGTGTCTCTCGTACGATCTGTCGCTTAATACCGAGGATCGTTTCTTCAATCTCGTCTACGACAGCTCGTCGGTGTGGTTCAAGTTCTCGTTTCCGTCGGACTTGAATTCGTTTGAGAGCTTTGACATTTCCGCGTTGAAAGTCAATGTGTGAGTATTCGACTGCATCTGCCGACGGAGCAGCGACTTGTTTGCATTCATGGAAGCCATAGCGCGAGAGTTCCGTCACGAATCTGGACCACTTGCGATGGGCAAAGAACTCGGGCAGGATTGTCGTGGCAAACAGTCTGGGGTTGTAGACCACGAAGGAGAGTCCGTCTTTCGCCCAGCCGACGACTTCCCGCGACGATCTCTTCTCCAGGAGGAAGTAGAGCTTCCGAATGAACTGCGCCATCGCTCCATTCTCGGACGACGGCGCGACGGCCATGAACAACCAAGATGAGCCAAGACCACTTGGAAACCGAACGTCCTTGCTGTCATATGATTGGACAGAACAGAAATCAGACAACCAAACACCCGCAGGTGGCACTTTCTACGGGACTCGTCGTGGACGGCCTTCGAAGTTGAGAGTTGTCGACGCACTGTGGATAGAAAGAGAGCGATGGAGGAAAGCGCAATTCCGAGCTGGGGGGGCGAATGCATAGGAATGACATGGGAAGAAATGGTTGAGAATTATCAAGGGGGAGGGAAACGGGTGCGATTATTGGATCCTGTCACGGAGTGAAATGGATGCCGCGGATAAATCCAGTGATCGAGTTGCCCTTGCTGTTTTGTGTGAGCCCGAGAGGGTTCAAGAGGGGATTTACGGAGATGGAGTATGAGATAATGAAACTTTGGTCACGAGTGGTGCTTTTAGTTGTCGTTGGCATATGGACTTTAGCGACCGTGGTGTGGTCGGACGTGGGGAAGTGTGGAGACGACGAGTTGGACTGCAGTTGTCAACAGGACCACTCGTGGATATTTGGAGTCAAGATCACCAATGCGATTTTGTTTCGGGGAATTGGGTGGAAGGGTTTCGAAGATCGAGCGCGAACAATCGTCTCGCTGATCATTGTACTAGTATTTGTTGTTGCGATGACAACAAATCATCCTGAGGGAAGTGACCCCCCCTCCCTTATGATTCGTGCACGTGCATCGCTGAGATGCCTCGCAAATCAGAAGCCGTGGCCTTCCCAAGATCGACGCGATTGGAGATTTCAACTTTGAAGATCACGTCTTTCGTTGAAAGTTGCCAGCCTTGAAACGCTCTTTGATGCACCGCATGATGCTTGAGGTTTTGAGAAAATTTGCTTTGACAACTGGACCTTGCAAAAATGTTGAGAAGACTTGAGACAACATCCACGGATGGGAACGCCAAAAAGGACAAAAGAGGTTGGTTACTGAGATCAATCGATTCTGCAACTATTGAGCAGTCAAGACGTTCTTGATCGACTGCAGGGCGTAGACAACATCTTCTTCGCTCACGTCCAGATGCAGTGCTGCACGAATTTGATTGCCACCCATGCCGTAGCCACCTAAAGTAATTTTAAGGTTTCAAGCAATTTTGAATAGGTACCGCCCAGTTGAACTCCGTATTCTTCTTCAAGATGCGAAAGAAAGTCGTTCATGGACATTGCCGCGGGATCAATCGAAAAGTAGACGAGGTTTGTTTCCACAGTGTCAACATCTATGAGGACGCCAGGAATTTTTGCCTGCAATATGCATGAGGTTCATGTTTTTTCGCATTGAATACCAATCCATTCGCCAAACGTTGGGCATTGTCATGGTCGACAGCCAAGCGGCCAATGTTATCCAATGCAATGAGGCCCGCCGCTGCTAAAATGCCTGCTTGACGCATTCCACCTCCGAAAGCCTTGCGCAATCTCTTAGCCTACATGAGGAGTTAATCATAAAAACACATATTCGAGACCGTACTTGATAGATGAAATCTTCCGAGCCTGCAATGATGGACCCCACAGGTGCCCCAAGCCCCTTGCTCAGACACAGGGATACTGTATCGACTGGGGCAAGAAGTTCGGCGAGAGACTGACCTAAGTATACGCTAGCATTTGCAAGACGAGCACCTAGCTAGAGTTAGCTGGCCATTCGGGACTGTAGTGCATACCGTCAACGTGCAATTTCAATCCGCGACGTTCACACAAGGCAGAGATTGACTGAACCGTCTCGGTTGGCACGACACGGCCGCCACAAGTATTGTGAGTATTCTCGATAACCACAAGCTGGGAGCTGCAGTTGTTTTCACCTTAGAGCTCATTTTCAAGACGTACCGAGGAAAATGAGGATCGTCTTCACGAATGGCAGCTTCGATGTCTTCGAGTAGCAAGCTACCGTCTGCTTGATTTGGAATTGTGTGCATGCTCACACCAAGGAATGCTATCATAGTTGCATTGAGATGCTGAGATGGAAAGACATGGAACGAACCACTTGCTCCACCGCCTTCATACTTGAATACATGCGACTTGTTGCCCATTATGACTTCATCCCCTCGGTTACAATGCACACCAACCGAAATCAAGTTGCCCATCGTGCCTCTACATCCCTTCATGTAAGAAGAAAGCACAAAAGATCACACAAACGAGGGTACAAAGAGAGCTGCCGGTTTGCCTAGGAGCTGGGCTGCTTCGCGTTGCAACTCACGCACCGTTGGGTCGGTCCCATGCACATCATCGCCGACAAGTGCTGTGGTCATCGCCTGACGCATGCGAGCGCATGGCTGGGTGACGGTATCACTGATCAAATTCACAAGGCTTCGGTTGCGCATGTTCAATCGTGTGCTCAGACATGCATTGTCTTCATCCGTCGCTCATAAAAGTTGCATTGGTCAACATAGTTTTTGGTGCGATGGGAAACACAACGCGACTGAGTGTCGACAACCAAAGGAGAAAACAAAGAGCATAGGAAGAAGTGTGCTCAAGCACAGTACAGCTGCACAGGGTTTTGACTAGAAGAGATGAGGGCATCGGTTGTAAATGCTTGTCCATTATGGTGGATCTTTGACTATCTAGCGACAAATTACGGAAGATTACGAAGACTTTGTACCTTAATGGCTTCACAATTCTGGATGGGCAGAGTGGAGAAGATGCCTCACTTTATGCTCTTGAGCGATGCGTGCTTGAATGTCTTCGAGGCGCTGGTACTCTTGGTCTTCTTGAAGATCTAATGCTGCTTGGATTTCCATCGTCTTGATGATTCGATGCTTTTGTTTGGCAATCAATGTTTCCGCTCGCTTTGCTCGAATGCTTTCTTCGACCTGACGCTCTTTCAACTTGGTAAATTGGATTTCTTCAAGAGGTCGTTGGAATTCGGTCACCGCTCGGTCTTGATCTCGATCACGCGCATTGCAACGCATCAAACCAACAGCTTTTTGTCCGAAGTGCTTGGCAAATTGGCGTTGGGCTTTTTTTCGTGTCGATAAGGCAGCTTCGACAGCTTTTCGTTGTTGCTTTACGAGGAGAAGTTGCGTCTGTTCGTACGTGGCACGTTGCAATTGCACGTCGATTTTTATCTTGTGGCTTGCGATTTTGGCTGCATTCTCGCGAGCTTTGAGGGTTTTTTCCACCATGACAGCTCGATGAGCGCGTTCAGCGAGACGCATTCGATGGAGGATGCTTTCAGCACGAGCTTCTCCAAGCTCATCAGCATGGATTGCATCTTCCACTGCTTGTAACTTGTCTTTGAATTTTTCCTTGCGATTCTTGGCAATCACCTACCATTATTCTCATCACAGTTCATCGAAGAACACAAATGCATACAGTGTTGGGTGTCATGGGAGGAGGCTTTGGAATGGGTTGGGAAGCAACGAGCGCTTGCTTGGCTCGCATAGTATTGTGTCTTGCATGAATCAACTTGGATTCAATTACTTCGGATTCGTGTCGCGTTGTGTCTGCTTGTTGTTGCTTGAGGGATCGGAGCTCGACAGAAATGTTGTAGTCACTTTGGACTGAAAGGTGTTGAACAATCAAAGACACTGTTGGACTAGCAGCTGACTCAGGGCCTTCTTTGTCCTCCGAGAACAGTTGACTGTGCAATGAGGATGTCGCTGTGACATCGCTGGGTAAAAACACTTCTGAAGATCCAGGCACGGTGAATGAGCGGTGATTATTACTTTCGCGTTCAAGTATTTGCTCCATGTCGGAGTCTTGATGAGTGTACAAGTCGTGGTTGCATCCCCATTTGCATGGAATGTCTAGTCGCATGCGACGCCAGTCCTGGCTAAAAATGTGACCTTGCTTTGTGACACCCTACGAATTGTGAGAAAGCAATTTAGCATGACGGACTCACGGGTTTATTGAGCCAAAGATATCGTAACATTCCATACGTGTAGAGCCTGGCGTAGTTTTTGTGTCTGGCGTCGTAAGTCTTGACAAGAAGGAGGGCTGCGCGATGACGAGCTTCCTTAATCGTGTCAAACTCGAGACGAACGAGAGGAATCCCATAAGCTTTGTACCAGTCCATTACAAGATCATTCGTGTGAGCACTTTGATAGTTCATTAATGCGTGGTTGTCTCGAATGATGCGGCGGCACATGGCAAATCTGCTAAAATGAGGATCATACGAAGTGTTTTGCATTTCTTCCTCTGATGGCTCGACAATATTCTCCAGCACGACAGATTCGAGACAATTTGTCGTGAAAATCAAGCTGACCTGGGGTTTTGTTATCCAGTTATGATTCAATTTTACTTCACACCTGGTCTTTAGATTGTTGTTTTTCTTCATGGCCAACAATTTCATGGGGCGGAGTGGATGGGATCCACAGAGGAAAACCCACACGCTCGAGCACACTCTCAACCATGAAGGTACTCAAGTACGCTTGTTTTTCTTCTTCACGGAGACGCGATAGACTTTCTTCGAGAGTGATGGGAAGGCGCACATGGTGGTTAGTGAATTTGAATTTCCAATCATGGCTTTGCATTCGAGGCATTGTGGCCAGAGCGTGCTGGACGAGGGACTGATGCTTCAGTGTCAACAGAACGCGCTCTTCAATGTATAAAATTCTGGAATCTATCGCAGCAACGAGTCGAAGGCAAGCAGTGAACATATCCAAACGACGGGAAACCGACGTCATAAACCTCCACCATCTGCATTAAAGTCGTATAAATGATGATACAAACTTTTCATACCTCTGGAGGCAGACAACTGCACGGCGTTGAAGGAGTAAGAATGCAAACTGACTGCGACACCGCGATTTATACGACCGATATGCACTTTGGATCGTCGTGGCTGCGCAGACTTGAGCTACGTCTCGTGGGGTATACGCCAGTAATGAATCATATCGATGGGTATGTCGTAAATGATACATTATACGGCGATACATGGCAACGCTTGTCGGAACGAACACATATAGCTTCTCAGGATCTTTCCACGGTGAAAGAGGTTTACCAGCCACTGCTACAGTCTGTCTAATTTGGATGTATGGTTGGAAGCAGTAGACTTTCTTACCTCTTGGTGCGGCGCTTAATAGGAAGCTGACGATCAAATATACATCCTGCTCGTCGGCGGTTGGAGCTAAACATGAGTCTCTGATACTTTGTGAGTGAGACACGCCCAGCCAACATCGTACCTGCTCGTAGCGCCTCCAATTACTTTTTAACCATGCTGCACGTTGCTTCATCTCCAAATGTATCGACCGAAGGTGTGAGTTTTCTGATCTAAGCGCCAGTGACGCTGACAAACTAAATAACAGTTAGGATCAAAAGCCTACGAATAGCTCGGAACCTGGCTTCGTCTGCTTTGACGAGTTGATACTCAGCTCGCAGTGCCTGCAGTTGAAGGTCTCGTTGCGACGGTAGTGAGCGAAAGATGCCGTCGCATTTGGTAATAAATTGGACATGGCGGTGGACGTGATGGAAGTTAAAAGTTGATGGACGTAGTACCGACACGCCCGTCAGGAAAACACGTTTGCTAACTTCAGACATGTCATGACCGAGGGACTAGAAAGTGATTCTAATGAGTGTCTTCTGCACTGCATGGCTCACCTGACAATCTCGACGGCCACAGATTGATGCTACCTCTAGGATAGCTCCCAAGCTCGAGGAATTACAGTAGATTCTTAGTTGACCCGAGAGAACGAGTTGCAATTGAAATTCCTTGGACTTAGCGACAACCGATTTCAGCCAAGTTTTGATTTTGTTGATTGCTCGCTTTTGAGCCACATGCTTGCGACGCTCCTTCCACACTGCTATGATTCGCGGCGCGGCTCGATATCTTTGCTTTTCCCATGTGGGAAGCAGAAGGTTAACTTTATTGATAGGCACCAAGAGGTCACGCAATTGTTTCTACAACAGTTAAGTTTTCATGAATCACTTGTTGTACCCAAAGGTAGAGCCGAAGTCTTGAGCCCCGAAAGACACGCTGGATCAAGCGCGCAGCAAGTACGAGCTTTGGGAAAGCCTTCAAACGTCGCTTGCGACTGTGATATCCACGGAAGAAACGTTGAACAACGATAACAGGACTACACAAATTTCAGTCAGAGTTGGTATACGACAAGGCAAACCTATTTTTCTCAGCCAAGCGATGGATTTGCGTAATTGTTCGTGCAAGAGATGGAAGCAAGTCTTCATCAGACGATGCAGCAGGGCCATCCTTCCATGGATACCACATATTTGCCTCCATTTTAGCATGCTTGGCACAATATCGAGGACCAAAGTCTAAAAGGCGTTATTCAAAGCATCCGATCGGAAAAGTACTGGCATTCTTTATCTTTTCTTCATCTGTCACAACGTAATCGTCCACAACAATGAGAAATGGCATCTATAGAGAGGATTATGGGATATCTACTCGTGGAGGACTCACCTGGTTCACAACAACTGCGCGACATGAATCAAGACAAGCTATGGGGTTTCCACGGAGTCGTAGCAGAATGAGCGGTGAACACATTTTGACGCTTTGAATATGTGTCCATTTGTGCAAACGGTTGTCACTTATATCAAGGGCGACAAGACGAGTAAATGCCATCCAAAATTCAATCGGTGGTAGCTTCTCCAGTGCATTCGCCGCTACGTTCAAGATACGCAATGTCTTGGCACATGCAACAACAGCATCCAGTGAATCAATAGCGTTTCGTTGAATGTATAAAGCCACCAAATGAGCAAACGATGTCTCGACTTGAGGTGGAATTCCTGTGTAAGCGTATTGGTCGACATTTTGGATTTGAGTTTGATCATTGACGACAAGAACAGCACTCATTTGTACGAATGCACCTCGACGTGTTGTTGCATTGCTTGAACTTGCATATGTTTCCTGCATAATAAATGTAGAAGTTTCCTCTTCTGGATGTGTCATTTCATGTAATTGCGCCAAATGGCCCAAGCTCAGACGTGACGAGCCTACTCGAACTAAAGATGTACGAGCTGACTGCCGTCGAGGTGATAGATCTACACCTTGGCCATCCTGGTCATCAGTTCGCTTCACTGACATCATTCGCGTCAGTGTTGTCACACAAGTCAACGAATGCCGAGTTTGTCGGCGCACATGCATTTCTTCTTCGAGATCACCATCGTTTGTAGCATCACCCAAGAGTCCTTGAATGATCTGACCAGCGTATTTTGTGTCAAGATCGTCGTCGGATTCATCACTTCCGCGCATTGCTCCATGCTCAGGGAAAAGGCGCGCAGTTTCAAAAAATGACGATCTTGGACCGGTCCACCATCACTGAACCGAGCCACACTAATTTTATAAAAATATTTATAGGCTTATTGTTTGTATGAAATAATATATTTTTTCAACCTAACAAAATAACCGGTTCGTTTTCAAGCCGAGTGAACTTGTCCACTACCTGCAATAAACCAACATTTATTTTATATCTTGATATTTCTATGTGCACGCTTTATTATTATGAAGTGGTTCACATATTTAATTACTTGAAGTATGTATCCCGAATTTTTCATGATTAATTTAATTACTGCTCAATATTCAAATCGATCCACCATGTTTGGACGACGGCAAGCTGCACCTTCGGCCCGCCCAACTCCAGCGTATGGAACTACAACGTCCACAAGGAAGAACTCGGTGCTTTCTGGAGCTCCACAAGTCGTAGAAAAGAAGCGAACCGTTTCTGTTCAATCGCTGCCTCTGTCGCCTCGAAAACCAGCACTCCATCGATCAGCTTCCATTGACCTGACCGTCCTGTCGGAAGATTCAACTCACGCCCATCATATCCTTCAGACGCTAGAAGAGACAGATTTCCTGGACAGCAACGGCCAAGGTGGAGATACTCATGTGACTTTTCAACGAGTGTATCTCCCTGGTCATGAATTGGGCTTTTTTGCGATTTTGAGTGCCACCCAACTTGTCTTGTGGAACTCTCATCCGTTGCATCGAGCACTTGATGGCAAAGAAAGTCCTGCGTTGCATCTGCAGAGTATTTACAAGCTTTCGTATCCCCCAGAAATGACCCCACTCGACATCCGTGGCTGCCATCTAGTTCTTGCTGCCACTTCATTCCACAACACGGCCAAAATCTGTGCTATTGTCTTGTCACGAGATGGACGTGTGTGCTTTTGGGAGGATATCTCAGGTGCTTCTGTTCCAGTAGTGACGCGACTATCCTTGGATGACTCCGAACATGTTGTCCACGCGTCAACCTCCCTGCCATTGATTGTTGCCTTGTCGTCACAAAAACTCTGGGAAGTCAAGCTTGATGACGACAGATCGTCGTTGCGCGTGTCCAAAATTCGGTCACGACGTCAAGGGTTATGGTCTCATGTGGCACGATTCCTCTCATCGGCCACACCTTCTCCCATTTTACTCACCAAACCATTGGGTACAGCTGAATTGCTAGTGTTGCATGTGGATTCCACTTTGGAGCGACTTGCAATTGGACCTGAAGGTATGGAACCTCTCTGGACTTTCCAATTGTGCGCCTTCATGATGGATTTCTTTACCCAACATGAAGAAGGTATCTTGGTTTACTCCCAATGCCTTAATATGCCTTTGGCAACATTGACCCACTTCTCGCTCCTTGTCGGCTTCCAAACTGGAACGCATGTTGTTCTTTACTTGTTTGAATTCATGGCGACCCTGTCTGAAATGCCACAATACCACCGATCGAGTCGTCTTGGCGATGTACCATCTTTGGATAACATTCAATGCTTGCCCGTCAACGACCAAAGTCTCTACGTTGTCACGCCAACGCATCTGTTTGCAGTGTCTGTACCAGCGTTCCCCACTATGGCTTTGCATTCCCACACGATCACTCTGCCTTACCAGCTGTCCTCGGGTGTTGGTGTGCTGAATCAATCCCTCATTTACCTCCATCCTCAACCCTGGTCTGTACGGCAATTCCGCTCGTTTCAATGGACGTTGACCCCTTCCGAGACTCTTATTCCCGACGCGAAGAGATATAAACCCACATTGGACCTCCACCAACACCGAAGTTCGGCCGAATGGAAGTCGCTTCTCATGGATCAATTCCAGCAATTTACAACGTCACCAATTACCTTTCATATTGATGATTCAGCATCGCATGGGCTTTCACAAGCCGTGGTTGAGCTCGCCCAAGAAATTCTCGATGCCAAGCCATCAACCGGCCTCCACTGGGGCGGCGATGGTTCCACGACCTGGGCACCTCAGTTGATCAAATATCAGTTGCAGGACAAGGCGACGCGTCACCGACATTGGCTACATTTCCTGACGTCGACGGGACTTTTTGCTGCACTTGCGGTAAAAGCACAACATCAATTGCAAGAATTCGAAGAAAAACTGGTGGCGGCCGCTGCACTTCTGCATGCTGAAGTGCCATCTGACATGTTACTCCAAGCCATGCGATCGGTTTTGATTGACGAACGTGGATACACGACCGATATGATGGAAGCTACGGGCTATAGTGTTCTCGATTTGTTTTATGGTGATGTTAGTCAAGTGGATCAGCTTGCATTTCACCTGACCGACCAAGATGGCGCTGGCCCTTTGCTTGTGATCATGCTTCAAGCAGTTGCATTGTGGCGACGGGGACAAGAGACATTTGAAACTAGTCCAGACGAGCCTTGGACCGCTCAAATCGGTATTCGAACGAGTTGTCGACGAATTTTACAAGCAGGATATCATGACACTGCTCTTTTGGAGCTCGTTCAGCCAATGGTTCGGTTCATGGATGACGAAGAACAAGAAGTATGGACGCGTTGTGTACTTGTTCCGTTAGTGGCCTCTGCTCCTGCTGAAGAATTGCCACCTGCAGTGCTCGACTTGATTTATGCGTTTGAATTCCTCGAAGGCATAGCTGTTTTGTCCCCCATCGATCGCTTACATGCATACATGGAATCACATCCCGACAGTGCCAACTTTTTCTTTGAATGGTACGCTGGAATCGCCCCAAATCCTTGGCTCCCATCAACTAAAGTGGATTTGGAGTCTTTACTGCATCCGCCTACTTCCCTCTTGCCAGCACTGCACTCGTTCCTTAAGGTACTTCACATCAATTCCTTTCAAAATTGCTCAATTCCATCGCTTAGTCACATGCCTCTTTGTCAAAATACGCTTGGATGGTCTCTGTGAAGCTGAATCAATTCAGTCAAGCGTCCCATTGCGCATTGCAAGACGCGCGTCATGAAACTGATTCGCTCGAGCTACAGAAAACTCTTTTCAGCATTGGGAAGCTCGCTGCTCTGGCAGATTCCAAGCCAACTGAAGAATTTGATCGCGAGGTTTCGCTACTCAACAACGATGTGCTTGAATCTTAACATTCTTCATTAGTTGCTGCGTGTACAAGTCCAAGAAGCGCTGGAGTTGCCGCATCCCCTTCCATCTGCAAATGTCTTGCACGAGTGCATGGAGCAAATGTCAAAGTCAACATCAGATCGCGAACGGTACTGTTTCTGCCATGCTGACGGGTTTAAATTTTCGAATTGTAGTGCCTTGCATTGGTTTCGACTGGGAATGGATGTTGTCGCTACTGAGCCAAAAGTAACCTTGCTGCTGGACCTGTGGCGTCATGCAGTTGTAGCCGACTCTGACTTGTGGCTTCACATCCTTGACGAATACACGTCATGCACAAACGAGTCTCAACTCGAAAGCGACATGAAGAAGAGCTTTGTCTACTTGGGCATGAAAGATTCACCCCGCCCAAGTGCAGCTCTCACAACTGACGTTGTCGATACACTCGTCCACGAAAGCGGTACAACTTCCGCCGTCATCAATCTCAAGACGCGACCACTCCTTGTAAAAACTCTAGCGCTCGTCGGGCAAAGCTAAAAGAAACAAAACTTGTGGTCCTCTCCTCGATGTATCTTTCGGCTTCAGCTCCATTCCAGCTAAGAAACGCAGGGGAACCCACGCATCCCACATAAACAGTCAGCGTCCAGATGTAATAGAAGCTTCTCTTTGTCCTCAAGCACTTTGCATGTTGCAGCTAACTCTGCGCATCTTCGCTTAGAGAGGAAGTGACGTCTTAGCGGAGCTGTCGACGTCCTCCACGATGAGGAATCGCCTCAGTTGACCTTCGAGACTTGGTTATTTATAGAAACGAATGAAAAACCGGTAGAAAAGATTTCGATCCATGTAATGGTGAGGTGGCGCGCTACAACATTGCTGGGCGTCGTCGCCGTCGTCCTGTTCCTCTACGAAGTGTCATGCATGGGCAAGACCACACAAGTAGAACTCAACCAAGGCGTGACAGTGACGCTGGATGAAATGTCAGACCACTCGGCCAAGTTGCTCTACTGGAACCTTCGCCAGTACAACTCGTTCATTGTCAACTCGACGCGACAGTTTGGCGTCGCTGTGCTCATCACTGTACGCTTCACCACGCATGATATGAAGAGAATGAAGCTCTGATGTGTAGGCAGCATCTCCGAGTTATCGTTGTGAAGTGTGTGGCCAGCTCGAAGCGGACTTTAAAGTCGTCGCACAGCACTACTCCCGCTATCGCTTCAATCGATCCAACCCCCTCCCGCTCTACTTTGCAGTCTTGGACGCCGACCGCATCCGCGAATTCTTTCTCAAACACAAGATCAGCCACGGTACTATCAATCTTGACCTCTTCGAGGTTCATTCGTTGATTGAATTGTTGCAGTTCCGCTTTTAGGCTATTTTCACCCGAAGAGCGACGACCATACCGACAGCAACTTCCATCTCAGGTTGATCGAGCTCACGCCAATCCATAAGATTGACTGCGTCTTGCTTCGTAGTGCTGGAGGTTCACTCATTGGGACTACGAGCATCCTCGACTACTGCAACCAAATGCACAAGACGGATATTCCTCGCATGGTTTCCATTCGACGGACGTTCACCATCTCGTCCTTCATCGCTCTTATCTTTGCAACGATGGCGCATTATGCCCACACCAACTTTGATCTGCTCCTTGAACTCTTTCGCAATCGATGGTTTTGGTTCTGCGTCTCTCTGGTTGCTTCTTACACCCTCTCACGTCTTACTTGGTGTCTGTAGGCCATCTATGCGTTTTCCATCAGTGGAGCGCTGCATTGCATCTTTCAACCTGCCACTGAAACCTCGCAGGTTGGTTCCAACAAAGCCTCGATCAGTTCATGGCTTGTGCATCCCAATCCGACTGAGCAATACGTCCTTGAAGGGCTACTAGCCACAACCTTGTCTTGCCTCTTTGGCTGGACTTTGGTCTATGCCTCGCGACGCTCTCATCATCCTTCTGGAGCTTCGGGACCTCTAGGACCTCCAGGATGCTCAAATTCTACTCAAGGAGGCCAAGGTCCCCTCCGGCATTTACACATGACCGTGCAGAATTGCATGCTCTTGGCTGTGCTGGTCTACCTTATCCTTGCCTTAGCGACTCTGGCTGAACTCAAGATTGCCGAGTATTCCGTCTGGACGACGCTTCCCCCGTCATGGCGTCATGCGTGGAACCAACTCTATCTCTCGCGGTATACGAATTGGGTTCCCCACATCGTTTCCCTCTTCCAGAGATGGATCGCAGGCTATTAGGCGAGATTGCTCGTATGGTATAAAGATCTATTATGGCAGGAGCAAGCAAGAATACGTCTAGAAGATGACTTCGTCTTCTTCTTCTTCTTCGACCACTTCTTCTTCCACGACTTCGACAACTTCTTCCTCGGGCTTTTGGATCAAACCACGCTTGCCGGCAATCGTCGCGACGACAGACTTTTCCTTGATCAATGGCTTGACGTGTTCTGGGAATGTAATATTTTCCAGGTAGATGCGTTCACCGACGTGCATGCCATTCACGTCCACGTACAACTTGGCAGGAATTTCTTCGGACGAGATCGTGCATGGGATTTCATGGCGCACGTTGTTAATGTAGCCACCACGCTTGAGACCTGGACTGCCTTCCATGTTCAAGTAGTCTAGCGGGATGTACACCTTGCGACCTGGCTTGTATCGCAAGAAGTTGACTGTCAATGGTACGTCCGTGACGGGGTCCAGCGTCACATCACGCAAGAGCACTTTCGTCACTGGACCATTGTCGCCCACGGAGACTTCGTACACTTGATTGCCCATCGAGGTACGAAGTTTGCGATATTCGCGCTCAAAGTCTACTTGCTTCATGCTCACAAGCACCTTGCTCGAGTCGCCATTGGAACCTTCGCCGTACAAGATGCCAGGCAACAATCCTTCCTTGCGCAAACGGCGCGATTCGCGGGAGCCGTCCTTCAATCGAGGAACCAATTGGATAAATGTGGCATTAGCAGCTTCCGAAGCAACTCCAGCCGTCGAGAAGGAGCGTAAGAGAAGGCTGCGTGAAGCCGCGGCACTAACTTGGCGCAGCATGTCTGTCGATGACCAAATAAATGGTTGACGCTGGTTCAATCAAGGAAAAAATATTTTTTCTCAAAACTAGAAATTAAAAAAAGATTTTATTCGATGAAAATATATTTGATAAAAATAAAATTTGGAAATTTGGAAATAATATTGAATTTAATGAAAAAAGATATTTTTTTGATCCGATTCGTATTTTTTTCGACGAAAGCCAACTTGGGGAGAAGACCACACATCGTCCACCATGCAACACCACAACGTGCTTAATCCTGAATCCCAAGTCGAAAAGGTAAGCTCCTGCAGGCCTAGGAACAGTGCAAATAAGCTTCTGGATATAGGGAGAGAATGCCCGCTTGGCATCGTTCGTTGGCGCGATTGCGATCGCCGATATGGTCAAGACTACATTGGGACCCAAAGGCATGGACAAGATCTTGCAAAGTGTTGGCGGCCCCGACAAGTCCATTTCGGTCACCAATGACGGAGCTACTATCTTGAAGTCTGTCTACATTGACAATGCCGCTGCCAAAGTCTTGGTTGACATTGCCAAGACGCAAGACGATGAAGTTGGCGATGGTACTACCAGGTACTTCCTTGCTACTGTCAATGAATGCTGATAGATTTGCTGTAGTGTCGCTGTTTTGTGCGGAGAATTGCTTCGCGAAGCTGAAAAGTTGATTGATCAACGCATTCACCCTCAAACCATTATTGACGGCTGGCGTATTGCCTTGTCCACGGCGCATAAGGCCTTGGAAGATTCCGCCAAGGATAACTCGGAAGACCCAGCCAAGTTTCGCCAAGATTTGCTCAACATCGCTCGAACGACTTTGAGCTCCAAGCTCATGTCAGAATCCAAGGACCATTTCGGTAAGTCGAGCTTGGAACCACTGTATTCTGAGGATTTATGAAGCTGAGTTGGCCGTCGATGCCGTCTTGCGCTTGAAGGGCAGCAACAACTTGGATCACATTCAAATTATCAAGAAGCAAGGTGGCAGCTTGAAGGACTCGTACTTGGAAGAAGGTTTCATCCTTGACAAGCACATCGGTGTTGGCCAACCTAAGCGATTGACCAACGCCAAGATCCTCATTGCCAACACTGGCATGGACACAGACAAGATCAAGATTTACGGCGCCCGTGTCAAGGTCGACTCCATGGAAAAAGTTGCCAGCATTGAAGAAGCAGAGAAGAAGAAAATGCGCAAGAAGGTCGAAAAGATTGCCGACTTTGGCATCAACTGCTTTATCAACCGTCAATTGATCTACAACTACCCTGAACAAGTACGACGCTACAGCCGCTATTGCTCTATCTTAATTACTTTTTGTAGATCTTCACCGAAAAGGGCATCATGGCCATTGAGCATGCTGATTTCGATGGTATTGAACGCTTGGCTGCTGTCACAGGCGGTGAAATCACGTCGACTTTCGACCACCCTGAATTGGTTCAACTTGGTGAAGCTGCGTTGATCGAAGAAATCATGATTGGCGAAGACCGTGTGATTCGTTTCTCCGGCGTCAAGACCGGCCAAGCCTGCAGTGTTGTCTTGCGTGGTGCTTCTTCCCACTTGCTCGAAGAAGCTGAACGTTCGCTCCATGATGCACTTGCTGTGCTCTCACAAACGGTGAGTCTATCTTCTTTGCCCTAGTCGTGACCTATTTCATCCTGCAGGTCAAACACACCCGCACAGTTATGGGTGGTGGATGCACGGAAGTGTTGATGGCTCAAGCTATCGATGAAAAGGCTCCTGGTGTGCCTGGCAAGAAGTCGCTCGCAATGGAAGCATTTGCACGAGCGTTGCGTCAAATCCCAGCGATTATTGCAGACAACGGTGGCTACGACAGTTCCGAACTCGTCACGCAACTCCGTGCCGCACATTTTAGCGGCCAAAAGACTGCCGGCCTCAACATGACGAACGGCTCGATTGGAGATATGGACGCTTTGGGTATTCGTGAATCGTACAAGAGCAAGATGCAAGTGCTGCTGTCGGCTGCTGAAGCTGCGGAAATGATTTTGCGAGTCGACGACATCGTCAAATGCGCACCCCGCCAACGCCAAGGCTAAATAGACAAGGAACGGATAGGATATATAAATATATGATGCCGGTGGTAGTCAATCCTTCTCGTCGTGCTTTGGAAAAGCTCCTGCTGTCTGCTGTGTCCTCTTTAGCTTAAATGGCACAGCTGCCATCAAATATTTCATTTTCTTCTGTACCTAAAATTAACCTTGAGTTGAATACCAAGATGAGTACAAAACCAGTAAAATTATTTATATCTATTAAAGGTATAGGGCATTTTACCATACTAAATTCAAGCTTTTGACAGTTTGTATAGGAACAAGCAAATGGGCTATAGAGTAGGTACAGCAGCAAGCAAATTACGTGGACTAATACAAGCACTCTTGGGCAATCCTGACGATGTGCATGGTGGCTTCACCCTTTAAAATGCCAAAGATCTCTAAGATCATTCGGATGAAGGCAGACACGCATACAGGTCATGGTTATCAAGCCCTGGAAGAGTTTGAAGCTTGAACAGAGGAATGCAACACACATTGACAGTACAGGTGAAGCGTCAAACGGAATGGCCGATTGCAATCGATGGCATTGCAATCTGAAGTCAGCGAGTTCGTTTACTCCCCCTGAGGAGGATCAATTGCTACTCTTGGTCTTATCATCCTCCCGGCCATCGTTCGGCATGCATTACACCATGTTTGTTGTGGTAGAATGCAAAGCGTTACGCTCGTAATACCGGTAAATGGGTGGCCAACCTCAAGATTGGTCAACCGCAGGATACGAAAGGCTAGCCCTGTCAACTTGGAATGCGCCGAAGAGCTGTAGGGTGCATTGGCGACAACATGCATCCTCTTTCACTCGTTCCAAGCTCAGGATGTCGCTCGAACCCTGGCGGATCCTTTTTGGCATATGCTGTTCGAGGAATAAACGTGTCGCAGCTGAGCACAACGCGACATTGAGATAACAGTTGATGTCGATAGATACACAACTCATGCTGGCGCTTCTTCCCGCACGCTTACGCCCACGATTGCCACCGCGATCATCCGCGTCGTACCTGGTTTGGGTGGTCACAAATGGAACCAGGTTGACATGGGGCCGTTCAAAAAATATTTATAAAATTAATCGATAAACCAATTTTCAATTTATTAATCTCTGTTTTTTAGAATTAATTTTGAATTCCTCTCGATTATTAAATGTTGACAGCTTAGTCAAGATAGAACGGCCGATAAACCACCAAAGTTGCAATGTTCCGTCGAGACACGCAGTTGGCAATATTGTTTCCTACTCACTCCTCATGGTCGCTCCAGCGGTCGATTCGTGCAAGGATAGCAAGGCGAAGGATCGAGACAAGTGTGCATGGTCCTTGTGGCCATTGCCAGCGGCAGGCATTGACAACAACGAGAGCCTGGGTTGTGAGTCCATTTGGACAGCCATCAGTCGCTTAGGACGCATCTTTTATTCGTATGCCGAAGACCCAGTGTCCGATGCATTGCTCGTCGATTGCTTGACTCAATTGCATGATGAAACCGAGCAAATGCCATGCGAGAATCGACTTGCCATTGGCACGTTTGCCTTTGAAGCACAAGATTTATGGGAAGGCGAATCGCTGTACCAATTCCTTCAAGGGCTGCACTTGACTGCCAAAGACCGCCAACATGGTGAGGTTGAAGCCATTGCATCCAAGAGCTTGGCATTGCTTTACGCTGTCTACACTGACTGCCTCAAGCAGACCCCAGTCGTCGTTGCGTAAGATTATTTATGTGGAAATTATACCGGAAATTTATCCGGATGATTTACAGATTTTTGAAATTGAAAAAGGGGTTTTCACCTATATAAACTTCAAGTGAAAAGTTTTACACTTGGAGTTTGTATACCATAGACGAAATTGCTGGCGGAAAGCAGCGATGGCGACGCAAGTGCAAGAGATTCTCGACCGAACGACGAGGAAAGGGAGGGTTTTCTACCTCGTGAGATGGGAAGGCCATACGGCAGAGCATGATACGTGGTAGAACGATGCATTGTATATGAGTGTGGGCCAACAAAGTTAGGGAGAGTCGCATGGATTTACGCCAAGATGGCCACTTTCACCACATTCAAGCGTTTGAACACAGTACGACGAACAAGGATACAGCGGATGTATAAGGTTGTGACTGTAGAGCGTAAGCAAGCGGAAGACAAGGAGTTCGAAGAAAATGGAGAGAGCTCTGGTGACAAGAGCCCTCGTCCAAGAGGTCGCCCACCGTCCAAGAGCCCTTCTCGTGGCCGCAGTCGAAGTGTGTCAAAAGACCCAAATGCTCCCAAAAAGCCACGCTCGACCTCGCGCAAGCCTAAGGAAGGAAAAGATGTCAAGATTATCGGCTCCCCAGAAGTCTTCAAGAACTCCACTGAAGCTAAGCCGGTTGATCTCACTGCCTCAACGGAGCGCACCCAAGCTGATGAAATTCAAGCTGACGATGAAAGTGAAAGCCAAGTGTTCAACTCGCCTCGCACAGTCACACCCGCTGACGTGGATAACAACGTGGTGTCACAAGTGGTTCACAATTGGAGCCAACAAGGATGGCTCCTCCAAGGGACTGGGATCCTTGTCGTCTTCTTTGCCATGCTCGGCAATATCTTGGTTCCCCACATTGAACAAAATGTGCCCATGTCGCCTCAAGTCAAGACTGTCCTTGCTATTCTCACGAAGACCAACTCGTTGCCACCTTTGATTTCCCTTGCTCTCGTCTTGTGGGGCAAGAACAACCGGTAAGCACAATTGCACCGATGGAATTCATGCTGTTTTTTCCTAGTGGCCTGTCAAAGTGGGTGGCTATCTGTTTGGTCTGGCGTACTGCTGCTGAAGTGATCCTTCAGCTGCCTGACCCCAAGGTACATAATCTTAAAGCTTGGCTCCAGTTCTCATCCGGGTTGTCTAGAGCTTGTACTTTTCCGTGTCAATTATCTGTGTGTTTGTTGCTGATGCGGCTGCTCTTATCGCTGTGGCCTCTGCTGTCGGGGGAAGCCACCCAGAATATGACGTGTTTACTCAAACATTGTGCGTCTTTGGCTTTGGACTCTTGCTTTTCTCGGACAGGTGAGACATCATTTTGAAACTTGCTTCTAAATGTCCTCTAGTCTTCTCCGCCCTCTCCTTGACGTCCTCGTTGGTTTCCAATCCGTGCGTGTTGTCGTCATGTCCATGGCTTCGGTACATTCAAGCCTACTCGATTTGTTGTAATCGTGACTGTGTAGATCTTCCTGTCCATGAGTTCCATGTTGGCTGAAGTCTAGATACATTTGAGGTGTAAACTACAACAACCCATCGTACATATCGGATTTTAGTCCAACGTGTAATGGCTTCATCTTCTTTCTCTGCATCTCCCCTTGCATTCCTATCAATCCCCCCCTGAACCTCCCCCCGTTGATGATTTATTCATCCCAAATTACCCCACAACTGCATCTTCATTTTTGTCGGGGTACCGTATCGGTCATATTATCTCACCACGAAATTTCGGCTTGGTGAGTGAACGAATGGCTTAGCTCTGGTGAATCATTTTGAACGATCCTCATTTGCCTGGTGAACACATATGAACGAATGCTGAGATGACAAATCAGATATTTCGAGCGATACTAAGCTATAGATGAACTATTTTGACTGCAATTTAATCAACGTATGGATTAATAAAATACCTTTCATTTCGATTTATTCACCGTGTCCGATGCGGTTGGCTCACGGCTAGGGAACCCACAGGTTGCGGGTTCGAGTGCCCGAGTGCGCATTTTTGATAAAATTTTGTATAATCCCATGTCTGATTGTTTGGCTCCAAATACCATTGATTGCTCCTACCTCACGCACAGTAGGAAACGCATAGATCTCATTCCTTCAATGTGCAGCAGGCGAGAAACTAGCATTCCAATGTATGCTGCAGCGTCATTGACATACCGCTGCTTGCAACCACAGAGCATGTATGTGATAGCTCTGTGGTTGCAAATAGACTGTATGCCATAGCGTCATTGAGCACTGGCATGAATCTCACATGCTGTCTACAGACTTTAGGCTGCATGCCAATGCTCAAAGACGCCTTGGCATACGTCTAGTTGCATCCGGACAAGTGCATGTGTGTTGGCTTAGTAGACTTTGCCATGTGTACCTCCGCATCAACTAGCACAGGCATGCGACTTGCTTACAGTGGACGTCTCATGGTGATTCTGTGCGTGCTTACTACGTGCAGCAACAAAGTCCAATCGTTCATATTATGGAAGCTGTGTCTATACTTGTGCATTTGACATAGGCCGAGCAATTCGAACGCGAAGGATTGAGATGAGCTTTAATATCAGTTTAGAGCAATAGGAACATCGAGAGCAGGTCGTTGTCAGGAAGTTTTGAGATACATGTCAATACATAGTGATGCATTGCAATGTCTACTTGCGTCAAGGCGCCTTTGAGCATTGGCATGCAGCCTAAAGTCTGTAGACAGCAACAGAATCATCGAGAGGCTGTTGTTGTAAACTGGATTTGAGATTCATGCCTGTGCTTAATGACGCTATGGCATACAGTCTATTTGCAACCACAGAGCTATCACATACATGCTCTGTGGTTGCAAGCAGCGGTATGTCAATGACGCTGCAGCATACATTGGAATGCTAGTTTCTCGCCTGCTGCACATTGAAGGAATGAGATCTATGCGTTTCCTACTGTGCGTGAGGTAGGAGCAATCAATGGTATTTGGAGCCAAACAATCAGACATGGGATTATACAAAATTTTATCAAAAATGCGCACTCGGGCACTCGAACCCGCAACCTGTGGGTTCCCTAGCCGTGAGCCAACCGCATCGGACACGGTGAATAAATCGAAATGAAAGGTATTTTATAAACTTTAAGGCTCAATCAAAAACAATAAACATATTTTGACCGCATATTCACCTAGCCCTGGTGAATAGATATGACCGATGATCTTCATGGTGGAGAGTAGATATGAACGAATCCCCCGAACCTGGTGAATAGATATGAACTTTTGCCTCGTGGTGAGACATGAATGCTGGTGAGATATTGTGCTTTCTGCAATATATTGGACTTCCAAGCATATTTGGCCAATCGCCTAAGCATTCAAATAAATTTGATAACTGTATAGTATATAAATTTCAAGTCAAATTCCTCAATCAGCTTTGCGATGATCCTCCACCATGTACGCGACCAGCATGCATCGAAGAACACCATAATGCATGCACTCTATGCTCATTTCTATGTGGGTATGAAGCGTCAAGATGTTGCAAGGATCTTCCACAAGTCCATTTCTACAATATCAAACTGGATTCAGCGTTTCGAGGCAACTGGAGACAATGAACGAGTTCGAGGACATTACCATGGTGGATTTAGTCAAGAGGAGAGGGAATGGATCATCAAATTCTATGAGGCAGCGCCGATGTCATTCCTCGATGAAGCTAAACAAGCATTTGAAAGACGATACAAGAAACCAATTGCGATCTCGACTGTTTGGCGCATCATCCATAGCTATGGCTTGACATGGAAGGTGCTTGAGCGTCGAGCGATTCACATCAAAGAAAGCGACATATTGCGGTACTTTGAAGAGCTCAACTCTTTGGACTGGTCCCATCTGAATTTGCAGTTTCTGGATGAAGTGAGCTTTGACTCACGAGGCATGTTGCGAAAGCGTGGATATGCAATGAAAGGCAAGAAACTGTGTATTCGAGGCGAATTTGAGCGTCGACCGAGAATATCACTGTTGTGTTTTCTCGATGTCACTGGCTTTGTGAACGTATTCAAAACAGAAGGCACCTTTGACCACACAAAGTTTGTGAATAATTGCATCTTGCATGCAGCCAACGTTCAACAATATCCGGGGTGTGGTTCAGTTTGGATTCTTGATGGTGCTTCTATTCATTGCCATCAAGACATCGTGTATCTCTTGAGATCATTGGGAATTGTGCCAATCTTTTTGCCAGCTTACTGTGCCTTCTATAATCCCATTGAATATGCCTTCGGCCTGGTGAAGAGAGCATTTCAACGAGATTACATCGAAACTAGAGGTCGAGATCTGTCACGATAAGTCTTATCTATCATGCAGCAATTTAGACGGTTCGACATGACAAAGACTTTAAGCATTGCGGCTACACGACGCAAGGTCGCTTGATCCGGCTTTGAGAATGGCAGATGAGAGCAATAAGCAAGAAAACAATTCTACAACTGATGATTCCATCCTTGGATTTGTTGAATGCCAATGAGATGAACAACAAGCAACGTTAAGTTCTTAATCAGAATTCGATTCATCCTCTTCATGATCAATGTCTTCACAGTTTGGAATTGCATGGGCTGTGTGCACCGTACTCGGATTGATTGATGCTTGGATGTCGGATACAAGCGCCTCGATTATACGCTTCTTCGCTTGCATATTTTCAATTCCATTTTCAATTCGACGCAACAAATCACTGACTGCCTCTTTGTACGATCCAAGGTCAGCAAGGCAAGAATCAACCACATCGTTCGATAGAGAAAGATTGTGCTGGACTTGCTCGAGTCTTTCTTCAGCACCATGACCGACTCGTTCAAAGAGATGCAGCATACAAGATGGAGGTGGCAATGAAATAAGGTGGCTGTGCATGTGCAAAGGCTTTTTCAAAATTGTAGACGCCCACATGCGCCAAGTGGCTTCAAATGCACGATACAGCGAAGACCACTTCTGCTTTAGTTGAGCAACAGTTTCTTGGTGGAGGGACTCGGCAGTAGCTCCAGATCTATCACGTAATGGCACTTGGATACATTGCTCTTGAAATTGCTGAAAGTCATTTGAGTTGACAATTTGATTTCCCCATTTGAAGACAATGACGATGTACGTCTTGTTGACATGGTCTGACATGTAACGATGAGCCAGAACGGTAGACGTTGGTCGACATGCATTTCTCCCCATTTTGATGGCGAAGAAGGAGTCGAAATCAGCGATTGTTGGCGTTTCTTCGGACACTGACCACACTCGAGGATCATCAATGTAGGACGCTTTGTTGTTGATGTGTGGACGACAGTGCTAAAAAATCGCCGATTTCATAGCCTCCCAGCTCATGGCTTCGAAGACATGTGGCGCCAATCGCTTGCCGCTATGGTCCCGAGCCATTACTGTCTCCTTGACGAAAATTTCAGCTCTCATCTTGTACAGGCTACTTGAAGCATTACCCTGGCCCGTCGACGGTTGTTGGAATGGTGGAGAGTGTCGTGTATTATACCGGTTTGAAGTGTGCGTCAAGGTTTGTGAAGCTGGTGATGAGCGCGTGTTGTATCGATGGGGTGACGCCTCAACAAGCTGTCCAGGATGCATTCCTGCTTCTCAACTCTTGTAGGCAAAACTTAAAAATGATTGGTAGAAACGATTGGAAATGGTGAATTTTGATTGGTTAGTCGATTGCTCTTCAATCGCCTAGAAGCTATTCGATTCGCTTACTCAGTCCAAAGTCCAATCGAATGCATAATAATATGACCGATACGATACTGCAAGACTCATTTCATTGTGGCCTGCAGGCTTTCATTCCTTACTTTGTGCTCAACGTCTATTTCACTAACTCTGAAACTAGCATGACAAATGTTCTCTGCTCTCTTCTGCAGTAAAACTCTAAACCAAAAACGAGCATCTTGAACAATACAACAGAGATATAGTATAGAAATAGGCTTGTATCGGATGAGCAAAACACTCATGTCTGATTTAAGGAAACTGATCATACATTATGACATAATATGTCATAATGTTTTCAAAATGGGTGTTCTCTCAAAAACTCAAAAATATTTCAAAGGTGAAGAAGAAAGTATACATCAAAACATCATATATATATCCAGTTTTTGACAAGACCAATAGCAATCAAGCGATATACACTTGGAGCTCAGAAGAAGAACAACAAACAAATGGATGATACCAGATATTTAAAAAGGTCGTGTACCATTCATTAACGACTGGATAGCAAAACGATTGGTAATAGAGATACTTGAATAACTTCATAATCGAATGAGTGTAAAGAGCCTTGAATCGATTGACTTCAATTGCCGAAGAGGAAGCCAACAACCTCCGCCGTTCGACACGTTTGTTCAATTCTGTTGTTCAGGCCATTGAAAATGCCGACGAAATCGACATTCCGTCGGTCTTTGATACCCCTGTCATGGACTCTTATCAGTCCCTGCGACGTGATGCGATTGAAACGATGACGAACTTCACGACCGTTGATGAGTTCAATATCCTCTGGAGCTTGTGCGAAGAGCAAGTCCATGCTGCGTGGCACGATGGACGTGGGAGACAAAACCAAACGTCAGCAAGGACGCTTTCTTTATGCTTTTGTGTGTAATGAAACACTATGACTCCTGGGATCGACACGCCCTTGACTTTGGCATGCGCACTCCAACCTTTGAAAAAGTTGTCATGCGCATTCTACAATTGGTAGAACCAAGCTTGTTCGAACAATTTGTCCGCCCGATTGCTATGGAGACTCTGGCAGCAAACCTTGGAAAATATAAACTTCAGACTTACTTTCAGCCCAAAACGGAGGATGAAACTTACTCGAAAGCAACGCCGCCTCGATAAATAACTTTTCTCGGGCATGGCCGACGAGTAACTTATTCGCCAAGACGAGCAGGTTGAGTAATTACATGAATAACGCTTGTGAAGATATACAAAATGTATTCATCGGTCTTAACACCTGCTGGCTGAATCACGTTGCGTCCTGGTCGATACAGAGGGCCTCAGACACGTCTGCTAGACCCCAGAATTCCTTGTTAACGTAGAGAAACATTTGGGCTTCAAAATTCCGTGGCAAAATCGACCGGCGGCGATCGCTAAGTGCAAATTTTGCTGACGAGAAAAAGCGCTCGCAGATATTTGATGTAGGCCGAATAAATCGGCAATCACAATACGTATCTGTGTTTGTCTTGCGGCGCTTGGATCGTTGGACTAAGGACGAATCTCACAAAAGCGTTTGACCATGTCGTAGCATGAACTCCATCGAGTTTGTTGTCGCGTTTTTGGCAGAAGGGACGTGTGGCGCCGAAGTTTCGCCGCGAGGATGAGACCACGTAGCTTCTTCATAAGAGCATTAATTAGTGTAAGAACGTCTTCGAATTGACTCAAATAGTCCATGACAAAGAGGTTGAAGCGGTGGCTTGCACAGCCCACAAGTGGAACACCAGCCTCACGCGCAATCGCGCCATTCGTCGAGCAATTGTCGCCAACAAGTGTAACCACGTTCTTCCACGATTTTCCGTATAATTCCAAAACATAATCCGCATAATCAATATGAGCTTTTGCATCCAAACTTGTCTCGTCGTTGATTGGTGAAAATCCAAAGCAATTTTTTTATAGCCAATAGGATCAGAGGATGGAAAACTCACAAATATGGCAACAAAATGAGATGACGCTGAGGACCAACCATCAAAGATTAAAGCAAATTTTGACGGCAGTAGGGAGGCTATTTTCTTCTCAAGTGCTTGGGTGACCAGATGCATGTACTTGAGTACTACTCTGATCCAAAAAGAATGCTACGATGTTTATACTTGAATAAAGTATACGTAAATGTCATGAAATATCTTGCTTTTTGTATTGAACCTACAAATTTCATAAACTGCCGATGAATTAAAATCAAACAAGTATTTTATTATTACCCTACTTGATCATGGGAATTGAGATGGTGAATGGCACTGGAGTAGATCGCGGGCGAGCACTGAACATTAAACGTTGATAGATCTCCAATCAATGCGTCCTTGCTCATGTGAGGAATCTTGAAGTTATTACCGCCATGCACGTCCAAGGAGCATTCCAGAACCTTTTGCAAGGTCACAAATGTCTTTGCCAGAGTATTTACTGGCAACTCAATAAAAGCATCTTCCACAGCACCAATGAGTTCGTCTATCGAACGCATACTCTTTTGGTGCTGTAAACTCTGAATAGCGTTAAAAAATCCTAAGTCGAGAACATTGAAATCTGGACTGTTGGGGGTTGGTTTGACACGGTGATATTCTGCACACCTCTCAACTGCAAACACATCAGTTGACAAGCATTTGTGGGGACCAGCATTGTCTTGCTGGATCACCACACCAGTCCGCAAGGAAGCGCGGGGAACTTTGGATATGATTGCTGGTAGCACGTTCTCGTAAATGGACTTCAGATACACGGTGGAGTCGACATTTTGTGGGGTCGTGACCATGGTCCCCCTTGGACGATTCTTGCTGTTCCGGACAGCTGGAAGACGCTGAACGAACGGCCAAATGCCGAGCTTTCCGTCGAAGACACGTCTTGTGTGGGAGTCGTAACGAGGACGGGCCACTGCCACTAAAAACATCACCTTGGTGACAAATGACTTGGACTTGGCGGTACGCAGGGCGAGCTCCTCGTCCTCGTAGACGTAGTACTTGTTCTTGACATTGGCCAACCAAAACCACTTCTCGTCGATATGTACGACATTGTGCATATCGGCAAAAGAATGGGTTCCGATCGGCCCAGGTCGAAGAAATCCCAGAGAAAAGCGGAGGCGTTGCATCTTGTTGGCGTCAGTCAATGTCGGCTTGATGATGCTTGATCTTGCCTTCAGTTTCTTCGTTTCCTTCATATGTCTCACAATGGTCGTCATGGGAATGTGACACTTTGCAGCGAGAGTGCGCAGTGTTTGACGGTCTTGATGTTTGACTTGCTTGATCGCAACTTCGATCGCCTCAGCAGTTCGTTGACGTGGTCGACCTGAGTTTCCTAAAGTAGAGTACCTCTTAGAACTGATATCCATCGAAATCAATATTTAACGTCAAAATATTATATTTGAAAGGTTATTACCTCTTTTTTTCGCCGCTATGTCGGTGACGAGATCGCCGCGAAGCAAAGACCTCTTTGCACGAGACCAAAAGCGAGATATGGTTGTCCGGTGGCAGTTGAAGTAGCTGGCAGTCTCAGACACTGCTCCATACGGAAGTCGCCCATCCACCATGGCGCTGAGCAGCATTTCATGGGCTTTCAATCTCTCCTCGCCTGTGAGGTTTCTCTTCAATTGTTCTTGTACGGCAGACGAGTTGGCGGGCATTGAATGGACGAGAACACGCGCAGGTCGACAGGGACCAAGGATAATATGCTTGTGAGATGTAGAAATCGTTAATGGTCCTCTGGCGAAACAAAAAGACTCTCTGAATTCGAGATTATTCACTTTGGAGCCATAAATCTCCTGACACAAATCGAATTGGCACGAACCCAAACACAACCGTAGCAATTATTTCGGAACAGTGTAGTAGTGTTTTCCCGCAGATTGGACTCAAATTAGTGTATCTTTTCGTCATACTTTTTCAACAAATGAAAATGGCAAGAGGGAAGTAGAAACCCATTCGAGCCATCCATAGATTTTACGTGTCGTTGGGGAGACAAGCATGTCGAGCACAGTCAGCTCGTTAGAGGGGTCATTGGGGTGAAGAGTTATGTACTCGGGGTGGAACCGATGAATGTGCCCAGTTAAGTTGGAATACCCCGAGCTTGATTGCACACGCACTTTTCCGCATTTGCATGTCCAGGTGTCCCCAGTGGGCGAGTCGCGCTTGAAGAAGAGCATTGCAAGCTCTTTGCCTTCAACAGAGTAGGTAGATTTTGGTGCCGTTGACAAAAGTCGAAAATGAATTCACGATTAAAGTTATCGAAAGGCTATTTGAATGGTCATCGTTGCTTGGTGAGTGGTAACCACTCAGTTTTTTATCCCGAAATGTCACCAACAAGCGTTTCGATCGATTCCCTGAGGCCTTGGACGCCACAGACGTGAAGTTCCAACCCGCCAATCGTCCATCGGGAACCTTCTCCGACGCCAAGCGCTACTTCTCCGGTAAGCACAAGCTTTATGGGTACAAGCTTGAAGCCTCTGTGTCGCCAAGTGGAAAGTATGTGTTGCTTTCGAATCATCGATCTGGAGCTGTGTCGGATCTGACCATGTTTGTCGACCGGTTGGAGACTCATCGGGCCTACCTTGGAAAGACGTCTACCGATCGCCAACTTGTGGATGTGGGTGAAGGTGTAACTCTATATCCCGAATTATGGGCGGTCATCATGGACAAAGGATACGAAGGTGTGGATGATGCTATTCGCAGCATCCGTCCCAAGAAGAAACCCCGTGGAAGCGTTTTGTCGCGTGTGGACCTTGATCGAAACGGGCGAGTCTCGTCTGATCGCGTGGTTGTAGAGAATCTCTTTGGAAGAACATGCTAGCTTTGGAAGATCTCGTACGCCACATTCAAGTGGTCTGAGTCCAAGTATGACATTGTGCAACGTTTGGCATTTGCGTTGACAAACTTCCACCTGAGTATGCATCCTATTCGTTCTGAAGATCGCGGCTTCTACACTTCTGTCATTGCTCGCTACCACTCTATGGCTGAGGATCGTGCTCTGATTACTAGTGAACGCCGCCGCAGATACATGGAACGTCGCCAAGAAAGAATTGATGCGAGTCGCGCTGCTCTGACTCGTCGCACTGTTGGAATTGAGTCACAACTCTCTCAGGACTTTTAGTCGTCTACGCAATTTAGGTTTAACCTAGGTTTTTTGTATAAAAACATGTTTAAACCTAGTATCTTGCGTTTTATCCCTTTATCGTGTTGTTTGACAAGTAAAACCTTATTTTCACGTCATGACCTTCGTTTAAACTTTTTCGATGAGATTGACTTGATCTCGCCAAGATGACTCAGACATCTCTCAATTCCCAATCCATCTCCATGGACATGAGCTATCTCGTAGATAGACGCTCTGACATATCTAAAACTGCAACATATCGCGAAGACTGCTGTGCTTACTGATTGACAGTGGTCGACATCGACGTGAGGTCTGTACGGTTGTTATTCGGACACGATAATTGATCACAGGTGAAAACAAACTGCAATTTTATCCAAAGTATATTAACTTTCACAAGGAGTCATCACTATGTCCAAGCGTTCTTCTGCAGTTAGTGCCCTGGGTCTTGCCTTGGTAACACTGGCAACCATGTCCGCGTAGCTGGCAGCATCCACCAAGCCGACGACGGCCATCAGTCGAAAATACCAAAAATGGTTGGCAAAGCACTGAGCACATGCAATTTACTTGAACCTCCGAATAATTATACTTCGCTGAATTATCAAAAATATATGATGTAAAAGGTATTTGGTTTGTACAGTGATAATAACCATCATTCAAAGTTTTCATGTTACATTTCTCGAGGGCTATTGCTTTAAACAGGATTTGAGCATTTTAATCTTCTTTGGAGTCAAGTATTGAATCTCGTGTTTTTCTATTTTATTTTCGTATCTGATCTGGAAGGTGAGAAACATTCCAGAGACCTCTCGTCGATGTCGACCACTGTGAATGTCTTCTACGTCCTCTACGGCATCATCTACTGTTATGAGTTGGTCCATTGAAACAACACCGACATCGTAAATTTCATCGTTTTTGCTTTAGAGTTCTAGTGCTCTCCGTGTATGCGTTAACAGTCCGCGAGACCATCGAGGGACTGTCTGGAAATGCTAAAATTTGTCACAGTATTTCCGGATAATTTTCAATACTAAATTCAATATACACTTTCTAGTGTCATGTGTACTACTACTATACCTTTCTACAAATTATAATGTTATAAGGTGATTTTTCGGCGAATTTTGAATTGTTTTGTTGGATATCTCGTCACAAGTTCAATTTTGTATCAATTTGATTGCAGAATCGAATTCTCCATAGAAAAATACATAGATCCACAACTTTTCTTGTCCATTGGAATGGTGGATTGCTCAAAATATGGAGACAGTCCCTCGATGGTCTCGCGGACTGTGTAAGTCTTTCCTCCATTAGCCACAACCCCTCATCGCCTCCAACTCCTTTCTTCCAACAGCATCAACATCCGACTGTCACGTTCAGCCACGTCATCTTCGTCTGCTCGTCATTTCGGACTGTGTAAGTCTTTCCTCCATTAGCCACAACCCCTCAACGCCTCCAACTCCTTTCTTCCAACAGCATCAACATCCGACTGTCACGTTCAGCCACGTCATCTTCGTCTGCTCGGCATTTCCTCTATAATTTGATGTTGTTAATCTTCATGATCATAGTCTTCCACAATTGATAATATTGTTCCGGATAAATTCCATTTATCCGAATGGATGGCGTGGTACAGCTCTGGTCCGGAATAATTGTGTTAAGCTCTGATAATTGATTTAACTCGAGCTTTATATTTTTAAATATGAATCACGAAATTTTTGACGTGTCATTTGTACAGCGAACGAAACTTTTTAGTTTCGCATTTGATATATATCAGAATTTCATTTTGACTTGATTTAGTATACATTACTCTTGGTAAAAAATATACTCTTGGATTCACGAAACTTCACGAACACGTTTTATCCGGATGAGACAATTCGATGGACAAACGGCAACTGACTGGAATTCACAGTCAGTTCCAACTCTGGACCAGACAATGGAGCGAGCAGAGACGATCTGTGCCGACGACACTGGCGACAAGATCATTGATGGTAGAATAGCATCGAGTACGAGAAAGCAGTACGAAGACATCGCAAAGCAAATGCTCAAATGGTCGCTCAAAGAGGATCCCGATATTTCTAGAGATGGCAAACTTATGCTACCGCTGACTTACGACGCTTGCAAGAAGTTTCTAGCATACATGACAGTCAAACGAGATAGAAAAGGCAAAGCGTACGAGCCGACTCAGTTTAAGTCATTTGCGGCTGTCAACAAATGCATCAGCGCAATTGCATATCTCTACGATAAGCACAACATGGCGATAGCACACGATATAAAAAAACTTTTCAAATGTAGGAAATTGGACGTTTGCCAGGGCTTATACGATGTGTAGAATTCAGCAGTGGTTATAAGCGGCAAGTTGCTCGACTTAAGCAAGAGGGAGAGCTTCCCATGGGTGAAGGGAAAGCTGCAGTCTCGTGGAAAGGTTGATATAATCGCTTAGAAAAGCTGAAATCTATGTAGGATATGAAATGGTATGCAAGCATGCTTTTTCAGGTGATATGAAGCACTCATCTTCGCTCGCTTTTCATCCTTTCGTCACTTTTTGTTGGAACTTGATGGCGCGGTCAGTGTCTACAGCTTCTCTGCAGTTTGAGCACATTACATGGAAAGGTATCTTTAGATTTTCATTCAAAAGTGACGTCCTGTCAGGGGATGCTCTTTTAGTTCAATTTGGTCTCACCAAGTCCGACCAAGAAGGAAAGTTTAGCTTTCCAAAGCATGTTTATGCAAATCCTATAAAGCCCGAGATTTGTCCTATTCTAAGGTAGACTTGTGGATAGTGTTGAAATTTCTATCGTCATGTAGTCTAGCGATTCTGGTGTTCTCGAGATGTTGTCTACCTGAATACTCTGCATCTCTTGTGTTTGGGTCTGGTGCCAAAGAGAAATTTATGACATGGTTGTCAAAAGTATGCAAGCAATCTGGAGACGAGTTTGTGACTATTGGCACTTCGATTGCTGAGATTGGAACGCACTCATTTAGAAAAGGGGTTGCATCAGAATTATCAAATACGCCTGGTGGTCCACAGGCCCTCTCAATTTGGCAACGCGCAGGTTGGAGCTTAGGCCCCGTCCAAAATCGCTATATTTTCGTTGGAGCAGGAGGTGATCAGTTTGTTGGTAGGGCGGCGACAGGTTGGTTGGGTTTAATAATTAACATCCCACTCATAATACATAGGACTCAATGTCAATTCAATCGAATTCTCTGTTCTACCTCCACATTTTGTCGACTGCAACTTGTCCCTCAATACATGGAACACGATTCTACCAGGCTTCAGCAATTTTTATCCAGAGCAATTTCGAAGAGCGCTTCCATTTTTACTCGCATCGATTGTGTTTCATACTAAATGGATCGAAAAGTCCCTGTCATCCAAACACCCATTGTTTTTTTCACCACTTTGGAGTTCTGGCTTGCTTTCTTCGCTTGCCTCGAGCGTCCAGTGTGGCTTTCTAAAGAACGACGAGTCTAATGTGTGTGCGAGCGGTATTCCCCCTCACGTTGTTCATACAAACCAAATCCACATGGTTCACACGAAAGTTGACAAGCTTGAATCAAAAATTGATGAATTGAAATGTCAAGGTCAAAATCTCTCCCAGACAGGACAGACAGGAGTGTCTCAATCTATTGTGAGCTCTCTTGAGGCATTGCAAAAATCAATGAATGAAAACTTCTCAAAGCTACAAAGCTCATCAACCAATCGATTAGATTCAATAAGCTCACATTCTCTTGCCACCAGCCCTCAAACACAACCGAACGATGTGCTTGCATTGCGACCACCTGCTACTTGCAAATTGAGTGCATTTCCTGCAGCCAATCTGTTTCAGTTATGGCACCTTTGGTTTGTTGGCTCTAACAATGAGCAAATACCCCCTCTGAAACAACTTTGTGGTAAGGACTTTTCTTCTAAATCTGCTGCTGGTGCACTCTCTAAAGCAAAAGCCATCATGAAAACCTCATTTCTCTTTCGGGAAGCTCACAGCACAGCATTGAAAGGATGTCAACATTGGCCAGGACAAATCTTTTTGAAGAGCTTTGAGGATCTTTTGCGCAAACGTTTTTGGATGTGAAAGCCCCGGTGAAATGCAGGCATTAAATATCACAAATCTCAAGATTCACATTGTGTATGATGCTATGCGCAAAAGAATAGTAAATATATGAATACGTACTACACTTTATTTGCCTCGCACAATCGAACGAACGAGTGGAAATTACTCTAAACATTCATATGATTGTCCTCCTCACTGCTTTGATGCTACCACTATTTTGCAGCGCATGCTTTAGCCCTGACCGTACATTGAACAAGCTCGAAGTGTTAGAGAGACTCCCATTCAAGGGCAAACGGCACGCTCCCACAATAGAGCAAGCAATCCAGACGACAGGCAAACTCAGAGCCACACTTTGTGATTGATTCATTCCTAACCATACATGGAATGAGCTAGTTCCTCCTGCCAAGAAATGTTTTTACCTTTTTCCTTGTTATCGGGTCAAACAACCAGAAAATTTGCTGAAAGGCTGCCCATATCTCACAAACGACGCCATTCTCACTCACTCTCCATTGTTTTTGTGTGCATTATTGTGTACTTTGGTGGTTGCGTCATCGAAACAAGAGCATCGGTCCGTTCAGACATCGCATCATCACCTTGCGCAAAAGGATAACTCATGAATAAATATATGCATACGTACTACATTGTCTTTGCATCACACAATCGCATATTCGATTGGAGATTACGATTACTCTAGACAGTCACTCCATTAACCACCTCACTGCTTTCGTGCTACCAGTATTTTCCAGCACATTCTTCAGTCATGTTCGTACTTTGAACACAATCAAAGTTGCGGAGAGACTCTAATTCGAGGGTAAACGACGGTCTCTCGTCTAGAGAGCAAGCGATTCAAGCGACACGCAAGCTGAGAGCCACACTTCATGATTGATTCATTCCTAACCACACATACAATGAGCTATTTCCAACTACGCAACCATGTCTTTACCTTCTTCGATCTTGTCATCGGGTCGAACAACGAAGAAATTTTCTAGTAGGCTGCCCATATCTCACAAATGACACGATTTTGACTCACTCACCGTTGCCCTTGTATTCATGATCGTGTACTTCTGTAGGCGCGTGGTCGAAGCAAGAGCATTGATCCGTCCAGAAGTCACATCATCACCTTGGACTCCATGGCAATCCAAACGATACAACCAGCCAGAGTCAACACTGTCAAATTGAATAAAAGATTAAGAAACACGGTTTTTTCGTGGATTTTTCGCAACCCCTCGAATAACGTTAAATATAAAGAAACTGTTTAATTAAAATTAAACAGTTAAGCAAATAAAACGCTACGTTAAATTCCACTTCGCTAGTACGTTAATTTTACCCTTTCAGTGCCATGCCGCGTCATCCGTTAATTTTACCCTTTCAGTGCCATGCCGCGTCATGGACTTCCCAAGGCGAACTTTTGCCAAAAGTGGGGATATTTTACCAAAAGTGGGACAATTATGGCAAAAGTGGGGGCTGAGTGGGGGGCTCACGAAAAAGTTTCTGATGGCCCTGAAAATCTTTTTCTCCGTGGCCCCCACTAATGAAGAACCCTGTTCAAAGTGTGATGCCACCTTTTCTAGAAAGCTCAACAAGAAAGTTCATCATCTTAGAAGTAGAAAGGAAAGTGAATTATCGTGTAGTCAATCATGTAGCTTGTAGCTTATCATGTGAAGTAATACAAGCTCATGCATATCCATATCTATGTCGTAAAGGTTGTCGCGACTCTCTAGATGCAACCTTTGTGAGGAGCCTCTAGAAAGTGAGATTAGAGTCTCAACACATCAAACACGATGAATTTGCAAGGAAAACCGAACGGCTTAATGCCGCAAAGAAGGTAGTGAGGGCAAGGGATGCAGAGCGTAAGCGCAACAAGTACGTTCCCAAGTTAAAAAGATGTATTATCTTGCCCTGGATGGTGTCTTCTGCGTTTACCATTGACTGTCGGCACACATTAATTAGGCTAATTTCATACTATATATTAATTTTAACACTAGTTTAAATGATGGCCCCCACTGTTGGAAATTCCTCAATGGGGGTCAAAAAGCCCCACTTTTGTGAAAGCCCCCACTTTTGCCATAATTGTCCCACTTTTGGTAAAATTAGTAAAATAGTCCCCACTTTTGGCAAAAGCCCTAGCAAGGCGCAAGTAAAGTAGCGGGGAGTCACAGACGCTTATTGTTGGTGGTATTCGAAAGATTATCATTTTTGCTACAGTGCGCGCAGGAAGTATAGGACATTGTGAAATCTTTAGAATGACGCGAGTTGCTAGGTGCTAGGTAACTTCTGCCGTAGTGCAGACAATAAGGAGCTCCATAGAAGGCTGGATAATATGTCGTTTGAGGTCTAAGAATGTAACTACCATGCCACTTACTCATTTCGTGGAAATCAAAAGCGCAGAAAGTATAGGACATTGACACAACTCATCATGCAAGACTGCTTTATTGATTATCGAACCACTTCTAATACTTAGTGATTGCTCCATTTGCTTGAATGACTCTAATACAGCGTCGTGGCACGCTCGCAACGAGATTTTCAAGGGTGCTAAGTGGAATTTTCGCCCATTCTCTCTCGATGGCGTCTTTGAGATCAGTCAACAAGTCATATTGTTTACCATCATCATACACTGCACGCGCCAGAATGCCCCATAAGTTTTCAATGGGATTTAAGTCCGGAGACAGGGCAGGATGGTGGAAAAGGTTGACGTTTTCATCAGTGAAAAACTTCGCCGTGACTTTTGAGCGATGGATTGACGCTCCATCTTGTTGGAAGAGAAAGTCATTGCCATAGTGGAGGTGGGCAAATTCAAAGAGACCATCTTGTAGCGTAAAAATATAGTCCTCTGAGTCTTGATTTCCTTCTAAAAACAAGATTTTAGTTTTTCCAAAACTTGAGAAACCAGCCCACACCATAACGCTCGGGCCACCAAACTTTCGAGCAAAACGATATTGAGGATCGCACATCAAATCATGCCAATAGTATTGCCATCCATCTGGCCCATCAAGGTTGATTTTTTTCATCTGACCAGATGATACGGCTCCATTGAGTCGGGCTTTCAAGATGACGAAGGGCATATTTGATTCGAGCACTTTTGCGCTCATCGGTGAGCATTGGCGTTGTCAAACGCTTCACAAATTCGAGTCTTGAAGACTTGTGAAGGATGGATTGGACAGTGCGAACAGAGACTTCGAGCTCGAGGTCTTTTTTAACTTCTTGGCTGTCGCCCCGGTCTTGCAAGCGTCTCTGATCAAATGGCGTGTAGCCAGAGGAGTCAACATTGGAGGTCTTCCAGAGCGTTTAGCAGATCCGTAAGCATCTGGATCTCGTAGAAAGGTTGTTACAACATTGCTAGATCGATCCAGATACTCACAGATCTGTTGAACGCTGATGTTGTGCTCATTGAGGGCTAAAATTTGCGTACGCTCTTATTCGTTCAAGTGCTTTCCCCTTGGCATAGTCTTCGTGTCAAGAGCTTGTCTGTGTTCTCTATATCACTATGGATTAGATTTTAGACCTTCACATAGTCACTATTCATCTCACCTGTTGCAAAACTGACCAATGTCCTAAACTTTCTGCGCACTCGAATACGACTATGTTTGGCGCGACATTTGCAAATGAATCCGCGACAAAGCGCACATCTGGACAGCCAATGAAAGGAGACATCAGCATTTCATTCTGTTTGCACAGATCCTAATTGGCTAAAAAGAATTTGCAGAAAAATGCTTTGTCCTATACTTTCTGCGCGCACTGTACGATATTACCTGAGGTCTCTTTTGAACGGCGAACATCCCTCTTGATAGGATCCTTTTTCCATCGCGATGCATGGTAGTTGGTCGCTTGCACACAATGCATAGTCAGGACAAGGAGAGTACTATTCTTAAGTGGCTAATGTGAAAAGAAGCCCCAATACCGGCGTTTTGAACGACCAGCGGAGGATTAACTAGTCCAACGACCGACACGACATTTTCGTCGATTCGTGTCTCGACAACCACTTTGAAACAAGGTTGTCAGAAAACATCCAATCAAAGCTGAGATCAAGAACTTTTATTTTAGCCAATCCAACAACGAAATGGGTGTTTTGTTGAATTTAACCGCCAATCTGAAACAATGGGGACAATTAATATGGACCAGGGTGGTATCGTCATTTTCGAACTTGACTCAAGGCAGAGGTCGAAGAGATGACAGTCTTGTCCACGGCGGTGACGTACAGCGCGTCGTTTCTTCTCGTGGCGCTTTCGTCTCTTTACCTGATATACTTTCGACCTACGAGAAAGGTGACGCCCCCGCTAGTGTACTCCAATGGAGACGAGTCAACGATCAAACCCGGTCACGGCGCAATTCGGAAAGTTGGATCGTTCCCGAAGCCTGTCGCCAATTCGTTGCTGGAATCGCTCCAACGCTCTGTGCGCAAGTTCCCAAAACATCCATTCCTTGGACACCGTCCAGTGGTCAATGGTGTCGTGGGAGACTTTGTCTGGCAATCGTACGAAGAGGTTATCTTTGTTCCATGTCATGGGATAGTCATGGATTGTGTAGGCCTACGAACGAATCCAAAATTTTGCCGTTGGCCTTCAGCATGAAAAAATGATGGAGCCGACGTCGGATGGACAACGCCTTCTTTGTTTGTACATGAAGAATCGACCTGAATGGCTCATTGCACAATATGGTGCACTCTATGCTGGCGGATACATTTCCTCGCTCTACGATACATTGGGCACGTCATCCACGATTTTTATTCTCAAGCAAACTGAAGTTCAAACGGTCATATGTACAACAACAGAGCTTCCCACAGTTGTTGCTTCGAAATCTGGCTGTCCTCATTTGAAATTTATTGTCTTGTGTGATGTTAGTTCAGTCGAAGGCGTGGATATCTCTAAGGCGACTGCTGCAGGGCTCAAAGTGTCGTCCATCACGGAAATCGAAGGGATCGGAGCACGATTTCCCATCGCACCAAAGTATGCCAAACTCACCGACCCGACATTCTTGATGTACGTCAAGTCAGGAAGTATTTCCGTTGACTCTTTCATTAGGTATACGAGTGGCACAACTGGTGATCCCAAGGGCGTGATCTTGTCGAGTCAAAACCTCATGTCCTGTGCCGAGGGAATCATCGAACGCATTTCGCACGGTGCTGTTGTCGATACTATCAATGAATCTGCGACCCACTTATCCTACTTGCCTCTGGCTCATATCTTTGAGCATATTGTCCTTGTGGCGCTCATCTCTGTCGGTGGTCGTATCGGATGTTATCAAGGCAACACACTCAAACTTGCTGAGGATCTCACTGCATTGCGTCCGACAATTTTTCCGACCGTGCCGCGTCTTCTCAATAAGATTTACGACAAGGTTGTGCTCACTGCGAGATCTGCTGGTGGTATCAAATCGATGCTCTTCAACTGGGCACTCGAGACGAAGTTGGCTAACTTGAAGCGAGGCTATCTTGGCCATCCATTCTTCGATAAGCTCATTTTTTCCAAGGTAGTTAGGGTATTCACCTTCTCATCTGACGTGGATTTGTATAGATTCAACAGAAGCTGGGACTTGATCGATGTAAGTTGATTGCCATTGGATCGGCGCCGCTCTCGCCTGATGTTATGTCCTTCTTCCGTATTGCTCTCGATACATCTCTTGTCGAAGGCTATGGTCAATCAGAAGCAGCCGGTGTCTCGACGGTTAGCGATCCGCGCGACTATGACTCTGGCAATGTTGGTGCGCCGATGAATTGCGTTGAGATGAAACTCATTTCAGTGCCCGATATGGGCTATGAAGTCACGGACACGACTCATGGTGAAGGTGAAGGCCAATTCCCCGTCGATGGCCGAGGCGAAATTTGTTTCCGTGGCCCAACTGTCTTTTCTGGCTATTACAAAGCGCCAAAACTCACGTCTGATGCAATTGATGCCGATGGGTGGCTACATTCTGGTGACATTGGCGTGTGGCTTTTGGACGGTCGATTGAAGATTGTCGACCGCAAGAAGAATATTTTCAAGTTGAGCCAAGGAGAATACGTTGCCCCTGAAAAGATTGAAATTGTTATTGCTGGCAGCGAACTCGTCTCGCAAGTGTTTGTGTACGGAGACAGTATGCATTCCGTCTTGGTGGCAATTGTCATCCCAGAAGAGCAGACATTCGTCGCCTTGGCTAAGACACTTGGAATTGACGGATCATTTGCCGCACTTTGCCAAAACGAACAGGTCGGTGATTTTCTTCCAGGCATTGTGACCAACTTCTTGTAGATGATTGATGCCGTCCACAAGAATATTGTATCTGTCTCCAAGGCAGCTGGATTGCACAGCTTTGAGACTGTCAAGGCCATCAAATTGCACACGGAATTGTTCTCCGTTGAAAATGATTTGCTCACGCCAACGTTCAAACTTAAGCGCAATGAAGCGAAGAAAGTTTTCCTCAAGGACATCGATGCCCTCTATGCCAAAGTTGGCGACTTGGTTGCTGGCCAAAACGTCAAGCAAGCATAATGCCACCGCGATTTTATCTCACCAAGGCACAATTTTGAAGTAGAAGGTCGAGATAGCAAGGCAAAGTACAAAAACAAAGCACGCGTTGTGATATTTTATACAAGGAAAAGACTGAGCGATCGATCTTGTTTATCCTTGCCTGACTTGTTTACAGGGAACGACAGGTTATTTGGCCTACGAAGTTTCTCAATAGTAGTACATTTGGAACGACCAATCAACACTTGAGGCTCACTGAAATCGTTGTGATTGGCGGGATTTTTTTTATCGACCCTGAAATATTTAAAAACGGAAAAAGGCGCGATTTTCGAGGTGGTCAATAATAATACGACTGCATCATTTCATATTCAATGCTCAGACCCAGAAGGAACTACACGACACACACAATCGATGACCGACTGAAGGCACTTGAGCTGCTTAAGACAATGTCAGCTTACGAAGTGGCGAGACAAACCAGTTTGAGCCGCCGAACAATCCAGAACTGGGCAAACGATTCCGATAAGATCCACGCCTTTGTGGGCGACAAGAAGAGAAAGAAGATTGGCGCATGCGGACCCAAGGAAGCCATACCAAGTCCAGAGGAGCTAGTCAGCTACATGACTCTAATGCGTGAACAAGAAAGAGCTTTGACTTGTACTCACGTTGTCAATTGGCTCCGAAGACACCGCCGTGTATGGTTGAACGAATATTTGATGGACAAGGCGCCAGGGACAGCGTACGATAGTCTTCTGCGCCTTCTTCAGCGATTTTCCCACCGACACAACTTCTCACGTCAACGACCCGGGAATCGCAAACAAACGCAAGGTGAATTGGATGCTGTCCAAATAGAATTTGCCAAGGAGTTCCACAACCAATAGCGCATGTACAAGGACGACACAATCTATAATGTCGATGAGACAGGCATATACTACGAGATGCCACCACGAATCATCTGGTCAATCCGTGGAGGCGACGCAAAGATTGCGGCTGGCGAGAAGAACGTTTACCGAATGACATATGTGTTGACGATTCGCGCTGATGGTTTCAAGTTGCCCATGATGTTCGTTCTTCGAGGCCAACCAGGCGGACGCATAGATCAAACAGAGTTTGCGACGTTTCCCAAAGGCCACGTCTATATCATGCAAGAAAAAGCTTGGTTGATGGGGAAGTTTGGCCTGAGTACCTGGATGAAATCCTTGGAAACACCATAACCGAGCCGTCTGTAGTTCTTGTCGACAATTTTGAGCCCCATGTGTCTGCGAAGTTGTACAAGTATGTACATGAACAGTTGGGATCACATCTTTGTGCCATTCCCCCCAATGCGACGAGCGTCTGTCAACCGTTGGATGTCGGTGTGATTGCTCCATTCAAGCGCCACATGCGTGATTTGTGGCTGATGGAGGATGAAATCCGGAGCGAGGACAATGAAGAGGATGTTGATTCGCCAACCGCCCGAGAGAAGAGGTTTGCAATGATCACTAGGGCTGTGAAGGCATGGTCAATGGTTGACACCGCCACTGTCGTGAAGAGTTTTAAAAAGAGTCTGCATGCGTAGATATAAGGTTAATCAATTTTTTTTGTGCAAAACTTTGAAGTCGATTTTGAAGGTGTTAGAGGCCGTTTTAGGCTTTGAAATGTGGCTAGTTGTGCTCGCCGTTGTCTGTAGAGTACTTGGCACCATTCAAATTCGCGATAGGATGATTTTACATGTTGTGAAGTGTATGATCCAATAAACTGTGAAAGAAGTTGTGATGTTTGTTTTGATGTTATGGAGTTTACACAGGATTCGACGTATTATTAAATTCACCGTAAAATTTAAATCGAATCGTTTCTTGGTTTGAATTATATTTCGATCAGTCGATCGGATTGGTTGATATTGTTCACGAAGTTCGAACTTCATTGACCAATCACTATTGATTATTTACATATGTTCGAAGCAAGTCTGCAGGCCAAATAACCTGTCGTTCCCTGTACCTGCGACAGCATCGCCCGACTTGACGTACAAGTCGTCAATGTGCGTTTGGAATTTCTTCTTGGCGTCGTTGCGCTTGAGCTTGAATGTTGGCGTTAACATGTCGTTTTCAATCGTGAAGGCTTCAGGGGTGAGGAAAATCGCGCGAGGGATTTCAAAGCCATGTAATTTGCCAGCATTGGCGGCACAGTAATGTCTTTGAGTACGGCGTCGACTACTTTGGCATCTTCGCAGAGTTCAGCAAATGAACCAGCCACGCCAAGGGTTTCACCAAGCTCGAGCAGCTTCTTCTCGTTCGGGACGATGATAGCCACCAAGAGCGAATGCAAACTGTCGCCGTAGACGAAAGGTTGAGCGACGTATTCGCTCGCCTAGATCACGTTTTCAATCTTCTCAGGAGCGACGTACTCGCCTTGGCTCAATTTGAAAATATTCTTCTTGCGGTCGACAACTTTGAGACGGCCATCCAGAGTCCAGACGCCAATATCACCAGAGTGGAGCCAACCTTCTTCATCAAGAGCCTCGGCAGTTTTGTCGGGGGCGTTGTAGTAACCAGGGAAGATGGAAGGACCGCGGTAGCAAATTTCCCCACGGTCATTGACTGGAATGCGAGCGCTGGGGTTGTCGCCGTGAGTCGTATCCGTGACTTCGTAGCCCATTTCAGGGACAGAGATAAGTTTGATTTCAGCACATGCGAGTGGCGCGCCGACAGTGCCAACTGTGAGATCGTTCACGTCTGTGATCGTGACAGCGCCAGTGCATTCAGATTGACCAAAGCCTTCGAAGACAGGACAGTCCAAAATAACGCGGAAGAACGACATGAAATCCTCTGACAAAGGCGCCGAGCCGGAGATGACGATTGAGCATTTGTCCAAACCGAGTTGGCGCTGAATGTTCTTGAAGATAAGACGGTCGTAGAGAGGATGCGAGAGGTAGCCAGCTTTAAAGTTGGCGAGCTTGGTCTTGAGAGCAGTTTCAAAGAGCCAAGCCGAGAGGCCGCCCTTGGATTTGCCGCCTTGGATTACCTTATCGTACATGCGGTTAAGAAGACGCGGCACGGTCGAAAAGATCGTCGGGCGAAGCGTTTTGAGATCTTCCATGAGTTTACGGGTATCACCTTGGAAAAAAGCAATGCCAGCAGCATTGGAAATCATGATCGCATGGACAAGTTGCTCGAAAATGTGCGGCAATGGCAAATATGACAAGTGCGTAGCATTGGGTTGGAAGAGACCGCTGCCTTTACCGCGGTTGAGGCGGCCTTCGATGCCCATAATGCATGCCAAAATGTTGTTGTGTGTGATCTTGACGCCCTTGGGATCGCCTGTCGTACCACTCGTATACATGAGAAAGCTCGTGTCCGAGTTTCGGGCTGGCAAAGGTGGCGTCAGATGCTTTGCTCCAATGGCTTCGAGCTCAAAGAGTGTCCAGAGCTTCAGGCCGACCGACGTAGCGGCATCGAGTTCTTCTTGGGTTTTGTCAGCAATGTCAACCACAATAACATGCTTGAGAGTCGAGACCAACGGCTTGGTCTTGACGACTTGGAGAAATTCAGAAGACGTGCAGATCACGGCTGGGGATTCCGTTTGATTGAGAATGAACGCCGTCGATGTCGCACCGAGAGAGTCGTAGAGCGACGAGATGCAACCACCCAAATACCACATTGTGTACTGGGCCAAGACCCATTCGGGACGATTCTTCATGTACATGGAAAGCATGCGCTCGCCTGACTTATTGGGCGACACAATATTTTCGTGGATGATACCAGAGGCCAAGTGTTGAATGCGCGCGTGGACTTGGGCGTAGGTTTCCCACACATATGGCCCAGCATTGCCTTGAGCATCCAAAGGTCGATGGCCAAGGAAATTGCCATCGGGGTTTTTCTTGACCGCTCGTTCAAACAATTGGTACAACGTATCGACAGGAGATTTCGATCCGCTTGGGAAAACGATTTCGGCATGGCGACGTAGTTGGTCGGTTTAAACAAGAGGACATAGATGACCGCAGCGATGCCAAGAACAGCAATGGCTGCATGAGCACCGCAGGAGTAAAGGATGTCAACATGGCAGGTGCCGGTAAATTCCAAACTGAACGACAAAGAAATCCTCACGACTCTCGAGAAAGTCCTCTCCGTGGATGTGCAAGGTAGGATTAGGGACGCTTCTGAGAGCAAGAGTACAGTAGTGGTTCAGTCGCTTTTGTCGTAGTCTTCCTTGCGTTGAACTGTTATCAAGCGACGCGGCGTCATCCATTTAACATGTCAGCAGCCATAATTGATCCATCTTACATGTTGCCGTTGGGAAGAACGAGCGAGAGCAGGTGGTGTTGTCTTCATCGACAAGTTTTGGAGGAGTCCATTGGTGTCCATGAAGTTGAGGAAGCTATCGCGGATCGATGGCTCTTGTATCTATCTTTCGATGGGGGCACAATGCAATGGAAGTTTGTATGCATGTCGATCGAGTAGCTCGTGGACCAGGTCATGTCGTTGAAGTGGCACTGGAAGGATCTTGTGTTCCGTCGACAAATACAATTTCCAAATGTACTGTACATGGTTGAAGGAAGTTCCTTGGCAGATACTATAAAAAAGCACAACGGACCAGACCAAGCTTATCCATCAGCGCGTGATATGACAAGAGTCAAACCCCTTCCATCTCCACTCACGGTTTCCTTCAGCAGCTTGCGCCATTATTAAAATGTTGAAACGACAACCAAGCCTCCGATTGCTTCGAGTATTTTGTCTTGAGTCCAAATGAAGATGAGAGTGCTTTGAGTCAACGATGATGCAATTTTTTCAACTATGTTCCAAGGTACAGCGACGATGATGGACATCTTGACGTGAAATGAACATACTGCTGCAACCACTGAGCTCAATGCTTCGCAACAATCGTGCGGGAAGCAAACCTCGGATGATTTGTGAGGCTGCATACCAATCTTGTGTTTGAGGTAGATGGGGTTGTCTGCTTTTTTGGCTCGATCAATTGATTTGTCCATACGGTGTTATGCTGTTAATGTTGGACGACGAGATGGGTGTCTCCTGGTTATTTGTTGCCACGACATGTACTTCTCACTTTGAAGCCTGGACTGCCGTTTGCACGTCTCGTATATTCAAATGGAAACAACATATAAATGCCTAACCTTGCTTTACGTTCTTGCCTGCAACCAAATCGCCTGCGCGGAGATAGAGATCGTCGATTTGCTTGGCAAAGAGCTTCTTGGCCTCGTTTCGCTTCAACTTGAACGTCGGCGTGAGTAAATTGTTTTCCGCGGAAAAGTGCTCCAAGTGCAAATGAATTGCGCGCACAGTCTCGAAGCCGCTCAACAAACCATTCTTGCCCACTGCAATGATGTCTTTGTGCACTGCTTCAATAATCTACAATACGTTAAGACGTTGGTGGCTGAAAAGAAAGAAAATGCACATACCTTTGGGTTTTCACACAATTCCTCGAGTGTGGCGGTTATGTTCAAAGACGCCGCAAGCTTTTTCAAAGCTGGAGCTTCTGGAACTATAATGCCCACAAGAACGGCGTGCAAACTGTCACCGTACACAAAGGACTGCGCGATGTATTCACTGGCGACAATAATATTTTCGATCTTCTCTGGTGCGACATATTCGCCTTGACTCAGCTTGAAAATGTTCTTCTTGCGGTCAATTATCTTCAGACGTCCATCAAGTGTCCACACGCCGATATCTCCCGAATGGAGCCATCCATCAGCGTCCAAAGCCTCAGCAGTCTTATCAGGAGCTTTGTAGTACCCAGCGAAGACTGTAGGGCCACGATAGCAAATTTCTCCTCGACCATTGACGGGAATTGGCGTCTTGTCGCCGTGTACGGTGTCAGTCACTTCATACCTACGACCAACGTGTCAATCACTTGCTGCCATCATTTTTGCTGTACCCCATTTCTGGCACAGACACAAGTTTGATTTCAGCTGAAATCATCGGTGCTCCGACAGTTCCGCACTCCACATCGTCAAAGTCAGTTAGGTTGGACGCTGCTGTGCATTCTGACTGGCCATATCCCTCTGAAATGAACGCGTCCAGCATGATTCGAAAGAATGACATGATATCGTCAGATAGCGGAGCAGAGCCTGTCAGTACAAAATTACAGCGATCGAGGCCCAGTCTTGCTTGGATCTAATGATCAAGCTTAGATGATTTTTTCAAATTGTAGATGTACCTTAGAAAACACCAACCAATCAAAAAACGGATGTGATCTGTAACCTTTCTTCAAGTTTGCCAACTTTGTGCGCATTGCGAGGTCGAATAGCCAACTCTTAATCCCACCAGATGCTTTGGCGCTGTTTACAATCGTATCGTAGATTTTGTTCAGCAAACGAGGAACCGTAACAAAGTGTGTTGGACGCAACGCAACAAGATCTTCCGCCAATTTCAGTGTGTGGCCTTGGTAAAAACCAATACGCCCTCCATGGCTAATCATGACCGCGCACACAGTCTGTTCAAGGATGTGTGGTAGCGGCAGGTACGATAAGTGAATTCCTTTAGTGGAAAAGACTTGGACGCCTTTATATCTCTTGAGTCGATCCTCTGCACCAGCCACACAGGCCAAAATGTTGCTGTGGCTAATTTCCACGCCTTTTGGATCCCCAGTAGTTCCACTTGTGTACATGAGGAATGCCATATCGTTAACTTTCGGATAAATTGGCGCAAGAGGATTCTTGGAGCCAACGGCTTCAATGTCAGCTGTTGTCGACAACTTCAAGCCCACCTCCTTGCATGCGTCAATATCGGCCTGAGTTGCCACTGTCACATCAGCCAACACCACAAATTTCAAGGATGGGGATTGAGCTTTAGCTTTGATGATCGTTTTCAGCTCGTTGGATGTTGTAATCACAGTAGTTATCTGAGTTTGCGTGAGAATAAAAGCAGTCGACGATGCACCAAGGGTATCGTAAAGAGCACAAAAGAGCCCACCAGCATAAAACGCAGCGTACATCGCAATCAGATACTCGGGGCAATTTCGCATATAGATGCAAAGAATACGGTGACCATCGGGCAATGGTTGTAACATTTTTTCAGCTTGTAGACCTGAGGAAAGATTCTTGATTCGTGTGTAGGTCTGAGCATAGGTTTCCCAAACGTATGGCCCAGCTTTTCCATCACTGTCGATGGGACGACGACCCAAGAAAGCCCCATCTCCGTTGGACTTTACGGTAGCTTCAAGCTTTTCGAGGAGCGAAACGGTAGGCTTTGGAAAAGTTCCGACTTTGTAGACGGCGCCATGTCCCTTCTTGATAGTCGAATTATCTGGCAGGGAGTAAAATTTTGGTGGATGAACTCGGTTTGTGGGGCGAAAGCAAAGCAGGTAGATAGACACAAGCAAGCCCAAAACAAAAGTGACTGAGACAACCAAAATTGCATTGATTGCGTGAGGGGGGCTTGACAAAGTTCCAAAATTATGAATTGGAGCATCAATACGTTGGACAAGGTAGTTCGTTAGCGCACCGAGGGTACGGGGACCTTCATATTCTTCAAATTGGCCACCGCGGAAGATTTTGAGAGTAGGATATCCCTCAATATTTTGTGAAGCACACAATGCAGTGTGTGCATCGCAATCGACATGCACAACTTGGACATTTTCCAAGACTGAAAACGTAGCACTGAGTTCCTTCCACGTAGGAGAGAGAGCTTTACAATGTCCACACCATGGAGCATAAAACTATAGCGATCACGTTAGGGATATTTCCGTCTCGACAGAGAAAGTACGCACCTTGGCAAACACCACATCTTTCTCCGCCAGCAACGCTTTGAACTGAGCTTCATCCGGCGCCACCACACGATGACTCTCCAGAGCATTAGGATCTAGTTGGGGAACTTGAGTGGCTGTCGCAACGCTCAATCCCCACGCGATAGCAGCAGAGGCATGCACGCGCATCTTTGAGTTGCCCTTCGTGTCTTCTTGGGTGCAAATTTTAAAGTGCGGGAAAGATTTCTTCGTGTTTCTATGGTGATAGTAAATATATCAGTTTAGTGCCACATCTTCCAGAATTTTATATGAAGTTTTGTATACCGGAGTTCGCAACTGACTTTCAGACATGTTTCTATCTATCATCTATCCAGTGCGTTTATCAATTGTTGACAAAACAAGAGCCACTCGCACCCATCGATCTTCCTTCACGCCATTCCCCATGGAAGACTTGACGTCTCTCAAGAGAAATTTTGCATGAGGAAACGACAAAATGGATGTTTTGAGCTCAGAAGTTGCAGTATCCGGAAGATCTGCAACGTGGGGTAAGGAAAGCTCGATGCCCGTGAAGATACGCGTCCTGAGCCTGAATGTTTATGAGACCGCCGGGAATACAAGATCCTCATGGAGACTACAAAGAGCTGCGATTTGAATTCCTCAAGCGAAAAGTCCTCCAATATGACGTAGTGCTCCTACAAGAAATGTTTGTGGCCGCATCTCGACGTGCTGCACGTTTGATTTCGTTCGCACGACAAAATGGACTACTTTATCATGCTGGCTCGGTCTACCCAACTTTGATGAGTTCTCAATTGGTCGATGGCGGTCTACTCATCCTTAGCCGATTTCCTATCGTGAAAACTGCGATTCACCGATTTAGCACGTGCTGTGGAAGTGACGCCTTAGCCTCCAAAGGGGTTGTCTACGCTCAGCTACAGATTGTTCCGCACAATTCACGTGCGCTACTTGATGTTTTCACAACCCATACGCAGGCTGGCATTCGAAAACTTCCGACAGAAATTCGTTGGCGACAGATTCAAGAACTAGCAACTTTCGTGCGGCAACACAACCACGACGGAGATCCAGCAATTCTCGGTGGTGATTTCAACCTAGATTCACGATTTGATGTAGCTTTCGATGCTGAAGGAGCACCTGCCTTCACTCCATGCACCGAAAGCAGCTACTATCGTGAATTGGTCCGATTCTTCCACGACAAAGGCATCAGCAATGTCCATCCAAGTCACGAAGTCACGAACGGCAATGGCCACGGAGTCCTTCGACACGAATGGCCTCAAGAGCTCGTGGACAAAATTGGCAAATGCATCGACTATCTATTTATTTTGGACACCACCTCAAAACTTCAATTGATTCATGCTGCTGTGGATCGTTGTGCTCTTGCGGACATCGACCCTCAAGATCGGACATTGCCAGTCACACACCTCTCCGACCACTGGGGCATTACAGCGACAATGGAACTCAACATAACACTATCCGACGACCTGGGAAACTTGTCAGTGGTTGAGTTTGAACACACCAATCTATGGATGATTAAAGTGTCAATCATCTTGTTAGTTGCTAGTGGTGTCGTTGTTGCCTCTGGCGCGACAGTTTTGGCAGTCCTGCTGCCGTCTTAAAATATGGAAAACTCTGAAGCTGCCAGCATGATTATCACTGAAGAAAAGTTGATCGAAATACGAGTTGACTGCATTTCTTCGTTAAATCAATCACCTGGTCATGACAAAACCTCAGCTCACAAATGTCTTATTGCGATGAAACGCTGAAACGCCAGACGTCCTTTCGATTGTTAAACGTTGTCGCCATGACAGTGTCACGAAATTCACAGCCTCATTTATATGAAACGCTTAATGAAACGTCGCGTTGACTCCGGTGCCTTTAAATCTCGCGGATTGTCAAAACGTCACAATAATCGATTACCCTTTTGCCACGAAACTTCCACTGAAACGTCGCGGTGGCATGGAGGACCGATTGCAGAGCAAACATCATGAGCACAAGCTGAACAGAATGACCCTCGTGGCATTGATCGAAGAGAATGTCAATTACCTTAGGGGTGCTGGATGCGATATCTGCAGCCAATCCTGCGCTGGGTCATGGCATTGCAGGTAAGCAGCTAAATGTAGGCCCAACTCGCCATTTATATTACACGATCAGGCAATGCAGCTTTGATTTATGCGGTGAATGCTCTGGAACAGGAGTCCCACCAAAGACTCTTCGCCATCAACTCCACGAGCACAATCTAAAATTTTTCACTCTCGGTGAACTCCAAGCACTCCATAGCGATTATTCAAGTGTTGGCTGCGATAATTGCTCCACTCAGTGTTTTTGCTCCTATCATTGCGAGTACATCTTACCTGCTTGTAATGCTAACCTTTTTCAGGCAATGTTGCTACGATTTATGCTTTATTTGTGCTCTCGGTGATTATTCTGGAATCAATGAGGGTGGTGGTGGTGGTGATGACGACGATGACACTCCTCCTCAGGAGCCTGATACAGAAGGTCTACCAGGACTTGACAACACAGAGCTTATTCTTCGTAGGATTAATCAATATTTCTCGTGGAAAAGAAGCAAGAGCTAGCTCTTCTGAAAGCGAAGATCACTTGGCAAAGTTTGCTGTTGACGGCAATGATGAAACTCGATTTGCCTCAAAGGACAGTGATCCCCAATGGCTTGAAGTTGATTTGGGAACTTTGCATCAAGTGTGCCACGTGAGCATTCTGTGGGAGGCAGCTTTTGCTCAGGAGTATGAGATTCAGCTCTCCAAGGATCGCGTTGAGTGGACGACTGGTGCATCCGTCGAGATGATCAGAAAAGGCTGGGTCAAGACAAAACTCCCCGAATCATCTGAAGCATGTTTTGTGCGAATGTATGGCATCTCGAGAGGTACCGACTGGGGGTATTCGATCTACCATTTTAATGTCTACGGTCGACCGCTCGTTCAACTAAGTAAGTTGCAGCCTTTTGTGACCGCACGTTTCTAACTTGTTGTGCCAGGACCACAGCGGATTGTAACAATCGACAGCATTCATCTTGGTGCTCGAGTCGTCCGTGGGCTTCATTGGCCAACTACATCATCATTTGATGGCGTTTATGGGTATCCAGGCACTGTCATTGCCTTCAAACGGCCGGGAGAAGAAGCGAGTATGTGATCACCGTCCGTGCCAAACTAATCAGCGACTAGGCTCTACCCCGGGCCAGGAATTTTGTGGTCCAGACAAATCTTGTGCAGTGAAATGGGACTTGACTAGCAATCGTGCGGTCCACCGTATTGGTGCTGGTGGCAAATATGAGCTTTATTTCCACCCAGAACATGCCCCAGGTAAATTTTCATGAATAGCTCAACTAAATGACACGGTAGATAATTCAATCGAAATCGTGCCTGACGAAGCTGAAGCCAAAAATCAGCAAGAAATCGATTCAAAGCAAGACGAACAAGTTGAAGAAACCAAGTCAGTGGAGTCCCTTCTCTGGTCTACTCCCAGAGATGAGCGTCCATTGTGGAGAGAAAAGCTGCAGCATCAACCACTTCATCGATCTGAAACATCTCATCTGCAGGACTCGAACCGAGCCGATCGTATTCTGCAAGGAAAGCTCTTTGCAGCAGACGTCGTCTCGAAACCGAAATCCATTAGCATTTTTGTCTCGTCAACATTTACAGACACGGCGTCCGAGCGTAATTTGCTCATCGCAGACGTCTATCCCTATGCAAAGAGATACGCAGCGTTACTGGGACTTGAATTCTCGGCATCAGAGATGCGGTACGCATGCGAGCACAAGTCTGGAAATTGAATTCTTGCGATAGATGGGGAATCCGTGAAGTGGCAAGCAATTCGCACCAGACGTCGGCAATTTGCATGGCCGAACTCGCTCGGTGCCAGCAAGTTTCCCTCGGTCTCAACTACGTGCTCATCCTCGGCAATAAATACGGTTATCGTCCATTTCCAAATCAAATCCCAGTGGAAGAATTTGAAGCATTGGTGTCGAAGATGAGCCCCACCGACAGTGAATTAGTCCGACAATGGTTTCTCGAGAATTCAAATTTAGTCCCACCCATGATGGAACTGCAGCCAACAACGCTAGCAGCTCCTGGAACTTGGTGGCCGATTTTTGAACAAATGCAAAAGGCATTTCGTGAAGCCCGTCATGTTTTGTCTGAGACGAAACGCAGCGATTTGTACAATGTGTCTGTGACTGAATGTGAAATTACGAATGGATTGCTGTCGCTGGCGGAACCTCGGGCATTTGTTTACCATCGAGTGATCGACGACATTGACGTGAGTCACCCAAAGGCTGGCATGTACATTGATTTAGCCAGTGGAGCGATTGATACTGACGCTCAAACATTGCTGGCAACGCTCAGAGATCAAAAGGTGAAGAAAAAGCAGCACAAGGCAAAAGAGTATAGCCTTTCATGGGGACCAGAGATTCTCCCAGAGACGCACGCGTCGTACTTGACGGATTTTTGCGATCATTTTTGCCATCTCGTGTGCGAATCCCTACGCGAAGCATCGGATAAGATTCACCCCATCCCTGATGTCGTCTACAACGAAGTCCTCCATCATGCATTGTTCTGTTTTGACCGAGGGGCAACCTTTGTTGGCCGCGATGAAGTTCTCGCAAAAATACAAGAGTACCTCCAGTCGTCATCCCATCAGCCTCTGGTCTTGTATGGCTTAGGTGGAACGGGGAAGAGCGCTGTGATGGCGAAAGTTGCCATGATGCTTGGAGCCAACACTGCTGCAGGGTCAGGTCTAGCAGCGGCGCATGCCTCTCGCCATGACACGGTGGTTGTCTTAAGATTTCTCGGTACGAGCGTTGATTCTACTAGCATTCGAAAGCTGCTGCGCTCGGTCTGCGAGCAAATTCAGCGCAATTACAAGACGACACCCATCTCGATTCCCCACCGCCTCGGTGACTTAATATCCCATTTCCATCATGCTTTGGCTCAAGCCACGAAAGAAAAGCCCATGGTTCTCCTTCTCGACTCCCTCGATCAATTGTCAACTGCCGACAATGCTCACCACCTTGGGTGGCTCCCCCAAACTCTGCCCGCACATTGCAAGCTTGTGGTGTCGACACTGGATGCTGAGGGCGAAGGCGGCAACTGCATCATCAAGCTAAAAGCCCAAACGCCGCAAGATCACATGGTCCACCTTCCTGAGCTTTCACCAGACGGGAGCCGTGACATTTTGTCAGCTTGGCTAAGCCACCGGAGTCGAGCATTGACCACGGACCAATTTGATAGCGTGATTCGATCAAGCGCGCAATGTCCATTGCCTCTTTATCTTCATGTAGCATTCCAGCTGAGCCTCAATTGGAAATCCTACACACCTCTCGAGTCAACTCTCTTTCCGTCATCGTTGGCTGGCATCTTTGAACATCTTTTTGACAAGCTGTGTGCCATCCATGGAAAAATCCTTGTGCATCACGCCGGGGGCTATTTGACACTTTCAAGGCGCGGTCTCTCTCGTTCGGAGCTCGAGGATGTCCTTAGCCTTGACGACGAAGTTCTCAATGATGTCTACCAGTGGTGGGTACCGCCAATTCGACGCATCCCTAGTCTTCTCGTCACCCGTCTCCTGTCGGATCTGGAAAGTTATATCGTCACCCATGAAGTCGATGGTGGCATTCCTGTTCTGAATTGGTACCATCGCGAATTCAAAGTGGCCGCGACGGAGTGTTTCCTCACTGACCGGACGACACAAATGTCGTTGTCGCGACACCTTGCTGAGTACTTTTCAAACCAGTATGCAAAGACACCCAAGCCATTTGTCGACAAGAAAGGCGTGGCGGGACGCGCTCAGCGCAAAGTCGCTCCGCAAGATCTCCACCTTGGCAATGGAAAATTCAATCATCGACGTGTCAGCGAACTCCCGTCAGCTCTCATCGGAGCTAAGGACTGGGTGGAAGTGGAAAAACTCTTGAGTGACGTGACGTTCCTGGAGGCCAGCGTTACAGTTGGAGCGATCCACGAGACGCTTGGAGATGTCCGTCGAGCAATCCATGCCATGGAGCAAGATGACGTTCCGCCTACAATTCTTCCAGAAGTTGCAGCTTTCTTGAGTCGAAGCATGTATTCACTCAAACGCCGCCCGACATTATTATACCAGTGCCTAGCCGGTTTACCAGCATCGTCAATCTTGCGCCAACGAGGTGAATCCACTCTGAGCCCACCCTCCGCTGGATATTTTCAGACTGTGAGCACAGAAAGTCCCACAAGCGCCTTGATTACATCGTTTCTAGTCGGACCACAAGGTTACCAAAACTGTGTTGCGGTTGCATTTAGTCCCGACAGCTCCAAAGTTGCTGCAGTGACCGACGGGGACACGGGAGGGGCAATTCACTTGAGCGTTTTTGACTATGTGACGAATTCGATCGTGTGGACACATGCAGAGGAAGAATGTCTTGCCAATACGCTCGCATGGACTGTCGACGGCACTTCTATCATCCTGGGCACGAGAAATGGGGAGCTTCAGTTCTATTCCGTCGCGATTGGCGTCAAGCAGCATGTCTGGACGACTGAAGAGACGAAAGATATCACGAGCATTGCATGCATCAACGAACATACCCTCTTGACCGCTGATCGAACGAAAGAGCAATTGTTCTTGTGGTCGTTTGAATCCGCGTCGATTGTCCAGCGACTCGATATTCGCGGCCAAGGGGAAGACGACCACAATGATCGCAAAAAGATAACTCAACTGATAATGACTTCCTCGCGCGAATATCTCGGCGTCGTCTCGTACAACGGCGAATGCAGGTAAACCAAGCCTATGGATGCTGATGCTAATGCTGTTCTCACAGCATTTGGGAGTGCTCGACGTGGACTGAACGGGCCACATTTCAGGACTCGGAAGGTGTCAAGTACGCCAGTCTTTCATGTGATGGAACTATGCTGGGTATGGACAATTGACTCGCTGAGCATTCCTTAAAACTCTTGTAGCTGTCAATTATGCCTCATATTATGACGGTGAAGGCGCCAAGGTGTTTTGTGAGGAATTTGACCATCCCAAGACGCTAAGTATGGAGCAACTCGATATGACTGGCAATGCATTGGAAACGTGTGGTCTCAGCTTTCATCCCAACCACCGCTCGATTCTCTATGTGTTCAACTCGTCGACTCAAATTTATGCCTTTGATGTCTTTTCGGAGCGCCGACTTGCTGTTTATGCAGCGCCAGGTCACAGCTTTCGTGGACATTTAGTCATGAGCAACGATGGTCTTCTTATAGCAACGCTGGGTCAAGAAAACAACGTACTCCTTTGGAACCCCGCGGCACAACCAACACCTCTGAGACCTGCTGGTGAAGCTGGAGGCATCACCCTGTATCCTACAGGCGATGTCGTGGCAGTGAGCTATTCTTGTGCGAAGACAACGCAACTCGTCGCAGTTGACAATCCTGCAAGACTCATCCTCGAAGCCCCCACTACAGAAATCACTTCCACGGCCTGTACGCGGGCCGCCTTCTCGTCAAGGGGCACTCGTTTTGCATCCACGACCAATACAGGCTCTATTTGCCTGGCAGAGCTTGGGAAAACTCTATCTGAAGTGGCAGATTCGCGAAATTTGGATCTCTTTGCTCACGAAGCCATTGATGTTGCCGTCCATCCATCGGGGGATTACATTGCGGCGTTGGGTCTCGACAAGGAATACGGCGACAAGGGCCACTTACGCTATATTCGTTGGCGTGACGACCATCAAATGTGGGAAGCATCCGATATGATTGCATCGGCGTGCCGCATGGGCGGTGTGACGATGCAGTTTGCAGCGTCAGGATCACTTCTAGCGTGCATCCACAGCAACAACAAGCTCAGTGTGCTTCGTACGAAAGACGGATCGGAAGCCTTTAGTTTTCCCATGAGCAACGGCGCTCATTGCTTTCACTTGACCCCGGATTTCGAAGTGTGTGCTGTCAACAGTGGAGATTCCAAAATCCAAGTCTGGACCAAAGGCGCGCACACACCCAAGTTGACATTTGAGCCACACGTGGATGATGACAGTAATATGACGGGCGTGGCTGTCTCTCCGGAATGCAACGTCGTCTTTTCGTGCACTGAAGGCGGCATATTATGCGCTTCCAGCCTCACTGACGGCGCATTGCTCGCTGTGTATTACAACCCCGAGCGTCAACCGATCAATGCTTTTGACATTCTCCTGAAGTCTTTGCCCCACCCACGGCTTGCCATTGGAGATAAAGTCGGGCGTGTCACCGTGCTCGACTGGATTGCAACGCGTGCCACGTCAAGCCGTCAAATCTCGTCGAAACACATCATGGCGTCTTTCAGAGATTAAATGTAATGCATCTCTCCTCGAATATTTGCGTGGTAGTGCAGTGAACCTGACGTCCCCATGGTCAGAAAAATCTGTACAAGGACGGCAGCATTGATACCTTGGACTTGAGTTTAGAAACGCTGGTAGCTTTGTCGTCCTCTGGTGGAAAAGCCGCGGGGGGGCTGTCGGTTTGCCAAGGGGCCATTTTATCGCTTGTTGGGTATCGCGTGGAACATCTTCACAAGTCGAAATGGATCCGGAATCCATGAATCAAGGACAAATACATCCAGGGCAGCCATTTGTCACGGCAAATCCTGTCGAGAACATGCGATCGAGAGCTCAGGAATGTGGATGTCACCGCGAATAAATCCATTGTCCATCTGTTTCACACTCTGAAATGTCTATGTTTTATATGATTGGTTAAAAAATATTTTAATTTCTCCAATCAAAATTCATAATTTTAGTCATTTCTATTTTGAACCAATCATACTAGTCGATTCTCCCGACTTGGACATGACGAAACAATTTGACGACATACTTGCAAGTATACAAATTCCCATATAAAAACTTGAATCAAGTACAGTACGCCAGTGCGACATAGCAACGACAGTTGACAACCAAGAGCCACTGCAGTACTGTACTCGGCGTGATGTATTACCCAGCGTTTGGCGACTGGAAAAGCGAATGGCATGGCCTCCGTGTGCTCCAAGTCCATCCTGGGCTGCAATACGCGCCTGAGCGCTTCTTTATGGGCGGCACACATGAGAGTTTCTTGGGCCACCGGTACCATTTCACCAAGAATCCTCGCGCATACTACAAAGACTACACGTACGTTTTGATCAACATGCCGTGGCCTTGGTTTATCCTGCGGTTTCTCCTCGGTTGCATCGCCTTCACGACGTTCTTCGCCCTCGTGTACAACAACATTTGCCAAGACACAGATGACTTTCAAAATGCGTTCAACTTGAGCTTTCAATCGTTTGCGACGATCGGGTATGGCATTGTCTACCCACGCAACACGTGCGCACAGTTCATGCTGTGTGCCGAGGCCTTTTGCACCGTCATCTTCATGTCCGTCCTCACTGGTTTAGTCTTTGCCAAGTTTTCCAAACCAAAGTCGACGGCCGTCTTTTCAAAACAATGCGCGATCCAACCTTACGGCAACGACTTGGCGCTCGTTATCCGCGTCGCGAATGCTACAAGATCCCGTCATATCCACCACGACGCCATTCTAGAAGCTGCTTTCACCGCCAACCTGATGCGCATCGAGCAGAAATCTGCCAAGGACACGTCACTTGTCATGCGGCGATACGAACTGGAGATGCTCCAGTCCAACTTTTTGGTCTTTCGACGCGACATCCAGCTTGTGCATATCATTGACGAAGCGAGTCCGCTCTTTGGCCTCACAGCTGAACAATGCGCTCAGTCGGATTTTGCCATTCAGGTCGACGTGATTGGAGTCGAAGCGACGTCGCAGAGCACGATGCAAGACCGCCAGCTCTACACCGCGCAGGATTTTGAATGGGGAGCCAAGTTTGTCGACATGTTTTCTGCCGAGAAGAATGGACTTGTGATGGATTTCAAGCTTTTGAGCGTGACGATGCCAGTGCCAATGACTCGCACTCCACTGCCAACCGCGATGCCTTTCTTCACATCCAATCCATCCATAAATGCTGCGATCGCGTCGTCGTTTGCCAATGTGTCCTTCGTTGGAGCTCGCCCCTCGATGGACGTGGAATACCGCCCGTCCAAGCAATTCAACGGCAGACGACGTGACTTTCCAATGATGGATCTCCTCGCGCAATCACTTCTTGAGAACGAAGAGCCTGCAGCGATGAGCTTTCTTCGCATGGATGGTCATGCAACAACGCCTAGCCGTGAGGCTCGCACTTCAAGAGCGTCGTCAGTGGCCCTGGTCGAAGATGCTCCCATTTTTGACCACATCCTGCCGAGGAATCTCCCATTTGCCTATTCCTTCCACACGTTCTACACTGACTCACTCAAGATGAGCTGGCCCAAAATCCTCATCTACTTGCTCCTGGCCTACGTCGTCCTGAATCTCATCTTTGCTGGTCTCTTCTTTGCTGAAATGGACAATGTTTTCCTGGCCGCGGACGTCGCCGCCAACAACTCGGACTTCTCCTTGTGCGTGTTCTACAGCGTGCAGACCATCTCGACCATTGGTTATGGGATCGTCGGACCACAACCAAGCTCAGCTTATCAAAACTTTATCGTGACGATGGAAAGTGTCGTCGGGATCGTCTTCGTGACGATCTTCACTGGCATCGCATGGGCAAAGTTTGCACGTCCTCGAGCCCACATCGCCTTCGGAGATCATATTGTCATTACAACCATCGATGGCCACCGCGTTCTGCTTCTCCGAGCGCTCAATCTTCGTTCCCATGGCGACATCTCTGGCAATACATTTCGCGTCGGTGTGAGCGAGACGAACAAACGCACTGGGCTCCGTCAAGTCCACGAACTTGAGCTCCTGAATGCATCCTTCCCATCGATTAACGTCCCCGTCACGCTCGTCCACGTCATTGACGACTCTTCACCGTTTTGCAAGTTTACCAAGGAGGAAGACTTCCTCGAACTCAACCTCCAGCTCATGTGTCTCTACTCTGGCATTGACCACACCTTCTCCGCCAACGTCTATGCCCGCAAGGTCTACTTCTCTCACGACATTCTGCTCCATGAACGCTTCGTCGAATGCGTCGACTTTACTCCCAATGGCGTCACGATCCACTACGACGACTTTCACCAGCATGCTCCGATGGATTTCCATGCCACTTCTCTCTAATTATCTCACATAAATAAAACGTCTCACCAATTTGTTTATCTCACTAATTTCACGATATCCTAACCATTAAAAACATTCCCATATGAAGAGATTCTCTTTATGGTGAGGCATTTCATATGTGTTAAATCAACTCAAGCGCGACGCAAACGAAAATGACTCGCTTCTTCAACAAACGCTTTGAATAAACGCTGACTGCGCATCGCTTGTCTAGTGTTTCCTCCGTCTCTAGCCGCAATCGATTCATTTTGGTTCAACAAAGACACTGCATCAACTTCTGGTTCCGATGTGTCTCGCGAAAAAAGGCGCCTGTGGTTTGATGGCTTATCCAGTTGTTTCTTAAATGTATGGACGACACATTTTGTCACTCGTTTCAATCTTGTCCTGAGCTGCCAACGTATTCGCGTCCATGGCCGCGCTACAACCGTGCGCTCTGTTCTCAACTACTAGTAGTATCAAACAAAGCCAAAGTTGACGCCGGAACCCAGCCAAGATAAGTTCATTGACAGATGGTACAAGAGGACTTTACCCTAATACCCGATTGTCTGTCCAGGTGACCGGGTTTATGTGGAATAAAAAGTGCGAATACCTGGTTTCTACCTTGGTCGGACAGACAAATACATTGCATGTACACATACGACAACGAGTTTATCACACTCGAGTACTGTACTGTAGGGAGAAGAATGACATGGCAGGCTCGTGGCACAGTCGGAGGCACGTGGAAAGACGAATGGCATGGGCTTGCTATTGCTCGGCCCAGCGACGACAACGCACGGTTCTTCCAAAAGGGCAGCCATGAAAGCTTCCTCGGTCGGCGGTTCCAGCTCCTAAAGAATCCCCGCGCAACGTACAAGGACATGGTGTACATCCTGATCAACATCTCGTGGTGGCCATTTACAATTTGGATCTTGGGCATCTCGGTCTTGATCACGCTCGTCTTTGCAGTCTTGTATCACTACGTCTGCACCGACACCGACGACTTTGAAAACGCCTTCAATTTGAGCTACCAGTCATTTTCCACGATCGGCTTTGGCATCTTATATCCCCGCAACACGTGCGGCAATATTACTCTGACGCTTGAAGCCTTCATCGCTATGATTGCTATCTCAGTCATCAGCGGTCTTGTCTTCGTACGCTTTTCGAAACCGAGATCGACTGCTGTCTTCTCCAAACAATGCGTCATACAGCCGTACGGTCGAGACATGGCACTTGTCATTCGCGTCGCCAATGCCACACGCTCCCACGACTTGACCGACGACGCCATCCTTGAAGCTTCGTTTCATCTCAATCTCTTGCGAATCGAGCCAAAATCGAGCGAAAGACATGAAGGGCTAGTCTTGAGGCGGTACGAGCTGCCCATGCTGCAAGCGAATTTCCTCGCCTTCCGCAAAGATGTCCAACTTGTCCACGTGATTGACTGGGAGAGCCCGCTCTTTGGCTTGACACCAGAGACTTGTGCAATGTCCGACATGGCGCTACAGGTCGACATGATTGGCATTGAAGCAACGACGCAGGGAACGCTCCAAGACCAGGCTTTGTACACAGCAGATCAAATTGAATGGGGTGTTCGGTTTGTCGACATGTTCATGATGGACAATGATCAGCTTACGATGGATTTCCGCCTGCTGAGCGTGACCGAACCCGCTATACATGACGGATACCAAGACGGCAGAACGCCAAAGCAAGCACCGACAAAGGGCCCTGTGCTCACGACGCAGTTCTCTATGAAAGACATGGTGTCGCAGTCCATCGCACATCAAGAAAATACCGATGACTACCATGGGGGGTTTGGAAAACGACGAGACCATCCCCTGGCCGTGGATTTCATGACGCAGTCACTCTTGGACAACGATGAGCCGAGATATTCAGCCAAGCAATCGTCCAAGGCATCTTCCATCGCCAATGTCGAGGACACTCCGCTTTATGATCGCATCGTGCCTCGCTACGGCCCACTTCCATACTCATTCCAGACTTTTTACTCTGACGCACTCAAGATGAAATGGAGTCACATCATGGCCGTCAATTTCATTTCCTTCTTTGCCATCAATGTCGTCTTTGCGCTCTTGTACTACGCTGATGTAAGTGCCTTGCCATATTGGAAAGATTTGACGTTCAAATAGATGCCGGGCCTGTACACCGTCGATGAGATCCGCAACAACAACACTGACTTCGCCATTTGCTTCTACTACAGCGTCCACACGCTTGCCACGGTCGGGTATGGCTCGATCGGACCAAAACCTTCGTCGACATTTCACAACTTTGTCGTCATGGTGGAATCGACGCTCGGGATCATTTTCATCACGATCTTCACGGGTATTTCGTGGTCGAAATTTTCTCGGCCGCGGGCCCACATCAAATTTTCAGACCATGTCGTCGTGACACACATTGATGGCGTCCGTGTCATGCTACTGAGAGCGCTCAACTTGCGAACTCATGGCGACATTTCCGGCAATTCCTTTCGGTACGTCTTGATTTGTTTGGATCATCATCATTGTCAAACATTCTAGATTGGGTGTGGCGGAAAAGAACAAGCGCACTGGACTTCGACAAGTTCACGAAGTTGATTTGGTCAACGCAACGTTCCCTTCGATCAATCTTCCCGCAACGCTTGTACATGTAATTGACGAAGCGTCGCCGTTCTTCCGATTCAAGTCCGACTTGGATTTCCTCGAGTGCAATCTCCAAATGATTTGTCTTTACTCAGGCATTGACCACACATTCTCGGCCAATGTTTACGCCAGGAAAGTGTATTCGTCGCAGGATTTCTTTGTCGACGAAGCGTTTGTCGACTGTGCTGAGTTCACCACGGATGGTGTCACTATACACTACGATGCATTCCATGAGCACAAACCCTGTAGGTGGTTTTAATTAATGTACCTTCGATTGTTGAGTTTGAGCACAAGCACTAGTCCAGCAGCTTCTATTGTATCTACTCAAAGCGACTTGCCAAGCAGACATAGGTTGTCAAGATCGTGCAACGAAATTTATGCCTTGGGGTCAAGGTCTGTCGACGGACGATCAGCGGCCTTGGCAAGGTTTTCTGCATGGAGTTTGGATTCTTTTTCGTGGCGCTCGAGGTGTGCATGCGATAGAAACTTCCGACGGCAGACAAGGCAGCATGCAGATTCTGTTCGAGGAGTGGTTGGTTGAGGTGGTTGAGGTGGTTGACTTGGCTGTGCTTGATTATGTCGTTGAGGTTTGGCAAATTGCGTCCATTTGGCTTGCTTATTTTCAAGACCGCTGGCTAGGATTTCGTCGATAAAGTCCTCCGAATGCACTGGTGGAGGAGATGGTGGACGCTTGTCGTACGAGTTGGTATCGTAGTTGCGTTCAAAGCCTCGTTTGAGAAATTCCGTCTCAGCTTGGCGCTCTTCTTCTCGGAGGAAATCAGCATAAATTTCTTCAGCAGTGCGAGGTCTTGTCGGTCGATATGGCGGAGATTGGTGATGCTTCTGGTGTTTTGATTTCTTGGATGATTCTGTCGGTCGTGGACGCTTTTTAGAGCCAGTGAGCTTGGCCAAATAGTTGTATTGAAGCCCTTCATCGGCCAGACATTCGTATGCTATGCTCAACTTTTTGAATGCATCCTCCGCGCCTGTAGATGTGAAAATGAAGGAATAAAAAATAAGCCTTACCTTGTTCCGAGCACTTGTCAGGGTGCACAAGACGAGCCAACGCCTTGTACTGTCTACACAATGTCTCCGTTCAAACGAGATAAACTCGTGCAGGACCTACTTTCTAACTGCCGCAAGCTCTAAATACTCGACGGTATCAAAGTCAAGCACGAAGAAGTGATTCCTACGACGGGATAAGCCATGAGCATCATGAAGAATCTTACGGAGCTGCGAGGATGCGATCCACTTCACTCATTTCGAGAATTTGAATTTATCACCCTTTAAACCCCTTCACCCCATAACCCCTTCAACCCTTTCTATATAAACCCTTGAAATAACCCCTGAACCCCTGATTGTCTTCTCCATTGAAGAAACAGAGCTGGCGGCCATCATCATGCCGCTTTTCCATGTATTGAGGCTTGTCATAGCCTTAGCTGCTTGTATAGTCCATGCCCAGCTAGGAGAAATGGAAGTCCACGTTACCGAGTACACATTTTCGTCCAACGGTGCCAAGAATCTGTGTGTCAACTGACTGTGCGTGCTTGTAGCTCCTTCCGAAGCTATCGTCGATGAATTTGAGATCTTTACGAGCGACGTGACGGGTAAAATGCTCGATGCTACGCCGTCACCGAGTCTTCCAAGTGTAGAAGGTACACGACATTTGTCCTCTTGCATGTAGATGTCATGATCCATCTAGACAAGACGGACATCCCTAATGGGGATGGCAAGCAAGACGCGCCACCGTCGTTTATCAGTGTATCCGTGGACGCAGTCGCTACTTTAGAGATTCCTGGCCGCATCGAATTGTCTCCAGATCAACTCCAGGAAACATCCGCCATAGTCCTCGTGCTTGTCGTGTTCGGTGGACTTGTTTTGGCCTTGACAGTCAGTTGTCTTTGCAATGTTCGATCCCGACGTAAGACGAGAGAGCGTCTCGCTTGGCTCGAACAGGAGTCGGATATTGCAAACATTGAAAATGCCATGGCCAAGATCAAAGATATCGCATTCCACACGGCTGCGTCACGTCGGCGACGACTTTTGAAATTTTACAAGCAGGCGAATTACTTGCTCAATGAAGCAAACCACAAGGAGTTCGACCAGACGCGGTGGATTGTCGTGAATCGCTTGTCAAGGCAGCCAGAGACTCATGTGGACGTCGGCACGCTCTTGACTCAACTGGAAGATACGATAGACGATGGCAAAGAGCTCGAATCGTTCGATCGAGTCTTGATTGCCAAGATGTTGGAGGATCTCCAGACGTGCCACCGACACATTGCGGAGCTCAAGGCTTGTGTTCTGGATAAGATTTCGAAAGTGATAGCATCAAGAGAACACAATGGCTGGCGACTCCAAGACTGGACGCGTTTGTTGGATCTCTGGCATGCTTTGGGGCTCGACGAACGAGATTTATCAACAAACGACGACTGGTATCATACGACTCGCGCTGAGCTCGAAGCTAGAGACGCTTGTTTGACTCAACTCGCTCGTTTGCATGCAATTTGTACAAGTGAGGACGTTGCTGGACATGAAGCTGCACTTAGTGGAATGGAAACCCTGCTGCATAAAGCCCAAGTTCGCGAATGGACGCATGAAACCTTGCAACAAATGGAACGTTTTGTCCAGAGCCGCAAGCATGACAATGAAGAGGCCATGGTGATCGTAGCCTACGAGCAGAATATGGAGACTTTGGAAGTCAACCAAGCGGCGTTTGTCCACCGCAAGGAAGAGACCATTGCGTACTACGTTGAACAGAACGCGATGACGCGAGCAGAAGCTGTCGTCCACATTGAGCGCATGATTTTTGACTACACACTCCATCGTGAAAAGCTGGCCGCGGACAAACAAGCCACAGACCGCAAACTTCGCGAGGTAGATCGTCGTGTCAATGTTGTTGACTTAGATGTACGGTAGAAACGAAAAATGCACATGGAAGCATTGGTGGCCAAACATCAGCGAGAGCGGCAACGAGCTCAGGAGAAGTGGGAACGGGATCGACAAAAGTACAAGGAGAAGGTGTCGTTGGCCGCCGAGGCATTTGAGCGACGGCAGGCTATGAAAGCGCAGAAACGAAAGGAAGCTCAAGAGAAGGAAGAAAGGCAAGCCCGGCAGCGGTGGCTGGAACGACGTACAATCGCGGAATGGAAATGGATTCAGTGGGTCTTGCTCATGGACTTTATCGTGGCGGTGCTCATTGTCGCCGTGGTCTTTTGGGACACGGTGGCGACATCCAGTGACGCGTTTTCTCCCGCTTGTGATGGCCGTACGTCGTACTGGACGCCTAACCAACTCTCCATGTACGTGTTCTCGTCTTCAATGAGCTTGACCGGAGTTTGTAGTTGGACTTGTCAAGTTTTCTACGGAGCCAAGGTGGCCGCGGCTATGGTGGCGCTAGTTCTTGTCCTCTCTCTGCTTTCCTACTTGAATCTTGCTCTTTGGGGCCTTGGACTTCTCGTTGCCTTGGCTCTCTACGTCTTTCGGTCTTCCCTCCATGTCTTTCATTCCTAATCTTTTGACTTAGAGCGTCGTGGAAGCACATGGTCCGTCGTATGCCTCATGCAGCTTGGATTGTCGTCTTCAACTACGTCATGGGCTATTTCTTCTCCATTGGTAAGCTCCAAGGCGATGTCCTCTCTCATCTCTGGCATTAGATCCCTGGCTGGAATGGAAAGTCGTCGTGAACTGGCGGCCTCTCTTTGTATACATTGTCTATCCCCTGGCGTCGTTGGTGCTAACGGTTTGCGTGGGGATTTGGGTCGCTTGCGACGCCCCTGCTGTGTGTTTAGACACGGCTCTACTCTGGTCGACGCAACTTCTCTCGAGCACTTTTGTAGAATTGGCATAACTTAATTTATCGCTAAAACGTCGAGCAAAACGCGCACGCGGTTGTCGATTCGCTTTTGATTCAAGAGTTCCAAGTGGCGAATGCGCGACGTGAGCCATGGATGCGCCGTGTCCGCGAGGTAATTCCCCTCGTCCGTGATCAACCGAGTCTGCCACACTTGCTTGAGCATACAATTTTGACGCCGAGTGCGCTCTAGCATGTCCATACCAACGCTGCGATAGCTCGCTCCCAACGCGGCAGCGTCGTGGTCTGCTTCGTATTCCATACGCCACGACAAGCCCATGCCGCTGAGAGCGAGGAGCCCCACGCTGAACAGAGCTGCCCCTGCTTGGCTTCGACTTGCCAGACGACGAGCAACCATGACGCTGGAAAGCATGCCCAGGGGAACGAAGGAGGCCATAATGAGGGGATGGTTCTTGGCCAAATGCGTGCACTCATGCGCCAGGATAAACTCGACGTCATCACGAGTCAGCAGCTCAAGCTCCTCATCACATGGGGACTTGGTGAAGAACCTTTCGTAGACCATGTCGGAGACGCAGAAGGAACTTCGATTGAGCCAAGGCAGATTGACTCCGATTGAGCCTCCCGTCTCGCCGCCGCTTGAAACATACACACGGAGGTTCTCGGGATGGAGAAGGCCCGTCCGGCGGGCAATCTTCCTTGTTGCAATGACAAACGGGTCGTTGTCTGCCAGAGGAACGTCGTGTGGGTCGTGGGGGCGGCAAATGGGGAGCGCCATCTTGACAAAGATCACTGCCGTCGCGCCGCCGAGCAAACGCCGGCTTGCCGAGGTCATTCCAGCCACCATGATGATGGAAAGCACAAACTAGAGTGTGTCGTACGTCTGTGATCCAAGACGTGCAGCTACGTTGCTTCGTGCGGTCGATGACATAACGCTGTAAAACACCACGGGGGGATTCCCCTGAGCATCTCACGATAAAGCAAGCGTCGTTCAAAAGTGCTCCATGGACTTGTTCAGGCGTTTGCAAGGTCTGCTTCCCCCCTGTGCCTCCGCTGGCTGTTGTCGGAGCCTTGAGAAGGTCCGAAGCTGCATGAGCCATGAGATTGCCACACGTTTATACTCTTTCTTGCGCAGATGATGCCGTCTTTTCATTCGGACCTGCCTTTGACCTGAGCACCGTACACGATTGTGGACATTCGAACATGGAAAGAATACAAAGGAACCTTTTGCTCATGGCGGTTTGCATCGTATTGTGTCGAGATCACGTCAAGAGCGTCATGCTCACGACAGCTCTTACCTCTGTGCGTATCAAACTGCATTTGCCATGAATTTCCATGCGTGGTTCGAGCACTGACAAGGTTGTCCAAGCGAGAGCGTGACGGAGTGTCATCTTGAAACCTGGGAGAGATCTTTCGTCCGACATGTAGGGACAGGATAGTTGGAGACTTCAATGGCTTCGGACGACCGATGAACCCATTTCGTTGAGTAAGTTGGGGCGGGAAAGATGAGATGCATGGTTGATGGAGAGTACACAGTTGAACGCAGTTGTGGGTGCCTCGGCCAAGCTCTTGACGATTGTAGTCTCCAAGCTGTGTAAGAAACAGCGTCAAGCGCTGCGTTGACGCATGTCCTCAGCTTCTCTCTTCAGCAGATGACAGAATCGTGGGTTAGTGCTCCCGCGACGAAGATGTCTGGTCTCGAGTCTTCCCATCGCACTCAGGTTTTCTCGCTGCCAGTCGAGATGGTACGGAGCAAACCCAAGTGACTCGCGCAACAAACCACGCGCGGCGGCGAAAATTTCCCCAATTCTACCGTCTCCCCTTTCCGTTGAAAATGTGTGGTCGTCGTGAGTTCACTACTTCAACCGGTCGGCGGTTCGGAAGATGCGTGCGTCTCGTTGTCGCTAGCAATCCAAGGCGATGTGAAGATGTCTGTCCTTCCAGTTGATGATATCTCTGACCTTACGTCGACAGTGGCCATGGAGAGTGGTGGCATCCACAAAGACACCCATCGATTCCACCTCTCTGCATGTTTATGTGTGGCGACTCCATCCGATGTCTCGATTTGAGTTGACGCATCGATCTCTCCACGGGTTGCAAATCCGAGACACGTCGTCCGCTGCCTGCTCTATACTCCTCGTCCGCATTACATCCGTCGCGTGGTCCAGCGAGTCGTCGAGTCGTCGTCGTCGCTGCCGTGGTCTCTTGCGTCGTGTTATAAACAAGATGCATATCCGTCGGCGGCGCTCTTCAACGGCAGCACAAAAAAGACGTCCGCGGTCTGTCGGTTCTTTGACAACGTCGTAGGTGTTTGAAAAGAGTGGATGGTGGCACATGGCCCCATGACGAACGACAGCAGTGTGCATGTTTTCTGTCGCGATCAAGAGTCACTCGCCGCGAGTGTCACGCTCGATAGGGTGATGCCACGCTCTCGGAACACTCATCTCTCCATCAACCAAGCCGAGCGTACCGTAGTTGGTGAAGCGACTTTGTTGCGATCGCACAATCGAGGTGGACACGTTGACATATCGAGCGAAAGAACCCGCACAACCTCTTGCATCGCTTTCAATCGCGTCGTGTCTCAATGCTTGTATGGAGGTAAGCCTTTGACTCATCGGATGTTGTCATAGCCCACGACTCGACCTTCAAATCCTCCACCATGTCAATGACACCAAGTTTGATCCACGAAGAACAATGCACCCATCCACCGCCACCGGCGTCTAGTCAAGCCACGGCGACTGAGCACTCTGCCGATCCTTTCTAGAGGATGCGACTCTTTTGGTTGTCGTAGTCTGTCTTTGTGCTCTCCCCATTGTTCGTGTTTCGCTGACGATGGGTTGCGGTCAAGAGTGACGACGACAGCGACGACCAAGTTTCTCTCTGCGTGTGTTCCATCCCCAACCGAAGATGGCGACGAGGAAGCGGTGGCTCATGCGATTCCGACTTGGATCATCTGCTCAGAAGCGGAGTTGGATCGCTCTGAACCACTTATCCACCGCAACTTGAACTCGTCCATGCAATGTCACACATCTCAAATGACTCACCAAGTGCACTTTGACTAATGAGATGCCACGATGGAGACGGAAGCCAAGGGTGTCTTTCCACGACAGCAGAGGCCATTTCCAAGCGTGGATGCGAATGGAGAAGACTCTTCTGCTAGAGATTGCGACTATAGAACGCTTCAATGGTGTACTGGAAGGCGATTCTTTTGTCGTCGACGGCAATGGCCAGTGAGTACAAAAACGCGACAGAGACCAACGAGAATCGATTGATCTCGATTAACATGACCGTCAAGTGTCGATTAAACAAGTCTGCCTGCAATGCTTGACAATGGACACGTTGTCCTTTGCAGCGTCGCGTGCTTCGTGGCGTTCAATTTCGCAGCCTCTGCCGACACTCCATCAAGAGCTCAAGGGGAAGATCCAAGGGGGGGCACGCTTTGTCTTCAAGATACGGCGAGTAGAAGTCACCAAGCACCAGCATTGGATCCACTGCGTTGTGTGTATCGATCTACGACGTTGTCGATGTCACAGCTTGGTGCTTGCACGCCACGCGCGACTTGTCCAATGAGGTACATAATAGTACTCCAAATTATGTACTTTGCACACTTTTGTACCGAATTGGTGGGGTATTTTGGTCGCATCTGTGACAACTTTCGATGGTGGTCCGCCTGGAGATGTCACGACGATGATGGCGGCGAGTCTACAATTCTCTTCCGAGCGTTTCCGCCGTCCATTTCAACGCCAATGGAAAGAGCAGGAGATGCTGATCGTTCTAGCGTCTTTGGTACGCTTGAGGCGAGTTGAAAGAGCGTGTTTGCATAAATTGGACGTCATTTGTCGCATTTTCCTGGCGAAGCATGTGGAAGCGAAGGCTGGATGTCGTAATGATCTTGGATCGCATTTCTTTGTCGCGTTGTGGATGCTGTGGCTCGCCTTGCCCACTTTGGAATATCCTCTCGAGCGCAGACACACTGTAAGATCCCAATGGGTGGCAATCTCTCGACGAAAAACTCGAAAGCGATCTTCACGACGCCCGACGGCGCGATTGGCATCACGTATGCCTTTGCGCAGAAATATGCCAAGTACATGCCATTCGAGATGAAGATGCCCGTCTTGACGCCCCGCAAGGTCGCTTTGATCAAGGAGAACTGGGCGGCCATTTGCCGAGGCACGAACGCGTTCAACCCAGAGCGCCATGGCTCGACCGACAAGTTTTTCCACCGCACGCTGTATGGCCTCCTCTTCGCCGTCATGCCGTCGCTCCGATGCATCTTTCGCTCCAGTTTGACCATGCAAGGCAAGTCGTTCGCATCCGTCGTCAAGGTCATGACGAGCGTCATGACGACCAACAACATTGCGGAGCGCATGCAAGCTCTCGCCCGCGGCCATCTCAAGTTTGGCGTCCGTCGAGAAGACTACACGACGATGGGCGTCACTTTTATCCGCGCTTTGGAAATCATCAGTGGCGACACGTGGAACAAGGAGATCCGCGACGCCTACATGACTGCCTACTGCCTCCTCTACTACCTTTTGCTGCCCGTCATTGCACACAACGAACCTGAACCTGCCAAGGAATGCATTCCCGCCACGGTCACGTCGATTGAGATCGTCTCCAACAATGCGCGCCGCCTCACTATCTCGTACGACTTCCCACTGCGTTTCCAACCCGGCGATGGCATTCTCCTCGGCATTGGACAGCACAAACGCTGCTTCCCCATCGCGTCGTTCCCAAACAAACCCTCGTCGACGCTAGAGCTCGTCGTGGATCTCGCCACGTCCGACTGGATCTGCCGCTATTCGGTCGCGTCGCAACTTCGGCTCTTCTGGGTCGAGTCGAGCGTCAACTTTGAAGTCGACACGCCTGATGCCGTTCCTCGACGAGTCTTGTTGGTCAGCCACGGCCTGGACGCCGTCCCCTTTGTGACGATGATGAAGGGGCTGTCGGCCATCCGTGAGAGCTACGACGGCCACGTCGTCGCGCTCCAAGTCGCGGACTCGTTCGATGAAATCCAAGGCTTGCAGCTCCCAGAGCTCACAGCGTGGTCGCAGTGCTCGATCCACCAAGCGCAAACCGTGACAAAAGACAAACTGCTCGAAGTGACGCCCAAGCTAGCCCACACGGATCTCTACGTGGCGGGTCCCCCCGACTTTGTCGCCCAAGTCGAGCGCGAATACTTGGCCGCCGGTGGCCGCAAGCGCGTGCATGTCTACTCGTTGGACCGATACAACCGTTAGGAAGTTGATTGTCGGAGCGCAACAGGACTAATTTATTGCCTTCATCTCAAAATCCCCGTCTCGTTCCCCCGCGATGAGCATACACAGGCAAAGATCAAGGCCACGGTGGTGTCGTCGTTAGTCACGCTGAGTTGTCCAAAGGAATCAAGTCTCTGGTTGTGCATTGGGAGCATGCAGTGACGCAACAAAGGCCTGTAGAGGACCATGGAGAGGAATCTAGCTCGCTTGTAGGGGGGAAGAAGGAAGAACGAGAGGGCTGGCTGTACATAAAGAGAACGAATTAACTCATCACGTGGTGCTTCTACATGGATGAATGGCCCAGTCAGTGGGAATTGAGTGAGTGCAAGGCTCTGCATGTTGACACGACAGTCGACACGCGTTCGTAGGAATGGCCAAGTGAGAGGAAGGCCAGGGGGGACTCGATGGAATGAGCGTGGTTGATGACATTTTGTCGCAGACGGTGACACCCATGCTTTCCCACGCTGTGTCACGTGATCTTTTGTCACCACTGGGTGACGATGCGTTCGTCACAAGAGGGCGACACTGTTGTGTCACCAGCAGCAAACAGCCGTCATCTGCACAAACGCTCGCCTTTCGACGCTGTCCTCAGTGTCATCTGTCGGTGACGAAAAATTGTCCTCAGGTGACAAAAGTTTGTCATTGAGGGGATGATGACGGCACTCCTTTGCCAAGTGGTGACATTGAACTTCCGTCACACAAGTCTTTAAAGCTGATCTTTCGTCATCCCAAGTGGACAACGCGAGGAGACACAACAAGTTTGTAGGAATCACGCGTCTTTTTTATTGTTTCAAGGGGACAATCAGGGTAGAAGTGGTGTCTATATAAAATGTACTCCTAAGCGAATTAAGTTAGTTGGTAGCGACGAGTTTGCTCCGCAGAGTCTCGGCGATGGACTTCATTTTCGGGATCGGGTCGTGGGTTTCAATGTCTTTGAGCACGGAGAGCATGTTGTCTTCGCCTTGGACATGAGATGCCAAGTGCACAAGCGTGGACATGTCAAAGAGGCTCAAGATGAAGACGGCAAATCGGACGATGCCAATCTGTTCGTCGTGGGCCATGCGGTAGACTGTCTTGCTAAACATCACACCGACGTCCGCGTCTTGAGAGATGAGCTGTCTAGTTTTCTCCGACAGGCAGGCGTTCTTAATGCACACAGCCATTTCAAGACGAGCTTGATCGCCACGGGTGCTAACTCCAATTTCTTCAGCGAGCAAAATGTAATCTTCACAGTATTCCAGCAAGACACTCTTGGACACTTGCGACGATCCAGGAAAGAGTTCAGGCATTGAATCCACGTTCAACCATTCCTCTGAGGTTGAGTACACAGATCTACAAGATGAATCAAATCAGCATGACAATCCAAGCAAGACGACGACTTACTCTGGGTGAAGGTCCAGTGATCGAGCATAGTTTCGGACGATATCAAACAAGCGGAGAAAGTTGCGTTCAGATCCCTGATGAAGATTGAAATCAACGACCAAATGGTCATCGCCTTGCTTGAGAGAGATGGTAAATGTCACTTCTTCAACACACAGCAACCCGACCACGAGAATGGTCCAGTTCTGTCGAATAGTGTACTGAAAGCCAAGAGTTCTCATGGTTTCGGCAAAGAACTGGAGGCATTCCACAGGTTGAGCTTTGGTGGCAAAGTAGGGATTCACTTTATGATAGAGTTCTCGAACAACGGGTGGGACATTCGATTCTTGAAAGTATGGATCAGACGTAATAGCAGAAGGCGACGTGCTGTGCAAAGCGTCGAATCGTCTCGGGGACGAATGGTATTCCTCGAGCGATTTCGTAAATCCTGAGAGCATGGGCGGCGATGCGCTGTAGCTTTGTTTTCCGAAAAAGCTAGTCGACGGCGATGAGCTGTACGCGTCCGTAACCTGAGCACAAGAATTCATTGATGGACGAGAAGACACGTTCAAACGTACAAAAGGTGACGAGAACGACGTGTGCAAGGCAGCGTGGCGATAGACTTGGCTCGATTCGGCTAATTCTGACGCTGGGACAAATACAGTCTGGTCCGAGTCGAGACTTTCGCTGTAGGACGGGTATGGCTCTGGAATTTGAGCATATTCGTCGAACGAATGCGTGATTTCTCTGTCGGGGGACGAGATGTTGGATGTAGGACTAGTTTGGCGGCGTGGCGTCGAGTCCATCGTGTGACTTGGCAAGTGCTTGGTTGGGGAGGTTGGCGTGTGTCCTATTTTCGTCAATAATATTGACATTCCGACACATTTAATTCCAAAAATTTAAACTTCGATTCAAATTTTCAATATAATTTCAATTTTTTAAAAAAATCAGTGTTTTCTAGTACCGTCGAACCATCACTCAGAGATGAAAGATTGAATTTTAACCAATCAGAGCGCTCCATTTGTGCAAGTGGCTGATTCGATCGTCGCGAGCATTTTCCAAAGTTGCGGCGCGATCATTGGACTTTGCATTGCTTGTCAACGGCTTTTCAGCATGACTTGGTCACTGGGAGACGTCTCTGGCGCTATGTCATCGTGTTGGTCGCGTTTCCCGCGAGTGCCAGGCTCGTTTTAGCTGGTTTTGAATGGGATGCCGTCGGCACATCAAAGTGGTTTTTGAATCATCCGAGCTTGGAATTTCGAAGGGCGTGGTGTAGATAGAAGGGGGAACTCCAGGGGGGGACGATGTCTGTCGAATAGACTGCGATTGCGAACGTCCACAGTGTGTGAAACAAGCGTGGGTGTGGATCGCACCAAAGGTGTTCGTGAAGGTTCGGACTTGGTTCAATGAGTGATGGCTGTTGAGAATGATGGTCTATTTGTGTCCACCACGCCTCTTGCAAAGCAGAGACAAGCGCTGGCTGCAAATTTCACGCCGGCCTTTGGAATAGAAAGACAAAAGCGTCGAGATGTCAGCCGGACGACGTCGCCACACTCAATCGACACCAAATATGACGACAGAATACTGGCAAACAAGAATTCAAGACATTTCATTGGTCAAAATGAAATACTATTAGCCAATCTGATTTGATTAAATATTTATTTTAGCCAATCAAATGTAGCTTTCACTCGGCTGAACTTCGCCGAGAACATTTGCCCCCGGCCCCATATGACAATTCCGAGCCAAGATATGGGGCCGCGATGGGTGCTAAGCACGGGGAAGAAGAGAATCGAGGCCTGGGACGGGATTGGAGTGGTTGAAACGGGGAAATTTAAGTTTATTCTTGCGAGGAGGGATTTTCATCCCCTTCGGCGGGTTTCTTCTTGGACTTTTTGGTCGTCTTCTCCTTTTGCTTTTGTTTGTGGAGCTGTCGTTGCCGTCGCATGGCATTTTGTTTGCGCTGCTTCTCTTCCTCTTGGAGGGCAGACCACGTCGCGTCGTATTCAGCATCGTCCACTTTGTCCAGTGCGTCCCGAGTTGTCGATGGGGTTTCTATTGCCGGTGTTTCGACGACTTCTTGTTGTGGGGGGCTCAACAGCACAGCTTGGTCTTCTGTTGACTTAGACTCACGCTTCTTTTTCTTCAAGCTTAGTAGCTCGTCTTCTTCCACATGTGTCTCAGGGGAAATATGTGGCTCATCGCTTGGTAGGGCATTTTTTACCATGTCTTCGACAGGTTGTTGACTAGGAGGAGCTTGATCATTCGAATCCTCGTCGAGGAAAGAGTCTTTCTTGCTGGTTTTCGTTGAGGATGATGTACCAAAAAGTAATTCTTCGTAGTCTGGTTCGGATGCAAAGGGATCTCCAAACGGTTCTTCAGGGAGGTGACTTCTGTCGGTCAACTCGTCGGCGAAAAGAGACTCGATGTTGGTCGATTTCTTTCTCGATGGGCTGTGGAAAAGAGATTCTTCCTCGTTGTCGTCGGATGCAAAGAGGCTAGCAAGCTTAGTATTGGACTTGTAAGCTGGCTCCTCGTCAACTGCAGTGTTGATTTCGTCGCTTCTTGCACTGATGACTGCCGCCGTGTCTTCAGATATCCTGAGGTCATCCTTGGGCTGTTGCGCCGGCTCCAATGCGTCCACACTGGGATGACTGGACGAGCTCGATGGCAATTCGGAATCTTTGACCTCCTCGGCTTGTTTGGTAGCAATTGATGGCTTCAATTCATCACCAAGCAGTGACTGCTTCGTGCTCGATTCCTTCTCCAGTGTCTTGCCAAACAGCAAGTCTTGGTCCTCATCCTCCGATGAAAAGAGGCTTTCAAACTTGAGTTTGGACTTGCTTGCTGACGTATTCTCATCAAAGATGGCGTCAATGTGGTCGCTGCTTCCGTCGTCCAGAGCCTCAGTCACCTTCATGGGCTGATCTGGCTGTTTGACGCTGACAGAACTGTCCACGACAGGAGGGCTTGCTTGCTTTGACAGCAAATCATCATCGTTCAGTGTGCTCGAGTGGCTTGTCACCTCGGAGTTGTCATCAAACAGAGCGTCCAAGTTCTTGGCTGGCTTCTTCGATAGGCTGGGCAAAGGGGACTTCTCGTCTTCATCATCTCCGCCCGAAAACAAACTTTCAAACTTGACTTGGGGCTTCTTTCCAGCCGCCACCTTGACATCAGCAAATATGACATCAATATTGTCGTCGCCGTCCAAAGCATCAGCCGCGCCACTTGCTTCTTGTAGCTTTGGAAGTGAGTTGACTAGTTGCTTCTCTGGTTTTGGAGGACGGACCGCCTCGGTTGTGATGTCTTCCAGCAACGAATCAATGTCGGATGTCGGTTTCTTTGGCGAGTCGTCTTCTTTCTCCCCTGACGAAAAGAGCGATTCAAAGTTGACGTTGCTCCTTGCCGTCGTTGTCTTCTTCTCATTAAACATGGCGTCAATATGGTTGTTGTCGCCCTCGTCCAGCTTGCTCTTGCTCGCAGACTTTGGCTGCTCTGCCAACTTTGTCGTCTGTCGGTCCTTTCGGCGTGCTTGGCGATTCTTCAGGCTTGGGATCTCATCCTCGTCTGCATGGTTGTCCTCTCTGTCTGATGCAAATGGATCGTCCAAATTGATTTGCCGACGTGGGACTTCGCCAGCCTTTCGGCGAGACTTCGCATCGACAGAGTCAGTCGTCCATGCATCCACATCGTCATCTTTCTTTGCCCGAATGCTCTTTTTCCCACGAGATCTCGGTGCAGGACTATCGTCTTCGTCCTTGTCAGATCCAAAGATATGGTTCACTTTGGCATTGCGCTTCGTCGACGGTTTTGGCGATTCGTCTCCATCACTGGCGCCGTTCAATTTCGTGTCGTACAAGTTGTCGAGTTGCGTCGAATCGTCTTCAAACAAGTCGGCAAACGAATCCTTGCGCTCTCGTCGGTCCTTTGCCTTCTTTGACTTTCGTTTCGGCACGACTGGGGCTTTGGGCTCCTCCTCTTCGGACGAATTGTTGTCAAAGATATTGGCTGCGCTTTGAGCTCGTCGGGGAGACTTGGCGCGAGGTGACTGAGCTTTACGTTCTCGGAGCAACGCCTTGAGCTCTGCCAGTTCACTCTCCAGCGAGGTCAATTTGTCCACAATGAGCCGCGCTGACTGGACATCCGCCACGCCATTCGACGCTGCGGGAGCTGAATTCGCTGGCACCATCGTCATGGCCGTGGAGTCGACGACTCGGCCGTAGTTTGCAACGCGTGGAGCCACATAGGTTCCAGTGATCGGATCGAATTCGTACTCTTTGGACGGGACGGACACGCCAAAGTCGACGTCCGAGTTGTTTCGCGTCCTCTCGTTGTTTCTAGGCACAACCGAAGGTGTGGTCTTGGCTGGCTCGGTCGCAAAGCGGTCAAGTCCAACTTGAGTATTGCTGGAGCCGTAATTGCCGTACGGATTGTTTCGCCATGTACTCTGCGGCGCTTCAGCAAGAATGTCGTCGAATGTATCCCGACGTGGACGGCCGGATGTCTCTTCAACGGGAGCTGGAGCTGCTGCTGTCGCTCGGACAGCGGGGGACTCTGAAAATCGATTCCAGCTCGATGTTGTCGTTGTCGTCGGTGCTTTCGATGATGAATTAAGCAGACGAGGGCCATCAAAGACGTCGTCAAACGTATCCTTCCGCTTGAGAGGCATGCTGGTAGTCGTGGATTGCCGCATGGCATTGGGATCAATGTCTCGACTGACAAGTGGATGCGCTGCTTGAGCATTGTCGTACACATTAACACCGCGAATCCATAAACTCGGTTTAGGCGGCTCATTCTTCCTGGAATTGACGTCTTCACGGTCCAGGGCCAGATCATCCTGTCGACTTGATAGACGCCTGGACGCCTCCAATGCTGTAGCTACGACCGCTGTCGTTTTAGCTGCTGGGGCCGGTTGAGGCGTCGGCGTTGGTTGCTTTGCCTGCTTGTCCTTTGGTGGAGACGGTGTTTTTTCACGTGCTTTTGCTTGTTTAGCTTGCGCTTGCGCTTCCTTAGCTTGAGCTTTAGCTTCTTTCGCTTGTGCTTTTCCTTCTTTTCCCCCAAAGAATCGCTTCAACGTGGCAGTGAACCCGCCATGAGAGGATTCAGCCGCTGGAGGAGGTTCACTGGGCGGATCCTTGGTCGCCTCCGAGGAAAGATGACTCATGGAACTTCGGAAGCTCTGGGGCGGCTGCGACAGGTTCGTCAAGAAAGCGTCGCTGACTTGGCTTATTTCAGACATGTCGACGTGCTCATAGCCGTGGAATGGAGTCGCGTTGACGCGTTGTTTCGGCGGTGGCATTTCGAAATCATCCGACATGTCAATAGCTGTGTCGTACATGCGAAGATGTGGGTCTGTCGGCTTGGAGGAAGAGAAAACCGTCTGATGGTACACTTTGGATGGGCGTGGAATCGCGGAGGAAGGACGTGCAGGGGACAATTCCTCGTCCGAGCCAACGAGCGGCCTGTCATCAAAGACAATGTCGGCGAAACGCTCGGGTTTTGAGATCTTTGGCGGCGTTGCCTTGGTAGCTTTTGCCTTGCTCGGACGAGTTTGAGATGCGCTGCTGATATTAGTCGCTGGAGGTTGCGTGGTGGTTGGTGGAATGCTGTCGTTAAGAAACCAGTCGTCAACGTGACTGTGAACTCGTTGTTGCGGTGTACTTTGCGGTGTTTTGCTCACTTGAGATCGTTCTTGCGTCGGAGTTGGCTGTACTGGCGTGGGCATCTTGTTGGCGCAGGTTGTACACACTCGAGTTGGTTTCTTCTCGGAGGTTGTTGGCAAAAACTGCGAGCACGTCGAGCAAATCACGTTTCCACACTGTCTGCAGTGGTGTCTCCGTTTGATCATGGAGAACTGGACGCCGCAGACAAAGCACGCAGGGGCTTTGGCGTCTTCTACCCACGGAACGCTCGTATCTTGCGTCTGGGGCTTCGACTGCGATTTGCTCAGTCGCTCGGCACGTTGTGCCTTCGGAATCGAAGCAGGAGAAGCGGTGGGCGCGGCGGCGACGACGATCGGAGCTTCCTTGGGCTTCGGCTTCCTTCTCCTTGTGTAATGGTCGTCAAATTCCTAGCTCATTCGGTCAAACGGAAGTCGTCCGTCGAGGACCTTACATCGCCAGAGGACATGGCGGCGGCCAGATTTTTTACACTGACCTACATTCTTGCTTCCAGTTTCCTCGCGCATTTTGCAACAAACGTGTGAACATCGAGTTGATGGCAAGCGGCATCTTCCATTACGTACGCCGACTTTAGTACACTGTGGGCTCGCCTCGTGACATGTGTGCCGTCAAGTGCATCCAAATACCATGCCACAGACACTGGACCCATCTCGAAAGGCGTTCTGGGTGCCGAGATCTCGCGATTCCAAGTCCGAGGGGGTCTTGTGCAGGGGCAAACGTGCGGCCACGGACGCGTAGCGGGTTTGTAAGGATCTGGTTGAAGAATCGACTGCGACGGTCGCTTTCCCATGCAACCAGAGCGCGAGAGGCGGTTGAATCAAGTCGAGATCAGTTCTGGTTGCAGAAATCTCGCAGTTTCCATCTCTCGTCAACCTTGCCATGTGGGCAAATCCAAGTCCGTCGATTGCATTAACGTTACGCACTCGTCGGACGAGTACACTGTGCCGCTACAGGGAGAGAGGTTCTGCGATAATCGACATCGCAGAGCCTGTCTCGCAGCAGCTATCATCGCGAGCTTGGAATTACATCTCTCCTTGATCGACATGACGCGGTCCTCTCGTTGCAGAAATCGCGCAGGAATTAGAAAGTGCGTGGCTTTGGCGCTGCGACCACTCCCTCTCTCTCTCTTGTCGTCTTCCTTGACACAACACGATGATATCGTCAAGTACGCCGCTCTCGTTTTCTCTCTTCCCATCGACTTCTTCGTGTCTAGAGTACAGTATTCCATTACACAATCCATGAAGCGATGAAACAAAACAGAACCTCATGAGTCATTCCGTAGATGTCGATGGAGTTTCCCGGCAACTTGAACTTGCTCTTCGCGACACGCTCGACAGTGCTACAGAAGTGCGTGTGGGCCACCACTCGAGCGACGTACTGTAGATTCACCGCGCTCTCATCCCTCTTCCTCAAGTTTTCAGCCTCCCGGGACCTCTCCTTCCTTACGTGAGCAACAGATGGCCATCCAACTCAATGGAAATTCCGAAATTCGACATCCGTCTGGCGGTACCGCCATCTTCCCCCGAGTCCATGCGCCGTCTCCAGCCTCCTGTCAGCCAGAACTTGGCGAATATGGAGCATAGATGGCGGTCGAGTGCGTCGGGGAAGGCTGGATGCGACGGAGAGCGGTGTTTGATGGTTTCTTCGCCGTCGGATTTGGTTGTATCCTCGTTGATGCAACATTTGATTGAGTGAAATGCAGCCAATGGAGGAACATGCCCATCCATTGCACACCTGGGCGACAAATTCACGCACGGAGACAACCCATTTTGGCTTTTGCGAAGGATGCATCAAGTGTTTGCCCAGTTGCCGTCGTACAATCCGTTCGTGGGATCGTTTCATCATGCGCCAAGTGCGGGCAATCGTGGCGCGGTCTACTTTGCCAGCGACATTGTCTTTGCCTCCGAGCTCGAAATGCGCAAGAAACTCCGCCAGAATCCTTTCGCGGGCACCTTCCACGCACTCCCTGGGTATTACGATCCCCTCCATGGCTTGCAAAAGTTCCGCAAAGCCAAGAACGACTCGCTCATGACGTCGAACATGCTGTATGTCCAAGTGGAATACCCGATTCAACAAAACCATCTCCACCATGGCGGCAGCAGCTCTTCCGGATCCGCGCGTCCTCGAGCTCACAGCGACTCGGACATGCCGAGCGCTCTTGTCTCCAAGACGAAACATTCGCGGGGAAGTCGGCGGTCGAGTCTCGCTGACGTCGCAAAGCCCAAACGCGTCCGCAGCCGAAGCCATTTCCACAAGCCGCATCATTCCGCGTCCCCTTGAGTAGCAGTGCGTGATTGTTGTAAGCTAATGAAGTATTTATTGATTCCATCGGCGGCGGCGGCGGCGCCATGAAGGAAGAGGAGCATGAGGAGGAGTGTGAATAAATAAGTTAGATATCGGTCGCGTGGGCGATTCCACTGGCGGAAGATGGACGAGAGAGGAAGGAAGCGATGCGACTGCTGCGCTTGGACGCCGTCCGAGTCGACATGATGTCCCTCGAGCTGTTTGTGAATGGCATGTACAGGTCGAGGACGCGCTTGACGAGCCGCTCGATGGGTTCGCGGTCTTGAGGGAGCGCCGCCCAGCCACTTTCGAGGAGTTCGACGCAGCCTGGCGGCAAATCTGTCGGGAGTTGCGGTCGATGGCCTTGAATGATCTCAGTGTAGACGTCAAAATGGGAGCGGCCGCGCCACGGCGCTTCCCCTGGAACTAAAATGTGCCACAGCGTAATGGCGAGGCTGTACACGTCCGCGGCCGTGCCATAGACGGCGGCTTTGGCATTCCCGCCGAGAATCATCTCTGGAGCCTACGACGCCAGCATGTGAGCTCAGGGATGATGGGAAGGATGATATTCTACCATGAAGTCGACGGTGCCGACGATCGTCATGGTGCCGTCGTTCTTGGGTCCAAGCAAGTTGGATTCACCAAAGTCGCTCAATTTCAACAAGCCGTCCTTGGACGATAAGAGATAGTTGGCCGTTTTGATGTCACTGCCGACGACAGACGTCATGAAGGAAGGCGGAAGAGCGGCTTACCGATGGAGCAGCGGTGGTCTGAAGCTGTGGAGATACGCGACGGCTCGGCAAGCGTCCAAGCAAGCTTTGAGCTTCATGCGCATATCCCAGCTTTCGCCCGATCGTTTCTGCGCAAGGAGGACCGCTTCCAGCGAGCCCAAGTCGCAGTATTCAAAGACAAGACAGATCGAAGGCGGCACGACGCAAAGGCTACAAGACAAACGTCATGGAGAGCAAGGACGACAAAGAATGCACCCAAAGAAGCGGACAATGTTGGGATGCGAGAGCTGGACATTGAACGACGTTTCCTTGGAGAAGCGCCGCACTTCATCCATCGTGACGAACAGCGTCGTGTACAATTTAATCGCGACGGGATCGGGCTCTCGAAGTGTGTGCTCAAGTCGTCCACGAAGAACGACTGCGGTCGAGCCTTGAGCGACGACAGCATCAAGCGACAAGGACGCAATGTCCACCATGCACTGCGCCAACGAATAGGACCAAGGGCGACATGGAGGAGGAACTTACATTTTTGAAATTCTCAATGAGATAGTGGACATCGTAGACGGACGTCCGCGTCGAGAAGGACGAGACCATGCCTTGGTCTGCGATCAAACGGAGGTACAACTTGGCAGGATCGGTCGTCGTTGTCTTGGTCGACGGCACGTCAAGGCCTAGCCAGTACATCGTATCAACCTACACGACGATAGTGAGCATCGCCAAGTGTGTCCATCGTCATGTACTCGCAACGTGAGCATGATTGCCGCCAGAGTCCAAGCGCGGATGACGTCCGAGACGATCGTGACAGTGATGACAGCATTGGGCACAGCAGTATTTGTCGAGCGGAGCCATAGAATTGGAGGACTATAAAGCACCACGACGGCGTCAGTGAGGATGGAGGAACGATGGCATGAACGTACATCATCTCGACGGAAGTTGCAACGAGAAGAAAGTAAAAGTACACGTCAAAGGAGTTCCGAGTGTGCAGGACAAACTTGATGAAGGAGCTCAACATGACGAGACCGAATGGATAGGCAATGAAGAGGACTGGAACGCTCTGCGCCACGAAGAGAATGCTTAGCACTGCCGCCGTCACTACAAGGACAAGATGACAAGATGGACGAGCGATAGACGACGTACACAGCCCAGAGATCGCAATCGCACGACGGACTGCACCTCTAGAGACTGACTTCTGAAGCATCAGCAGTGGCACGAGATGGCGTAACCTGTGGCGATGGATGAACTCGTGATGGAGTGAGCAGGGAAGGCGTACCACATGTTGGGAAAGTTGAGCAGCATGCAGTAAGCGCCGCGATTTTGAAGGAAGAGATCGACGCTGGTTGACGCCATGACACCAATTTCAACAAGCGCAATGATGACCATGGAATACCAAACGAGTCCGTAGCATGGCAAGACGAACGCGGACGCTACAAGGCAGAGCATGAGCATCTAGGGCAGCAGCAGAGAGACTGACTCAAGTTGGCGTTGGTTGGATTCGCGAGCACTTTTCGCTTCGAGTAGCTGCACTGAATGCCAACGTAGAGGGAGACACCCGCGACGACAATCGCATTGCCGAGTAATACAAGAGCGCTCGTGATCGCAAACGTTGTCTTGAAGTCGTTCAAGAAGGCTTGCGTCTTGGGCCCAGGAGGTGCGGTACAGGCCAGATGTGCTCCTAAGGATGTCCTGTATGGCTGTGGAAGCAAGAATCCAATCGCAAGCATAAGCAACGTCGACCCCAAGATAGCCGCGAGTGCAATCCAAAGCACATTCGAGTCCCACGTCGAGTGTTTTCGAAAGAGTCGCCTTGGAAACCACCGTCGCGAGGCTTCGTTATCTGCATCGGTGTGCCTCCTTAGCGCTGGACGTCTGTTTATCGCCGCTTCGACTTGGATTATGTGGCTCATTGGGTCGCTCAGAGAGTGCGCATGACTCAGCGGAAGACTGTCCAAGCGGCCGAAGTCTGTGAACGGAGAATTCGCGCCAGAGTACGCGTCCATGTCGCGCGCGGCGACCATCGCATGCGATTCTGTTTGCGATTTTTCGCTTGTCACTTGGGTAATAATAAATTAAGAAAATATCTTGCTTTTTGTATGTAATTTAAAAAAATGAGTTTAGTAAGAAAAGATGCAGTGCAAAACAACGTTCGCCGAAACCAGCACGTTACGAGCTACTAAAATGTACTTCAAAATTAAATACATTACAATAAACTCTATGTGAGGAAGCTTGAAGCTTGCGAGATACATTACGTTACAATAAATTGAAAGGAACGTGAGGCACACAGTAGACATGACCACCTGGTGGTTTGTCTCCCTGCAGGCACGATGGATCGACACAATGTATTCCACATCGCGACGATGTACTGACAAACAAGGTCTTGAGAACGATGCACTTGCTAAACTCATTGTCGTGCCCATGCCCATCAACCAGCACCCTGTGGGATGTAAATAACATAATGTATCTAAAACAAGATCTCACTTGGTTACATGTTGAACCGACCTGTCTCAGCAGATCAGGTCGTCGTGGTTGCCCGAAGCATTAGGGAGATTTCGATAGGTTGAAGGACTGATTGAGGTACATTGGGTCCTGGATTTATCCGGAAATACCTGACGATATCCGAAATTCATGAACATGATATCCAAGATATCATCTGGCCAGATCCCACTGAGTTTATTGGCTGTTATTCAAACCATAAAACAATTCTGTTTCCAGAGAGAGGACACGATGACCTCAGCAACACACAATGCCGCCGCACTCGACCTAGAAATGGAAATCGCTGAGACCACAACCTACAAGGAAATAGCTTCTGTGAAGCCGCTCAATACGAAAAGAGCATATTGCTCAAAACAAAATGAGTTTCTGAACTGGTGTAAAGAGAAGGGATTCGAAGGACACAGCTGCTTCACTGTCACTGGGTCGAAACTTCACCTATTTCTCTGTGACCGAGTTATAGGACGAGACAGAAGGAACTGTAGTGATACCGGGAAAGCCAAAACCATTGGATTTTCAACGTTAAAGCAGTATGTCAATGCCATTGTCAAGCTCTGGGAAGAACAGCGCCAAATGAAAGCTAACTCGAATCCACACCCCAGGACTCAAGTAATAAAAGATCTCCTCAAACACACCCAACACCTTGAAGATGATCGAAAGCGAGAGAATTTTGAGGATAGAGGAATCGGGACACCGCTCGATGGTTACACTACAACTGTGGAATTGATTAATTTGTCCCGCAGCTTCTGGCTGCAAAAGCGAGATTTTGGTACTTATCTACGAAATTGGGTTGCCTTTACTCTAGCTCACTATTGTTTGCTTCGTGGTGAATCGGTCCGAATGCTTGAACTTGCCGATCTGCAAAGTCAATTGTTGGATAATGAAGGTTCTACAGAGTGCATTGCGCTTGTAGCTGTGATGCGACAAGGCAAAACAAATCAACATGGTCGAATTGATATAGGTGGTTGCATCAGAAGCAAAGAAGTTGCTATTTGCCCCCACAGTGCCCTGGCTTTTTACTTTTTCTGGAGGTGGCATGTTGAGAATGAACCCTTTCCTTGTTTCAAAATATCTGAAGATTGGTTTGGAATTAAAGTTCTTAAAACAGGAAATGATCTGACAAAGCAAATATTGTATAGTGTCCACCACAAGGCAGTGTCTGAGGCGTTGTCGTCTGTCGGTTTGAATTCTCGCGCGAAAACGCACATTGGCCGAGGTTCCGGCGCTCGAATGGCCGAAATTGGTGGCGCCAGCGAAAATCATATTCGACGTTTGGGACGAGATGGAATAACCAGGCGATGGAAAATTGTTATCTTACCTCGTTGCCAAGAAAAGCCATGCGAGCTTTAGCTGGATTTGGTACAGAAAAAGGATACTTCTATATTCAACGTGCTAAAGCCGTATCAAGGACAGAACATTCGAAATTGGTTTTTCCTTGGGCAACAGGTTGGTTGGAAAAATTGCAGAATAACGAATGTGATGTTACAATTGCTGCCCTTGGATTCTTGAATTTGATTCTTTATCTTCGAAATGTTGTTGTCCAAGATGCTCCACATTTGAAAAAGATTTATCCCAACCATCCTCTTTGGAAAAATGGCTTGTTCTTTACTCCAGAATACATAGAATTTGAAGAGCAGTATAAAGATGTCATGTGTGACGACATTGAACCAACTGAGCTGCAATTGAGCCGAGCAATGCCCCATCTCTCGAAGAAAATTGACGCGCTTCACAGCGATTTGGGATCATCTATAGAAATTTTGAGATCCGAGGTTAAAAAATTGTCCGAGCAGATACAAAGTCAACGACAATTTGAGAGCGATTTAAGGCGTGGTTTGTGCTACATAAGGTTAGACTACAGCGACCCACAATTAAATACTCCTCAAAGCACTGAACCGACTGAAAACGTCAATCAAACGAATTTGCAATACTCAATGAGTCGTGGCGTCATTTCAGTCGTTGATTTACGGCGAGAGTGGACATGTGGCTTTGGGGAAAAGCCATCGATCAAGTACTTAGAAGAGTCACGAGGAACACGGTGGTGTAGTCAAAATGAACGGCGATTTGTGAATCGTCGTCGAAAAATTATCCAGGCGATTGAAACTGTTACAACTTCAAAGCAAATTGACTCAAGCCAAGTTGTCCAAATATTTGAAGCCTATCGTGTAAAAAACAAGAGATCTCTTGACTGGATGGCCAAGAACATTGACTGCGTATTGAGGGAGATTGTTTAAAAAGACAAGCATAATGCACTGATATATTTGAATGAAATTAAAGTTCTGAATTGTTCTTCACGATGCGCATTCCTCGACTGTAGGTTGTCAAAAGCTCTTGTCCTGCCTCCAAATTTTTGGTCATGACAACCCAAAGACATGGTCTTTTTGTCGGTGTAAACTCAAACTCGCAATTTTTTCTTTTTTTCCCCATTGGGCGCTCCTCACGATTGACGAACGACCCAAGACCACAGCCATTTTTCGCTTTGTTGATACCTTGCATGTAGAGGTTTTTTCCTTGTCCAAGCCAACGACGTAGCTTGGATCCTCGGGCTTTCCACGGACAATTTTCCCGTATAGAATGTTGCAATGTCCCCTTTCAGCAAATTTTCATTTGCAAAGACTCCAAAGCCAGAGTCAGGGATGGTAGATGTTTTCATGACAAGCAAGGGCTTGTCACAGCGGAGAGATCCCCTTTTGTAAGCAGTTTGATGCATGTAAAGCTTCGTGCGTTTGGCTGGAACTTTTTCTTTTTGCTTCTGTCGAAACTTCTTTACATAATTCGTCCCCATGTCCTGTATCGACGTTTTCGTCTTGACGCAGACTCCACGATGATGTCTGGAGACATGGGCGCGCAGTTTTGGCAGTGTGTCGTGAGTTGCCGGGCACTTGGGGCACATATAGACCCCATCAACCATGGAAATCAAGGGCTTCGACATTGTTTCGAAACAAGACAAAATCAAAATTGATGGAGAAACATTCATAGGTAAATTTTTTGACCAATCATATACATTCTGGTTTTTATATAGTGAATTCAATACAAAACAGTCGTCACTTTTTGTAAAATGGAAAATATACCCAATCACAGCGCATTAATAAAGCTTATATTGACCAATCAAAATATATTTAAATACGTCCAATCAGGTAATGAAAAGCTGAAAATAGGGTATTCTTTCAAAGGACCAATTATATTTAGGATTCAGGTCCAGAATATCCATTAGTTATTCCATTCCCACTCCCGTATAAATACCTCTTAAAATTTATTTTTGTATGGAAGACTCTTAAACATTCTAAGTTATCCCATAGAATTGGCTGATTATTCGGGAGAAATTCCATTCCCATAAAAATTATAGTGAGTGGGAACGGGAAAGTGCGAGTTTCGAAATCTCCCTATTGAATTGTTCATTTCTGGTCCAAGCATGCGCAGATATCATCGCTTTCAAGACGCCAGAGCTTGTGCAGTTGGCTTGAAAGCTCAAGGAGTAATGGGTTGAAGGTCGTGGCGTTGGAATTCGATGGTATTGTCGTTCGTTGGATCCACAATCCGATTTCCTCGCTCTCTCTGTCTGCCGATGCTCGGTGCACGTATCGAAGGGATATCAATCTATTGGTGCCACTGCAGTGTCTTATACTCGTCTCGATCGACCACAATCGATGCCTCCCGCAGTGCATATCGATGAAATCTGGACGTCGCCAAGGGATCATCGGTGACCCGTCTAGAAAGTTCGCTAACGAAATGAACGTCAAAATCTACTCCAATGTACATAATAATGTAGTACAATATCGTAGAGTCGTTGAAGTCAACATAACGTAATCGATCTCATAAAGGATACATTAATGTGAAAGATAACATCAGGTACCTGAAACCGAGAGCGGTTTCAAAGTTGAAACTGTCGTCAGGTCGAAAGGGACACCATGGAAGAAAGCAGCAGCGGCGGCAATGCGCTGAGCATGTCCTGGTCGTTTGGGTTCAACAAGGACATTGTCAACGGCGTGCATAACTTGTCGGACGACAACGTCCATGCGATTTTCTACACGGCTGGCCATACCGGCGTCATCTACGACTACGCGAATCGGACGCAGAAACTACTTCAGGGCCACTGCAATCCCATCTCATGCTGCGCCGTGAGCGAAGACAAGCGGTGGATCGTCACGGCTGACCGAGGACAGGACTCGATGCTCGTCGTTTGGGACGCCACGACAGCGAATCCGATCAAGACGGTCTTCAACCCACACTTGGACGGCGTCCAGTGCGTCGACATCTCGCCTGATGCCATGTTTATCGTCACTCTGTCCGTCGGTCGAGCCAAGAACGACAAGAGTGAGCATGCGCAGGAGATCAAGCTCTGGGAATGGACAGTCGCCCGTGAAGAAGCGCTCTATTCAGCAGGTAGAAGTCACGATGATTCTTGATCGCCCTGACGTGACCCTGTAGCTGTCGCGACGGAGGACGTCCAGACGTGCGTCCGCTTCAACACGTACGACATCCGAGAACTCGTGACGAATGGACCTCAGCGCGTGATCTTTTGGAACTGGGCGCACCACCAACTGCAGTTCTACTCCCCGCCGCTGTCGCAAAAAGATTTCAAGCAGACGATCGGTGCCTTCACGCAGTCGCTCTTTGTCCCCGACTCGTCGCAAGCCATCACGGCGACAGAAGACGGCGATCTCATCCTTTGGGACACGGCGCAGGTTCAAACTGCAACGACGAGCAGCCATGCCGACAAGAAAGCAGTCAAGATCGTCAGGATGAATGGCCACGAAACGACGCCGATCGCGATCAATTTCCTCACGGACATGGACGGCTACCTCATCATGGGCTGCGCAGACGGCGCTGTCCGCTTCTACGACTTTGACTTCCGTCTCGTCGCGTGGTTTGAAGATCTCTGCGCCGGTCCAGTCCAGTCCGTGTCCTTTGCCAACGTCGACATGTCACCTGAAGTCGACGACGACAGCTTCCGTGTGCCGGAATTCATCGTCGCGACTTCCCGTACGCCATTCCTTCCCCCGGAGTCCTCCATGACGCTATGTTGTTGTAGATGCGTTCATCCTCGGCATTACACCGTCGATTCATGAAGAATACGACGTCGAAAAGCGCCGAGGAACTCTGCTCATGCAAGGCATCAATGACGACATCCACGGCCTCGCGGCGCATCCAACCGCGTCGCAAATCGCAGTGAGCTGCTACTCTGGCGCGGTGCAAATCTGGGACTACGTTGCCAAGCGGCTCGTCATGATGCGCACCTTTGACAAGCTGCGTCCGCAGTGCTTGACGTACAATCCAACGGGAAAGCAAGTCCTCGTCGGCTTCACGAACGGCACCGTCAAGATCGTCGACGCGGTGACGCTCGAAGACGTCGCGACTTTCCGCCCTGCCAAGAGTCCGGTCGTCGACGTCAAGATTGCCCAAGACAGCTCGTTCATTGCGGCCATTGACAGCGACAACTACCTCTACTTGTGGCGCAGCAAAGCGATGGAAGGAGCGACGGACGACGCTGTCGACACCGACACGTGGGCATACATCGGTCGGTGCAAAAGCCACGCCAAGGCAATCACTGGGTTTGAGTTCGGCATGTCCCCAGACCAGCAGCCTCTCCTGGTGACCGTCGGCGAAGACAAGATGCTCGTGGATTACAGCCTCAGTCGGTCGAGCGTCATGGACGGCATCGTGCTCAACGCGCCGCCGCATCGGATTGAGCAATCGGCGACACCAACGACGTGTTTCTGGCATCCTGACATGAGCGGCATCCATGAAGACTTGATCGTCGTCGCGAACGACGAGTACAAGCTCAAGCAATGGAATGCCAACAACAAGACCTGCCGCAAGACGTCGCTCTGCCCGACGTACGGCGGTCCACTCAACCGCATTGTGCCGATTCCGTCGGCGGACAAAGCGGTGTCGAGATGTTGTGCGTACAGCACGCATGACAAGGTCGTCGGGTTGATCAAGCTGCCCTTGGACGGCAATCCAAACAAGTCGATGGGGCTCATCGCCCACGCGGGCAAGATTTCCAACGTCGCGGTCTCCTGCGACGGCAAGTTTCTGCTCACTGCTGGCGGCGCCGACATGATCGTCAACATGTGGGATATCTCTCCGCATGCTCTCGATCAGCTGGAAGCGCAGGGAGGAATCGGCGTCGAGCCTTATCTGTCGCTGCTGGAAGGCGGCGGCGACGGCGCGTTCTACAATGAAATCGTCGACTACTTCTACTTTGCCCAGCTGCGGACGCAAGGCGAAGCATCGACGGCAGCGAGACGAATCACGCATGAGATTCCCATCTCGGAAATCCCCCAAGTCATGCGCGGCCTCGGGTTCTACCCGACGCAGCTCGAGATCCAAATGATGTGCAGCGAGGTCAAGTACAGCCAGTTCACGGAGACGACCAAGACAGTCGACGTCGTGACGCTCAGCGAGTTCATCAAGCTCTACGTGAACCACCGACCCGTCTTCGGCATCGGCAAGGACCACATCGATCATGCTTTCAACGTCCTCAGCGGCTACAAGGGCGCGTCTTTGTCATGGACAGACTTGAAGACGAAGCTCATGACGATGGTAAGCGCCAATGCGTGGAAACTTTCGAGCTATGGACATGTAGGGAGAGCCGATGACGGCGGATGAGCTCGAGTCATGTCTCCAGGCGCTTCTTGGCGACGAATCCGACTTGCTCGAGACCAAGACGTCGTTCTCGTCCCTGGAATTCGCCGACAAAGTCCTTGGCTTTGAAGACTACGACGCGTACGCGACGGAAGCTGTCTAGGTGAACAGAGAGACGACTTTATAATGGTTAAAATTCGAGCTGCGCCGCGGGTTCTGGCTCCACCTCGGCAATGCGGTTGTAGTGGTTGAACCAAAGACGACGGCGAACCAAAGTCAGGGCGCTCTTTTCCTTGCGCCATGGGCCTTTGAACGAAAACGCGTAGACCCAACCGTTCTGGTCGCCGTGGGAAATATCGTACTGCCACTGGCCTTCTTGGACATATCCGTCGGGAATGGCAGGAAGCGCGTCCTTGAAATTCGGCCCGCCGAGCTTGTTGTCGCTCGAAGTCCACGCGTGTCTGTCGCCAAAGGTCAAATTGTTCTTGGACCACGTCTGCGTTGTATTGAGCCATCGCTCGTTCTCCCAGATTTCTTCCGTGATGCGAGCAGCAGCTTCCCACTGATTCAAGAATGCAATCGAGAGGTGGATCTGAGGGTTGACGTTTTGAGGTTCGTAGCATTCAGGAGCTCGGAGGTCATACGCTTGTTGTTTCATATCCTTCAAGCGGGTTGCACCGGTCCACTGCGTCATATCAAACTCAATTTCGGCAAGGAGGTCGTCTGCAGTGACTGGATCGTGGTCCATGACTTTGATCTTTAGCCACTTGTGTTCGCGGACGTCAGCTTCCGTCACGATGAATTCGTACTCTTGGTGTTTCCACTCGGGGTTGAGCGTACTGTCGATCACATCTGTTCGTCGTCGCTGCTTTCCAAACTGGAAAGACACGTAGGGATCGCTCTTGCCACCAAACATTTCAGGATCACTCGCTGGCAAATCCGTGCATTTCTCCAACACAATGCGAATCACGCGCGAGTTGGGAGTGAGAGCTATGGTGCCGAGTTCAGACTCCTCCGTCAATGAGAATAGATTTACCTGGTCGTTTCTTGCGGAAAAGATGGATTTCCTCTTCAGGAGAGCAGCAATTTCCTAGCGCTTGGCCCATGGCGGTCTTCCTTCCTCGGGGGGGAATTTGTCAATGACCCACTTCAAAATTGACAAATCTTTTTTCACCTAAAAAGTATTGTCTTTTTCACTGAAATTTGTATTTTTGACAAAAATTGAAATATTCTCAAATACTATTCAGGTATAGTGAGTTCAAGTGTAACGTGAAAGTCCATTCAATAAAGTAAAGTTTTGAATGTGTGTTTTGTGTGTATTTTTGTCAAGAAGACAAATACTCGATTCTGATTGGCTATAGATTTCGAATAGATTTGGAAAAATAGATACATTTTTCACCCCGGTCACAATTTAGAGTGTATGTAACAACATAAAAAAAGATATTACTCACAAAAATTATAGTATTACAGTATAATTTGAATGTAATAAAATAAATATTACGGATAAAATCTATTTTCAACGATTGAAATGATGTGACATCAACGACGACGACGATGGAGGCGGTGTTTCCTTCTTCACGGGCTTTCTGCTCGAGAATGGGGCTTTCATTGCGGGTCTTTCAATGAAGGAACGATGGAAGCGATGCAATTGGCCGCCCAGAATGCAAATGGAGGCCACATCCAACTCAATCACTGAATTTCTGCTCGGGTGGGTTCAACGAATTGCCCACAAAAGGCAGTCGCGTTGGACACTCTGTGACCACGTAGACTGGACGAACGACGGACTTTTGACAAAAGTGGGGGCTTTTAGGAAATTTAGACAGAAGTGGACAAAAGTGGGGGCTATGTGACAGGAAGTGGGGGGCCTTTCATGCATGTTTTCACTGGCCCCCACATTTGTCACATTGTCATTGGTTGGTCTCCTGAAATGGAAAGATTACGACTCGTATGCACCATAAAAGCCTAAAAATGCACTTCCTAAAAGCCCCCACTTTTGTCAAAAGTCCACGAAAGACCGTGTTCATCGCACATCTCCATGCAGATCATTGATCAACTTGGATGCAATCTTCGCAGGTGTTCCAAGCAAAAATCAAAGTTGAAGAAGATGGCTTCTCGAGGTAGCAAAGATGAGATCCCACAAGATATCGCCGCCATTAGCCATGGTGAGCAAGCTGGAACCAGCGATGCCTGTGAATATTTACTCCAGCGTAGCCATCCTTACCCATCAGGAATTGAGGGGATTGCACTTAGTGCAATCCCCCCTTGAGAGCATCACAGCGAGGGGGGGTTGCTCCAGTCGACCACCGAAATCGAAGCTGCGCCTACCGAGAGCCAAGCAAAAGATTTATCGTGGAGGAAGGCTTGAGCGTTCAACTAACCGATACGATTAAGAATAGGATGGATCAAATCACATGAGCAACGACCCACCAATGTTTCAGGAACAGACGCCAGAGCCATGCCCTAATCTTTTATCAGCCTCATGTCCACGCTTCAGTTAGAACTGCAGCACGCTAGAGAATCTCTCGTTCATTCAAAGCCAACAATACCTACCTCGAGGTGTTCAGCCTGTTGCAACCAGCTTCCACAGTCCAAAAGTCAAGGAGTATAGCACTGAAAGACCAGGGAAACGGCCAGCCTCATGCATGTGCTACCTACTTCGGTACTGAGTGGACAGGGAAGGTCGTGGCCATTGAAAGTACCGACTGGAGTAGTACAAGTACTCAATCGTGGGGTTCATACTGTAAAAGAAGATGTAGCTACACATTGAAATCCGTGTCGTTGGTTGAGAAGAGTGGCCATGACGTGGGACTTTAGAATTCATTCTCAGCTAGCTCGGCTTCCTTCTCGTAGAAATTGACCCAGCGACGTCGGCGCACGACCGTGCGCATACTCTTCTTCTTGTACCAAGGGCCATTAAAGCTTGACGCGTAGACCCAGCCGTCTTCGTCACCCATAGCTTTGATATAATGCCAAGAGCCAGTCGCTTTGTAGCCCGCGGGGACTGTTGGCGTGATCGCTTCGAAACTGTCCGAGGAGGAATAGCCATTCTCGGAGCTCCAGTGCTTTCGGTCGTTGGCTTGGAGGTGTTCCTTGCCCCACGACGTTCGCAGCATATTGACGCGTTCGTTCTCCCAAACTTCGTGTCGGATTTTTTCATTTGCTTGAGCTTCAGACAGGATTTCGACCGTCAAGAAGAGATGGGGGTTGACTTGTTGCTTGGCAAACCCCGCTTCCAGTCGAATCGGATATGCAACGGTTTCCACCTCTGGTTGACGACCTCGAGGAAGATTTCCCAGAGGAACTTCGACAGTTCCGAGTAATTCGTCCGATCCGATCGCATCGCTGTCCCAAACTTTCAGAAGAAGAGAAGTGTTGAGGTGCGATTGAGGCACCTTAAACTGGAACGTTTCTTCGTACCATTCTGGGTTGAGCGTTTTAGGAAGGCACGAGCTGGATTTCGAGTGATTCAGACACAAGATCGTGACGTATGGATCACAGCTGCCGCCAGTCAAAGCTGGGTCTGCAATCGGAAGGTCTGTAGCCTTGATCAAGGAGACAGCGACAACCCAGAGAGGTTCGGTCGCCATGGTGGTTGCCAAAGTGATGATAGGATGCAAAAACCTTTAAATTTGGGAGAATTAATTTCCAAAATAAACATCCCAATATAATATAATTATGCACAATTATTTAAAATTGTACAATATTAATTATGAAAGGATAAATCAATGAATCGCCCGTGATATCTTTTGGCTTTGATTTTGTCTTTGACTAGACGAGCTGAAAATGGAAAACAAACGGACAAATTCACAAGCAAGTTACTCTCCATCTAAAAGAAAGCGGTTTGTTTCCTGCAGCTACCCTTTTTGATCGGTTCTCACTCATGGTAACTCGTTCATGTCAGCATCAAAGCCTTACATTGATGCACCATCGTTTGAAAAAGCTACAGTGTAAAACGAGTGAATGCATGATAAGCTAAACTAGCCATCATGCCACACTAAAACATTCCAGTATGTCGCACTGGAGTCAACTCGATAACGACGAGGAGTACATTTCCGTGACGACAATCATATCAATATCCATCCCGAGTACGCCAAAGCCCTCGTTCCATTCTTGCAAGCCTCGGAGATACACCACTTACTGTGATCAACCGACTAGAGTGGCCTGGTCCTATCTTGTGGCAGATAATATTTATGTTTTTTAACAAGTTATAAATTATCACAAGTTTAGAAAGTATTATAATACTAATGCGAATTTGAATAAGTTTAAAATAAAATAAATATTGTCTGGGTGCTGTTGTACGTACTGTACATTCTCTAATAAGACACCACTCTCTATTAGTACGCCACACTCAGTACCACTGTACTCTTTAATTTTATACCTCTTAACTCTTCTATTCAACATAATATAAATTTATACGTGAAAAGTGAAGACACATATGCTTCATTCATTCAACATACTCGTCAATGACAAGCAAGTCGTCAAAGTATTCAACAATGTTGTCGACGGCATGGTCATCTTCACTTGACTCCTTTGTCTCTTCATCAGAGTAGATTTGCTGCAGTCGGCGACTGAATTCATCGCCGTATTTGTCGTGTCGAGCAAGTGAAAGCTCGTCGTTGTTTCCAACAACACATCGAACAAAGCTCTTCTCCACAATTGTCTTGTCAACTTGGTTCCAGGCTGCTTTTATCCATTCACCGTAGACCTCAATTGGAGGTGCTTTGACACGATTTCCAGACGTGTATTCAAAAGGACCATGACGCTTCCACGCATCAATTTCACAAGCAAGGGCTGACTTGACAGACTTAAACCAGCTAAAATCTGCTGGCTGTAAAAAGCCAGTCATTCCACCAGGTATCACTAGCGTCAAAATATTGTTAGCATGCAAAAAAGATTTCACCATTTGGCTGATGTGGCTTCTAGCGCTGTCAAAAATCAAAAGTAATGGCCGCGGATGAAAAGCAATTTCATACTTGATATACGCAATGAATGCGTTTGAGTTCATCCAGGAATTTTTCGTGGTCAAGAGAACCATGCCGTTCTCCTGACGTATACTCGTTTCGTCGTCTCGCGATCGCAACAAGAAACAAGGCTTGTGCTTGACGCCATTAGCACTTGCCGCCATGAGGGCAGTGACTCGAGTCTTTTCCAATCCAAAAGATTTAATTGGTACATCCAAAGCACCACGTAGCTCAACCGTCTTTTGCTTGGAGTGATCGAAAAAGATCGCTGTTTCGTCCAAGTTGTAGATGCATGACTTTGGAATATCATACGTTGAGATAAGCAAACGAGCTTGCTGGATAAAGTTCAGCCCACATTCGATAACTTGGTCATCCGATTGGATCGGCTTACGGGTTCCTTGTCGCAGCACAAGATCGTGCCGTGAAAAGAAACGCGTAAGCCATCCCGTCGAGCAACCTAGATTGATGTCCAATTCTTCAGCCAAGTCGGTTGCCCAGTTAATGATCATGGATCGCGTGACTCGATAGCCTTCGATTCGGTTGAATAATATCCCCTCAAAGATGATTGAATCATGTTCCTCGCTTGTCAATGGACGGCATCCGCCTGAAAGTCGCTTGGCGCTTGGGTTTGTCACCATCAAGTCCCGTAGTTGAGGTTCTTGGTTCATCCATCCACGAATAGACGATCGAGTGGCACCGAATCGTCTTGCAGCTGCACTTTTGCCGTGCAGATTAGCATAATCAACGGCTTCAAGCTTCTTCTTGGTTGTGAATGACTTCACCATTCACTTGATTGATAGACTGGCTTCTGGACAATGGCTGGCTTTGAACTGCTCAAGAGACTTTATTTCTCTCATAGTTTATATTTGCCTCAATACTGTTAGTATGTATTTATAAAGGTTATATAATAAAACGCCACAGTCGACATAGCGTACTAAGTTACTACGCCATGGAGTGTAAATAGAGAATATACAGTATGTTCATTTGGTATTTGTATGAAAAAGTTCACTCATTTTGCATAGACTGGACGATCTTCGTGACAAATTTCAACTCATCAAGTGTGGAAGAGAGCAATGCCTGACACGGAATCACATGGACTTCAGCCTCTTTCACGATGGAATTCTCATGCCCAGCGCGCGTTTTAGTCGTCTGGACACTGCTTCTGCGCTTCTGCAATCCCTGGGGCGTTTTCGCGGTGGATTTGGAAGCCAGCAATGACTTTGGGTACAAAATGTATCCAAGAACTTGAGATTGATCCCTCAATGATAGGCTGGATATCAAGGCGGCTGGACAGGCGTGGTTTCAACTGAGCCAAGAGTCCTTTCCAGACGCGCGTTCTCTGGAATACCTCGATCACAGTGTAGAATTGGGTAATCCTCATGGCCAGCACTTGCGAGCACTCATGTATGCTGTGGGCTTTCAAGCATCCACACCAAATATAGCCAAGTCCATCCTCCATGATCATTTCTCAATGGCTGCAGGACATCCCCAAGCTGCAATGACGTTTGGTTATCGTGCTCTTTATGGTCATGGTGCTCCTCAATCCTGTGTCAATGCCTTGAACTACTACCGACAAGCTGCTACTCGTGTGGTTGAAACTCTTGCTGACGACTACACGTTTCTCCAAAGTGTACCCTACCATCCACGCCTTCCAGAGCTCTCCAAGGAGGATGAAGCGAACGACTTCAACAAGCTCATCTTCCTTGCATCTGCATCGTTGAAATCCAAGAATGGGGCATACGTCTTTCGCATTGCTAAGCTGTTGCTCCAACAGCCAGAACCTCACTACACTTTGGTCAACCAACTACTGCTCAAAGCTGCAGCGTGGGGACACGTGAAAGCCAACGCCTACTTGGGCATTATGTTTGCTAAAGGCTGGGGCGTCACTCTCAATGCAACAAAGGCTCGTGAATATTTTATAAAAGCTCCAGAAGACGGCGACGCTCTCTATGGACTGGGATTGCTCTTCAAGCATGGCCGCGAAGTTGTCCAAGACCATCACGCCGCCCTGGAATATTTTTATGCCGCGTCCAAACTTGGTCACGTTGATTCTGTTTACCAAGCTGCTACACTTATGACGTCGCTCCATCAGGCAAAGCGGTATTTTGAAGCTGCCTCGAATTCCGGCCACGCCATGGCAACATTTCGTCTTGCAGAGCTAGTTGAGCAAGCTCCTGACGATAGCAGTTGCTCCAAGGCTATTGAAATGTACAAGCGCGTGGCAGAACGTATGGACCATCCCCTGCTTCGTCTAGCTTGGTCTAAATACGTCGCTCGCAACTACGTGGACGCCTACTGGCTCTACAGGCTCGTAGCCGAGGAGGGATTCGAGGTAGCCCACACTAACGCGGCGTGGCTGCTGCAGATGTACGTTCCCCAGCCGTCTGGTGAGCCGCACTGCTTTGAATTCTCTCAATGAGATTGTAGACACAACTCGCATGATGCTGTTGTATCGTGCAGCTCATCAAGGTAGTGGTTATGCTCAACTTGAGCTGGCTCACGCACATTATTCCAACTCAAACTTCGACTTGGCCATTCGAGCCTACTCACATTTGACATCAGAGCCGAAATTCCGCTCCTCCAAAGCGTATATGCACATCGCGCCAGCGTATTTCTACCTCGGCTATATGCATGAAATGGGCTATGGCGTCCCATGCGACCGATCCAAAGCTCTCGATCACTACACTCAAGCTAGCGCCATAGAACGGCGATTCAAGTGGCCTATCGATGTTTGGAAGTGGAAATGGTGGTTCCAAGATCTCTGGGCTCATTGCCTCGCTCTCCTCTGTCAATTTGCATGTCAACCATAATAATGTCAGGACAAAGTCGTTCCATTGTCGAGAATTCTGGCAGAAAGCTCTAGCTAGGCTGTCTTTGAGCGTTTCCGCAAGAAGTTTGAAGGCAAAAGAGTATCGGTTGAACACTTCTACAGCAGCCTCACAAAGCTCTGCTTCTTAAGCAGAAAGTGACAACAAGCTTCATGGAAGTCGCAGGAAGAGCGACTTGAGAGCGCCTTCAGCAAGGTGGCACTGAAACCCCTGCACCCCCTGAAGTATTGAAAGTTCAACTCGAATAAGAAACGAGATATTAATTTAGACAGGTTTTGACAATATCAAAAACAATATCCGGATAGTTTACATACTGTATTCTGTAAACTATCCGGATATTGTTTCTCAATCTTATCCGGATTCTTGATTGTTCCATTGCCAAAGCTTCAATGGGACAACCAAAGCATGGAGTGCCGAGAATGGTCTTTCTCGTCGTGTCGATCCGCTCAAGTGAAGCCACAGCGCCGTATACGTCCTCGTTTAAGTACCAAGCAGTGAGCGATTCCTCGGAGTACCGCTTTTCGTCGGCGTTTCTGCTGTTCTGCCTCTTTCTCTTTGGGTTCTTGTGCACCCAACCAGCGAAAAGTGCAGCTCCTCCCCCTCTCGTTGTCAAAACAAGCAAGACTGGCCCTAATCCTGTCTCCCAGGAGGCGAATTCTCTCGCGATTCTTCCATCGGACGTAAGCGAGGTGACAACGACTATCTGTGTTGATTGTGGATTGTCTAGGTGTCAAATGAGATCTTTTCATATCTCGATGCACGTTCGCTAGCGGCATGCGCTAGCGTGTGCTCGACGTGGAATGATTTGACAGGAGATGCAAATGCTGAATTGTGGAAAGCCATCTTTGTCCGCGACATGCGTGAAGATGGAAGTCGTTTCAAAGCGCCTTGTGGTCTTGGCTGGCGAATGTATTACTATACTCATCGAGTCACACGCCCTGTTGAGCGTATGCAGCTCCTTGCCAGCGAGGGCCGTCCAAATTGTCTCGTCGTCAACTCGGTCATTTACGACATGGGCTCGTTCATCTACCAGCATCCTGGTGGTCATCGCGTCATAGTTGACGTACTTGGAACCGATGCAACCGAAACATGGCTTCAATTCGAGCACTCAGACAATGCCCAGACGTACATGATCGATCTCGAAGTCCCAGACACTATTCCTCCATTCCATGGGTCGATCGCTAGCGTCGTTACGACGCAGCAAAGTTCATGGAAGCGGATGACGGAGCACATGGTTGGCAATGCTGCGGCCGTTGCTGATATGTTTGTCCGCTTCCAGCGCCGAGTGCTCTCGGGAGGACGCGATCTCGCTTGATAATTTATTTCTTTATGGTTATGGGATTGCTGTGGCATTCATAACGCGCATGTGAATCGCATACACGCTCGTCGACGTGCTCACAAAGAAGACAACCGTGCCGAAGATAATGGTACACCAAGGAACAACCGCGTCCTGCCACGGCGAGTAGAGCTTGGAAGGCACGCCGAGCTTGAGATGACAAGCAGCTGGTAACACAAACGTCAACGCGACGGCGCTGAAGGATCCCGTGAGGCTTGTAATGTCACCAAGATGGTGATCCACCATGGAGATCAACAGTGTGGATCCCAAGAGCAACAGAGTCAGGCCGACATGCAGCGGCGTCGAGTCTGCTGGACGGACGTCGCTGTGACTTACTTGGAAGGGCTTGGATTGCTCACGAAAGAGAACATCTACTTCACGCTGTTGCTTCTTGGATCGCCGCCAGTGCGTCAACAAGCTCTGGAGCGTATGCCTTGCAACCATAAACTAGAAGAGAATGAGCTAATGGTAGACAGAGATGATTTACTTCTTGGGGATACGTGAGGACCATGTTGAACCCTGTCATGAGGCGGCACGTTTGAATAAGCTTGTCTCTAAGTTCATGGTCTCGATCAAGCTGCTGACGGGGAGAAAACGTACGAGAGATCGGTGAAGTTGAGGAAGATGTCGCTGCGAGTGGCGCTGCGGAAGAGGCAATAGCCAGGAACACTGAGCGTGAAGATCAAAGTGGCGGCAAATGCAACGCCAAGACGCGAGATGCGACCAAAGGCACGTGGGCATTTCGTCGACGCCATCGAATTGTAGACCAAATACGTTTGGTGTTGACAGACGTAGGCAAAGGCAATCGATCCAAGTGCGGGGAATATCCCCTGGGGATGAATCGCAATGAAATCATAGACAAAGTCATGGTCCACGTCGTAGCTACGACTGCTACTGCTGCCAGTGAAGCTGCGGATCCACTTGTACAGGATGACAAGACTGCAAAACGACACACTCAAGATAGACAACCCGGCAAACTTCTCCAAGCTGCCAAAGCTGCGATGGATGCAAATGGGCAACAAGATACACACAACCTAGTCAACGACGCTGTTAAAGAGACCGACGGCGAGGAGCAGCTCACCACTAACTCGACGCAGCAAGCTCGATCCGTGAGCAGGACAATGTACCAAGGCGTATGGCTAGAAGGCACAGGTTCACCTCTGGCAAAGTGCATGTTCCAGAGACGACCTACAAGTATTCCAAGCGTCAGATAGCTCCAAGGAGGACTTGCTCTACCGATGACGACAGGAATCGTGTCGGCAATGACGACCAAGTAGGAACAATTCGCTCCGAATGAGAATGTGAGCTGGAAGAAGCACACAGCGAGGTAGCCCTTGATACCAAACGCGACTTGAGCAAGGTCTTCAAACGAATCGACATGATGATAGCTTCCCAGCCGCACGATCGTGTTCATGGCGTAGAGCGTGATGAAGGCACAAAGCACGAGGAGACCGCAGATGGGCAGAAAGCCGCCCTGAGCCATGGCGTGAGGAATGCTAATCACGCCCGCCCCGACGATCGAGTTGGTCAAGTTGCAAAAGACACCGCATGGCGTTGCGGCAGTGCTGTCACCGCCACCGTTGATGTCGTCATGATCGTCGTCGTCGTCTTTCTTGGACAGCGACGTGATGGACGCCTTTGTCACCGTCATCTTGGACAACGTTGGAGCAACCACCGGCACGTGAGAGCCAACCAAGCGTCGGTTCAAAAGGTTCGTTATTACAAGTTCAGTTACGACTCTTCGTCCATGTCAATGTTTGGGTCGAGATAGCCGTCGCGTTCCCACTGCTGGAGACGATTCTCCTGGGTTTGAATGCGTTGAGCTATCCACGTGAGCTCCAGCTGTGCCAAGTCGACCATGTACGACGCAATGTCGACATCGGCATGGTACGCCAAGCATTTCGTCTCGAGACGATTGGCGTTACGGTGCTTTTCCCAAACGTTGCTCCACGATTGAGCCCACGCTTCGACCTTTGGGTCGGCATACACTGGTCGCTTCTTCTCGGCCTTGGCTTTCTTGGCCTTGGGCGACGTTTTCTCCTTGGAAGCGTCCCGGGAATGCTTCTTCTCTTGAGAGTCGCTTGACTTTGTTGGTTTCGATTCGCTCTTCACGTCGTCTGCGCGGCTGTCGCCATTTTTGTCGTCTTTGCGACGAGAAGAATCACCCTCTCGAGTGTCTGTTGGGTGTCTTTCATTACTTTGATCGCGCCTTGACTTGCCATAGCTCTTGTGTGGTTGTTGAGGTGCGTCCTTTCCTTTGGTTTCGTCCGTCGGACTTGAACGAGGCACGTCTCGACGAGGACTCCGTCGGTCTCGTGGCCCTCCTCGAGGGCTTGGCTGTCGACTATTCCTCGGCGAGTTCTTGTCCCGTTGATGTCGCGGGGGACTGTTTGATCTTCGAAGTCGAGGAGGTGAACCCTGGCGACTTGGTGGACTGGACTCTTGACGACGTCGAGGGCTGGAGCCTTGTTGTCGAGAAGGACTTGAAGATTTTGGACGTCGAGAATTGTTCTCATTGTTTCGAGATCGAGATGGAGATTCCTGTCCCCGAAGTGGACTTGCTTGATGGCGAGACCGTGGTGGTGAAGACTCATGTCGTCGGCGAGGGCTATCTTCATTTCGAGACCGAGGTGAAGGATCTTGTCCTCGAGGTGGACTGCTTTGGCGACGAGTTTGTTGAGGAGATCCCTCCCTTCGAGGTGGACTTGCTTTGTTTCTTGACCGAGGTGAAGAGCCTTGACGGTGAGGCGACCTTGCTTGGTCGCGCGAGCGAGACGAGGATCTTTCCCGTCGAGGTGGGCTGGGACGATTCCTAGACCGAGGGGGGGAGTCTTGTCGTCGACGGGTGGTGGCATCGTCCCGTGAACGAGGCGAAGGTCCCTGCCACCGAGATGGAGATGCTTGACGCCGCGGAGAACTTGGTCGATTTTGAGCTCGAGATGGTGACAGCTGACGACGAGGTGGACTTGACTGATTACGAGACCTTGGGCTTGCGTCACGTCGTCGAGGTGGGCTTGTTTCATTTCTATCCCGTGGAGATTTCTGTTGGCGTGAAGGACCTGTTTGATTTCGCGAACGAGGAGAAGCTTCACGTCGTCGAGGACTTGAACCTCGGTTCCGTGATGACTCATTGTTATTTTGATGTCGTTGTGGTGATCGTTGCCTCGAACGACTCCTTTCTCTGCGCAAATCGTTCTGTCTTCTTGGTGATCGGCCCCTTGAACGATCTCTCGCAGAGTCGCCACGTTGATTGTCGCGATTTTTGTCACCTTCAGACCGTTGCGGTGGATTCGTCGGGCGATTAGATCGAGCATCGCGTCTGTCGTCTTGGCGTCGTGGAGATCGTTGTCCTCTATCTTGACCTCGATCTGGTTGCTGAGGTCGTCCTTGCGATCGTTCACGTGATCTTTGCCTCCGAGATGTACCTCGTTCGTCTGAATTCGCTTTGTTATTGTTCTCCCGTCCTCGAGACCGACTGCGTTCGTGAGGACTGTGGCGTGGCGCGTCATTCGGTCGACGATCTGACGATTCCGGCTTCTGATAGCTTGGTCTGCGTCCGCCATCACCCGAGCGATTGTCCTGGCCGAGCTTCTCGGTCTCCATGGCAGCCAGATCACCCAAAGTCACTCGTTTCTCCATTCCAGGCGGCATCCACAAGTCCACTGGCATCATCAAAAAAAGACTTCCGGATAAAAAGTCTACGATTACATCGTATCCGGACACAAGCTATCCGGATGAATAGTATTATCCGGATAAATCTTTTTGATTGAAGATCGAACTGAAAGGGACAGTCTCCGAGGTTTGGCCGGGGAAACGCAATGGCTTTCCGTCCCAGCGCACAGCCACGTGGTGAGTTGACGTGTCTTTGTCTAGGTAGATCTCGAAGACGAGCATGGAGCCGTAAGGCGGCGGCGTGAGGCTTTGAATCGAATGATGGAGTTGAAGCAACCTCAGCAAGGCCACCAACGAATTGTCATGCGCGGATATCAAAGTCAGACGAAGTTCAGGGGCTTTCTACGCGCAATATGACTATTGGTGCCTGATTTTGTCCAAATGTACCTCAACGGCATTTCTCATCAGCTCCTGGAAGCGCTCCATGGCGAATCTAAAGCCCGGTTGCCCAAGCGATGGCTCACTGTAGAATGTGAACCACACCCAACCGCAAAATTTGGTGAAGTCTTCGTATAGCTCCTCGGTAAGGCCTTCGGGAAGAGCCAAATTGTGAATCCGTCGACATTCAAGCACCTCGCGCACAAGGGAGTTTGAGCACATGCATCGTACTACCAACCAACCTTCAAGCCAAGAGATCTCTTCCTCTTCGGGTATTCCGATAACGTGCTTCATGTTGGCTTCGAATTCTGCAAAGTTGGGTTCGTTTTCATGGCGAGCTCTTTGAGAGCTGCTGCGCCATGTTGATACTCCTTCGACGAATGGATTGGCGTAAAATGTTTGACTTCCAAGGCATGGATTACCAAACGTTTCTCAACGGTGGCATCCTCTGGAAACAAACCCCAAAGCAAACTTTGAGCCGACAAAATTGTGCGACGAATGTTCGTCGAGCAGACGTAGATTTGGTCATGGGGATCGCAGACATTCAAAAATGGAGCGTATTGGCGTCGAAACTCGCCGCCTTTCTCGGCCATTTCATCAACGCCGCGTTGCGTAAGATGGCCAAACGGGTAAACGCCGCCGTGAAGCGGTGGCCCTTGGTCAGTCTCGATTTTCGTGATGTTGTTGAGATGCTGCCTCGATGCTTCGTGTAACCATGCCATGTCTGGCAGGTACATAAGATGAAGGGGCGGTCTGTAAACAGACCTGGCGCCCTGAAGTAGCGGTTCCCCGCGCTCTGCTGTGTGAACGACTGGCCTTGGGAGGCCACAGAAGTTGAAGCTTCTAGCGAGGCTGTGCGATAGCGAACTAGAAACAAGATAGGAACAAGACTTAGGTTGCTTTAATTTTAATTCACTCTTACACTTCAGTCGCAGTTCACACGCGCCTGATATCCTCTGCGCCCGGTTACACCTGGTAGCACTCTAGTTCGTCCAGGACCATGGACGCTGCGCCCGCGACGTCGACAATCGACGTTTCCCACTTCTCACCCGAACAGCAAGCTACTCTGACCGAGCTGCTTCGCTTGATACCCGAGAACATCGTTCGGGGATTGTTCAGTGGGGTGAACCCTCAAGACCAGATCATGGTCATTGAGAGCTTCCGCCTGCATGGCGAAGCAACCGCGCAGTCAGCGGCCCATGCCGCTGCGCAACGGACTCAAGAAGAGGCAGCGTTGCTCTACGAAGCAGACCTGTTGAAGGCCACGGCAAAGATCGCCAGCCTTGAAGAGTCCAACAGGGACCTGGCTGACCAAGCCAGACAATCCGAAAACCCCTCACCGGGAATTGACGACATCTTCATCGACACTAGAGTGTCGCGTGACCGACCTCTGAAGCTCGAAGTGTCAAAATGTGGCGGCGCCGCGGACGAGCACCTGTTCCGCTGGGTTTCCGAAGTGAAACTCGCCCTTCGCGCCCAGCTCGTAACGAACGAGACACTGCGCGTTGCTTTCGCGCTATCCAACTTGCAAGGACGAGCCCGAGATAGGGCTTACAACCTTCACATGTTGGACGACGAGGCTTTTCCCACGTTCGAATCCTTGGTTGAACAACTCAAGGAGCAGTACGTTCACTTGAACGTCGAAATGCGCTATCGCGCAAAGTTCAACCAAGCCAAACAAGGCAAGGGGACTATTCAGGAGTTTGTGAACGAACTTCGTTCCATCCTCGGGTCCTTCGAGAACTCCTACAAGATCGACGAGATCGGTCGAGTCTCGGTCTTTATGTACGGCCTGAATCAAGGCCCAGCTCGTGACGAGCTTATCCGCTTGCAGCCTCAGAGGTTCAATGAGGCAATCAGCATCGCGCTGAACACGGAACATTCGCGCGGCTTGGCGCGCTCTTCCGGCGGATCTCCCGATGTCTCAGCCGACATGGAGATCTCGCGCATGGAAGCGACCTCTGGTGAAGAGCGCCGCTGTTTCAATTGTGGCCAGACTGGTCACTTCGCAAGAAAATGCCCTCAGCCTTCACAGGCGAGGAAGAACCCGAATTACTCCCCACACCGCTCGCGCGGTGGCGCCTATCGTGGGCGTGGGCGTGGCTACGGCCATCGCCAGGGGAAAGAGAACTCCCAGTAGGTCGCCCCGCGCCTACTGGGACAACTCTAGGCTCTGATGAAGAGCGTTCCGGCATACCGCCTGTTCGTCAGAACCTAGCCTCTGACACATTACTGTGTCAACTGGGACAGCATACTACGATGCTGCATGTAGAGATGCCCGTGGAGGGCTTCAACCGAAAGCTCCGATCTTAATCGACTGTGGAGCGTCGAAGAATTTTGCCCGTCGACAGACACTCGAAGAGAATGCGAGCCTCTATGCCGAGGTCGACAGTGGCACGTCTCTGACTGAGACTGTGCGTGTCAAGTTGGGTGATGGGTCGGTAGTGACCGCACCCAAGAGATCAGTGCGCCTGTTAACACAGGTTGGCACGTTCAGTAGTCTGGAAGACTACTTCGTTATAGACCTAGATGAGCGCTGGGATCTCATCCTAGGCATGGGCTGGTTGGAGAAACACCAGCCCTGCATAAACTGGCGGGCCAAGACCATCCATGAGGTCGGCCCCGACTTTCTCAAAAGCCATATGGGCATGGAGAGTAATGAGCCCATCCCCTCGCCAGATGGTGATGAGCAGTTAGCTACGCTGCGTCAGCTCCCGGCTACGGGAAAGTCGACACGCCAGGGCGGTCCTATGTCTTCCAAGGAAGATATCGGCCGTCAGGCCTTCAACAACACTTGGGCAAACACCCGACGGACTGGGTTGCCAGTGTACAAGAGTAATGCCCAACGGACCGGGCTTAAAGTCTCCTTCGCGAGTGCACCGACAGACCGAGTGCACGGAGACGTGATTGTTGAAGAGGATGCGTTGGAGCGCAGTCCTATGCCGACGCTGCCCGTGTCTGGGCGCTGAAGATGTCATTTTGTCTTTGTTGAAGATGTCATTTTGTCGCATTGCAACTTGACTGAGCTGCCGAAGACAGCTGAAGAAATATGCAAGCTCGAAGAGATGAGCTTTGCCGAGTTTAGAAGTGCTCTGCGCTCCCAGCGCATCACCAGTATCGCAGTGATACAGAGTGTCGATGAGATTGACCTCTATACGACGTCCGCGGAGGATCCGGACGTAGCTGGCGAGACACCGCCAGCACACTCTCGCGTCTGGGATAGGCTCCGAACGAGCCCGTTTTACCCCCTCGTGAAGGAATACGAGGATATCTTCCCGGAGGAAGTTCCCGCGAGACTGCCCAAGGACAAGGGCGTGCGTCATGAGATTGACTTGACGCCAGAGACAAAGTGGCGTGTCACTCGACAGTGGCCACTACCACGTGAGCAAGTCGAGTTCATCGACTCATTCTTCGCCGCACGCAAGAAGGCGGGGCACGTATGGGAGAGTACGTCGCCACACTCGAGTCCGACCTTCTGCGTCAAGAAGCCTAGCGGCTCTTGGCGAATCGTTCATGCTTAGAACAAGCTGAACGCAGCCACCATCCCGGCGCAAACGCCGATTCCCAGGAAAGATGTCATTATTGACAGCATGGGTGGCTCGACGATCTTTTCAACGATCGATCTGCGCGATGGATTCTATCAAATCCTCATGCGCGCATGTGACATTCCCAAGACAGCTGTCTCGACGCCATCGGGCATGCTGTGGGAGTGGCTGGTGATGCCACAAGGGATCGCTAATGCCCCAGCGACCTTCAAACGAATGGTCACGCAAAAGTTGCGCCCACTGCGCGACTTTGCGCCGTCGTACTTCGACGACATATACGTGCACAGCCGTGCAGACAAGAATCGCACCGACGTGCAAGTCCATTTTGGACACCTGCGGCAGGTCTTTCAGACGCTGCGAGACGCAGGATTGTATGCCAACTTACAGAAGTGTATGTTCGGTGTTGAAGAAATACCCGTACTCGGGGAGTACGTTGGTATCAATGGATGTCGGCCAGACCCGGCCAAAGTCATCACGATCACAACTTGGCCTGTCCCGGCCACTGCGACAGAGCTCCGCAGCTGGCTTGGTCTTGCGACCTACCTGCACAAGTTTTCGAAGAACTTTGCCGACATCGCAACGCCGCTGACGCGGCTACTCATGAAGGATGTCCAGTGGGACAGGACACAAGAATGTCAAGAGGCTTTTGACGGCATCAAAGCCAGCCTCACGCAAGCGCCGATCCTGGCGTTGCCTGACTTCAATCGACCATTCTCGGTCGTCTGTGATGCATCTGTGCGAGCAATAGGTTGCTGCCTCATGCAAAAGGATGACGAGGGTCGTGACCGACCCGTCTCCTATCAGTCACGGCAGCTGCGCGCTGCTGAGCGCAACTATCCGGTCCATGACCTAGAATTACTGGCGATGAAATACGCCTTGGTCAAATTCCGCATCTACCTTCTCGGCTCGAAGCCGTTTACGGTATACACGGATCACGCGTCCTTGCGGACTGCTGTGAACTCGCCGCACATCTCTGACCGGATGGCCAGGTGGCTCGCGTTTTTCGCGGAATACAACATGACTGTTGAGTACAAACCAGGTCGTACCAACGTCATTGCAGACGCGCTGTCGCGCCGTCCAGCGGAGGAGGAATCTCCCTGTCTGTCTGCCCTATCCGAAGTCCGTTCGGACTTGTTTGATCGCATTCGAGGATCGTATAGCCTCGATCCCGCACTTCGCTGGACGATTGATGCCATTACCGCTTGCAAATCACTCTCCACCAAGGTAGTCCAGATCGGACGTTTCACCTTCCACGACGACCTGTTGTGGTACGCGGTCACCCCGGGGGACGCCCCGAGAGTGGCTGTGCCGTGTGACCCGGCTCTTCGTGCGGAGATCATCCGCGAATTCCATGACACTCCGAGCGCCGGCCATTTCGGTCGCGAAAAGACATACTTGTCTGTCGCTCGCTCCTTCTGGTGGCCACGCCTATACAAGGCGGTGGCGCGCTTTGTCGCATCGTGTGGTGTCTGTCAGGCCGTTAAGGCCGCCCCACACTCGCAAGCTCCGCTCCAGAGTTTGGACGTTCCACTCGAACTATGGGAGTCCGTGAGCATGGACTTTATCTTTGGCTTGCCCGCCGATAAGTCGGGCAATACGGGTATCTTCACCCTTGTCGATCGCGCATCCAAGTACCTGATCGCGCTGCCTGTTAAGGCATCCGTCACGGCGGAGCAGTCAGCTCGCCTTTTCTTTGACAACGTCTATTGTCATTTTGGACTCCCGTCCAGTATCGTCTCGGATCGAGACCCTCGGTTTACGTCCCATTTTTGGCGAGCGCTGTTCGCGCTCTGCGGGACGACGTTAAACATGTCCAGCTCGGACCATCCTGAGTCTGATGGTCAGACCGAACGCGCGAATCGCGTTCTCGAAGACATCCTTCGAAGCTATGCCTTGTCTAGGCCGAAAACATAGAGTTCCATGTTGCCAACAGCGTGTTTTGCATACAACACGTCTGTTCATGCGTCAATGGGCTTTACGCCCTTCTACGCGGTGCATTTGAAGCACCCGCGGCTTCCCACGGACGTGAACCGTCCTGTTTTAAGTGTGGGAGGAATCTCCGATGACGTTCCGCGGCGTACAGCCGCTGCTGTCGAACATTTCGCGTCGTCGCGCGAATCATTGTTACTGCGCCTACGGGAGAACATCGCCAGTGCTCAAGCGAAACAGGCCCGTCAGGCCAACAAACACAACCGAGGAAATACAAATGTGTATTCGGTTAACGACCTAGTCTACGTGCATCGGTAGGTCGTGAAAGGACCTAGCGGCCCTTCGAAGCTTCGCTGCCCTTGGTTGGGGCCATTCCCTATTCGAAACGTTATTAGTCCAGTGGACTACGAGCTCGAACTGCCCGATGACTGGGACATCCATCCCGTCATCTACACGGGAAGCTCAAGAGACACATACCTCAGGATGCGGTTACCCCTTCTTCAGTTCCTCAAACGGAACGTAGTTCTGTTGGATCTTCGAGTAGAGCGCTTGAAGATGCGCGTCCACACGATCTCTCTCCTTCGCGAGACGCTCAACAAGTAGCTCGAGCTCCGAGCTCTTCTTGTAAAAACATTCGCGGTGAACATCCATCGCGCGGGCCCAGTTCTTCAAGCCCTCGGCGGTCGCCGCGTGTTGCTCGCAGAGCTTCGACATCTTCTCGAAGCGCGATTGCAAGTCGCGACGCTTCTCGCGCTCAGTCTGGAGCTCTTGAAGGTCTTGAAGCCGACCTTCAACCTCCTGTTCGGAGTGACCAAGTTGGCGGGTCAGCTCCGCAACTTCATCACGCAGCTGGTACAGATGTTCGTCCAGCGCATATCGCGGGCGGTCCCGACTCGGACTACACCCCGCCTCTCGGCGCGAACGTTTCGCCTCAGGCTCGGTCGAGCGAGAGCGAGAACGAGGGGCGCGATGACGGCGCGCGGATTGTCGCGCAGCGCTGGGGCCAGCACTGCCGCGAGTATCGCCTCCTGGCGCAAAATTCGGAGGTGGCTCCTACGGACACATGGGTGAGAGAAGTGGACCTTGGTCCAGACTCACATAGACTACTCTCAGCTTTTGGTACGCGACAGCGATCGCTCCGACGGTCTCGGCAGCGAGGCGTACCTTCAAGCCTTGGCGCTCACGCGCGAAATTAACGATACGCTCTTGGAACTTGGCGTAGTTGTGGGGCCACGTCGTGGTATCAAGCGAAATACGCGCTAGCATTCGGTTTGCCCAGATGACCACGTACTCAAATTTCGTTTCGTACCGCAAGGGAGAAACAGGTACAAACGCGCGCATACCACCAAAGCGGCGCTGGACTTGTCGGATCGAAGGCCATTCGGCCATATCGACGATGACGGGGTTGCACGTTTCCCACAAAGTCACTGCGAAGGCAATCCCCGCCGCAAAATCACTTTTTGAATCGCCGCGCAGGCGAGAAGGCAATTGCGCAAACAATCTCGAAACTTGTCCGGATCGGGCGTGCCACTGCGAGAGGCTGTAAAGCCTGGCATTTGAGCAAAAGTCAGATCGCATCCTGTGTTGGATGCCTGACACCGCGCGTGGACACCACCGCCAAGTCGAGTTTGGCCCTCACGGATCCAAAGGTTCTCAAGGTATTTGGCGCGCCCCTGCGCCGGCGCTGCGCTTTGCTTGAAACTGCCCAGATCGGGCGAGGGCGGCGTGTACTCGTAGTCGACCTCTTCGTCGGCGTACATTTCTGAAAATGTTCCTGATTGGCTCAGCGAGAGCCAATGTGATAGTTGGAACACACCAGTCCCAGTTCAGACGGGACTGTGAAGGGATTACCCCCAGCGAGGGAGGCATCTTTGCAAAGCTTACGGCTTTCGCCCTAAGTGTGGGAGGATGTAACCGTGCCATGCTGTAAACAGACCTGGCGCCCTGCAGTAGCGGTTCCCCGCGCTCTGCTGTGTGAACGACTGGCCTTGGGAGGCCACAGAAGTTGAAGCTCCTAGCGAGGCTGTGCGATAGCCAACGAGAAACAAGATAGGAACAAGACTTAGGTTGCTTTAATGTTAATTCACTCTTACACTTCAGTCGCAGTTCACACGCGCCTGATACACTTCGGACGCGAGCTGCTGTTTCCAGAAGCTTCTTTCGTTCTTGTCTGTGTTGAGCTTCGAGCTGATAGAGGTCCTGATCGGAGATCGATCTCCATGGCGAAACATCGCCAGGACATGGATGAGTTCCATCGACGTCATGGCACGAAGTCAATGTGCAACTGACAAAATCAGCGGTTTATATTACATATTGAATATTAAGCGATGTTTGTCATTATGACAAAACATGCGCATCCTTGCCAATAGATGACACTGCCCTTACATCGATGAGGTCTGTTGGGCAGGTGCATGCGGCGCAAGGAACGCCTTGACGACTGCGTCGAACATGGAGATTGGAGCAAGGGATGTCGTTTGGGTTGGGAAACGGAGCTTCTTTCCGTCCCAATGGATCATCAGATGATGCGATCCGTCAGCTTTGTCGCGGTAGATGTCAAAAACCAACTTGGAACCGTATGGAGGGGCGACGAATCCACTGGAATGATGCAGTTGCAGGGCGCACAAGAGCGCCACTAGTGAGTTATCGTGGGCAGAGATTAATGTGAGGCGGCGATGAGGAGAGCTCTACGACCACATTAGGGATGCTCAAACAATTGCTGACGAACCGCAATAGCATCTTGCATTAATGCTTGGATTTTGCGCATGCCATGGACAAATCCGCGCTGACCAAGATGCGGACTGCTGTACAAAGTATACCATTCCCAAGCGCTATGCTGGACAATCGCTTCGTACGTGTCGTCTGTCAGTCCTTCGGGGAACGGGAGCTTGTACGCTCGTCTGCAGTCGAGTACTTCACGCACTAGACCAAATCACTTCAGTGAGCAAGAAACGTGGTCAATTAGGACGTACATGCGGGCCAGTTGACGCGACCAGTCGGCGAAATTCCAATCAGCGGCTTCACGGTGGCATCGAGTGATGCAAAGCCAGGCAACGTGCTCTTGGCTTCCTCATTCAACGCTTCCAATCCACGACGCATCTCAGCGCCAGTGTGGTGTGGCGTCAAAAGCTTGGGATCCAAGGCATGGATCGCCAAAGGTTTCTCAACCCTGGCGTCGTCTGGAAACAAGCCCGACAGCACGCTTTGAGCCGACAGAAGTGTGCGGCGGATATTTGTCGAGCAGACATAGACTTGGTCGTGTGGATTGCAGCCATCGAGGAATGTTGCGTATCGTCGTCGGAACTCACGGCCTTTCTCAGTCATGTCTTCGACGCCACGCTGTGTAAGATGTCCATTGGGGTACGTGCCTCCTGGAAGCGGTGGTCCTTGGTCCGTCTCGATTTTCGTGATGCTGTTGAGGTATTGCCGCGACGTTTCAGTCGCAAGTTGCTGCGTCCAGAACTGCTTGTCCTCGTCGTCCATCTTGAGTTTTGGACCGACTGTATTCGTGATGGGTGATCGATCTCCATGGCGAAAAACCGCGAGGACGTGGACAAGTTCCATCCTGTCGGACAGCACTGCACTTGATGTGCAGCACTTGAACATCGTCTGCCAAAACCAGAGGTCTCACTCTATTGGATTTGCATACTCGTCTATTGTCAATTTGACAAAACCAGAGTGAACATATCCATATATTCTTAATTTGCGTGTTTTGTCAAAGGGTGCATACGTATACACACACTGATCTATTCTCATCGACGACATCGTCGGCGACGTTTACTTGATGTCGGCCATCAACCGCCGCAGGCGATAAGCCAACTGCATGGCGGTGGGGCGTTGGGAAGGATCAAATCGAAGGCATTCCTGGCCCATTTGAACGACCCATGGGGGACAATCCCTTGAAAATTGAGGAGCAACTTTGCCTTGAGCGACAAGCACACCAAGTCGCGTGTGGCTGATCGCAGCGCCCTTGGCGTCGCCGACGTTCGAGTAGGGCAAGTCGGCGAGATCAAGTTCATTGAGCAGCACGCCGAAGGAATAAATGTCGGCGCGTTCCGTGTAGTGGCCACCAAGCATGATTTCCGGTGCAATCCATGCCAAGGTACCAATTTCCGCCGTCATGGTATTCTCCTCGCTCATCTCACGGCTTGTGCCAAAGTCCGTCAGCTTGGCTACAAACTGAGAGCTGAGGAGGATATTACTCGACTTGAGGTCGCGGTGGATAATGGGAGGATCGTTCGAATGGAGGTAGACCAATGCTTCAGCCACATTGGCAGCAATCCGAATTCTGTTGAAGTCACTGCCAAACCATGGCAAAGTGATTGTGTTGGCGTTGACGTTTTGTAGCAGCATGCGCACATTTCCACGTGGCATGTACTCCGTAAGCATCTTGAGCTGCACGAGCGTCGTCCACGCCACGCCAACAAAGCGGACGATGTTGGGATGGTCGAGCTTGGACATGAGCTTGATCTCTAGCATGAATGATTCCATGGCGCTGTGATTGTTGACTTTGTCAGGAAGACACTTCTTGATTGCGACTTGTTCTCCGGCAAAAATGCCGCGGTAAATGACGCCAAAGCCACCGGAAGCGATGAGCTCTCCGACTTGGATCTCATCGTGAGCAATGCGGAAGTTGGTCATCGTCTTGTCGAAACGAATGTCGTAGCCTGCGAGTTGGTTGATTTCGTTGCCGTCGAAGGATGGCACGGACGAGTTCATCGTTCCATCGCCCGTTCGACGGTGAGCACCAGGACCAGAGCGCGAATTGGCCAAGTCCATGGAATGCCGCGTAGAATGCGTTTGAGAATACTTGCGCGATGCGCCAGTGGTGTTTCGTGAATGGTCTGAATAATAGTCTCGGGGACTGGTCTGAGCATGGCTAACAGCGTCATCGGCTGCTTGGCGACGTCGTAGAAGGACAACAAGGCACCCCACGAGCAAAATCACAACGACGACACCACCACCAATACCAATGTATGTAGTCAAATGGCCCGATCCGGACGAGCTTGAATCTGACGACTTCGTGGTTGTTGGGACTGGCGTATCGCTCACTGATGGGACAGACGTTGGTGATTCAGTCGCATTTGTAGAAGTTGGAGCTGTTGTTTTGGTCGTCGTTGGTTTTGCGGTCGTCGATGCAGTCGTCCCTGGCGTAGGTGTTGGCGTCGAAGTAGTTTGTGTGGTGGTAGGCGCTGATGTCGGAGTTTCTGTCGTTGTAGGAGTCGTTGTTGGCGTTAGGGTCGTCGTCTGAGTCGTTGTTGGCGTTGGCGTCGACGGAGTTGGGGTTGTTGTCGGTGTTGGGGTCGTTGATTTAGTCGTCGTTGGGGTCGGCGTTGGCGGCGTCGTCTGTGGCGTCTGAGTCGGTGTGGATGTTGGCGTTGTTGTAGGTGCAACTGACGTTGGAGTGTCCGCCGGAGTCTGGCCGACGGCTAGATGCGCTGCCACGAGGAGGAGCAGCACTCCGAGCTTCTTCATCGTCTTGTCAGGAAATGATGTGACAATTATCGGCGTGATGTCCATAGTTTAAACACATTTTTTACCACGAAATCCGCAGTTTAAACCAAGATTTCTATCAGAAAACCTTCAGTCGACACGCTTAAACGTCTAACTCCAAAAAGCCAGCGGTGTGACTGACGCATGGAGAACGAACAGCAGGGGTGCATCCACTCAGTCATCCCCGAAGGCATAACTCGCGATTGGTATCCTTAGCTTCGACGGGATTCAGCAGCAATGCGTCGCTGAATGGAGTTCAAGGTGTTCCTGGCTTTCTGCAGCCTCTAACTCGACTTAGAGCGATTTAGCGACCCCGAGACTGCTGGTACGATCCAACAATCGCTAGAATCAACAGAGAAACGCCGGCAAGGGCCTTGCAACGGCATAGAGCGACTGTCCATTGTGCTCCATTGTTCTCAACGAGTCTCCATGGCTAGAAGCTTATCGTGCGCGGCAATCTCGTCGCCAAACCTGAACCAATCAGTCGTGCAGAATGTGGACGTGAAATTTTGCACAAACTTGTAACGGGACACATGGAACACCATGTTATTGATCGAAGTTGCCAGATACGACGGATGGAGGGGACAAAGGAGCAACTTGGAACGACGCGATCACGTATCCTTGAAGCACATCCCGTGGTCGAAACGACAATTTCTTCTTCTCGTAGGCTTCGCATTGGGTAGCTGCCTGAGCAATCACGCAACACGGGCAAAAGAAACTAAAGACCATGTCTTCGACGCAAGTGCCAGGGATACGAAATCCGTCACGAACCACAGCTCGAACGTACCACACAAGTAACGACGCGATCGAAGAGCAAGTAAGTCCAAGAGCAAGAAACGTTGTCGCCCTGCTAGCTGAATGTGCCTGGACGTCCATGATATCAAGCGCAGACGACACAGTGTCCTCCATCGAGAGATTCTTCTCCTGTCCGATGAGTATGAGCTTGTTGGTCATGAATTGATCTCTGTGGTAGAGCTCAATCGATCGAATCAAGATGCACAGGATGGCCGCGAAGAGAACTGTTCCAAAGAGGGTGAGGGTCGCTCTGTAGTGGAGCAATCCAATGCGATGGGTCACTTGAGCAAGTGCGACGCAAGGGCAGAGGAAGGACATGATTGCGTTTGGAAACCAATGGGTGTAGTAGTCGCAGATGCCGTTTTTCCAGTACCCGACGATCAATCCGTTGTTGTCCGTCCCGCGTTGTTGAATTGCATGATTGACTGGTCGATGGGGAATCGTTTGGGCCATACTGGTCTCGCTAATCGGTGGCAGATGCAGCTTGGTTCCAAAGAGAGACTCTCTTGTTCCGTCAGGACCTTTCAGAGGGAGTTCCTGCGCCTTGGGAGCGTCCATGGCCTCAATGTGGTGGTGAATGATGGACTTGGTCGGTGCTCGCCGCACTGGCACCTCTTCACAGCTCTCCGTCGACTCCGAGTGGCTTAGCGCCGCTGCAATCTCATCAGCAGGTGGAAAATTGACAGCTAACTTGGTTTTGGAATGAAGACGATCCTCCATGTCCTTGTCGACTTTCGCCGGCGATGTCATGGCTGTCAACTGGTGTAACTGTTGGTGGCAACTGTGAAACTCCTGTAGTTGCTTTGATTGGCTAATTTTTTCCAATTAAATAAATAATTGCAAAAAATGTCCAAATTTATTAACGTTATTGCAAATTCCATCGCAATGTACCAACGAGCATCATTTTTCATATGCAGCTTTAACTCGAGCTAATAATTAGATATTCTAGACTGGACATGGTTATTACATGCGTGAATAGGTTTGCGCTAGCTGATCTTAGATTGCGATGTCGATTTAATTGTACTCGATCAAGTGAATTAAATATTATATTTTGATTGGATTAAATTTAGTAAATTTAATCCAATCACATTTTAAATTTTAAAAAGCCTACAGCCCCGATGACGACACAAGGCATAGAGTGGTGGCGGCGGTCTATCTACCCCAAGACTAATATATCAAAGGAGCACTTGATTGACCTGCTCTTTAAAAGTCGAGAAGTCATTTTGCCTCCCATGCCAATGGCTGAAGCAGCAGTGTATCTGACTCTGTGCTTGGAAAGCAAGCCGGTCGTGGAATTTCGCGACTGGGAACGCTTCTTAATTCGATTTGGTCCGTTTGACAAGTGCGTCGTCAAGGCTGTGCAGTGTTTCCGAGACAGGAATGGCGTTGCTCCTTGGTTCCATGGAGTCATCTCCCGCGCGCAAGCAGAAGCAGTGAGTAAACCGTCGGACGACGGAGCTTTCTTGGTACGCTTCAGCGAGACGCAGCCCGAGAAGTTCACACTTACGTACATGAAAGTCCACAGTGATCCTCTCTACATGGGTCGCAAGGAAATCAAGAACGTTTTGATCGTCCATCGACCAGAGGAAGGTTATGGTTTGCAAGACGGAGGCAATGGCAAGATGTTTCCATCGATTGCTTCCTTCATTGAAGACAGTGCGGCCCGACTTCGCATTCCTGTAAGCCTCGTTGTCATCTCGATAGATCCTGCCACTTGTTGTAGATTGTGTCCCGACTTTCCATCGAGAGCAACAAATTCCTGCGGGAAATCCAAGCTTTCAAGGCAACCGCACTCTTCCGACAAGAACACATCACTGAGTATGGCACATTGAGCTCCACAAACTTGACTACATCAGACACTGGCAGTGACTACGGAATGGCTCCTCACAGTGCTTTGGCGCCACCCTCTCTTTCTTCTCGGTTGGCGACACCGAATGGTTCGAGTGATTATGGCCTGATTGCAGCGAGTTCTTTAGCTCCAAATGATGGCCGTCCAGGCTTAGCAGCATCAGTCGGAGCTAGCGACTATGGCCAAATCCCAGTGGGATCATTAGCCACAGGCAGCCTCTGTCCAGACTTGACTGCACCAGTCGTATCTAGTGACTATGGCCAAATCCCGGCAAGTGCATTGACTTCAGGCGTGCGCTGTTCCGACTTGGTTCCACCAGCTGCAGCTAGCGACTACGGCCACTTGGCAACGAATCCCCCTGCACTCTTTCGCTTCACTGGCCCATCGACTTCAGACTATGGAAGTTTGTCTGGTGAAGATTTGAACCGAAATCAAAACAACGCCTACGGCTCCTTTCATACCCTGACAAATCTCAACCAAACGATCAGAGTGGAAGCAAATCGATCGATCCATGAACCTTCTACCTTGTCTGGCAACAACGCTACAGCCGTCAGCAGCGACTACGGTGAACTGCGCACTTTAGCGCCGGCTCCACCGACGGCGGACGAATACGGTCAACTCTCTCAAGCACAAGTCAAATTTGCCAACAACGATGCCTATGGACATTTTGGTGGAACGATTCAACAAGCAGCCCCCGCATCTGACTCCTATGGCCATTTCGGTGTTGTTAAACCAGAGCTTGATGGAGCACCCAAGTCCGCCCCAACCTCTGGTTCTTATGGACATTTTGGTGCACAAGCCCCTGAGTTTGGTGTAGCGCCGAAACCTGCGCCAAAACCTGACACCTATGGCCACTTTGGTGCACCAATTCATGAGTTTGGAGGCGCTCCAAAGTCGGCCCCTGTCACCGGCACTTATGGTCACTTTGGTGGAGCCGCTCCTGAGTTTGCTGGAGCGCCAAAATCAGCACCAAAGCCCGACACGTATGGTCATTTTGGCGTGTCCAAGCCAACGCCTGAACCACAGAAAACAAGTGACACGTATGGCCACTTTGGAAGCCCAGCTACAGCAGCTCCAAGCTACGGTCATTTTGGCAAGGCCCCTGTCGCGCGACAGAGCAGCGACTCTTCGTTGGACCATTCAAGTGCCTATGGAAGTTTTGCCGAAGTTGGTCTGCCACGTAGTCACAGTGCCAGTACGAACTTAATGCGCGAAGTCAATGCCAAAGAAGAAGCTCTCACACAGATTGAAAACGGTATGGCTCTCTACAAGCAACGCCAACTGGACGACGCCATCGCGTGCTTCTTACGAGCAGAGTTCTTCTCGAAAACTGCAGGTATGGATGAGAGGGTCAACTTTTGTGATACCGTCGTAGGAGAGAAAACTGTCGAGGCACGTGCTCTTGGCAACCTCGGTACAGTCTACTTGGATCGGAAACAGCCAAAAGAAGCCGTCAAGTTCTACGTCAAGTGTTTGGTCTTGACTCGTGAAATCGAAGACAAGAAACGCGAGCGGATCATCCTCAACAATTTGGTTCTAGCTACTAAAGCCACTGGCGACAACGCTGCCGCACTCAAATACTCACAAGAGCTGCTTACAATCACAAATGTTGCGGCAAATCGTCTCAAACTCGAAACGCGGATCAGGGAACTACAGGCAGAACTCCATCATGGAACAACCTCATTGTAATGAAAGACCTTCGCCATCCCATTGCCATTCTGCTTGGAACTCCACCTCTTTCTCATTCGGCGTTGTTACTTGATCATACTCGTGGCGAGACGATTGCATTGTCACAATACGATCTTTGTCTTTTCAATCATGTTGCAGAGCAAATCTTTCGAGCTGATATAAATGTTGTTGTCTTTGTCGGCAGGCTAGGCAGCAACAAGTTGGCCAAATCTCTCGCCGTGAGAGTCCGCACAAGGCTGTGGCGGCTGGACGTCGGGGATTTGTCAATGAATCGAGAGTCTCATTTGTATGCGGCGTTGGCAATGGCATGGCGCACGTCTTCCATGACATTGCTCAACCACATGTCGTGGCGGATCTATCGGTGCCAACCTGGCTCTCTCAATTTTGCTGACCATCTTGGGTTTTCTATATTCTGAGCCAATGTCAGCTAAAAATAACACAAAAAATAATTATTTTTAAATATAATAAAATAATTAATTCAAAATATACATTTAGTTTATAATATATTTTTGTAATTTTGGTGCTTACATCACCTCTGAGATGTAATACTTTGTCGAAATATAAGGTTGTGGAGGAAGCGGGTGCATTTCCAAACATCAACGCGCACACACTTGCGCGTATCTCACACTCGCCCGTCGATATCATGGCCATCCGTCGAGAGTTCACCGAGAGCGAGATCAGCAGCTTGAAGAATCTTGGACGGGAAGTATGTACGATCGTTGCGTATGCTGCCCGCCGGAGCGATAAATCCACCGTGCGCTGGACGCCCGTCACGCCGACGTCAGCATCAGATCCTGTCGATGTCTACATTGGTGAATGCCCCGTGAACGACACGCTGACGTTCATGTGCGGCGTTACGCGAGTCCACAATACATCGATCGACCAGATCGCGATGCTCCTCAATTCGGAAAAAGAGCAAGCGCCGGCGTTTCATGGATCCTTCTATGGTGATCTCTCGCACTACGATACGGTCACGGCGGTCCGCCGTCAGTCAAAGCAATTTCCCCGTCATGCGATTCTTGTTAAAGCCGCCACGATGCCAAGTCCCAGCAGAACGATTCAGGCGCGCGATTTTGTCTACCTAGAGGTACGCACCCACCTCTGCTGTGTGAAATCAATGTCGTCCTCTGTAGGCGCAAGAGGATATCATGGACACGACGAGAAAGACCAGGGGCTGGGTCTGCGCGATGCACTCCATCGACATTGCGACGCGACCTCCAAGGGAAGACGCTGTGCGTGGTCGCCTCTTTCGTTCGGGTATAGTAGCAACGGAGACACAAGAGGAAGGCGTGATCGAAGTGACGTATCTCCTCCAAGTGGACTTTTGCGGCTTTGTGCCGCTCGATGTCCGGCTCCGCATGATGGGTCTTCGTCTCCACAGTCTTCGTTTCTTGGGCGATCATTTCCGCAATTCGCAGTCGATTCGCGCTCGCTCTTCGTCGTCTGCGCCGTCGTCGTCGAACGAGTCTAGGTCGTCCATGTCGTCAAAGAGCTGTAGCTGCTGCGGCGCCAAGTTTCATCTCCTCCAGCGCAAGTACACATGCCGCGTCTGCCAGGATGTCTTTTGCTCGCACTGCGGGAGCCACCAGCGCGTCACGCCTGGCATTGGCGTGGAAAAGTATTCCATCTGCCACACATGCATGGTCAAGTCCAAGCAAACGACGTTTGATCCCACCGACCCATCCGCTGCGATCGTCGTCTCTGAAATGTCCGCTGGACAAATCCAAACGCCGCCGCCGCCGCCACGACCTCCGATTGCCAACGTCGGCGTTCGCCAATCCAGCGGCATGCAAAGGTAACACAGCACGACATGGACCTCTATGAACCGTCCTGATAGATCAAGTGAATTGCGAACTTCTAGAGTTACCGCGTCGCCGAATGTCTACTCGGGGGACATTTACGACGGCACAGACCTCGGCACGTCCACGACACCGCAGTCTGGCACGGTTGTCAACCTGGCAGACGTTGGCAATGCATCTGAAATCCTCGCTGCGATTGCGGCCAGTCGACAGCCACAAGTTCCTATCCTTCGTCAATCGCCCGCAGAGTCGAATGGAGAAACGCCACATCCGCCACCGACCGACGACTTGGACGACGAAATCGATGGACATAGCAGTAGTTACATCGACACCGAGTCCGAATGGCGCGGCCAAGTCGGTCCCATTCGCAGTCGGCAATCTGTCCAGCGATCAACGTCCAACGTCGTGGATCTGCGCGACCTTAAGAATGCATCGGAGCTGCTGCAGGCGCTCGATCCTGTCGCGTCGACGATTCCGCCGCCACCAGCATTTCCACAATTGGAAAATGCGCCAGCCAACACCAAACCGAGCAGACCATTCACGCCCGAGTCGACGACGATCTCCGTCACCACACTGCCGCCTCTAGCGTCGGACGAAGACGCTGTGCAGTTTCGAGCGTACGCTCCACCTTGCGTCGGCCGTGGCGTCGCCTTTGACTTTGATCTCTGGCTGCATCTCGTCGTTGCTGGCCTCAATGAGGAGGACGACGAAGTGTCCAAGCCCACGACCGTGCCATTCCGTCGCGGCTCGCTTCTCCACGTCACTTTGACTGCTCCTGAAGGGTTCACCGTCGCGGAGGAATGCCAAACGCAGATCGTCTCATGGCTCGGTGAGTCTACGAGCGCCAAGTTCCGCGTCGAGAGCACACAGATGGCCAGCGTCGGTCAGGCTGTCTTGATCGCCAAAGTCGTCTGCGGGACACGTGTGGCTGTCGTCCGCTCGTTCATTTTCGTCACAAGCAACCGCGGGAGCTCGTTCGAAGTCGCGCAACTCCGCCACGAAGACTCTCTCCTGCCGCTCGCCCATCGAGAGATCGCCTTTGGGGAACTCAAACTCCGCAACCTGCTTGCTTTCAGCCAGTCGGGCTATTCCTATCGCGCTAGCTTTGAATCGCTCGAGGTAAGCACTCGTCTCTCTGTCGTCTCATCATGCTCACGTCGTCGTTGCCGTCTAGGTCGTCGTGCGCATGGTGCGTCCAAACCAATACGGCGACGAAAACGACCGCATCGTCGCCGAGTTCCGCCGTGAAGCCGCCGTCCTGGCCATGCTAGGCCATCATCCACACATTGTGTCATTTGTCGGCGCGTCCAGCAACGTCGAAGAGCCACTGACGCTCGTGTCCGAGTTTGTCTCGGACGGCAACTTGGAATATCTTGTCCAGACGACCAAATTGTCCTTGGCGGCGAAGAACCGCATCCTCTGCGACGCCGCGCTGGGCCTGCTCAACATCCATGTAGGCGGCTTTGTCCATCGCGATGTGGCGGCGCGGAACTGTCTCGTGGATCCGTCAGGCCGCGCCAAGATTTGCGACTTTGGCATGTGTCGTCCTGCGGAATCGCCAGAAGGATCGTACGCAGAAGACGGCGGCATGACGCCGCTCAAGCACATGCCGCCGGAGAGTCTGCAGCCGCCGCACTTGTACTCGTACAAGTCGGACGTGTATTCGTTTGGTGTCATGATGTGGGCGACGTTCACGGAAGAGAAGCCGTTTGCGAATCTGTCGGGGGCGGAAGCGGCTGCGTGGGTCTTGGAAGGCGGGCGTCTCGATCACGTGTCGGCGATTCCACAGGCGCATCGCGATATCATGGCGCAATGCTTTCAGGAAGATCCCGCCAAGCGGCCGTCCATGGCCGACATTGTCGCGCACTTTCGAACGCTTCCTAGCGACAGCATGCCATAACTTTATGTCGGGAGAGAGAGATAAATTACATCCAAGTGCTTTGAGCGTTGTTAAGATATGGGAGAAGAGTTCCTTCTTCCTGCTCAACGTCATCCTCGTCGAAGAGAGCGGTGCGAGAAGCGTAATGAAGTCGCAACGACGGCCTTCAGCGGAATTTGTGGTGAGGACGACGCTGAGTGAGCCGAAATTGGCGCGAATGCTCGCTTGGCGGAACATGATAGTCTTCCCCTCGGCATGCTCTGTATATCCCTAGAGAAGGCACGCGCTCTCTGTGGTTTCCTCATGAGAGTTGACAACGTGAAGAGCTCGAGGTTTGACGTTGCTCAATCGCTAACGGCTCCGATTCTAGCAAAGCAAGCAGGCTGAGGTCTTCCTCGCAAGGTGCGCTAACTCAGGGCAGTGCCTATCATGGCCTCTCTTTGCTCTGCTCGTTGAGGATGCAGGAAGTGGAGCGTGACGCTGCTGTCATCGAGTTGTGTGTCGGTTCTGAGCATATAATTGTTTGCTTGGTGGATTTTTAACCAATCCATCTTGTGATTGTCTCGGCGACGCACATCCTTCGCCATCGTTCTTTTGCCAAGAATTGCCAAGATGATGCGCGCTGCGCCGACCTTCCGACGGGTTTTGACCCCCGTGCGGTCTTTCCATGCCTCTAGACAACTTCTCCGAATGGATGACTTTGATAGCATGTCCAGGGAAACTCCAGTCAACTTGGTACGATCATCCAGTTGCTATCGACACCAACCACATTTTTGCTCTAGGGCGTTTTAGTCGTTCCCCAGCAGCGAGCGGTACGTCGCTCATCGATAGGAAGTGAGCCTGATGTGTACTTGTAGTGGGTAGTCGAACGTTTTGGTCGCTTCCACACAACGCTCGAGCCAGGGCTTCACTTTTTGATCCCGGTCGTCGACCGAGTTGCTTATGTGCACTCGCTAAAGGAAGAAGCAATCAAGATCCCTGGACAGTCCGCGATTACCAAAGACAACGTGACGATTCACATTGATGGCGTGCTCTACGTCAAGGTTCGTCTTCTTTTCCTGCGATTTCAATCGCTCAATGTCGTGGGGAGTAGATCGAAGACCCGTACAAAGCATCGTATGGCGTGGAAGATCCCATCTACGCTGTCACGCAACTCGCGCAGACGACAATGCGATCTGAGCTTGGTAAAATCACGCTCGACAAGACGTTTGAAGAGCGTGAACACCTCAACAAGAACATTGGTACGACCTCTCGCTATTGACGACAAGCTAACGACTATCGCCAGTTGCCTCAATCAATCAAGCGGCGGAAGCATGGGGCATCAAGTGTTTGCGCTATGAAATCCGCGATATTGCGCCACCAACCTCGGTCAAAGCTGCCATGGACATGCAAGCCGAAGCGGAGCGAAAGAAGCGCGCGGAGATTCTCGACTCGGAAGGTGAACGCCAAGCGTACATCAACGTAGCGGAAGGCAAGAAGCAAGCCATTGTGCTCGAGGCACAAGGTAACGCTGCTGCGATTCTCGCACGAGCAGAAGCGTCGGCGGAAGCGATCAAGACGCTCTCGGCTGCGATTCAATCGAACGGCGGTCAGAACGCTGTCGCGCTTCAAATCGCTGAAAAATACGTCGAGGCCTTTGGCAACGTCGCGAAAGAAAGCACGACGGTAAGGCCCCCTCATCACTCCACCGCCGCATGGACTCACGCCTTTGGTTTAGGTGCTTCTTCCCTCCAACACGAATGATCCTGCCTCGATGGTCGCGTCGGCGCTGTCGATCTTCGCCAACGTTCAGAAGAAGACCGCGGGCAACAGGGCCCCAGCGCCCCCCAACGCTGACAACGCCGACTACGAGTTGGACGATACGACTAATCTACCCAAGCTTTAATACACGATCGCTTGGACCATGACGTTGTTGCTCTTCTTCCTCCTTCTCTTCTTGCCCCTCAGCAGTGACAGCTTGATCTTGTACATGTGCATTTCCCTCGGTTTAGTGGAAATTAAGGCAAGTTCCTATCAAAGTCTCATAGAAAAAACTAAGGTGTCGAGATGTTCAATGTCATTAAACCGAGGGAAAGTTGAGATCTCGCCATGTGAGCAGTCTGGGATGACGACGGAGGAATCACAGCGTCGAGAGATGGCGACGGGATGGAAAGACCGGTCGTGTCTAGACGACAACATCTCTTGAGTAGTCCCCAGGGCGCTGTCGACGTCGTTTGCACGTCACCCAGGTGGTTGTGGTTGCAACCCAACCCGTCATCTCTGCTCGTCTCGCACACTTCACTGCATACAAGCATACAAAGATCAAGAGGGCGATCAATCCTGGAGAGTTGCCGACGACGATGCATGGCACGTGTTGAGTTGCTCGCTGTCTCAAGGTTTCACATGTGGTTACGCCCAGCGTGACGCGTGCGGCATGGAGATTGTAGCCTGTTTCGATGAAGACTTGCAGATATTTTCAAACCTGCGCAGTCATGACCACATCATCTTGTGAATCCGTCGCTACGATCATCTTGATGAACCGCTTTTTCAAGCTCAACCACCGCTTCCTCATCACGCTCCGAGACCGCCGCCTCGTCCAGCGGCAGATTGTGGCAGTCCTCGAAGCGAGAAAGCCCCATGCGTGTAGCCAAGCCCGCGCTCGCCTCCCAAGTCTCGCTCAAAAGTTGGAGAAGGTGCTCTACCACACCGCCCTCCGTCGCTCCGAGTACTTGAACCCTACGACGCTCCTCTGGCGCCTCGCGCAGATCTATCACCGCAGCCAACACCACGCTCCATCGCACGCCGCGATCTCGCTCTGAAGACAAGTTGCCCATTTGGGTTGTAGCACCACCACTAATCTAATGTAAAATATTTCACACTTTTCAAATGTCCTTCTGGGTTTGTAGTTCCAGCGACTCCAGAGATGCTCTCTATCTTCCACACCATGGCGGCGGCGGCGTTGCGCTCGCTCTGCAGTGCGATCGATGGTCGCGGGTGGCTGGTTGTAGAGACACAGAAGGAGGAACGGTGACGAGAGGTGCAACGCAATGTTACAAACAACTCCATATGGAGATGACGCAGCTCCATGCAGCAACGAGTGGCCATGTGGCTGTCCACGTTTGGCTCATCGTCAAGCCCGTGCAGTTGATCTTGCTGAACAGCGCCGGGTCTCTCTTGCTCGACGCCAGACCTGGGTGTGACAGCCCCGTCGTTTGGTTGGGAGCTGTCCCTTGCGTCCAGATGCAGCAAGGATCGCCCAGTTCCTGACCGTTCTGAATCTTGCTGACACAACGCCACAGTCCACTTGCCAGCAGAGCCGTAGGCATTACCGAATGCATTGCGTGGACCACCACTGTCGTCTCGGTGCCCCAGTGAGTAATAACCAGGGACGTTGTCGCCGTTCGGAATGCGAGCTGAGTACTCTGGCCGGCTCGAGACGACAGCAAGCATAGCAGCGAGGAAGAGAGCGGCTTGCATTGACGATGGCGAAAAGAGGAATGAGCGATCGACGGGTGGCGAAGTTCACCGTTTGACACGACTGTCCGACCTGCCATCTTTGTGAAACGCTCAGTCCGTTGGGGTTGTTCCCGAGGTATGCAACGTCCATGCAACAATCTCCATGGCCGCCCCATGCGCAATCTGCATGGAAATGCCGACGGATCCTGTCGAGACGACGTGCGGACACATCTACTGCCGGCCGTGTTTGCATCGCTGGCTCGGTCGAAGTGATTCCTGTCCGATGTGTCGTCGCCAAGTGACGCGAACGGCGCAGCTCCTCATCAACTTTGCAGCGACTCCGCCCATGAACGCGTCGGTCGTTGCGTGGCACACGGCTCTCTTCGTCCTCAATATTTGCATGACTGGCGCGCCTGTGGCCTTTGGAGAAACAGTGCGGGAGACGTTCTGTCTCGGCCTCCTTCTGGACTATCGTTGCCTCCACCAATGGTACCGGCAGCTCATGGAACGGCTCGAGGACATGCAGCAACACTTGGAGATGCCGTCGCTGGAACATTCTTGATGGATTACAGCTCAAAGCTTGTCAAGACGTCTCCCTCTGGCGGCAATTCAAGCTCCAATCTCGGCTCCACCGTCGGTTCAGCCTCCACCTCCTCCGTTGGTTCAACCACCGGCGTCGTTGGCGTTGCGGGCACTGATGTCACCGTCGCCGTAGTTGACGCTGGAACTGTTGGCTTCTTTGAACGACGAATGCCACTACACACGACGACAGATCAGCGAGCTCTCTAGGCGATGAGGGTACAAGTCATGGCTTGAGAGATGCAGTGGATCTGGTGCCTTCCGCATGGCTCGCCATATCTCATCGGGCGGCATCTTGGCTGCCACTTCATTTGTTTCCTTGGATCTAATCAACATGAGCCCCTCTTCGATTCCCGAGTCCTGGGTACGTCGTGTGGAGGGCTTGGCTAAGTTTCGTGGGGGATCTGTATCCGCCTCTTGTGTTGAATGTCTTGGAGTGAAACGACGACGGGGGAACGTCGTACTGCCCAGGGCCAGTGGGTGTGACGCCGACTACAATCATCTAGCAACGAGGAAACAGTGGGGGTCGCCGCACCGTGTCCATAAGCGACCAAATTTGACAGCATGTCCATCTGCTTGGCGGTGCCAAACGTCCCTCGCTTGGTTGTCTTCTTGACGAAGTCCGTCCCCAAGTCGTACGATCCTGGACCTGCAGCAAACTTCAGACGTGGTAGAGTGAGTTGATTGTCTACCAGATTGCTTGATGTCGACGGCAGCCTGGAGACGCTGCGGCCATAGGAATGGATTTGCGATGGATTTGGCCGCCTCCGGCATGAACCTTGGCGACTTTGGCGTCTTGGTGGGAGACTTCTACCAGAGGAGAATGAGCTCAAGCGGTCGAGACGGCAGCGAAACCACGGAAGGATCGCATCGATGGGCGATTGTGTAAGCATCTGGTAGATATTTTGGACCTGCACACACTCTCAGCGGCGGTGAAGGAGGATGTCTACCTGGACTTGCGCCGACTTGACCAAGGGATTCAATGTACTCTGTCATGTCCAAGCGCTTGGCTTTGGAGAAGCGGCACTCATGCCTAGTCTTGAGTATGTCGCTGTCAGTGTTGTAGGAGCCTGGACCTGCGGCCAACTGCAGTCGTGGAGCTGGAGCGCGCGGTGAAATCCGCGCCCGATGTGTTTCTTCGAGCAGAAGTTTCTGCTGGTTTTCCCACTGCTCGGCCGTGTACACGTTTGGAAAAGCCCCAGGAAGCTCGAGGTTGTACGTGCCAAAGTCTGCTTTCCGCGTTGGTGGCGACTTCAAGCATGGTTCTGATCCGAATCCAGCCGTGCGAGTCTTGGACAGTTTCGGCTGAAATGTGCTCGGCAAGCTATATGACAATGGACTCTAAGCGGCGCGTGACAGGACGAAATGCAGGCGGATGGACGTACCGGCTCCTCCTCTCGTCCTGTCGAGAACTTCGGCCCGAACCGCTTCTCGGATGTGATCATGGTCAAGTTTGAAACTGCAGTCCGCTCTACATGAAACGCTTTCATTTGCCCATTCGACAAGGACTTCACCAAGAAGGAACATGACGGCCCAGGGTAGCAAGAGGTGTCATTGCAGTCCCGAAAACTGAGCTACGCCGGGTAACTACTCGCCCTTGTCGACTCCCTTTGATCCTTTGATTTCTCTTTGCTTTGACAACTTTTGCCCGTTCGCTTGTCGCGATACACGTCGTCGATCAGTAAACTTGCAGCATTCAAAGCCTTGCGAAGCGCATAACAACTCAACTAGCGTCAACCGCCATGATAGATGATATCGTCTAACCTTCCGTCATGTTGACCGTGAACACAATGAAAGATCGGATGAATGGCTTCTTCGAGCTTCAAGCTGGATCTGAAAGAACAGCCAAAGTCTCTCCATACTTTCGGAGTAGCATATATGAGTTCTTTGCGCGTTGCTGGATGCATTCTACTCCATTGGGGCCTGCATGCATGAAGTTTGTCGTCCTCCGTCGGGTTGCTGCCGGTCTTGGCGCCAATAAAAAAATAAAAAAAATAAAATTGAAAATTCAAATTTTGATTTCCCTCCTTTGGAAATGGACTCGACGTCGCCACTTCCGCCGCCAGCTCCAACGATTGCGACACCGCATGCAAGCGTCACTGCGTTGGAATCGCTCATTCATTGGCTCAAGACGTGCATGTCGTCTGTCCTCGAAGCGTCCGATTGCTTGCAAGTCATCTCAGACTCTGACATTTGCCACGAACTGGACGTCATGCTGGCTGTGCTCCAAGATGCCACAACTGCGGAAGACGACCTCTCTCGAGCTCAAGCGCTTGCAGTCAATGCATACGGTGATGCTGCTCAGGATATGGCTGCCTACTTGCAATCGATCCATGAATCCCATCTCGAAGCACAGAAACGATGGTTCAGCTCGGTCTTCTCAAGCACACATGAGCAACTTGGACTCTTCCGAGCTCTAGTGCATCGCATTCAAACGCGAGGAAGTTTGCTCTTGCGCGTCTTGGCCATTCCTCAGCCACCTCAAGCGCCAAAGGCTCCCACGACGGTCGATGCGAATGTCGCTGGGAAGGGTCCAGCCGCTTCTGTCGAAGACATGCCAATTGAGTCGACCTTCATCAAACTGCAGAAGAAGTACATCCAAGAAATGGCTCGCCAGGAAACCTTTGACGACAAGCGGCACAAACGGCGCCGCACCCTTGCATCCTTTCACAGTCCATCTACCAAACTGTCGTAACATGATTTAGAAACTATCTCGACGATCACTTCTTGTCTTTGGCCGCAAAGTACGCTTGAATGCGGCCAACTTTGTCGAGAGCAATGTTATACGCGGGATGCGTCTCAATGAGAAGGTTCTGGCTGTCACCTACAAGGGTATTTCCGTGCCATTGCGACAGCGACAAGCCGCTGAGGACGTAGCAAGAATGATAATGGTCTCGTGGTTTGCCAGGCTTGTCTCGAAGGCCACCTTCGATTTGTTGACCGCACAAGAGAATATAGCGCTGGTGCGCTTCAGCATCGCTCACGTACGATCCTAGGCGACAGAGATTAATCCAGGACGAGCTAGGAATCGAAATACCTCCGCTCTTGTTGGCGCTAGCGAGCAGCGCAGGCACTGATCCTTGCCAAAAGCTGTAGCAACCATCGACTAGTTTGTTGGTGCGGCCTTGATAGCCTCCTTCGACTGCCATTTGTCGATGCGCTGTGTAATGCTACAGAGCACGATAAACCATTAAGCGACGAAGTGCGTACCAGCAAAGCGTCAACGTCGACAGCGTCCCAGGCATTTAGAATATGCAAGATTGCGGCAGCACAAAAGCAATACCCACCATGAGCTTCCTGGTATGGAAATGGACCAAAGCCGCCTTCGTACGTTTGACAAGCACGGACGAAATCAACCACGCCAGCGGTGAGCTCTGGTGTTAGAATGCCATACAAGCTAGCGATTGAGATGGCACAATATGTTGTACGGACGTCAAGTTCCCTAAGCGTGGATGAGGCCTTTCGTAAAGTGCAAGACGTACCCTTGGTCGTGTGCATGGAAAGCACCGGTCGCGGGATCTTTCAGCGAGAGAAAGAAATCATATAAGCCCTTACGATCGACGAGATCGTAAGCTTCAGGCGTTCCAATGGTCGCAAGAGCCAAGCATGAGGCATAAGTCGTCGCCATGTGACCTAGCTGGATAATTCCTCCGCCGAAGCCACCTCCAAACGACCCACTCCAGCACCTCTTGATTGTGTTCATACAACTGTCGGCAAACTTTTGAATATCCTCTTCGTCGTCGAGCAATTCGAGCGAGTGCAGGATCCAATACATAAACCATGGTCGAGAGGCATCCATGGACGCGTAACCTGGCGGCAGATACTCCAGTCCGCGGATGAGGTATGGAATGTGCTTGTCACGGAGGAGGCGCACTTGGTTGTCTTGGTTGATGAATCCAGCCATTTGGAGCTTGTGAAGTTCACTCTTAGGAAGAGAATCCATCGGAACAAAGAATGCCGTGCATGAGCTTTCCGTCTCGCGCTGCAATCGCGTCGTAGTCGTCGGCCAGTCGTCCGTTGGGAGCGATCGAGTTGTTGCCATAGGTGATCTTTCCACTTTTATATGAACTTTGAACTAGTATTCTTTAATCAAGTATAATGACTTTATCAGCATTTCAATTGCAATTATTCAGTCTAGCGTAGCCTCTGGGCTTTGGCTCGGTTTAAGATGCAAGTTGCATCGCGGTACATCGCAGACAAGCGAAGCTGCATTGACCTATGCACAGCCACGATATTGGTCTATACGAACGATGGTGATAAAGGAGGAAAACTCATTTCGTCGTACCTCACAAGGGACACTACGCCACGTTCGGTTTGGGATGTTCCATTCCATGGCATCGATTGGGGATGACGGCTCCTGGCTGATCAACTATTGTAATTTATCAGTAGAAATGGTGCACCTTCGACTGCTTCATGAAAGTAGCAGGCTATTTTAGTCTCAAATGAGGGTCACTAAGTCTAAGCATTTTGATTGGCCAACTGAAATAACTCTATTGGTGGCCCCGCTTCTGTAATTCTTCCGTCTCAACCATTACAGAGGACCTGTAAAAATACAGATAAACCTCTCAATACCGAACACACTTTAAATGAATAGATCTACACGAGGATAGTCGACGAAAGAAGAAACTGTGCGTTAAGTCTCCGCAACTCGAATTAGGATTAATGAAGTGGATCGTTCATGCTGAATCCCGAGAGTTCTTTGTAAGTCAACGATCAATTCTACTCCAAGCTCGCTGTATTACAAGGAAACACAATATCACTGCTGGTTTTTTCTCGTGGGTGGTTGTATCGATTCCAACTACGACACAACTTGCCACCAAGAACGACTGCCCATGTCCAACCCATGGATGCTGGTGTCATTGCATCCTTCAAGAATGCTTACAAGAACATGCAAATGGAAATATCTCTTGATCGTTTCAACAATGGCCATGATGCTGTGTCGTGCTTTAAGTTCAATATCCTTGAAGCCATGGAAATGTCGAAAGCTGTATGGGCAGGTATGTCATCTAACTCAATCGCTAGCTGCTGGCAGCATGCCAAGATTCTGTCTTCAGGGCCTGACCGGGAAATCTTCGAGTCACCTCGTTTGTTGGCTGACTTGACATTGTCTCAACCATAAAAGTACATTTCCTCTGTAAAATCATGTTTTTTGTTCATACTTGTCCTTGGGCACATTAATTTCCTTTCATATTCAATATTTTGGCACTGTTCGGTATTGAGGGGTATATCTGTACAAGTACAGTGATACTGACTTTTGATTGGTCAAAGAGCATCCACGTACTACTCTGGTCCGAAACAAAGTGCGCTAGACGCACTTGAACTTTCGGCAGTTTTAACCACATCACATCAGCACACCAAAAATCATGCATATCAATGATTTTGATTGGCTTATAAATTTAAAATCAACTATTTTTTAAATACAAAAATCGTTATTTTTGATAAAATATTATTTAAAAAAAATTAGATCATGTCAAAAATTCCAGATTCTAAATATGATTGGAAGAAAAGTTAAAGGACATAAATGACATTTGTGGAGCCAAGGATGAATAGACGCACTTCAAAATTTGCATTTTGTGCGAGAGATACAAGTCTAAACAGCGACGAGTAAGTGCAATCTTCATTAATAAGAGTTATTAACTATGTAGAATGGGAGCTAGAGAGATTTTAAACGAGGTGGAGCAAGGAATTGCCCTCTCAATGCTCAAGTTTGGATTCTCGAATCGAGCAATTGCAGCTCACTTGGGGCGATCGGAAAAGGCAATCAGAACACTCCTCAAGCCCCCCCGATGACTATAAAACCCCGAATGAGCTGCAATCATGGCGATGGAGGTTTCATGATCAGGGATGCATTTGCTGGCTTCGGCTTGTGTGATTGGGTGGTCATCGAGGGCCGAATTGATTCCGATGTTTACACCGGAGTATTGAGAAGTCACTTGGTTCCCTTTTTAGGCTAATAAGGACGAAGAAATGCTTTTCATGCAGGATAATGCGCCCGTGCACAATGCCAAGAAAACAATGGAGTTTTTGTGAGACCAAAATATTCCTCTATTTGACCATTCTACCTCCCTCCTGACCTAAATCCTATTGAGAATTTATGGGGAATACTTTCGCGCCGCGTCTATTGCGATGGCAGACAGTTTTTATTAGTCGGTGCTTTGATTACCACTATCCAGGACAAGTGGTCTAAGATCTCGATTGATGACCTACATGGACTCGTAAATTCAATGCCAGGAAGATGCGCAGATGTCCTCATGGCCAGAGGAGGTAAAATCGATAAGTAGTTTGTTATGTTTATGCAAACTACTAGTAGATCTTTTCTTTTCATTTTTGGTACTGCGTTACTTGGAACTGGCCCTAAGGGCCAGTTCCAAGTAAAAAATAATGCGACGCAGCCAATCAGAATGCTTCCCGTCTCATAGAATCTCAAAAGTATTTTTAGGAGATGGAGGAGGTCCTAAAAGCAAATTTCGTCTGCTAAATGGGTGATTCCGTTCTGATTGGCTCGTCGTCGTGCGTTTGCATCCATCTCATATTCCCTTCCCGACTTCATTGCATGAAGACATCGATCATCGTCGCAGCCATTGCTCTCAGTGCTGCGAGTGCAGCAACATTTGACATGCGAAGTTCCCGTGCTCCCAGCAAGCGCCAGTACTCCGTGCGCAGTAAAACATGGCAGGGCATCAAGGATGGGAGTGGTTTCGATGGGTGGATCAAACGAAACCTGAGGTGCAGTCGCCGGGTTTTTATGAAGATTGTATCTCTGGTGAACATGAAGTGGTCAAATTTCCATGCGCCATTTCATCATAACACTGTCTTTGGCATTGATGATCGCGTTGCCATAACGCTCCATTACTTGACTCACTCCGATGGGCTTGATCAGACAGCTCATGTCTTTGGCACAAGCAAAACGAGAGCACATATATACATTTATCAAGTTATATCTATTCTCAACAAGTTCTACCTACGTGAGGTCGTTGCATTGCCACGTACAAGTGAAGAATGGGAGATGTGCGAGATGCATTTGAATTACGAGGTGGCTTGCCAAATGTGTATGGTGCCATCGATGGTTGTCTGATTGAGATCAAACGTTTTGCTGACTTTGAGGGGTGGTATTGCAGAAAGGGTTTTCCAGCATTTAATTTACAAGCCTTGTGGATGGACATCTCCGATTTCGGTCGTTTTCATTGCGTTCGGGTTCCCAAAATGATAAATCGCTCTTCAAGCAGTCGTCGTTTGGAAAAACAAGCCATTCCCGATTGCCTCTTGGTGGGTGTTATCTTGCTGACGCTGGATACAAAATTTTCGCCCACATCATTACTCCCTTTCGTATACGTGAGAACATGCCAGACGACGAGGCTCATTTTAATTTTATTCATAGTCGCACTCGAATTGTAGTCGAAAGAGCTTTTGGTCTGTGGAAGAATACGTTTCGCATTTTTAAGACCCCCTTGCTTCAATACACACCTACTAAGATGGCAAAAATCATTACCGCAACCATGGTCTTACACAATTGGTTCATCGACTTTGAAGACACTCTTGACGTTTATGACAATGTTCCAAGACTTCGTCAATGGATGCATGTCGGTGGCGATGAAGTCTTTGACTCTGAGCTAAACTTAGTTGAAGGTGAAGATGCAATTCCGGCACGTAACCAACTCAAACAATATGCAGCTAGCTTCATCAAAAGAATATAACATGTATTTTGTTCAAGTGTCTCTAGAATTTCTCTTGTAAGAGCTTCAATAGAGCCGTATGAACAGCACTGCTTTGATCAATATGTTGCTTCAAAAGTGATGACATTTCCTCGAGTTGCTTGTTGGTTTCACTTATAGCATTTTCCAAGTTATCAGTTGATGGTCGTGATGATTTCAAATTGGCTGCCTCGACAATTCCCTTTGATAAGCTTTCACCGAGTGCTACAAGTCCAGAGCTAATATCATTCCGTTTGTTTATGTTTGGCTTTCGCATCTTTCGTTGACGCTCTATTTCGTCTTGTATGATTCGCTTATGACTGTTTTTGCCATTGCTTGGGACTGCTTGCTCTTCGGAATCACCATCAACATCATCTTGACTGCTACTCCCAGCACTCTCCAATAGCCCGTCGTCAGCATACGCAATGTGACCCATTCCATGCTTGTCGCCAAAATACTGAACCAATGTATCCCAGTATTCTGGCAAAGGGACAGTGTTGTCAGTATCATTCCCAGTTTCGCGAAGGAAAGCAACATGACGAGAGTCCTCTTTACGCAAGTTCGTAATCTTGTTTTTGAGAGACACTACAGTTACCTATACAGCATTAGAGATGAACACACTCGACATTACATTTTGGCTTGTTGCGATGTTGAACTTAATTCTGAGCTTCTCCCACAAGACAGCTCTTTGTGCATTGCTTGTGTTTTGTAGAAACTTCGAGCCGAAAGTCTCATAACGTAGTTCCAGCAGGATTTCAACCATTCGTGGGGTGTATTGAACATTTTGGTGGAGCTGAGTGTTAGCGTTGTTAGGCGATACTGGAGACCCACCGTCGCTTGAGACCATTATTACTTCGGGACTTTGGCCCCTGGAATCTCCAAGAGGAAAATCTGGAGTCTCCTCCCCCGAGACTGGAGCTTCAGAGGTCCCACTCGCCTTTGGACGTTTGGCCTCTCGTGCGTCGTCAACATGAGTACAGAAAACTTGCAAACAAGATACGGAAATGCAGGCTGAGATTGAGGAATCACAGGCAAATGTAACGCATAACACTAGTACACTAGAATCACACACGTGACTTACATCTAGGGAAATTTCCTATTTTGAATTGAATTACGTTAGGAGTTGAGAGGAAATATCCTCCTTAGAAGAATAGACCACCCTGGAACCGTCTGCAGGATGCGGCGCTTCTCACTGTGCAATATGCTAGGAGGAAAACATATTGCAGGCCGATACATAAACAAGAGAATTCACAAACAAGAACGTCAGAACGACCAGAAAGCCACGGTGTCATTCTTGTACTCTTTGATTTTGTGGTCGTTGTCACAGTTTGCAATCAAGCAATATCCCGCATGCCTTAGATGTATCTTAGCTTCCTCGTTACAGCACCAAGTTCTGTAATCGTGTGTTCAGTTTATAATGTCGTCAGCATGGATCCAACGAGGGACGCGTTGTCGTTAACAATTGACCTCGCATGGCGGCATTAGTCCAGGGTGAGCAAAACACAAGACAGGCGGGAACCGAGGATGTTGCATCACAGGAAATGGACATCTAAGTACGATAGACAAGGTGGGATGCGTGGAGGAAAGCGTAGCGGCCAGGAAGGGCCAGAGCATCGACACCGGAGGGAAGCGAGGACGCGGGATCACAGGGAATGGACATCTAAGGCAATGTTATGCTATTGCGTGCAGCGCAAGCGTATCTTGTCAGACAAGGTGGGAGAAGGAGTGCAAGCGTTGAGAAAGAGTGTGCTGCGTAATGAACTTAGACAAGGGTGAATATGGAAGAGGAATGTATTAGTTGAACAAAGTATTTAAAAGTTCAACTACTCCGCGTGCATTGCACCTCGATTGATTCTTGGACGTGCACACAAGGTGCCGTCAAGAAATTCATCGTTGCCATCGTCCTGTGGTCTTGGGCGATGTTATCTGTTTTGCAATTTTCTTGGAGCATCCTCCATACCATGTGATATCTTGCCTATGCCACAGCAAACGGCAATGGAATGCACACAAATGCGATTCCGCACCCACACTAGACAGCTGTAACGTATGTGGCATCTACTTGGACGACATCCCCCCGTTACTGGTTGCATGTAGAGTTCAAGGCGTCGCAAGTTCCTACTGATAGAGTTTCTTGGAGTGATCGCTGGACGAATCAAGATGAATAATGGAAATTTTAGATGCCCAGCGAGACACGTCCAAGTCTACACGAACAAAAAAGTTCAGACTAATGGTGAGACATATTCCTCCGAGACTCGGACTCAGAGTGCAAGGTCTATGTCGAGCCCATTGATGGGTCGTCGCTTCCTTTCTGAGGCAACACATCAGAGCAGAGTAAATGGCATGAGTAGAATGTCAACGCAGCGTACTTATGCCTCGTTCGTTCCAGAAGCCGTCCACTATCACGTAATCGCCTAACGTTCGAGTTGTCACAGAGGACTTCACCATCGCCGGCTTCCAGTGGATCCCTACTAGTATGAATCGACGCAAGTCGATGCGTTGGTTCTAGGCGCTCAATATCCATCTGGCCAAGCACAAGCATTGCAAACAGCCTGAGATGATTAACACACTGCTTTGGAGGGATCGTTCGTGCTGCCGAACACGTCACACCGCTTTTAAGGAATCGGTGGTGCTGCCGATCATGTCGATGCTTTGGAAGGATCGTTGTGCTGCCGATCACATAGGTGGCATTAGGGGGGGCTGTTCTGATATTGTCGTCAGTTTTAGTAAACCTTTACGTTTTTTTCCCTTGTATTGATGTATATTTTCGATATGATTATATTTTGAAGCTTTTACATCAATACTTGAGAATTGGATCGAAATTTCAAAACAGCAATACCTGTATAAACATATATATTTGCTTTGTAAAATATTGTTTAGGGCGGGTCTGGATGCCACCAAAAATGGCATAAAATGCCAAAAAATGCCATAATTCGAAATATGCCATAATTTTCAATTTTGACTGTCTGGATGTCACCTTCTCAAAGAATTTTTTGTCACAATTTTCTGGAGTTTTGGCCAAATTATGCCATAAAAAAAATGGACCAAATTGGTCTATTTTTTTATGACATATTTTCGTCATGAACGCACTGATCGAGTCAAGCTTGAGATTCAGCTTGTCATCTCTACAAAAATACACGCACACACTATATATTATCACTGTTGCATGTTCTAACACTCTGAGAAGCGACAGTGATCGAGCCTTGCTCATCTCTGGCTCATTTCAAAGTTTCCGGTAGGAAGAGACTGACACAGCAGTATGACAACAATCGTAATGTTGAAGTTTCTTGTGGGCCTCAAGTTGTGGCATCCAGACAAATAACAATTTAGTGAAAATATATAGTGTGTGCGTGTATTTTTGTAGAGATGACAAGCTGAATCTCAAGCTTGACTCGATCAGTGCGTTCATGACGAAAATATGTCATAAATAAAATAGACCAATTTGGTCCATTTTTTTATGGCATAATTTGGCCAAAACTCCAGAAAATTGTGACAAAAAATTCTTTGAGAAGGTGGCATCCAGACAGTCAAAATTGAACATTATGGCATACTTCGAATTATAGCATTTTTTGGCATTTTTATGCCATTTTTGGTGGCGTCCAGACCCGCCCTTAAGCTTCATCATATAACTTCAAAAAATTATATTTGTCAATTTTCAATAAATATTTTTCTAAAATTGATTATTGATCTCTCAAGGAATGCTTTTTTAGCAGACAAAAGAACCATAGAATAACCAAGATAAAAATGATATTAATTATTAGCATGTTTATTTCAGTGACGTGTTTCGCGGATGACCTCTGGAGGACAATAGGATGTGAACGCTAAGTGGCAACAGATGAAGAAATTCTTCATGTTGTGTCACTTTGCAGTGCCCCGATCCCTTTTACAACTAGAAGTGTCCACCCGGGCGGCCAACCAAGAAAGACGTCGATCGCCCGGGTGGACGCATATGATGCATGTACGTTTGGAACTACAGTATGCCATATCCGGTACGGGAACTTCCGATCTTTTCTGTGTTGAATGAAAAATGAAAGGAAATCAGGAACTCCTTAGCAGAAAACAAAAACCTTACTGTAATACAATCTAATGTTTTTGCTCCCTCGTTTTAATGAATTTAATAAATATAAAATTGTTTTGGTTATCATTCCTATGTCATTAAAGCCAGGTAAACATTGGCGGCCATTCGCTTTGAAGCCCACATTAACAGCGGAATGAGCTCATGTGCCGGGACGATTCGGCTGGCTGCGGGTGTGGCGTTGACAGTTGTACATTTTTTTCCTTGGACATCTGGACGATTTCATGTGGTGGACAGTTCCAGGGTGAATTTGCCCAACTGATAAGGATTCCCCACAAACGAAAGTACACCTTGTCATGAAAATCGCAATTTCTCGACAGATGTTCATGTATCATGGTACATTTTCTGTGATTCCCAAAAAATAGACTATAACTCCTGATTTTCTGTGTGCAAATTTTTTTTTCTCTCGTCAACATCTATAGGGCTTGTCAAGAAACTGCTCAATTACTGGGTGAAGGACCTGTCACGCGCTTGCTGGTTGACCGCGACTTGTTCGACACGGCTTGGAGCAAGCGTTCGTTCTCACGCCAATTTCGATGCGTGTCCAACTCATCCAAACCACCTTAACAATGACACCTTCTGGGTCTTCGAAGCCTCAACCCACTCTGCGGACGCGCCCTTGTCTGATGGCTTGTCAGCTCCTGCCTCCTCGACAAGCTCTTCGGACTGATGGGCCACCAGCTGCATCCTTTCCAAAGCCGCTTCCAAGCAAGTCTTCGCCGTTCTAACGGTCTCAGTCGCCTCACGCACGACCCTCGCCAAGTCCTCGGCCCGAGCCTTCACGATGATGTCTTCTCCGCGGTCCTGCATTGTGCGCACTGAACACTCCGACTGTGATGTGTGTGTGACGGGACGTGACCTCAATCTGATTGGTAGTCAAAATTTTTGACCAGATTGATTGGGACCTCTCCACCTCTCATCCACCCCCGCTCTCGTCCTTACTGCTCCACGCCCATCACCTCGGCCGGCCGACGTAGTCGACCTTTAGTGGGGGGGTATGTGACGGTGATGAGCGTGTCACTACTTGATTGACATGCATCCCTTCGACTAACCTTCCAGGGCCCATCCATCGTCAAAGGTTCCTCATCCTCCTCGAAAGGACTCCTCGTCATCGACAGCTCGTCCTCGAGCTTCCATATGCATGTATAGATTAGAATTCATTTCCACCTCAAGTGCAAACAAGGTGTTCATCCTACCTTGTGCGTCCTTCAGTTTCTTGCGAGAATACGATTGCCTGGTGTTCGATTGCGGTTGATCATCTTTATTATTTGTGACTCTCTCATCCCCTCGTCACACCGCTGAGATTGGCGACACGTTGCTTAGTTTTTTCAGTCAACCCGCGCAAGACATTTCGTTTCGTTTCTGGACTATAGCGACGCCGCGTTTTGACGGTCTTCACTTTCTCATCCACGAGTTATCAAAATGAACTCCCCAGCATTCTCTACCATCCAATTCCCTTGCGAAACATATAATCGTCAAATTATATTTATTAAAAAAATTGCTTCAGACGACAACAATGCGCTGTACCTGTATTTTTACGGGTCCTCCGTATTGTACTGGGAATTTGTCGGACGAGGTTTCGGAATTGATACGTTGGTGATGTGATTGGTTAATATTATAAATAAATTTGAATGTCATGATCGCCTTGGACATTTCTGAGGTTTAAGTTATTCATGGAGTTCATGTGAGCCAAATATCAGGCAGAGACATGCATCACAGCCACTATTTTCAAATAGTGAGTATTTTGACGTATTTTACATCCCGTCAGAGTAGTAAATTGAAGCGATATTGAATTAGAGAGAGACTTTAAGTGTATGTGTTGAATAGCGTGTTGTCCTACAATTCCAGCGCAAAAGGGAGCTTTGAGATGTTGCGCTCGATTAAACATGAAATATTATTATTCAGTTGCAAGCTAAAGTACTTGAGTTTGTCTGCAAACGTAATGCAGTTTGATCAACAAGGTTGAGATTCTAAAATGGTAAAATGACTCCTTGACTGAGAGGATAACGAACATTTTAAAGGAATGTAGAGGTACTAATGCATGTCAATCCTACATACAATGTATTCAGATAAACCCCACTCGTTTATTTGTGATTCAATAGTTCCGAAGATATTTGGACAGCAATTCAACCTACACAAGTACCGGCACTTGAAAGCTTATTTCAATTCATTTAAATTAGATCAATATTCATGTTGATAACAATCAACTACGAGACGTTTAGAGTCATCGTAATAGCTGCATAGGGCTTGTAATTTTCACCTTGAAATTGTGGAGCATGAAATCTCTTTTTGATGGTAACGACTGCCTGTAGAATTTATATTAACTACCAAGCAAATAGCACCGATTATCTTTCCGACAATTTCATGTGTAATATCTCTATGACTTGAGATTTGTATACCTATCACAAAAATATTATCGGAAAAGGGTCGACTATTTTTCCGACGATTCCGATATTTCGTCATATTTTATCCGACATTTTCTTGTGAAAGTATTTTATCCGGTCCAACAATATTTTAATAATTAATGGGAAAAGCTGAAATTACATTCCTATCAATCAACATAGTTTATTGTAGAATGAGCCTAAGGAACTCGATATCATGCAGGATCGGTGTCTTGGCGAGTGTATGCTCATGTGAAGAGGCGTACTCATTATGGATTAACACTATTCTCAAGCTATGAAAGTTGTAAGCGTGCAGTCATCTTTCAAAGAAGGTGACCATGCCAATTCGGACAGTCAATATACATCAAGTTTAGAAGTACACCTTTTTGCGCTTAAACTAGTCCATATTTCAACAAAATAAGCACAGGCAAGAAATAAATATATCAACGACATTTTAAAATATGCATTGAAATAAAATCATGGACTTCCATAGGTATTTATAATAAAGTCAATGCCATTTCAATCTAATATGCGAATGAAAAATGAAGGTCAATTTCATTTCAAATAAAGTCAACGAAACAATTACATTCAAAGCGATGAAGGATCACCCGATTTTGGCGATTTCCCTGCACATCCGTAAAGTGGATACTCAAAAAGCGCGCCAAACTTTGGTGGTGCTTCCTCACCGATGGAGAATCGCCTGACATTGATGTGCTTGTGAGCATCCACTTCAATGATGTGCAACGAAATCGCCAAAATCGGGTGATCCTTCATCGCCGAGGAAGCACCACCAAAGTTTGGCGCGCTTTTTGAGTATCCACTTTACGGACGTGCAAAACGCGCGCGAAACTGTTGTGGTTCTTCCTCATTTCCGAAAAGAACAGCTCATGCAGAGCCCACAACAAGACAACATTGACATCGCCGCCGTCGACGAAATGCCGCCGTCGACACCAGTGTCTCGCCGACGCCGAAACAAGAAAATAAGACTCTCCGTGAAGAAAAGAATCCAAAAAGCATATCGAGAGAGTCGAGACTGGAAGTCCTTTGCTGTTGCTAACGGCGTCAAGATCAAAAGCTGTCGCAATTTCCTTGATCTTGACGAGATCATTGAGAAGAAACGAGGAGGACACAAGCAAAGATTGTTGACCGAAGAAAAGCTCGTCAAGTTAGAGCAATGGCTGGAAAGCGACCCTCAAACAACCTTGCAAGAATTTCACGACCGACTGCAGCTTGAAGAGAACCTCCAAGTTTCACTTTCGGCGATCCATCGCGCGCTCAGTGGAAGACTGTTTACTTTCAAGGATCAACATTACGAGCCTCTGCAGATGAACTGCGATGACGTGAAGGAAAAACGACGCCAATATGTCGCTACTCTGCGAGCCCTGAAGGAACAAGACAAGATCCCAATATGGATCGATGAAACAAACTTCAACTTGTTCTCTGCGAGAACAAAGGGCCGATCGAAGCGAGGAGAATGAGTCCGTATTGTACGGCCAGCGCCACAAAAGGGCAAGAACCTCCATATCATTGGTGGCATGTCAGGCCAAGGCTTTTTATTTATCGATCACCAAAGAGGTTCGTCTACGAACGTTCGTGCCAATGAGTGGTTACGCAACATGCTGCGAGCTGCAAAGGCTCATTTCAATGGTCTTGAGGACATTGTCATAATTTGTGACAATGGCCCGTGTCATTCGAGGTGATTTTCATCATGGGAAATGGCTATTCTCACACTGTTGTAGACTAGAAAACGTATTCGCAGAAGACGAATTCCGCGACGCTGTTCTGCTAAGGTTGAGTCCATACTCACCTATGCTTAACCCCATCGAGAACATGTGGTCACAAGTTAAATCGCGTGTGAAGACATTTCTTCTTGAAAGTCTCGCAGCGTTCATGGGTCTTCCACCAGAACCGCAATTGACACGCCTCGAATTCCGAATGCAATTATTGGTAAATTGTGCTCAGCGAGCCATCCAAGGTATTTTATTGTTGATCAATATTTGACCTGTCCTAGAAATCGATCCAAACCGCAACGAACGTTTCATCAATCGCCTCGACTGGTTTTATGGCCTTGCTCAAGAGTTGCAAGACATGCCAGTCGGGCGCTAAAATCTACGTGTTTTGAAGTGTCATTCACTTTATTCCAAGTGTTGTTGGCGTTTAGCTTTTTATGGCGAATTAACCTTAAATGTCATTGATTTTTTTCTAAATGGAGTTCGCCACAGACGGACTATGTTCAATGGTTGTTGCCTTTCTTGAAGTGGAGTTGGCTTTTTTTATTCCCGTCCAGACTAAAAAAACTGATATTTGGCTTAAGTAAAGTGAAAAAAGGTGTAGTAGGGATAGGTGTCATTATATCCGTTATGAGGATCATCTCAAGAAAATTCCTGGCGAAAAACTCTCGTTTCATGAGTATGTCTCTCGCGTTATCACAATCCAAAAATAAGTTGTCGTATATGCTTTCTTAAACCATCTGGATCTACCCGTCAGCTCGAGAGTTCCACTACAAGAGATGTGGCAACTCATTTGACACGTAGCAACCACAGGACTACCTTGTGCCTTCAAACTTTTGAAGGCACGACAACTTATTTTGCAGGTTGACTGGAAGGTAAGAGCAACCGATACACTTGTTGAATTGCAGTCTAGGCGCATGTCATTGTTGAGTCGTTTCCCACGTTCGATTGGATTGTGATAATGCGAGAGAACTACCGAGTTTTTCGCAGGGATTTTTCTTGAGATAATCTTCATAACCATCATAGACTTCCGTTGCTTGTCGTGCATTGTTCAAATCATTGATAGGGACCCATGATGCTGTTTGTCCGCCTCTTAGCTCGGTATGCATCCACCAAACCAAATACAATGACTTGCCAGTGGCAGTCACACGCTTGTCCGTGATCGAATTGATAACACTTAAGTCACAGGTAAGTTGGTAAATTCACGATATGCCGTTTGAGGGTTTCGGGTGACGTACTCGTAATTTTTTGCTGCTTCGCAATTTGGCAGTTCTTTTCTCGTGAGCCAACAGCTTCCCTCACCATCGCGACGATGAGGGTGGGAAAATGTACCAGGTAATGGGTTTTCTTTTTCAAACTTATTTTCAACCCGTTCATTTGTTTAGATGATGGTACTTTGCCACTCCGCAGGGTAAAGTTTCCCTTTCTCAAAAATGTGATCAATTTGGTCCGGGTGGTCTTTTCTTGATGCCAGGACGCGCTTCTGGTCGAGTTGAGTAATGCCCGGTGTCGCTTGATCGAAAATACTTATACTATAATTAACACCAATCTTTTCTTTCGCCAATCGTAAATGTAACAGAAAATTTATTACATCTTTGAAGATACTACTTCGTGATATGATGCAGTAAGGTGGCACCGTTGGCAAGATGATCAGCATGTCGAAACCATTATGATCAAGACGGTTATGAACAATTCAAAACGGCTAATAGATCTGACAAGTATAAATTTCTCTCGACAACCGATAAAATGCCACAAGATTACTAGTAATAGCTTAATAAATGTCTTGTTTGCAGACGTCATGTTATGCACAAATTATTATATTCCCGAGTACTCGGTCAAATTTTATCACTTAGATTTCGACCAATCAAGAATACAGTTAGACCATTATCACTGTCGTTGGCTCCACTGGGTGCATTGACCTGGAGAATAATGGCGTAGATAAGCCTAGCTTGACAACTTGGAGCATTCACCGCTAGGGATGAACAAAAATAGGACACTGCCATGCTCGAAACATGTCAAGTTTAGACATTCCCAAACTTTCTTGAAATCAAAGAATAGTCTAGAAATTGCATGCTAGTCATTATGCTATAATTTATATGACCTTCGAGAGCATAATATTGTATACCAGCACTCTTGAAGTTGCACACGCATACAAATATCAAGGACAATTTTCACGCACCAAGAACTTCATATGCGATTTGGCTAACAGCTCGAACTTTGCTTGCCTCGTACAATATAATATCCTGCCAAATCCAAATACTAAGGGCATATTCATTTTTAGAATAAAGAACTCCCTTCGCTCCATAAATGACCGTCACCAAACTGAGCTATACTTGACGAGAAAATTTGCCTCGCACACCAAAAAAAGGGTGCAAATATAAGTCAATCAAATTGCGTAGAAATGCAATTAGAAAGGTATTTTTTAGGGCACACTGCCGACCAAATTTTTCTACCCATGCAAATATTATTATATCTGGTGCAAAATAGATCATTATTCCTACAGACTAAGACATATAAACGGACTAAATATACGTGCTATAAAGGTAAAATTCACGCAGAAAGAAGACAATTGCCATTTCATTCACAAAGTTTCCCCGTTGCCAACAGGTGTGTGAACATGCTGGATTCCAAAATCATTCAATGTTTTCCTAAGTCTTTTCGCTTTTGTAACCGAAGCGACAAAGTGGCTGTTTCGACTCATGAGGCAACCTCAAGACAAATTTTACCCAGTCATTGGATGGTATATAACTTATTTCTGTCAATCCGTTTGGTCTTCCTACATCAGTATTAGCGTCGACACAGCTCTAACGAATTCACATAACTTTATCCCGCAAAGTGAGCTCGAATGTCATATTGTCGTGCAAACGGTTGCCAATTCTGACTAACGTATCATGCTTACTTTTTGGTAATCGTGGTCGAACATGAAGTTTATTTTGCTTCAAGAGATCCTTTGAAGGGAAAAATGATGTCAGATCTTAAGGGGTAGGTTATAGATAATTGAGGTAAAATATTAAAACATACAATTCATAGATTCTATCAGGGAGCCCTCGAGTACAGAGAAGTGCATTTGTTCACAAATTCATAGTTTGACTGTGGATTTTTTGAGAACCACACACTAAAGTAAATGTTTAACTCGCATCTTCACCTTCGCCCTATCTTTTTATCGTCTGTAGACCATTTCAGGGCTCTGCATGCAAGCCAATGGGAATGCTTTTAGTACGGTATTGACTATGACAAGTACTTGAGGAGACACTCCTCACGATATAATTGGTGCTCGACCACGATTCAACTGTTCATTAAAGTTAAATGAATATCAATCAAATGACTTCGTTTGTTCGATATCTCTCGACAACAGGGAGCATTCATGAATGGAAAAATGCCTTCAACTCCGACCGCGCTGAACTATCTGACCAGAAAGTTTGCTGTAGGGCGTCTTTGATACGAGGATGAGATTGTAATAATGCGTTACTTAGTCACATGAAAGCGATATTGACCTTACTTGTTTTGATACCAAACATGCTGTGCAAATCTCATTTTAATACCTCCTGTTCCACACGCGATTACCCTCGCAGTGAAAGCACTTCGAGATAAGAAACATGTATTCACTCGATACATCCACATAGTAGTGCTAACTCAAAGCAAAACTGGGTCGGATGGCTTGTCGTCTTCTTCCTTTTCCTCTTCATCTGCAGCGGCGACTGTGTCTGCGGCGGCAGCAGCCTCGATCACAGCCGAGTGGCTTGTTTCCTTATGCTCTGGCTCTGTTGTGGCTTCAGCAGTCTCTTCTTCATGTTTTGCTTGAGCAACCTTAAGTGTGGCTTCACGGAGCTCAATGTCTCGCTGCATGATCTCTTGGTATTGTTCCCACACAGTGGACACAAGCGCTACACCATTGTTGATGGCAGTAGTAAGATTTTTAATCTGGGCAGCTAAGATCTTGCTTTGCTTGGTGTTCAGGTTGAGAGCTGCATCTGATGGACCACCTGTAGAACAAGTGAGGGATACATGAATGGGGGGAAAAGCTACCAGCAACAGGTCGCGAGGCAACTCCATTGGAACTGCTGGAATATGCTGGAGGAGCTGGGTCATTCTTAGTAGCCGACACCTTGGCTACAGCTTCTTTCTTTGCAAGTGGTGGCGGTGAAGGCTTCGCAACAGCCTTAGCTTTTGGAGCGGGTGCAGCTGGTTTCGTAGCCGGAGCTGCCTTCTTCTTTGGTTCCACCTTCTTCACAGGCTTCGCCTGCTGAACAACACGAGCAGGCTTTCCTCGAGCAGACGTGCGCTGACGCTTTGACGCTGGCGCCTCAACAACTTCTATTTCGTCGTCGTCATCTTCATCGTCTTCATCATCCTTTTCCTGCTCCTCTTCGTCTTCATCGTCGTTGTCATCTTCCTCTTCGTTGTCGTCGTCATCGCCATCTGACGCAAGATCAATCGCTTCTTTGCGTTGGCGGCTCTTCTCTACTTCTGCAGACGATTGCACGAGGTAAAAGTTTGTTGGGATGCGGGCACGCTTGCTGCGCGCAGGGGGAGCTGCTTTGGCGGTTCCTCGCTTGGCACCGTTTGTGGCTGCTTTCGATGTTACCTTCTTGTCTTCCTTCTTGGGCGTACCTTTGGCAGACGACGGCGACTTGCTCCCCTTGGCGACGCTCTTCTTAGGTGCTGAAACGTCTTCAACGACGTCTCCGATGTCAAAGTTGGCAACGACGCTCTTCATCTTCTTGGGGCGGTCTTTACAAACGCAAATGACGAACCAAGGCGACCAGAGAAGGAACTCGATTTGTGATAGGTGGAGTTTTTGAATTTAGCCAATCACAGCGCTCATATTGGAAAAGACGTTAATTGTCAATATATAAAACGCATACGTTTTTCCTTTTTTGAAATTTTAGCGAAGATTTTCGAATGAATCCACACTTAATCGTGCTCCTGCCATTGAATCTACTCAAGACAACACTCCAAAGAGCTATCAAAATCTACAAAAGCGGTCAGGTATGCTGCTTTAGATTAACTATCAGGACCAAGAGACTCAAGTAGAAGCCGTCGATCGAGAAGTGAGTGTGGATTTGTGTGAAAAACACATACGAAGGTATGTATTTGCCAAACTGACCTGTTTGATGACCATGTGAGATTAACTGAATTGTAGGGCTAATATAGAAGGCTTGTGGAAGGCAGTGATACTAAAGCAAGTGTTGAAGGGAAGACGTGCAGATGTAGACTTAGTATTGATTTTTATCATTGTTGTTAATTGACAGAGTGAATCACAACTGCCTTTGTATTGAAAATTGCGGGTTTGGATTTAGAGAGGATGAGCAATGTTGAGACTTTCGAAGACTGATGATTGCCTTCTTCAGCTTATCAAAGTGCCAAGTATCAAGCAAGCTCTTGGTTTATAGATTTTTGACAGTGAATGTCCTCCAATCAGTAATTAATTCATCGATAATCTATATTGTATATCTTCTTCTGTGATGGGAATGTGTTTGGCATTGTGAGGAATCGAAGCTCCAGGAAACTAGATTGTTGTGAAAGGAGGAATTTGAGCTGTTTTGGGATTGTTGTGATGAGTCGACGTTATTTATTTAAACCCATGCATAGTTTTTAACGCAGAACCGTTGGATCAGAAATTTGAATTTTCGAATCCTATGGCAGTTATATACAACTCACAAGATGAATGCAGTGGAGGAATTAAAAGAGAAATAAGATATTAATCCTAGACTTTGCAAATGAGATACGTGCATGAAGGTTGAATTAATATCTTACTGATTGTATCCAGAACATAAGAAGCTGCATACACTAACTAGATCATAGGCTTAATGAAGTTCTCATAATCGATTCGCTGGGATTGGACAAGATAAAAATGTGCACACAGACAATCGAAAATTTCTATACTAAGGCGGGAAACTTGTGCATAGTGTAATCAAACGTTCAGATTCTTATCAAATGTCACCAGGTTCAAACTGCTTGTCTCAACTTGATAAGGTTGCTATTCCCTCAATTGAGTAAGAATAGATGATCCATATATATCATTTCCAGTCATAGAAATTTACAATAGATAATCCAAGTATTAAGTACTGCTTGCACTTTGTGAACGATAAGCCACCATATAGAATATTGGTAAACATTGTCATGTATAAGATAGGGAATAATTTTAACATCTACAGATTTCTCACACACAACGGACACGCTTTTACGAAAATCTAAAGTGCTCCTGTTAATCTTGTGACAACTCAATTTGAGGGAATATACCAGTCGTAACCTAGATTTGAGCTTATCTAGCCCGTGGCTCTTCTTAATCAGCTGCTTCACAAGATGATTGTTCAATCCGAAGTAACGCCCTCCTCCGAATCTCGTTTTTCTATACTAGATAGCGATGTATCTCACTTTTCTATTACACCAAACTCGAATAATCTACTCAACCGCTGTAAGCTACCTCCCTTTTCTAATACTGGCATATGATACTTGACTAAAGTCGAGAATATTCGGTTCCTGTGAGGTCCAAACGTCTGCACCTTCGATTCTATTTCAGTTCAAATGTATGGACCTTCGATTCTATATTGTTTGATTTCGCTTTCCCTGCTGCCGTCACAAAAGTGGTTAAGAATATTTAGAAAGACATATCTTCAGCTGCAATTACCAATATTACATCGACAAGTTAGACAACTCAATATATATGGAAAAGGAGCTAACTCTTAGAGAGTCCGAGATTCTCTGATTTAGACAAAGGAACTCGGCACATGGGCATCTATCATTTGGCTCACTACTCAGTCGCAAGATGAATTTAGGATATTCGCCTGCAATCAGTCGCATTAGAGCCATATAACTCGTCATTCCTTTCGCTGCCCAAAATTCGTTTGTTGGTGATGCTACCGATACAGCGACCATGGCATCGACCTCCTGTCGACTTGCATGAGCACTCTCGCTTACCTTCCCGATCGCGATCGCCTCGCGTGGGATCTCGTTCCCAGTCGTCTCGTCGCCACCGATCGTCTTCCCATGCTAGTCACTGCGCCCACTCACATCACCGCGGACAGTCCGCTTCAATTGAAGGCGTCTGGAGCGACGAGGAGAAGCCTCCTCCGCGACCACCTGCCGCAGAACTTCCTCGTCGACGCCACTATTTTGATGACCATTGGATGACCGATTCCCAATATGAGATTGCCGCTCTTCAAGTCCCCGTGAAGAATCTTCGTTCGGTGGTGGATGTGATGTCGGCTCGCGTCGAGAAGCTGCTCGAGCTTGTGACGATGCTCGAGCGACTATTGCGCCGTATGGATCGTCTCCCGCAGTTTGTTAAAGCTGGTCTTGATCGGCTTGCCCAAGAGGATCGTCAAGCTCGTGGTGTGGCCGTGTCATCTGCGGCGCCTGCGCTGGCTCCGAATCCCGGGGTATGTACGGCTTCGACTTGCCCACGTAGAATATGTCATGGATGTTCCACTCAGTCGGCAACGCCAATCGAAAGGATGTTCCACTGATCACGTTTGTAATAGGATATGGACCCCACCACTGAAGCTGGAGCTTAGTGTTCCCTAACACGGCTTTTGGAGCCGCCGAGTGGTGTAGGTGTACTTCCTCGCCAATCTTGAACTCGGCAAAGAAAGTCAGCCATCAAGCCATGCGCTCTGAGATGTGAGGCGACTTCACGGCGTACTTGAGTGACGCGTGGTCGGTGTAGACCACGAAGGGCTTCGAGCCAAGGAGATAAATTCGGAACTTCACCAGGGCGTACTTGACCGCCAACAATTCTAGATCGCGAACAGGATAGGTTCGTTCCGCCACCCGCAGTTGTCGTGACTGATACGATACTGGGCGATTCGTGCATATTCTTGCATGAGGTAACAGCCAATGCCTTGGATGGAGGCATCGCAAACCACTGAAAACGGACGCGAAAAGTCGGCAGTGCCAAAACAGGAGTTTCGATCAAACGCCGACTGACACTCGTCCGACCAAGCTCATGGGGCGTCCTTCGCAAGGAGGGCCAACAGAGGCCGTGCGATTGAAGCAAAGTTCTTCGAAAACTTGTGGAGGTAAGTAGCTAACCCCAGCCAACATCGCAATTCGCAGACGGTTCGGGGAGTGGGCCAACTCGTAACGGTTGGACCTTCGCAGGGTCGACTCGACAGCCGTTGATGCCGACAAAGTCCCCCAGGACAGGGATCTCGTCAACCCCAAACATACACTTTTGTAGATTCGCGTAGAGACCGTTCTCTCGAAGTCCCCTCAAGATCACGACGTGTTATAACAACACCGGGTTATAAGAACCCACAGAAGGAATATTGAAGTGGGAAGCTTTGGGAGCTTCCAAGCGAGACTCACGCGGTTTAAGGTGTGTGCACGTGTGCAACGAAGCTCGGAGTGATGTGGCTCATCAAGGAAGAAGTATGCGGGTAAAGCAGCGGGTGCTTTACCATTGAAGAATGATGCGTGAGTCGCGACGTCGAACGACGTGAAGATCGTTCGTTGTGAACGCGCGGCTGCGAGTTGCGCAACCGCCGGTTTGGGGCCGATCCTGTTTGGATAGCTCACTCTTGAATCTGCCAGCCAACAAGCTTGGGTGATCTACACTTCCTCTGCGCTCAAGCACTGTTACACCTGGTAGCACTCTAGTACGTTCAAGGACCGAATATGCCGATCGAATACTTCTCCTACTTTACCGAAGACCACCGCGAAACTCTCGAAGGACTACGCGAGTTGATGGGAGATGAAGAACTCGCAGTGATGTTGTCGAATCGCGGCGAACAACACTTGCTCCACCTCTTGAGGGTATCGGCCGATACGCTGCTAAAGCGAAATTGGAGGAGCGTGATGAAAGCGCGCTTCTTCATGAAGAGTCCTCGCGCTCACTCAAGAATCAAATCCTGGACCTAGAATGTCAGGTTGTTTCGCTCATGGCTTCGAAGGCCAGTCGAGAAGAAGCACTTCGACGACTCCGCAAGCCCATTATGCGGGGCTCCGATCAAGAGAAAACGGGTCGTTTGAAGACGATGACACCCGTCATGGCCACGAAAGCAAAGGCGTCAAGTTGGACGTGTCGAAGTTCAGCGGTCAAGAATCCGACCACGTAATGAGGTGGTTGTTGCAAGTTACAATTGCCGCGGATACTCTATGCATCCGCAAGGAATCTATCAAGGTGGCGTTCGCCATGTCCAACCTAAAGGGACGGGCTGAAGCCTGGGTGTATTTCCTTCGCATGGGGAATCCCAACAGCTTTCCAACGTTGGAGGACTTTGCAAGTCAGCCGAAGAAAACTTTCTTGCCGCCAAACAGCGACTTTCGATATCGATCACGTTTCCTCAACACCGCTCAAGGGAAGCAAACCATCCGTGAGTTCGTTCATGAACTCCGCTACCTCTACGCAAGTATGAACGACGAGAGGTCCCTCCCTGAGTCCACTCGGGTGAGTGTATTTATGAACGGTCTGAACAAGAGCCCAACCTGGACGGAATTGTTCCGTCATACCCAGAAACGTTTGATGAAGCCGTCATTAGCATTGCTTTATCTGAAGACTTCTCCCAAAACTTGGCGCATGCGAGCGCATCCGACTCTATGGATATAGACATTTCGTCCATGGGTCACCAGGTCGCCAGTCCCCACCAGATAAGCGCTGCTATGAATGCAAGCAGCTGGGCCATTTTGCCCGAAATTGCCCTCATAGAAGCGACTCTCGTCGCCGTGAGATGTCACCGCGGCCAAGTCATTTCCGCATGGGAAGTCCAAGTTTTTCAGGCCGTGGACAAAGTGAACGAGCACCTTTCTCCCCTCGATCACGGGGAAAAGGCAGCACCCAATAGGTGCGAGGCGACCTTCTTGGGCGAAACTAGATTTTCCGTATGATCGCGGTGGCAATGCGATTGCGGAGGGCCAACTTTTGGGTATACTTTTGTGCCAGATTGGACTGAATTCGAAGAGGTTGTCCTTTGGGATACCGATGCCGGGTTTCCCAAGGACGTTGAAGGTGTTCATTGATTGCGTCGCATCGGAGAATTATGCGCGGAAAGAGTCGATGAAGATGAACAAGGAGAAGCTAGAAGAAGCGGTCGCAAGTAGCGACGGCCGAGCGACGGTCAGGGTGAAGATGACCGATGGGTCAGTGGCAGAGCAGCCACGAGTATTGATAACTCTGCCCACACGAGTTGAACAATTTGTATCGGACGAGACGTATTTTGTCATTGATTTGAATGAGCGATAGGATTTCATCCTTGGAATGGGCTGGGGAGAAGCATTAACTGACTATCAACTGGAAGTTGAAGACAATAGAGAGTTTCAGCACAATCATACAATACGATACAAATTTCACGAAACCGACTCTATCGTCATATTTGGCGTGAATCGTATAATTTAAAATATAAATTTTTATGTTTGACTGGCTCTCATCGTACACTACAATACGTTTGGAAGCAACGATTTGAAGATGATGCAAGACCAAGATGCACTCGGCGATGTAGTGGTTGTTTGCAAAGAAAAGTCCTTCCGGTTCAAGGTCACGCAAGACATAGACCTTCTCAAGGAGATTGAACTTCACAAACCGTGGTCTGCAAGCCACGGTAGTGTCCAGGCAACTTGGAATGTCATTGCATCATCCCTGAGCGATCATTTTGGGGAAAAGGTAAACGCTATTGCATGCCAACGGCGCTTCGAGCTACTGCTTGAAGCGTTCAAGAAGGACGAGATGAAACCACTGCGGGCGTCGGGGACTGTTGAGGAGTACAATGAGCGAAAACAACTCCTCACAGCCCTGAAAGAAATGGTAATCATACATTTTTGCTTAGAGATATAAGTTTTCCATCTAGATTGACGACTTTGAACTTGAGAAGGAAGAGAGCAATGTGCGAGTGGCGGAGGAGGCTGCCAAAAAGAAGGCAATCGCCATCCAAATGATGGAAAGGGCGATGGAGACCATAGCCCAACGAGATGTTGATGATGGTCATGACAAAAAGCAGTCCAAACCAAGCAAATGCCAAAAATTGGAGGAAGATAATGAGTGCTTGAGAGACCTGGTTGAGATACAACTTGCAGCCAATGAAACAGAAAAAGAGCGACTTCAAATACTCTCTCGACAATTAGATCTGCAAGAAAGAACGCTCGCCATGCAAGAAGAGCGCTTGAGACTGGACGCAGCTCAAAAGGAGATTGAAATCCTAGAGCGCAAACAAGAATTGGAGCTGAACCGGCTGGAAAGAAAGCAGGCAATTGAATCTCAATCAGCAGTAGTTCAGTTAATCAATTACTTGATGCAAAAGACTAACAACTAACACGAAATGCTTCATATCACGCTTCATACCACATGCAGTTAAATCGTTTACAGTTGCGGCATTGCAACGTACTCCTCTGGACTTGGTGGATTAACACTGAAATAATCGCCAGTGCTGCTGCCGTCGAAACAAGTATGCAAATTTGTCAAGATGACCGAAACCATGTACATGCTTGCAACTGGTTGAAGGTTTAACTTGAGGTTCTTCTTGTAATCATTGAACACCCACAATGATATGACTTTGCCGAATTGCCATTCGACACACACAGGTCCAGCACTCATCAAACGATTAAATTCATGTTGAGCAGTAGTCAATCTGGCACCTTTGAATGGAGACAAGATGTGAGTACTCTGAGCGTATGCTGGGTCACCGTACAAAGTGTAGTTGTCGCCATCAAAGTCCAAATGTTTATCAAGTAAATCCAACAGGCCGCTTTGCTTTAGCATGTATGAGTCATGCCTTGATCCAGGAATGGGTCCAAACAAATGTATAATTATTCCATCAGGACTCACAACCGACTGGAATTTTAGAGCGTGCTTCCTTTTGTGCCCATTGTACACAATCTTTTGATGTTTCTTTGGACGACAAATTGGCCGTGGTGTACCATCAAGAAATCCGACACATGAAGTCAATGGAGCCCCCATACCAGAAATTGCTGCAGCGAACGTCTTCAGTTTGTCGTGCGTCAATCGAGTGTAGTCCCAAGTGAGTAAATGTTTGAATTGAGAGTAGATATAGCTTATGACACAATTATGGATTGTTGACAGCGCTCCAATCGAACGTCCAAACATAAATTGCAGGTCTGTGAGGCGATTTGGATACGCCAGACGACGCAGTGTAATGAGCACTGCGTCCAGTGCGGGAACTTTTAAACGGTATGGAGCATCAATAAATGCAAGAAACTTGAGTAAAGCCACCAGCCACAAGATATGAGCTATCTCGAAACGAAACATTTGTCGCCAGAGCTTGGAATCAGCAGGAATATCGTCCCATTCAATCTGTATCCGCAAGTTGTACTGGGGTCTTGGCTTTCGCAGAGCAAGGATCGTCAACAGCACCATTTGAAGACGCCGGGCCTTGGAACTACCATGATTTTCGATGGCGAGTCGCTCCATTACCCTTACAAATTCAGAAATGGCGTGGTGGGTTTTCCAGAAAAACTGAATTCAGAAACATTCGGTTTTGCTGAAACTGATTTGTTTCGTGAAATATACTAATGGGAAAGTCGTCAAAGTTGAAAACTCATTCGTACATTGTACGGATTGCTGAAACTCTTTAATATCCAAGTCGTTGGACGCCAACAAGGCTTTGGGTTTGGTGAACAACGAGCCCACTCCCAATGAGACAAAGTCTCCGCGTCGAGTTACGCTCGCCGTCGAAGGCTTGGCAACTCACGATTACGATATTGACTCGGTGGTTCCCACTGAAGGACAGAGGCTAGCCGCATCGGATGAAGAAGACTGTGATGGTATGGGAGAAACCATGACAAGTGAAGACCATGTCGACATCTGGGGGGTCGAGTGCGATCTAGTGAGAGCGCCGCGCGATACGGGCGCTGGGTCTACGAATCACCCGGCGAAGAAGAAGGACGAAGATATGTCCTGGGAAGTGAATCGAGAAGCACAGTGTAATACGTGAAAGAATGTAAATAGCACGCGAGATACCCCGCGCTTTGGAATTACAAGAGAGCAATTGAACGCTCTGCGAGATCGATGCCGCGAGAAGAGAATCTGTGTCGGCAGGAAGAATTTCCGTTTGAATAACGTCGCTAGGGTGCGCGGCGTTATGCCAGAGGAACTAGTCATCAGTTAGTGTGACTTGGAGGAGTTGCCTCAAGTGGCTGAAGAAATTGTAAAGCTCCCGAAGATGAGCTCCACCGAGTATGAAGAAGCTCAACGACGGCAGGAAGTCGTGAGCATTGCGCTTATCCAAGCGGTGGACGAGGTTGACCTCAGGTCCTTCTCAACCCTCGACACCGACGTCGATGGGTCGAAGCCCGCATCCATATATGCGGCACCAGAATCATGACAAACCGAACACGGCTGTATGGAAGGCATATATCCAAAAGGAGTCTCAAAACGTGCGACACACTTATGACATTCACTGAAAATGTGAGACACTTAATGCAAACTCTTGAAATTTACGCCATTGCGCCTTTCAAGCGCGCCATTCGAGATGGTCGACTATATGATTGATACACGATAATGACACGCTAACAATACAATGTAGACAAGCTGTATACTAATCCTTGAGCTGCAGCGCTCCAAATTGCATCAAGCGATGGGCATCGGCATGTTTCGCCATCCAACACGGTTTCTGGCTTCGCGGAAGATTTGACCGGTTTCGAGGTTTGAAATGCAAGAGCTCTACACGTCGCGTAGAGTTCCTGAGGAATTTGACTTAGCTAACTGGCTTGCCGCGCTGTAAAATGTGATCCTGGCGCTCTTGCGCTTTTCCAACAAGTCCAAAAAGCCACCAACACGGATATCATTAGAGTTGGTGGACACATCTTGTCGCTTCAGCTCTTGGGACAGATTTCTTGGATGAGACGTATGCAGAGACGAACCGTAAAGGTTGAGGTCAAATTGACAACTCACCTGCATCGGACCACAGAAATACGGAAATAAACATTTGTAATATTGCGATAGTGTATACCCATGTAGACAGTATATCTTTCTAATGTATACTTCCTTTGTTAATATTGAGATTTGTGTCGACCATAAAAATTGCGAAGTCAAATAGGGCTTAATATGAGACCTATCTTATGTGTTACTCCTGTAAATTGATCAATTTCCTGTCTAGAGGTGAAACTAGATTCATTAATTTCTCCAGGTGCCTCCAGAGCTGAAATTAGAGCTCGGGATCCTGAGACATAACATAATAAATATGTCGGAAGAAATGTCATAACAGAAATACTTGGCGGATATTTTATGACAAGGCAGAATTATCTCTTCCTCATACAAAATAGAGCTCACAACTTTTCAAACGTTCACAGAAATCTATCGTTACTAATTACTTAACACACCGGATTAACGACTTTGTCTGCATTTCATTGTAATCCATAGTTCTTTATTACCCATAAAAATCGTTTTAACGAAGGACATGAATCAAGGACTTTATCCGCCTTTCTTTGTACTGCTGTTCGTAATGTGAAGAGGATGAACAAAGGGTTGTTACGAGTTAACTTTGAAATGTGGCTGGGCCAATCAAAACGCTGAAACATTTTGACCACCTGATTTGGGGGTCAAATTAGGCAAATGAGGTATATGAGATAGAATACGTATAGATGAGATGATATTAAGGTCAAAATGCATCGCTCGAACAAGGAAAAATGTAGCACCAATCCCCATTCCCATCTTATTCGACAGTTCGCCTGGAACTGGCACTAAATCCTGGTCAAATACGTCATTAAGCTCTTCGATTTTCGCCCTGCAAGTGGAAATGCCCAAATTATTGATCCATCAGAGCTCCCAACGGCCACATCGCCAGCACAACTTCTCTGAGCAAGATCGATCCACCAAACACCAAGCGTCTTAATAATCGTGTTACACTCCGAGGTGATAAATCTATATAATTAAAGGTGAAAGTCTGTTTGTGTGTCTGTGCACTTTTCAGTGTCCGTCCGGTAGCGTCAAATACATTGGACAAACAAACTCTTTTTTTCGATGTTCAAATTTTCAATGGACAAAATGTTGACTTTCAACCAACCAGTAGCATTCCAGCAGATCAATTTTGGGATGGTCGTCATCCGTCGTCAGATTACAATTGTTATAACAGGAGGGATGATGTTGTCACGACGAAATACTTTACAGGTCAGGTTTAATCAATACTAATTCCGATTGGTCGTCGTGTAAACCATCCCAAGTCAAGGAGGGGTGAGTGTATACTCTCCTGGGGAAATCCATAGGCAAATGATGGGAGGAATTTTGAAGGAGTGCGGGCAAACATCACATGAAAAGAGTATGTTAGGCTTAGCTCGAAATGTCTATACTCGCCGGGAAAAGCTTGGAGAGTTTGCTGTTGCTTTGTCCATATTCAGCGTAGATAGATGGGGATTGATTTTCATATCAAAGTGTTGGCGAAGACAGGAATGGGTAACGGAGGAAAATTAAAACGTTTTTATTAGACACAGATACCAAAAACTACAGCACAGCAACAATCAAAATCAATTGAAGAGGAAATCCATTTATATCCTCTAAATATCCTGGGAAAATTAGAAAGCTCTCGCAATACTATCTGGGATATCTCAGAAATCGTATTCTGTGCCGTCTCAAAACCTCGGCGAAGGCTAGGTACGGATTAAGAAGAGGTAACTGAGACCCCCCAGCGGGACTCAGCTATGATTACCAACCGTAAGCTAGAAGAATAAATTCTAGCATTTCTTTCGCCTACCAACAAACGCTTCAAACCCCGGGCGAAGCCGGGTAGCTCAGCTAGAAGAGGGTTGATTGAACGTTAAAAAAGAGAGCTAATTCTGTCTTCTACGTCCGATAAGCCTTCGGGACGCTCGAGAAATGAAGTCTCAAAGTCGGCGATTTCGACCCTCACTGATCAGATTGCGTTGACCTATATGCAGATTTTCTTCTCCAAAGTCCTATTTAGACAAAATGTCCTTAATTATAGTAGAATGATGGTAGTCAGTAAGGAAAAAACCTTGAATAAATACTGTGACGACAGCGAGAGTACGACAGAAGAAATGTGGGTCTGAAGCTTAATACCCTAAAGTGTCGTTGGCCACAGTACTACTTTAGATTATACTGAATACTTGTATGTTTCAGATGTTTTGTTGATACCAAGGTTCATTTCGAATACTGGATAAAAACATGAGAAATGACAAAAAAGAGACTTTTTGCTCAACGCAAAATCTTGAAAACTACATCGGAATGAGTCGTAGCTGAAACTTGGATCGCTCGTAGCTCGTTCATCTCGATAGCTATGACGATAATTCCTCGTTCTATGTGCTTAGATTTGTCTGTTCTATATGTCTTGATAGTTGCAGACCTCGTCTTGCCCCAGGAGAAAAGTTGGTAGCTCGAAAATTTGCTAAAATTACCCCCTTGTCTCAAATTCTTTGTTATTGTGAGATTCATTCTAAATACAGAGCACCCCCAGTTTTCGCCTCCCACTGAAACCTTATATCCTGTGTATTTTCTTATAATATATTTATTAATTTTCACATTATGTATTATGAATACTATAAACCTTTGAAATATAGTACTTTGAATTATAATACCCTGATATAAATTTTGAAGATTGCATGAGGCGAAATCTGGGGGTGCACTGTAGTGAGATGGGCTGGAAATGTATCGATTTTTTTAATTGATTTCCCAACCTCGCAGCCAATCAGAATCGAGTATTTAGCTAATTAACGCAAAACACACCCTAACACACCCTAAAACACATGCAATTAATTTGACCAATATTCGGTTCAACTTGGCTTCAGTATGGTCAAATCGTATTTGATTTTTGGTCGAAAATACAAATTTGACTGAAATTGACAATATTTTAATATTGTCATTATTAAAATAATACAGAACAAGTGTCCTATTTTAATAAGACTTTAACCTATTAAACCTATTAAACCGGTGTTTCCATGTCAACTTTTGCACTTTCTCGAGACCAACCGGATATTTTCCGGACTTGACTGTCTATTAATATCATGAAGTCGCCGCGATCGAAGCCTGCCGTGAGTCGCAAGGTCGAGCATCTCCATGTTGACACAAGCTATCCTTCCCCCGTTGCTGCTAGCCGGGTGGCGAAAGCCACCATTCGCTCATCGTTCACGAAATCTCCTCGGCCATCGCTCTTTGGAAGTGCGCCACCAATTGCAAAACAAACGACCGAAATTTCGGACAAGGAGTACTTTCGTTTGCTGAAGAAGACAGACGTGTTGGAATATCTCCTGCGCGTCAACGATGACTTGGTAGAGGCAGAAGGGCTGCTCGAAGTGGCGGAAGTCGACAACACAAAGCTTGACACGATGAACAAGCATATTCTAGTTGAGCTCCAGGTTTGCAATTGCGGCTCAAACTACATGATAGCACTGTGTGTTTTAGGTGGCTGAAGGAAAGTACAAAGAAGCTCAGCGTCTTTTCATGGATCATGTTCAAGACCTTACGAAGATATGTCTCCATGAAGAGGCGTTGCAGAAAGGTCACACAGAGGTGGAGTTACATCTGAGGTCTCAAAATCACACAACATCGCCAACTAGTTAGCAGCAGAGGAGTACGCTCGCGACTACGCTATAGCTAGGATTACTGAGGAAGCGCAGAATCTCACAGAGTTGAAGAGGTAATTACACCGCGCATGCCATAGTTCATTCTTAGTAGGTTGACATCTCTGGAGATTCCGGCGAATGTCCTGGCCAAGATAGCCTCTCATCGCAATCAGCAGATGAAAGGCGTCTTTCAAAGCTATCGACGGGATCTAAGGCATTTCGAGCAAGTAATCTCCGTGGAGCAAGCAAAAAGGTAATCCAGACAAGATTGTATCTTGATAGCTGCCCAGTGCCAAAGCCCAAGCCACCGATATCATGCATGTGGACAAAGTCGAGGGTGCTCTTCGATCAGCCCGCGCTGAAAAGGTAGTCCTCCTTTGCTTAGCCGACTCAAGTCACTCAGGACAATCTAATGGAAGAATTGCACCTGAGAGCCAAGCAAAACGAGGCACTACAGACAGAAATTGCTGCTTTAAAAGAGCAATTGGAGACCAAAACCAACCACGAGCGTGAATGCAAAGCTGCCATAAGTCAACATGAAGCTGCCATATCGCAAGTAAGCCTTCTAACGCTTCCAACGTCTTACCCGTGCTAGTTACTCCGGAATTTGAAGGCAGATCTCAAGAAACGCTATGGCTTCGTGCCACCAGCAGTTGAAGAAATCGCACTTCAAACCTTGACATTGCCTCCACCTCCTCCATCTCTCTGTCGCTAAGCAGCTTCTGTGCGCAGCAAGCGAAATACCAGAGACCTTTCAGTAATGTCGATTGAGATTGAGATATGGTTATGTAATTATCAAGCATGGTTGAGATAGTCGATCAGTTCTTGGCCATGTCCTATGATTTGCATCACTTCGTCAACAAACTCGCCCTCGCTTTTGCTCAGCCATCCGACTTTCTCAATGGGAGGACTGGCAAGAAGAATAGTCCAGTAGGACGCATCTTCATCGGTCTCACGCCAGCTCTGCGTGACGCGGTCGATGAAAATCGAGTGACGGGTATTGGCCCACACTTGGCTTGTCTTGTATCGCATCGAGTCGATAAAATATTCTTGACCATCGTCGAGAGAGAGGCATTCACCAGTCAGTCGATGGCGATCCCAAGCTGCAATCACCTTGTTCAGGAGCTCTTCATTCATCAATTCTTCAGGCTTGAGGGCCTTGAACGCGACTCGGTACTCCAACGTTTCCTCCCCGGGCTCATGAGTCGTAACGAAGCCAAGACGGTGGGGAGCGAGCTCCGATTTCACCTCCAGCTCGGATAAATCCGCCACCGTCTCCCACATCGACTCTTCGTTCTCGGGCAAGCTAAACATAAACTCCAACCCAAACTTCTTCTTCGTGTTCTTGACGTGCACAGCCATAAACTTGCGCTTTTCAGCTAGAACAAATCCATTGTCGCGGCACCACGTTTGAGCTCCAGCCGCATGCGCATCAGTGATGCTCCCCGTGCTATATTGTTTTCGCATCGACGACAGCTTGGCTGCCATTTCACCCAGCGACATCACTTTAGTCGGCTCAAGCTCAAATGGCTCAAAGAAAGTCTTCCCAATTGAAAAGATCACGTAGTGTTCTCGCATCTCTGTCAATTTGCCCAAGTGCTTGAAAATCAATCGCACGTAACCCTCCAGCGGCTCTGACGAGGGTCCAACAACAGTGTTCAGCTTTTGTAGCTCCATGGGGGCATCTCTCTCGGGCTCGGGCTCACTCAGTGCGTCGAGATTTTCCGTCTTTTCAAGCACATACGACCCATAAGTTGATGGACGTTGAGCGATAAGTCCCAAGTGCTTGGCGGCGGCGCGTGACGCCTTGGTCAAGCGGACAGCGCGGTCGTCGCAAGAGTGAAACCACTGCACGCCAAATTGTGGAATAAATCCGTCAATGGTGCGTAGGTCATTGCGTTGTCTTGATGGTTGATGCAGCGACGCCACGAGCTCTTCCACCATGACAGAAGCTTTCTCGACAGCACCAGATGTGCCAACTAAAAGCACACAGCGGCTCTCGACAACGCGGCAGGTTTGCAATCCCGGGCAAGAGCGCTGGATACGCTTGGTATTGCAGCCTTTCGCTCCGATGACTCCACCAGCCAAGTGCGATGGAATGGCAACTTCCAAGCGTTCCGAGCGGAAAGACATCGTTTGAGCAATGACGGAAGGCCCGAAGCCATATTCTCGACCCAACTCTCAATTCTTCAAAGTCTTGCAACTGTCAGAACTGCGTTTGCAGGATCCAACTGCCAGACTGACCAAGCCTCGCTGTCCGCACATTCTCTCTCATAGACTTACTTTACCACTCCTTTCAAGGCGGCGTCTACGAAGATATGCTAGACCTCGTCAATGTCGGCATCGCTCCAGCCCCAGGACCTGACGATATCTTCGATCCAAGCTCGCTTGCCGACGCCGCGACTCTCATTGCGTCTTGGATCAACAACCGTGGATTCCCCCGTCTTATTCCACTCATTCGGTGCCTCCCACGTATGCAAGATGTCTTAGTCACGCACGCAGTCTGGATGAATCGCATCGACCTGGCGGAATTCCTCCATCAACAAGGCTTCGTGGCGAGTTCGTCCTACCCGCTGTATCATCTCGCGGCCTATCGTGGCCATGCTGCAGTGTTTGAGTGGCTGCGATCTCTCCATCTTGACGGCGAAACTCATCTTGCTTTGAACATTGCAGCTCAAGAAGGCCATCTGGCCATGGTGAAATATCTCCACGAGAGAGACTACATGTGCTCTGAAGACGCGATGGACCACGCAGCACAAGGCGGTCATCTCGATGTCGTGCAGTTTCTCCATGATCATCGCACTGAAGGATGCACAGAGTACGCCATGAACGCAGCAGCCGAGCGCGGCCATTTGGAAGTCGTTCGGTGGCTTATGAGCACAGAGACGAAGGTTGTTCAACCGACGCGATGACGTACGCAGCTCGCAACGGCCACTTGGACGTCGTCAGGTGGCTCCATGAGCACCGAACAGAGGGATGCTCGACCCGAGCCATGGATTTGGCAGCTACTTGTGGTCATTTGGAAGTTGTCAAGTTTCTCTATGCGCATCGCCATGAAGGATGTACGACCTCTGCCATGGACGGCGCGGCAATCCACGGCCATCTCGACGTTGTGCAGTTTCTCCATGAGATGCGAGACGAAGGATGCACTGGCGAAGCGATGTACTTCGCTCTCCAGGAAGGACAAAACCATGTCGTCGACTGGCTCACGGCCCACAGGCACGAAAGATGGACCGACAGCGACGTCGCGGCATTTGAACAGCGTCAATCTCGTATCCATTCATTCATTGCGACGATGTGAAGGATGCAGAAACTCCAGAAGACCGTCAGAGCGACCAAAACCAAGGAGAAAGCATTCCCATGCTCCCATGGACGTGCTAGAGCTGTAGGATAGAGCTGACAAGCTGTAAATTCAGCAAGATGGAGCTTTTGACGATGGAGAGATCGACTCCAAGATGAGTTGCGTTCCAAACGTTGATGGACAAGTCGAACGCTCCTGGCCGTCCATTTTCGCGTAGCTTTGGGTTCCTTCGAGTGTCATGGTGTCTCCTTGAAAGGCGAGAATCGTCTGGAGGATTTCATCCGAGACGCACATCGCATCGCGGAGTAATCTCAATTTCCAAGACGGTTGCTGCGGTGGAACATTCGCCGTCGACAGGATCGGATGGTCAGGATTCACCAGGAGAATTGTCACCCAGTCGAGGAAACCGCACGTGGCTTCATCCATAAGTTCAAACGACGCCAAGCGATGCTCAATGTTGTTTGGAAAGACGACAGCACGACCAGGAAGAAGCAGCGTGAAGCCTGTCTCCTGCACACTGTGGCTCGAGTTGTCAACGCCGTACACCGCCTTCAAGACGCGGTGGTTCATCCTGTCTTGCGAGTAGAACGCAGCGTGGTAGGCCATCCGAAAGCGCAGCTTTGGAGCTGTGATGTTGTGGCTCGCATAGCACAAGACGGCCGTGGCTGCGACGCTCTCGTTCTGCATGGCGTCATGGGCTGCTTTCATGCCGTGGATTAGCTGGTGTCAAGTTGATCGTCGTGATTTGCATGATCACGTGTAGATGGCGGCCATTGAGCTTTCTCGCTGGAAATACTGCTTGGAACCTCTCTGAACATAAAGGCATGCTTGGTGCGTGGATTGGCATCTCTGCTCTAGCGTAGTCTCTCTTGGCATGCTCGTAAAAGTCCCAAAAGTCCGCTGAGTCCAAGTCTATCGCCGCGATGTCGACGTCAGGCTCCTCTTCCTGGACCCACTTGATGTACTCCGCCAGGGCAAACTCGAGCTCAGTCGTCGGGACAACTTGGGTCATGTCGACGTCAATGCGATGGAGAGGTTCCGACAAGATGGAACCAAGGGAAAGTTCAAACAAGGGCATGATGGCAGTGAGGACATCTTCCAAGCTTGTGTCGAGCTCGGCGTGGTCTTCCGAGTGCAGATTGTTGATATACGATCGAATGGACGCCTTCCCGTCGCCAGCTACGACTACATCGCACGGCAGCCATTGAAATTTATCCGAGATGGAGTCATCTGGAGAGCCACGGACTTGCCAAGCCACGACTTCATGGCCAACGACTGCGTTGCACAGACGAGTTGGCCCATTCACAGCGCAATATAGCGACTGGTCGACCAGCGCAAGCTCTCCAAAGTGCTCTGACCATTGAGATTTCAACTTGGCGCTTCCTCGCTGCATGGATTCGAGTATTGAGCTCTCCTTGAGGACATCCGACGCAAAGACGCCATGGGTGGACTGCGGCACTGGCAGCGCGGTCGAATGCCGCAAGCGACACAAGGTTGCATAGAGCGCGAGCTCGTGCTGGAGAAACGAAGCTTCGTTGTCCGTCAAATGGTCTTTCCACTGCTGGCCTTTCAAGCGATCTTCCACGTCAAGCCACCATCGAGGCTGGCTTTGAACTTCCCGAGAGATGGACCAAGTAGTTCAATTCTGCAATGCAATACGGAACTTGGAACCTCCGTGCGCTGTAGACATTGACGTCGTGAGGACTCGGCCGCCAAAATCTGTCCTCCTGCATCACCATGGCGTTCGAATCTCGCGAGATGCAACACTACACTGTACAAATCTGTCTCCCTCCGTCGGCATGGACCGGGTTGTGACTCCAAACTCGACGTTGGCAAGGCAGATCTAACTGTAGCATGCGACTTTGGTCTGGGAAAGGAGAATTTCAACGTTCTCTTCCTTGGTTAGTGCTGTGAAGATGACTATTCTCGCATCTCCAGTATGGCAGCGACTGCTGTCCTTCAAGTGTTTCAATGCCAGAGTTTGATGAACTTGGTCTCGACCTTTCAGCCTGGTTTGCCTCAAGATATGTTTGCATTTCGAGGCCTACAAGTCCCCGAGATGCCGTCGCCGACCCGCCGTCTCTTCCTTTTCCAAATCGACTTTGCATCGCTTGACATTGTGCTTGCGCCTTGGTACCGCGTGTATGGAACAGACCGCCTGAAGAAGCTCTTGGCGCTCATGCCGCACGTCCACGACGTGTTTTTCATGCACGCTGTGTTCCAAGGCAGCTTTGAAGCAGCGACGGAACTAGCTCAGCCCAAGCGATTACTCGTGGAGCACCACGTTCTCGACATTGCCGCCATGAACGGCCACGTCGATCTCTTCTGTCTGTTGCAGCATTGGAACTACAACGTTTGCACCTGCCGCGCCATGGACTGGGCTGCCGCTGGAGGACATTTGGAGATGGTGCAATATTTACACAACGGTCGAAGAGAAGGATGTACGAAGGATGCGATGGAATTCGCCGCGCGGAATGGCCATTTAACTACCGTCCAGTGGCTCCATTGCAACCGAAGCGAGGGATGCTCGAAGCGCGCCATGGATTTCGCCGCTGCCCAGGGTCATTTAGATGTGGTCATCTGGCTGGCGACGCACCGCAGGGAAGGATGCTCGACGTTGGCCATGGACTGGGCGGCTAAGAATGGACATTTGAAAGTTGTGCAATGGCTGCATGACAATCGCAACGAAGGGTGCACGACTGGCGCGATGACTCTAGCTGCGGGATGGGGCCATTTGCACATTGTTAGATGGCTCTTTGAGAATCGCTACGAAAGATGCAAGCAGAAAGCGATCATCGGCGCGGCGAAGCATGGCCGTTTGAATGTTGTGGTCTGGCTCCACCGGACGATGGGCTTGAAATGCACTGCGAAGGTATTGAAAGTCGCGAGAAGTGGCTTCCATTCCGAGATCATCGACTACGTGCAAAAGCACTTGGTGGGTGCCTCCATGTGGGGCGAATAAACTTCCATCGCGTGGTAATCTAAACAATTGACGAAATCTTTCTTCTTGTCAGCTCCTCCGACCAGCCTCTAAGAAGCTGGTCGGTTCCCATCGCCTTCAAGGACTGTCCAAGCAAACAGCGCACGTGGGGAGGATGGATTGGTCCAAACTGCACCTATTTCACTCGACGAATTGCCCGCCCAAGCGCTCATTCTGGTGGATTTTGAAACAAGAATCAAGTGATATGGTCTCTTCTCCACAAATCTTGTCGACTCACTCGAACGAATCGTTCGTTGTGTCGTCGGGGACGACCGTCGACCTGAGTGCACCATCTCACAGTTGTTGAGACAATCATATATAAAGTTTGACAGGATTCTGACGAAATTATTAAATATAGAAGGATATACACTATAAGAGTAAAAGTTCCATGATCATTTCCCCCCTGCAAGATGCAACGAGATAACCTCGAAGATGCGTCAAGTGGCTCCATGAGAATAGACCAGAGGGTTTCTCTGCCAATGCATTGGTTCTAGCCCACCAAGCAAAGCAGAACGACGTCGTGGAGTGGCTCCTCGTCCATCGTTCAGCCGAAGTTCTTCAGCCAAATGCAATGGTGGTGAAACAAGAAAGCGGCATGCGATCATCAATGCACAAAGTGCAAGGTAGATTTAAAAAGACATTCAAAATCGATTCAGCAAATCAACTGGAAAGGCCAAATTTGTGTGCTTCAAAATAATGTTTCGGAGGTAATCAACAATTTGCTCAAAATAGTCCATGGTGAGATTTTTTACCGTCAGATTCGGTTGAGTGGATCCGACGTGATCAAGTGCGTGCCGGTACTGCACACGCATCCGGGGAAGTCTCGAGCGAGGAATCCACGGCGGCCACGTCAGAGAGAGCAGAGTATGTATTTCGAAGCGCATCGCAGTGGTCTACAACCAGGACATAGGCGGCGGCACTTGCGGCGTGGTATTTACTGCAGTCTACTGGTACTTGAGCGGCAGTCACGCGGAATGCGCACCCTCTGTATGGGTGATGGGTACACGCCAAGAAGATCAGACGTCAATTCGTTCTCACGTCTGGTTTCCCGTGGCATTGCATGCTGTGTGATGTTCGGAATGCGCCAACTGGACCACGCACGTTGAAATGTTGGATTCGACCGCCTGACAACCGCCGCCCGCCGCCGCCGGCCACACGACCACTGTCGCGAAATGATGCGGACTGTACAATTGACACAACGATGGACCAGGACAGCCTCATGCTCTGAGAAGCAACAGAGTGTAAGCAAACAGGTCGCAGCTTGGACGAGTCCAGGTGCGCAGGGTTTCTTGTAAGATGGAGAGTGTCTACAATGTTACCATCCTGAGGCCGCGCTCGCTGGATGGCATCAAACGACGACGAGTTGAGTGTGACAGTTGTCATCATGGCGCGCCACCGAGACGACGACTGCTTCTTCCAAGGAGCCAGATGTGATATGTGGCAACTCTTACAGTCGCCGCCGCCTCTCGGGGTGTTCCTTTCTCGTCCTAAGACGACTGTATGCGCGGCAGGTGGAGGACGACGTCACAGTCAGCGCAATGCATGCCGGCAGGTCTTCTGGTCGGCGACTGGCGATATAAAACAGCAGGGAACCGCTTTGCATTCCTCTGTCGAGACGCCCACGCTCTCCACGGAGCGACTACCTCATTGTACGGAAGGAATCGAATCTGGATCTCCATCGTCCTCACCAAGATGGCGCTGCGGACTCTGTCGGTCGTCGATTCTATATGGCGGCGACTATGTGGTGCAATCTTCCTCGCCATGTGTGGTGTGGCATGATGAACCCATGAAGGCCCCACTCTCTCATCGCCTGCTTATCTATAACTGCAGGCCGTGAGTAACTCGTGGCGCAGCCAACGCTGTGTCCAGCCGTCCGTCTTTCTGACTTTCAAACAACTCACTGAGACCGCAACGTCGTGTCGAGATGTCCCAGCTCTCCTTACCGCTCCCACCAAACTTCTTCCGCTGCCCGCCGCTGACCGAGCAAGAACGGCAGCGATTCCTCAACATGGGCTTCCAAAGTGTGCGCGAACTTGTACGGATTTCTCCGACGTTTCTCATCCTCACATCAGTCGTCATTGTAGGTTGCCAAGGCGAAGCTTGAAGGGGGTCCGTACCGCTGGTCGCGGCTTTCCAATGAGAGCGACATGAAGATCTACAAAGGATACGGTGTCCGTGCGGTCGGCAAGGCGGAAATCCACTGTGCGGTCAAGGAAGCCGTGGGGGATTTGAACGAAGTCATCCAGTTGTACCGATCCGACACGACCGAAGAAGCCAAGGAACACATGCGCCGCTTTGGACGTGCGTACGTCGACGCCGTCAAGCTCTACACAATTCTCCCGCGCGATCCTGCTCACCCGAACGACTGCATGCACATCAAGTGGTACTGCGCCAAGAGTCCTCTCGACGGGATTGTGACCCGCCGCGACTTTTGCCTCCTGGAAACAGATCTCGAGATCAAAATTGATGGCAGACGCGGCTGGGTCCGAGCGTTCAAGTCGGTCGAGCTTCCGTGCGTCCCGCATCTTCGCGATCTCCTCAACTGCATCCGCGCGTACCAATACGACATGGGTCATGTCTTCTACGAATCCCAACGCTCGGGGTACCTCCACATGTCGTACCTGGCAGACATGGACGTCCGCGGGAACGTCCCAGCGATCGTGAACGACGAGGCCGTCAAGGCTTGGTGTCGAAACTTGTCGGACATCGATCGATTCATGCGAGAGGATCGGTTGAGTCGCACGCCGTTCCTGCGAAAAGATCAGTTCTGTCCGTTGAACTTGCGGCTGAGCTGCTACTTCTGCCAGAAGTCCTTTGGCCCGCTGCGCCGCAAGTCCAACTGCAACAAATGTGGCGAGGTAAGCTCTCCATCGTCCCCACGACTCGTATCCTCATGGCGTTCTTCAGGTCGTGTGCAAGAAGTGCAATCCTCTGTGGTTGGTCAAAATCAACGGACAGCATGTGGAGAAAAGAGCGTGCTACGCGTGCTCCCTCAACCGCACGGCGCTCGGGACGTACCAACGTAGCTGGAAACTGGGAAGCGACTCGGCGAGCAAGTCTGTCGTCTCCAACTCACATGGAGCGTCCGGCTCGGAAGAATGGGAGGACGAGTCGTCGTCAGTCAACACAGGCCACCGCGACATGAGCACGACGTGGGAACTTCGACTGAGTGACACCAAGGCAAAGACCAGCGACGAGTCGGGGGAACGATGGTCTGTGCACTTGAACGATGAAGGCGTTCCCATCGAGTGGGCCAAGGCGGACTAGGCACAGACGACGTCTTTCCTGGCGGATTTGCCATCACTATTCTTGTCGATTGTGGATTTATAATGCATTTCAGTGGAACCGTCCGTCTTTCAGCATTCTCGACTTGAATTCTGTCCCTTCTTGTCAGCGATGACTTGGCGCTCGTTCCTAGCGACACAAAAGGGGGAAGAGCACGGCAAACTGTCGGGAAATGTCCGTGAGGTCTGTTCACGCCTCCTGGACCTCACGCAGTCATGTGCTCCCTTTGCAAGGCGATAGAGTCCCTAGTTCTTTGTCCATGGAGTAGATCAACTCGAGCAGTGGACGGAGCGATCTTCTCTGCGATGCTTCGTCATGGAATTCAGTCGGACTTGTCGCTCTGCGCCGATCGCTGGGCGACTTCACCCCGAGAGTGGCACTGCAACTTTTTGTCCTTGCCAACGACCAACACACCTGAAAAGATCATGGGAAGTCCGCAGTCCAAGGAACTTGTCGTCGACGACGGCAGGGAAGAACCGACCCAAGTTGCTCCCCCTGCAGTTGTTCCAGTCTACCCTCCGTCGTCGGCGTTTGACGTGCTCCGTTCGTCCGAGCTCCTCTCGTGCGTCTTGACATACCAAGTCGGGATTCCACATGATATGGCGCCGTTCGCCAAACTCCGCTTTGTCAAACTCCCCGACCCGAAGAAACACACTGAACCAGAAGTTGCCGCTGATTTTGCAGCGCTCGACGCCAAACTCTCGCCTTGGTATGCCGTCTACGGCGTCACGCGTCTCGGTGCTCTATTCCAGAACTTGCGCTACATGCATCACCTCGTTTTACTCCACAGCGTCTACTTCGGCCTCGTTGAAGTCATGATCTACCTCTTCGACGAAGGCCTCTTCACAACGTACGTGCCACTGATCGACCTCGCGGCATTTAACGGTCAAGTTCGACTTCTGCCCTTCCTGGACAACATTGGCTGCCGTGGAACCTCCAAGGCCATCGACAGCGCCGCGCAACGCGGCCACCTTGATGTTGTTGGATGGCTGGTTGCGAATCGACTAGACGGCGCTACAAAGCTCGCCCTTGTCGGCGCAGCAGCGAACAACCACCTCGATATGGTGCAATGGTTGCATGAAAATCGCCGAGATGGATCTACTGCCGCCGCCATGGACTTGGCCGCAACGCGCGGCCATTTTGAGATTGTCCAGTGGCTCCACGACCACCGAGATGAAGGCTGTACGACTGCCGCGATGGACGGCGCTGCTGCGAACGGCCATCTCAAGATTGTTCAATTTTTGCATGAAAATCGCCAAGAAGGATGCACCGTGAAGGCCATGGAAGGCGCGGCGGCCTGTGGTCACTTGGATATAATTCAATTCCTCCACGACAATCGACCCGAAGGCTGCCGCGTGAACGCCGTCGATGTCGCAGCAGAGCACGGCCATCTCCAAGTTGTCCAGTGGCTTCTGGAAAATCGAGAGGAAGGCGCATCAGAGCAAGCGATGGACGGCGCTGCAGGCCAAGGCCATTTAGAAATCGTCAAGTGGCTGCATGAACACCGAAGCGACGGCTGCACAAGGCTGGCCATGGACCTGGCCGCGGCGAACGGCCACATGGACGTCGTCGTTTGGCTCCATCACAATCGCACTGAAGGCTGTTCGCCTCATGCAATGGATGGCGCGGCGATGAATGGACATTTGGACATTGTGAAATTCCTGGACGCCCATCGACACGAAGGATGCACAGTCCATGCCATGAACGGCGCGGCTCGCTTCGGTCACTTGGACATCGTCCAGTGGCTCTCCGAGAACCGAACGGAAGGCTGCACCGTGGCGGCAATGGACGGTGCCGCCGAAAACGGCCATTTGAACGTCGTCCAGTACTTGCACACGCATCGAACCGAAGGCTGTTCGACCATGGCGATGGACTGCGCGGCAGAAAATGGCCACTTGGACGTCCTCGACTTCTTGTACGACAATCGCAGCGAAGGGTGCACGGGAAGAGCGATGTTTTACGCCCAACAAAACGATTCCCGCTCGATAATAGCCTGGCTGCGAACGAGAAATATGCCCGTCTGGAGTACACAAGAAGCACAGTCGTATAGACTGCTGGGCGGACTGCGGTAGGACCGACCGACGGCGGCGCCATCCGCGCGACTGTCATGGACCAGGTTGGTCTGGTGCACTGTACAGATAGAAAGGTGACTTTTTTCATATTACTGATGACATATTAATTTGATTGGCTAGTATATAAAATACTAACATCTGATTGGGTCCATATTGCAGACACAGTCTTGGTGGAATCCATGTTCCGGAGGAGGATTTGCGGCAATCTCGGCAAAGAATGAATTGCAGCCTGCTCTATCTAAGCTAGGATTCATGTAGGTGAGAACTTTGATCGAGCAGAGATCACACGACACGAAAGAATGAAGCGCGTCGGACGAAAAACTCGGGATATTTGATGCTTTAAATGTTAGCTGTTTTCTGAAACAGACATGACTTTGTCATCTTGAAGGACAGACACTCAGAAGCGGAAGGTGACCATGGCGACGACAGTGCTGAGCAGCGTGGACCTCGTGCGCCTCGTGTGCGCATTCCAGAGAGGATTGTTCGAAGATACCAAGGCGCTTTTGCTCACGATGCAGCGAGAGTCCGACCTAGAATGGAGCCAAGCTGATCGAGATATGGAGAGGTTGCATCGAGTGTTGGAGCCGTGGCACTGTCGCTTTGACTTGTCTCGCTTGGAATTGCTCCGACATTGCCGCTCGTATCGCTCGCTGGTTGAGAACGTCGTCCAAGAAGCCGTCTATTATGGCCGCAGTGCTATCATTCGAGCGATCGACGTGTCGTTTTTGCAATCGATTCGCATTCCACTTGTCAATCTGGCCGCACTGGGTGGTCGCATGGACATGCTGCGTTACCTCCATGAGATTTCCCACGCTGGTTATTCACATCACGCGGTCAACTGGGCTGCTGTGAAGGGCGACGTGGAGATCCTGGCCTTTCTACTCCATCACTATGACATCAAAGCGACCGTCATGGCCCTTCATCACGCCGTTGAACACAGCCACCTCAACGCTGCAACTCTCTTGTGGAACAATAGCTATCGTTCTTGCAGCTCTGAGACTGTTCTAGCAGTCGTCAAGCGCGGCACAGTCGAAATGCTCGAGTGGTTGCATCTTCACATGCCGCACAACGTCAACTTTTCCCCTGACACAATGCACATGGCTGCATTTCATGGCCGACTGGACATGGTTGAATGGCTCCACCAACACCGAAAGGAAGGATGCACATCCGCCGCCATGGATTTGGCAGCCCGCGGCGGTCATTTACAAGTTGTGAAATGGCTCCACCGCCATCGCATGGAAGGATGTTCCGTTCGTGCGATGGACTGGGCGGCTGAATGTGGCCACGTCCATGTCCTAGACTGGCTGCATGCCAACAGAAGTGAAGAGTGCTCAGGCGATGCGTTGGCCAAGGCGCTAAGGCATCAGCAATGGGCAGCTGTCGACTGGCTACGAGCTCATTATCCCGACCTCTCTTGCGCAAATGCCATGATGCAAGCTCTGTCAACAGACGACTTGACGACACTTCAGTGGCTCAATCAACACTACTCGAAGGACACGGCGTGGATTTCAGCGATGGACACTGCTGCTATCTACAACTCAATGAACGCAATGACGTGGCTGCATGAGATTCGTCCTGAAGGCTGCACCACAGCAGCAATGGACACTGCTCTCGCTTATGGACATTGGGCACTAGTGAATTGGATGCACTCGAATCGAAAGGAAGGCTGCAGTGTCCATGCTGCAATCCGCGCCGCAAGAAGTGGGAATTTGGTTTGCCTCGAGTGGTTGCATGCAAATCAGCCAAATTGTTGGTCAAGTGCCGCCATGGACGCTGCAGCGGCAGCAGGACGCATCGACATTTTGGAATGGTTTCATGCGAACCGGTCAGAAGGATGCAGTCCAAAGGCTATGGTATATGCAGCAGCCGAAGGAAAGCTCACCGTGCTCCAATGGCTCCATGAGCATCACGTCGAGGGATGGTCGACTGATGTTATGGATGCTGCTGGCACTGCCGGACGGATGGAAGTCCTCAAGTGGCTCCACGTCAATCGAGAGGAAAGCTGCACTGCTGCTGCACTCTCAGGCGCTAGCAACAATGGATGGTCTGCTGCAGTCGCATGGCTTTTAAAGCACCACCGAGAGATTTGTGCGGAGCTTCTTGACGTCGGTGAGGAATAAAGACACAATCTGCCAGACTTAAGATTCCATTGGATCGACCGATCGAATGTATTCGGTCAGCCATGCTACGACGTGTTGCTGGTAGGTTGCAAGGCACTCTTCCTCACGAAGCAACTCAAGCGCACGAGGGGCCAAGTGACCCTGGCCAGCGTCGTTGACTAGAACCTTCACAACGTTCAAATGTCCCTTTCTTGCGGCGCCACAAATGGCCTTCTCAGTGCATCCATGCGTCGAATGCTCAGCGAGCCACTGCACTACCTCTTCTTGGCCATTGATAGCCGCCAAGTCCATCGCGTTCGTCGTTGGCATTCCAGGCTGGACTTGGAGTAAATAAGTTAAAACATTCAAGCTGCCCCAATTTGCAGCGCCATCCACGGCGTTGACGGTGAAAGTTTCTGGACGATGTTCTAACAGCCACTTGACAACGTTCAGTCGGCCAGCCTGGGCAGCTCGGTCGATTACAGCCGACGACCATCCTTCCGTCTGGTGTTTGTGGATTAGCTGCAACGCTGACAGGCATCCCGTGGAAGCTAACCTTGACATGACGCTTTCACTGCACTTGAGGTCGAGATTGAGGTAGCACCACTCTGCTAAATCCATGCGCCGTTGAAAGAGAAGCGCATTTTCCAGCAATGCGTTGGAAAATCCTTCAGGGCGATGGACATGGAGCCACTCAACGATCGGAATCGGCGCTTGCTTCGCTGCGCTGGTCAAATTGGCGGTGGACCAAATGGACGGCATGTTCTTGTGCAGCCAGACCAATACATCCAAGTCGGGTCTCCATGCTGCTTTAAACAACGCGCTTGGTGAGCATCCTTCGCCGCGGTTGTCGTGGAACCATTGAGCGACTGGCACAAGTTTGCGTCCCAATGCAGAGTCCATCGCGCCCGTGGTGCAGCCTTCGCCTCGATTCTCATGCAACCATTGCAACACATCCAAGTGACCTCCTCCAGCCGCGGCGTCCATGACTTTCGACGACCATCCAGTCGGAACATGTTCGTGCATCCATTGAATCAATTCCAAGTTGCCTCGACTAGCTGCCACCACCATTGCATTTGGCTGAAGAACTTCGGCTGAACGATGGACGAGGAGCCACTCCACGACGTCGTTCTGCTTTGCTTGGTGGGCTAGAACCAATGCATTGGCAGAGCAACCCTCTGGTCTATTCTCATGGAGCCACTTGACGACGTTCAACTGCCCTTTCCATGCCGCCCAGTCCATGGCATGCGTCGTACAGCCTTCGTGTCGGTTGTCACTGAGCCACTGGACAACTTCCAAGTGGCCATTCATGGCGGCCAAGTTGATTGCTGCCTTGGAGCAGCCTTCACTGCTGTTGGCATGCAGCCAGATCACGATCTCCAAATGGCCACGACATGCTGCATAGTCCATGACGTCCGAGGACAAGTCATACTCGGTCGGCGAATTCTCAAGGAGGAAGTGTGCCATGTCCAGATGACCGTCTCGGATCAATTGGATAAAAGTCTCTGCCTTGAGCTTGAGAGGTGGAAACTTCGTTTGGAGATAAAGGACCATCTGCATGTTGTTGTTCACAGCAGCGTAGTGCAGAGCGTGGTTCGTTGGAAGGTCAGAGCGATGCTCTGCTAGGAAGCAGACAAGGTCAAAGTTGTTGTTCATGGCGGCGCAGTCCAAGCTTTTGGGAACGAATCCCCAAGGGTGCTTCACTTCGTGGAGGAAATAGACTGTGGATGTTTGGTTGTTGAAGGCAGCGATGTCGAGAAGAGGACATGTTAAAGAACGCAACGTGGCAATGGCAATCGACCGCAAGACGTCCAGGCGGCCATAATACGCAGCTTCCATGGCCACAACTACTGGCAAAGATGAGCGCAAATAGTTGACGATAACCTCCGCACGGAGGGCCAGTTTTACATAAGGACGCCAAGCGTCGAAGACTGTTCGCAGCCGACGCTGACCATACTCGCGATGCCATGGATCGAGGACTGCATGGATTCGAGCCATTTCGAGCGGCAATTCGATCTCCGCATAGGGAGACGCGAACCAGTGAACACTGCAACGCAATTTGTAGAGAGGAATCATGTCGAAGAAGCGTCCAGGCTGGAAATCCTGCATGAGCCGCATCAATTCTGGCCTCGTCAGCACATCGACCACCATCATTGTCGTTGCGAAATTGACTTTTCCTGTGATAATTTGTACTCCTTCCAGTAATGTGCTGAAATGTCGTGGGGACGTTTGCCATGTTTGTCCAGACTTGAAGTCGCTCCAGTGCGATCACAGCTTACTGGAACTAGTTCAAGTTTGGATTTGCGCTTAGCGTTATTCTGTTCCTGGAACTTATGAATCTAGAGAGGGTGAACTAACGAGCAAAGCGAGGTGCCACCCCAGTGCTTTTTAAATACAGTGATGTCAATACGATGACTGTCTCGATAATATTACGTCCTACGACCTCGGATGAAATGACCGTTTGCAGCTCGAAGCGCTTCGACCCATTTTCGGCACTCGGCAGACGAACGTGCTTCAAATTTGGTTGATTCAGCACTGCTGCACAGAGTGAACTCACATCCCTTCCTACAATTGACAACGGCATTAGTGTGAGAAAAAGAGAGTAAATGTACATGACAATCTCGAGGGTTTTGTCATCAAGATGAAGTTCTCCTCGTGCTTCATGGTCTCCTTTCTGTCTGTAGTAAGCCAGCGTGCCTCTGGGCGTGACGACACAATAGCGAGGGTAAGGCTTCTTGAAGTTCTTCCACGTGTTGGAGAAGATATCTGTTTCGTTTGAAATCGTCGGATGTTTGTCCAACATGCCTAGATAGCGCGACGAATTAGAACACGCACAAAACCTGCACTACCGTCAAGAAAAAATGGCAGTTTGGCTGCGGCTGGTGCTGCTGTTGACTTCGATGGGGCGCCGTGGACTTGAGTCACTGCGTCGTTGACAGGTTGTCCCTTCTTGCCCTTCTTGGATTTCTTCTTCGTCGGCGGACTTTCTTCTTCTTTGAGTGATTTCAATTCTTTTGTGAGATGTTTGCGGCGCTTTGACAGCTTCATGGCCTGTTCTTTGTCGCCCTTTTCAGCAGCAGTCGCCAATTGATCGTTGATCAATTTCTGGATTGAAGGCATTAGCATAATGAGATCATTAAGAGCACGAACCAATTTCTCTCGAATGTTTGAAATCTTGGAGTCGTTATCGTTCTTTGACTTCTTCCCCTTGGACTGCTTCTTCAATTTCTTTTCGGCCTTTGCCAAAGACTTGACGTGCTTGCGCATGTAGTCGACTTCGCGTTTGACAAGCTTGCGCCGTCGGTCTTCCGTTTGGAACTCCTTGCTTACTTCCGCGAAATGTCGTTTGAACGCTCTAAGAAGAAAATGAAATACTCCAAGCAGCAATTTGAAAGTACGCTAATTGTTCTTTGAGTGGAGTCGTGAGGTCGACGTCAAACAGCTCGGCGGCGTCTTGTCTTGTTTGTGAGATTTGCTCTTCAGGAAGTGCTGCGAGTTGAGCTTCGAGTTCGTCTTTATGAGTTTGAAGAGCTTCTTGCCTGGTTTTTAGCTTCTTGTTGTCCGCTTTAAGTTTCTTTGTCCTTTCATGGAGTTCTACGATCAAAGCTAAGAGGAGAGAAGATCAAGTAGGTTGCGTACTTGTTGATCTATCTTCTAGCCGTTTAGTTCGTGCTATGAGTGGATTTTCCATCGTTCCATTGATTTGTTGGTCCAATTCTTCAATCATGGCTTTGATTTTCTGCTCTTCTTCATTCAACTCAGCGATTCTCGTCGTCAAATCAGCGACTGCTTGCTCCTCTGTCTTCAAAATGCTTTGCATTTTATTTATCTTGGCCCGGCGACGAAGTTCGTCTTCAATAAGGGCGAGCTGAGCCAAGGACCAATTCAGGTCATTTGTGTCTTGATTTGCAAATTCCGATTCGGCTCTGTCGAGGAGATACACCTTTTCTTGAATACGAGTTTGAAGCTCTTCGTACGTCATTTCCTCTTCATCTTCGTCCTGTCCTTCATAGTCATCACAAAGGACTCCCTCAGTGTCAATAAATGTGACGCGCACAGGCCGAGGTGCTTTTCGAATTGTGTCCAAAACGTCATTATACGAGTGAGTCCAAACGTTCTTCTCATTCACTTGATAAATACGCATGCCACGCTTGAGATGCCTAGCCAGGAATTAAATCATCGAGGCAGTTCTATCATCCATACAAGCGCCTGGGGTGATTCCAATTGTAGAGAGACACTGGACCAAAATGACCACCTTCTAGGATCTACAAAAAATCTCCATTGAACAATGACATTGTCAAGTCATGTACCTGAACAATCGCATTGACTTCGACATGGAGAGGAACTCTCTGTTCTGCTTCAACATCTCGGGTTTCAAGACCAAGAGGACCTTCTCCAAATGAAATTTCAACTGGAATGAGATAATTTAAAGGTTTCACTGTTGAGGCTACGATCAACAGGGCGTAAGCAAACTTTTGAGTGTGGGCAAGACAAACCTCCGCCGCCCCACCATGACGATGACGCCGGTTTTATGCTATCAAGATAGGCCTCATACTCCTAGTCGATAATTAGACACATTTTTGAAAATGCTTGGAGGGTTTACTCTGTCTTCAACAGTGCTCTGCGATGCATCTGCAAAGGTAATTGTAACAGGACGAGCAGCTGCCCGCAAGAGTCCCAGCACTTGGTCATACGGTTTGTTTTGAAGGCCTTGGCCGTCAATCGCAACCAAACGCATGTGAAGCTTGACTTTCCTAGCCGCAGATTTTAAATCAGGCGTTTTATCACTAGCATACCGGTCAGTTTTAGCATTAAGCAGATCGAGTGAGCCATTCTACAGGTGACAGTCAGGTAAACTGGGTTGGCCATGGCTTACCGGTGTGATTTCATACACTTCGACATGGAATTCTGAAAAAGCCGAGCCAGCATAATCTTGTGTCTTCATGCCAAACGTGCCAGCGCCGAATGTGATTTCTGTCGATAAGTTCCAGGAGTACACGCGGTCCTTCTTGAGTTTGGGATTCTCGACGACTCTCTTGGCTTTTCCTTTTGGCTTTGTTTCCGCAACTGCCCCGTTTGTGGTGCCACCAGTGCCGGGAACAGCAACAGGGGCAGCGGAATTTGGAGTTGTCGCTGCAGATGCAGCAGCAACAGTTGCTCCTGGTGTTCCTGGTATACCGCCTGTTGCACCTATTGGAGCTGAAGCTGCAGTGGCCACCGGGGCAGAAGCTGCAGTTGCAGCCACAGGGGCAGAGGCTGCAGTGGTTGCTACGGGAGCAGCGGCTACAAGTGGTGGAGCCGCCACTACAACTGGAGGAGCAGCAGCAGCTGCAACAGGGGTCGTAGTAGTAGCAACTGGCGGAGGAACCGGAGGGGGAGTAAATACAGGAGGAGCGCACCCAGAAATGGTGAAAATTGGGACTGATGTTGGTGCGTCGCTGATGCCTTCACTCTCCACACAAAAATGCAAAATGATGGGCCGAGGAAGTTGTCGAATGTAGTTCATGACGGTGTCATGAGCAACAGAGTCGAGGCTACAATTGTTGATAGCAGCAAGCGAAACCCCAGGACGGATGTGCATAAAATCATCTGAAGAGTAATTGTATCGTTCTGCCAGAGTCTTAAGTCCCGCGGGATGCTACGGAGAAGTAGAGTTTTGCATCCCTAATAGATTTTAGTAATACCTTTGGCAATGCTGCAACTTGAGTGGAGAGGCGACTGTCGACTGAGGTCCAGATGATGCCAAAGCGGCCTGTTGGAAACGAAACTGCAAACATGGACGCCCATGAGATCCATGACGTAGAAGGAAGGGGATCGAGCCTCGGAGGGGGCTGAGGAGGCACCACGACAGGAGGAACGACCGGCGATGGAAGAACCTGTACAAAGTGAGATGGAGATTACTGAATCCAGATAACCAGTGGAAGATCGGAGGTGCCTTTGGCACAATCAACAAAGCGAAGTACGAGAGGTCGGGAAGAAGTGCTCAGACACTCAACGACGGCTTGATATGACCGGCCAGTTTGTGGTGACGAGTTGATCATACTGAGACGCATGCCGGGATAGACTCGCCTAAGAACATGTTGCACAGTGGCGAAGAGATAAGACGTACTGAGAAGGTACGGGCGCATTGAGATTATGTTCGTCAATGGGGCCACGCCTTCCACTTGCAAGCTACAGAAAGGACAATCACGACTAGAACATCGGAAGAAATCATACTCTTGTGAGTTCTGACACTTCTGCATGCAAGTCGTATGGTGGAAGATCTTCCTCTAGCACAGGACGAAGTCGAAGACCGAGTGACCGTCGGGGAATCGAGACATCGACTTGCACGTTGAAAGTTGGATGATCTGGGTATAGGTCAGGTATGGGCTTTGTAATGAGTAAACCTTTCAAGGATTGTTCTCTGTTGAGCGCTAGAGAGGTATTAAGACCTTAGATCCATCGCAAGAACGTACATTTAGCCCGCTTGAGTCCAAACATGGCCGTCGGCGGCGGGCGGCAGTTGTCCGATTCTACAAAGGAGACTTGTCCGGATAAGAAAAGTCAAATTTCTTTGAACATTGTAAAAAACCTAAATATCAGTTGGGTTTTATCCAAAACACGTTGTAAATCATCCGGATAAACAGTCAATGACACCATTTGGACCATGCAAACAACGACAAGATGAACGCGCAGACGACGAAAGTCCACTGACTGGTTGGATCACACGACGAAAGGCCCCTCGACACGGCATCGGAGAGTGTCGAGTGGATTGAACAAGCTAAGATGTCTGAAAATGCACCTGACGGCAAAAATTGGCTGTAGATAACGAGGGGAATGAAGAATTTCACGATCGTTCTGACGTCAACGAAGTCGAGAATTTCAATGGCAGTCGCAGCTAACTGTAGATCCACCAGGGATGTTGACCTTGTTCAGAACACTTGATAGTATGATCCCCAGTCTGACTTTTGTACTCCTTGTAGAGATGACCTAACGTGGGGTATAGGAGAATGGGCTCATGCCTGAAAAGCGATACAAGCTCAGCATTAACTTGTCTTGAGTCAACAAGCATTGAGCTCTTCCTATGATGACAGCCCAAAGACTATCGCATCATGCAAGCATTTCAAGAGCCAATCTTGGTTGAATGACAACCTTTCATCGCATTCAATGAACGTTTTCTATTTTAGTTATTACAATGTCCATGCCACGAAGTAGTTCCAGGCACGTCGAGGTTCTTGAGACGTAAATATTCCACGACATCATTGTGTCCGTTCTGAAGAGCTCTATCTTGGGCAAAGGTCGTTGATCTCTGTGTTGATCTGTGTTCCATCAGCCACTGCACCACTTTTAAATGACCTTGGCCTGCAGCCATGTCCATCGCTTTGGTTGTGCAGCCTTCCCATCGATGGGCGTGCAGCCACTCCACAACGGACAAGTGGCCATTGCGGCAAGCACTGTCCATTGCATACTGGGTGCAGCCTTCTTCACGATGGGTGTGCAAGAATATCACAATGTCCAAATGTCCGTTTTCAGCAGCACCGTCCATGGCAACAGTAGTGCACCCTTCTGTTCGATTGTTGTGCAAAAACTTCACAACTTCCAAATGCCCATTTTTTGCAGCTTGATTCATGGCAAAAGTGCTGCAGCCTTCGTTTCGATTCGAGTGAAGCCACTTAACAACCTCAAGATGGCCTTTGGCTGCCGCACCGTTCATTGCTCGAACTGTGCATCCTTCCCGTCGGTATTTGTGGAGGAATTGCACAACTTCCAAATGTCCTTGTTCCGCAGCATCGTCCATGGCACGGGAGGAGCAGCCTTCCATTCGCTCCGAGTGCAAGAACTGAACCATGGCAATGTTGCCTTGCTTCGCAAATGCATTCATGGATCGAGTTGTACAACCTTCTATGCGATGGGTATGGAGGAAGAGGAAGACGTCAATGTGACCGTTCTCTGCAGCTTCATCCATGGCATGGACATGGCAGCCTTCAGATCGATTCGTATGCAACCATTGCACGACATGCAAATGGCCATTCGCCGCAGCTTCAGTCATTGCGTCGCGAGAAAAACCTTCGTGTCTTTGCTGATGGATCCATTGAACCATAGCTAAGTGACCATTGCCGGCAGCTCCATCAGTGGCTTCTCTGGAGCATTCCTTCGTATTCAAGAGTTCAACGACTGCGAGTTGACCATAAAGGATCGCCAAATTGAGAGCATGCTTGGAATAGATCGTGTCGCAGTCGAGTAATTTGTTCGCAATATAGTACTGAATCACATCCACGTCCCCGTACATGCAAGCATGAGCAAGCACAAGGGGAACATAATACGGCAGAGCTGTAAACAACAATGAGAGTCTGCTGGTGTTGTAGACAACTAACCATGGACCCAAGACTTCATGCAATGCTGAAAAGCCCGCAAAATCAACCTCACGGCAAGACGTCGTCAGTGACAATGACGCATCGTACGAGTCTGGGGATTGCCATGACATAGAAGCAGCAACGAAGGTTGTAGTTCCAGACGCAGATACTCTCTTCTGTGGTCGAAATGGTGGTGGTCGTGGCGCTTTGATCTTGCGGAAGAGCAAGATATCACGGAAATCTCCATACTGGAATTCAGCTGTGAAGCGCAGCAGCTCGTTGCACTGAATGAACGCACTCGCGGTCATGATTCCTTTTTGCCGTCCGGGGGTTCAAGAGTGCGTTTCACAATCAACTAGCGGTGTCGCGAAAAGATCGTTTGTTCTTTTTCGAAAGAATGCTCGAGACGATCGAATGACCTTGAGGAGATTGAATGTCTCATCCAGATGCTGCGTTTCGTCTTACTTTGATTCGTCCCGACCTCATTCTTCTTGATCGAATGACCTTTGACCGCATTCTTCTTGATCGGTTCTCCTCCGTCGACTGCAACACAGTCAACAGACGATCTTATAGATTTATAGCCAATAAAAATTCTTAACTGTCTTTTTGGACCAATCATATTATATTATTATGTACATCGAGATTTCTATAGGAGGTAAATGATGTCTTTGGAGTTATCTCGTGATCGTTATCCCTATTGAGATGTCGAAGACCTGTCTTTGTCGCTAGCCTGAAACTCACCGAGGAGAGTCACTCGCCAGCTAAACAATTGCTTGAATTAAAGGAAAAATTGATTTACTATGAATAATTATAGCCAATTAACTGCATTTTTTCTTTCGTTGAGCCAATCAAAAGTTAGAAAGTATTCACTTACCAAATTTGAGTACACTGTAAAACTCCGACAATGCTTGACCTGAGTGGAATCACTAGACAATCGTGCTTGACTGTTTATCATGGAGACTCTCTCCCTCTATCACACATTTCACCAAACTCTGGACTGACAACGGTGTGAAGGTGTGAAGGAAGAGCAGTTGTGGAACGATCGTTGCAGGGATAGGTGAGAGAGATCATTACTTTGCAGTCCATGAGGGAGGGGGCACACCTTCGGCTTGTCCCCTGGTCCCAGATAAGTTCGATAACAAATTAAGTACGACAAGATACTTCTTATATATACTGTATATTCTCTAATAGGACGCCACTCTCTATTAGTACGCCACCTGATATACCACTATACTCTACAATTCAATATCTCTAGAAATTTACACAAACTCAGTTAAAATATTCAAGAGGAAAAATTTTCTATTGATCAATTACAAGTACTTCATCCAAAGTCGTCTGCAAGAACATCACTGTCAGAAGCATGAATTTCGGACTCTTTTGACTCGTCTTCGCAATGAATTTCCTGGAGACGATGAGTAAATTCATCACCATACTTTCCATGTCGAGCAAGTGAGAGCTCGTCGTCTTCTCCGATGACACAACGCACAAAGCTCTTCTCAATAATCGGCTTGCTGACCTGATTCCAGGCAGTCTTAACCCATTCTCCATATACTTCAATCGGTGGGGGCTTGACTCGATTTCCAGACGTATATTGGAATGGGCCATTCCTTTTCCAAGCGTCAATTTCACGCGAAAGGGCAGACTTCACAGACTTGAACCAACTGTAGTCGGCAGGTTGTAGAAAACCAGTCATGCCACCAGGAATAACAAGAAAGAGAATATTGTTGGTATGCAAAAATGACTTCACCACTTGACTGATGTGGCTTCTGGCGCTGTCAAAACTCAAGAGCAAAGGACGTGGATGAAACGCAAATTCATACCTGATGTACGCAATGAAAGCATTAGAAGTCATCCATGATTTTTTTGTTGTAAGAAGGACTATGCCGTTCTCTTGAGTCACATTGACTTCTTCGTCTCGTGAGCGCAGCAAGACGCAGGGCTTGCGCTTCACGCCATCAGCACTGGCAGCCATAACAGCAGTGATTCGAGTCTTTTCCAGCCCAAAAGACTTGATCGGGACATCTCTGGCGCCACGTAACTCAACAGTTTTTTGCTTCGGGTAATCAAAAAAGATCGCTGTTTCATCCAAATTGTATATGTTCGACGCCGGTATACGAAACATTGATATCAATGAACGAGCTTGTCGTACAAAACTCAAGCCACGTTCGATTACTTGATCGTCCGATAAGACGGGCTTACGCGTTCCTTCTCGCAGCACCAGATCGTGACGTGAGAAAAAACGCGTGAGCCATCCTGTCGAGCAACCAAGATCGATCTCAAGTTCTTCTGCCAAATCGATAGCCCACATGGTGATCATGCTTCGAGTCACTCGAAAGCCTTCAGATCGGTTGTATAGGATTCGTTCAAAGATGATTGAGTCGTGCTCTTCACTTGTCAAAGGGCGGCCATCACCAGAAAGCCGCTTAGCACTTGGATTGGACACAAACAAGTCTTTTAGCTCAGCTTCTTGATGCATCCACGAGCGAACACTGGAACGCGTCGCGCCAAAGTGTCTTGAAGCAGCACTAATGCCATGCAATTTGACATAATCGACAGCGTTGAGCTTCTTCTTGGCTGTGAATGACTTCGTCATTGTCTTTTTGATTGACTGGCTTCATAAAATGGTTGGCTTTGACATGCCTTAGATAACTTATTCCTCTCAAAGATTATATATATCAGTCTAGTAGTATTATCAATTTATAGAGTAAGTCTAATAGTACGCCACCCTCGACCTGGCGTACTAAAGTTGTGCGCCATGGCGTCTTAATAGAGAATATACAGTAGTACATGCCGCTTTTGTTTTCCTTGCTTCGCGGTCGATGCGCGCTTCATGATGATATGGGAATGTCGACGAACAATATATATATATATATATATAGTACATTGCAACAACTCAAATATTAGGTACGTCGTAGTTTTTGAAATTTTGAGGGATTGGATTGGCAGATAGCTCCTCTACGTATGAAAAAATTCGTTCAATTACGCTTAAAAGAAACAGCGGTTGGAATTTTTCACTTGGCTTCACACCAAAATCCGTACTTATTTGTACTTAATGGGTCCGGGCATCCGATTCCCTGGAATTTCGCTTTTTCACATCGTACAAAGGCGAATTTCGACAACAGATTGGCTAACGGGATCTTCGTCGTAGAATCCAATCACGACCAATCAGAGCTTTAGGATGACCGAATTACGTAGTACCGTAGTCCTTTTGGGGGATCGGACGGTTTGGGAAATCGGACAACATATGGGGAAACCTCCATATCCTTATACCTCTCTACATGTATATTGGTCAAAATATACAAATAAAGAGAATTTAGAAAATTGTGAAAAATCATTCCGAGGCCCGCCTGAGCCACTCCATTCATTCTTGAAATGGATGAAAACAGTCCAAAGAGAAGGGGAAGACCAAACCGCAAGGGAATTGGACGACGGCAGAACAAGCTCAAGAATCAAGCCACGACTTTCCGCGAAAGGTTGGCCGTCGTCAACTACTTTGTCGCGACTCAGAGCATGACGATGACTGTCAAACGTTTTACCCCAAGCTCAACGACGTGGCTTGGGAGTCGAAACGTAAACTCATTTATGACTGGAAGAAGAAACTATTTGTCCTGGAGCAACACGGAATGCACGAACACCTTGCCGACAAGATGCGACCATACAAGTCTGGCGTTGGAACGACCCTCAGCCCCGCCATAGAGATCAACATAGCCAAGTGGGTGATTGATCTGCGCAACGAAGGCGTGCCGGTTTCATCCGAAATGTTGCGTTTGCACGCGCTTGAAGTTGCGAAGGAACTTGGTCTACCAAGAGAGCATTTCTTGGCGTCATGGGACTGGCAGCAGGGGTTCATGGCTCGTCATCGGTTCAGCATGAGAGCAAGGACTCGGCAAGGTCAGGATACAACTGGAGACGGCCTTGCAGCGTTGGAAATGTTTAGTCGAGAAGTGGTGGAGCGTGCGACAGAGGAGAATGTGACAACAATCTTCAATGCGGACCAAACCAGCCTCTTTTATGAATACATCCCCAAACGAACCATCAACTCTACCAACCAGAAGACAGTGTGGATGAAATGTGGAGGTGGAAGCAAATCTCGTGCTACAGCCATGTTGTTAGCGGATAACCACGGTAACAAGTTCCCACTGTTCCTGGTGTTCAAAACAGAAGGCGCAACAAATGAGCGCACTCGCATCGAAAATGAACATCATCGCCATGGTTTTGGGGACCGAGTGTGGAGGGAAGTACGAGCTTTACAAGACGAACATTTGTGCCAAATCTATGGAAACAAAACCGCCTGGTGGAACCAAGACTTGTCGATCGCTTTCTTGGAATATCACTTTGGTGGCGAAAAGTACTCGGAAGAAAGAAGAATGTTGATTTGGGATGACTTTAGCGCACACTTCACCCAGTCGGTTCAAGAGAAGGCCCACCGCCTCAACATCATCCTTGTGAGAGTGCCACCAAGGTTTACGTGGGCATGTCAATCAGCCGATGTGGCTTGGAACAAGCCATTAAAAGATCGGATGCGATCGAAGTGGGTTGATAATTTGCGACGACAACTTCGCGTGCATTCTACCTCGTGTGCTGAGAGAGTTCAATTCAAGTTGAACCCGCCTAGTCGTAGCATGGTGGCGACTTGGGTTGTTGAAGCATGGAATGAACTGGCGAGTGGCATCATACGCAACGGATTTAAAAAGACGAAGCTGGTGCTCCCAATTTGCACCGGAGATACTCAAGACATCTTGCCTCCTGACGTTATTGCTGACAACTTTGATGATGTAGTTGAGTCTATGGAGAGACTCAACGTTTTGACTGAATGCGCGAACGACTTCGAAGATATACTGCATTGTACTGAGTAAACTTGTCAAATGCAGTGGTGATGATACCTCTCAGGATGATACCTCTCAGGATTTAAATGTCTGTATAAATTAATATTTCCTCTATAAACACATAGAAATGAAATATACTAAAATTTGTATGTTGTTTCCCAATCCGGAAAAAAACACCCTTTTCCGGCCGACATGACTGTCCGATCCCCCAAAAGGACTACGGTATTCCATCACAACATTGGTAGAAAGTTGGACGTCTCTTCGAGTCCATTTTTCAAGTCGAACGTGATTGGACTATAAACTCTTGAGAAAAGGACATTTTGTGGGTGTGAAATAAACTCCAATCCAACTGCCACATTGCAATCGTGGAGAATTCAAACTGTCCATTCGCGATCTATTCGCGAAGACAGTACGTGGTGGCGGTAGGTTGTATCGGACACCATTTGCATTGACGGCGTGACTAGATGGACTCAAACATTGGATACACTTGACCAAGCTTGACGGAACATGTGCGCGCGACTGTGCGGTAGGTTGTATCGGACATCATTTGAATTCACGGCTTGACTAGATGGACTCACGCATTGCATACACTCGACCAAGCTTGACGGAACATGTGCGCTTGACTGCGGTAGGTTGTGTCGGACACTATTTGCATTGACGGCTTGACTAGATGGAACAAATTAAGTACGACAAGATACTTCTTATATATATCGGACACCATTTGAATTCACGGCTTGACTAGATGGACTCACACATTGGCTATACTCGACCAAGCATGATGGAACATGTGCGCGCGACTGTGCGGTAGGTTGTATCGGACATCATTTGAATTCACGGCTCGACTAGATGGACTCACACATTGCATACACTCGACCAAGCATGATGGAACATGTGCGCGCGACTGTGCGGTAGGTTGTGTCGGACACCGTTTGCATTGACGGCTTGACTAGATGGAACAAATTAAGTACGACAAGATACTTCTTATATATATCGGACACCATTTGAATTCACGGCTTGACTAGATGGACTCACACATTGCATACACTCGACCAAGCATGATGGAACATGTGCGCGCGACTGTGCGGTAGGTTGTGTCGGACACCGTTTGCATTGACGGCTTGACTAGATGGAACAAATTAAGTACGACAAGATACTTCTTATATATATCGGACACCATTTGAATTCACGGCTTGACTAGATGGACTCACACATTGGCTATACTCGACCAAGCATGATGGAACATGTGCGCGCGACTGTGCGGTAGGTTGTATCGGACATCATTTGAATTCACGGCTTGACTAGATGGACTCACACATTGCATACACTCGACCAAGCTTGACGGAACATGTGCGCTCGACTGTGCGGTAGGTTGTTTTGGACACCGTTTGCATTGACCGCCTGACTAGGTGGACTCACACATTGGATATACTCAGCCAAGCTTGACGGAACATGTGCGCTTGACTGCGGTAGGTTGTGTCGGACACTATTTGCATTGACGGCTTGACTAGATGGAACAAATTAAGTACGACAAGATACTTCTTATATATATCGGACACCATTTGAATTCACGGCTTGACTAGATGGACTCACACATTGGCTATACTCGACCAAGCATGATGGAACATGTGCGCGCGACTGTGCGGTAGGTTGTATCGGACATCATTTGAATTCACGGCTTGACTAGATGGACTCACACATTGCATACACTCGACCAAGCATGATGGAACATGTGCGCGCGACTGTGCGGTAGGTTGTGTCGGACACCGTTTGCATTGACGGCTTGACTAGGTGGAACAAATTAAGTACGACAAGATACTTCTTATATATATCGGACACCATTTGAATTCACGGCTTGACTAGATGGACTCACACATTGGCTATACTCGACCAAGCATGATGGAACATGTGCGCGCGACTGTGCGGTAGGTTGTATCGGACATCATTTGAATTCACGGCTTGACTAGATGGACTCACACATTGCATACACTCGACCAAGCTTGACGGAACATGTGCGCTCGACTGTGCGGTAGGTTGTTTTGGACACCGTTTGCATTGACCGCCTGACTAGGTGGACTCACACATTGGATATACTCAGCCAAGCTTGACGGAACATGTGCGCTTGACTGCGGTAGGTTGTGTCGGACACTATTTGCATTGACGGCTTGACTAGATGGAACAAATTAAGTACGACAAGATACTTCTTATATATATCGGACACCATTTGAATTCACGGCTTGACTAGATGGACTCACACATTGGCTATACTCGACCAAGCATGATGGAACATGTGCGCGCGACTGTGCGGTAGGTTGTATCGGACATCATTTGAATTCACGGCTTGACTAGATGGACTCACACATTGCATACACTCGACCAAGCATGATGGAACATGTGCGCGCGACTGTGCGGTAGGTTGTATCGGACATCATTTGAATTCACGGCTCGACTAGATGGACTCACACATTGCATACACTCGACCAAGCATGATGGAACATGTGCGCGCGACTGTGCGGTAGGTTGTGTCGGACACCGTTTGCATTGACGGCTTGACTAGATGGAACAAATTAAGTACGACAAGATACTTCTTATATATATCGGACACCATTTGAATTCACGGCTTGACTAGATGGACTCACACATTGCATACACTCGACCAAGCATGATGGAACATGTGCGCGCGACTGTGCGGTAGGTTGTATTGGACACCGTTTGCATTGACGGCTTGACTAGGTGGACTCACACATTGGATATACTCAGCCAAGCTTGTCGGAACATGTGCGCTTGACTGCGGTAGGTTGTGTCGGACACTATTTGCATTGACGGCTTGACTAGATGGAACAAATTAAGTACGACAAGATACTTCTTATATATATCGGACACCATTTGCATTGACGGCGTGACTAGATGGACTCAAACATTGGATACACTTGACCAAGCTTGACGGAACATGTGCGCGCGACTGTGCGGTAGGTTGTATCGGACATCATTTGAATTCACGGCTTGACTAGATGGACTCACGCATTGCATACACTCGACCAAGCTTGACGGAACATGTGCGCTTGACTGCGGTAGGTTGTGTCGGACACTATTTGCATTGACGGCTTGACTAGATGGAACAAATTAAGTACGACAAGATACTTCTTATATATATCGGACACCATTTGAATTCACGGCTTGACTAGATGGACTCACACATTGGCTATACTCGACCAAGCATGATGGAACATGTGCGCGCGACTGTGCGGTAGGTTGTATCGGACATCATTTGAATTCACGGCTCGACTAGATGGACTCACACATTGCATACACTCGACCAAGCATGATGGAACATGTGCGCGCGACTGTGCGGTAGGTTGTGTCGGACACCGTTTGCATTGACGGCTTGACTAGATGGAACAAATTAAGTACGACAAGATACTTCTTATATATATCGGACACCATTTGAATTCACGGCTTGACTAGATGGACTCACACATTGCATACACTCGACCAAGCATGATGGAACATGTGCGCGCGACTGTGCGGTAGGTTGTATTGGACACCGTTTGCATTGACGGCTTGACTAGGTGGACTCACACATTGGATATACTCAGCCAAGCTTGTCGGAACATGTGCGCTTGACTGCGGTAGGTTGTGTCGGACACTATTTGCATTGACGGCTTGACTAGATGGAACAAATTAAGTACGACAAGATACTTCTTATATATATCGGACACCATTTGAATTCACGGCTTGACTAGATGGACTCACACATTGGCTATACTCGACCAAGCATGATGGAACATGTGCGCGCGACTGTGCGGTAGGTTGTATCGGACATCATTTGAATTCACGGCTTGACTAGATGGACTCACACATTGCATACACTCGACCAAGCTTGACGGAACATGTGCGCTTGACTGCGGTAGGTTGTGTCGGACACTATTTGCATTGACGGCTTGACTAGATGGAACAAATTAAGTACGACAAGATACTTCTTATATATATCGGACACCATTTGAATTCACGGCTTGACTAGATGGACTCACACATTGGCTATACTCGACCAAGCATGATGGAACATGTGCGCGCGACTGTGCGGTAGGTTGTATCGGACATCATTTGAATTCACGGCTTGACTAGATGGACTCACACATTGCATACACTCGACCAAGCATGATGGAACATGTGCGCGCGACTGTGCGGTAGGTTGTGTCGGACACCGTTTGCATTGACGGCTTGACTAGATGGAACAAATTAAGTACGACAAGATACTTCTTATATATATCGGACACCATTTGAATTCACGGCTTGACTAGATGGACTCACACATTGGCTATACTCGACCAAGCATGATGGAACATGTGCGCGCGACTGTGCGGTAGGTTGTATCGGACATCATTTGAATTCACGGCTTGACTAGATGGACTCACACATTGCATACACTCGACCAAGCTTGACGGAACATGTGCGCTCGACTGTGCGGTAGGTTGTTTTGGACACCGTTTGCATTGACCGCCTGACTAGGTGGACTCACACATTGGATATACTCAGCCAAGCTTGACGGAACATGTGCGCTTGACTGCGGTAGGTTGTGTCGGACACTATTTGCATTGACGGCTTGACTAGATGGAACAAATTAAGTACGACAAGATACTTCTTATATATATCGGACACCATTTGAATTCACGGCTTGACTAGATGGACTCACACATTGGCTATACTCGACCAAGCATGATGGAACATGTGCGCGCGACTGTGCGGTAGGTTGTATCGGACATCATTTGAATTCACGGCTTGACTAGATGGACTCACACATTGCATACACTCGACCAAGCATGATGGAACATGTGCGCGCGACTGTGCGGTAGGTTGTGTCGGACACCGTTTGCATTGACGGCTTGACTAGGTGGAACAAATTAAGTACGACAAGATACTTCTTATATATATCGGACACCATTTGAATTCACGGCTTGACTAGATGGACTCACACATTGGCTATACTCGACCAAGCATGATGGAACATGTGCGCGCGACTGTGCGGTAGGTTGTATCGGACATCATTTGAATTCACGGCTTGACTAGATGGACTCACACATTGCATACACTCGACCAAGCATGATGGAACATGTGCGCGCGACTGTGCGGTAGGTTGTGTCGGACACCGTTTGCATTGACCGCCTGACTAGGTGGACTCACACATTGGATATACTCAGCCAAGCTTGACGGAACATGTGCGCTTGACTGCGGTAGGTTGTGTCGGACACTATTTGCATTGACGGCTTGACTAGATGGAACAAATTAAGTACGACAAGATACTTCTTATATATATCGGACACCATTTGAATTCACGGCTTGACTAGATGGACTCACACATTGGCTATACTTGACCAAGCATGATGGAACATGTGCGCGCGACTGTGCGGTAGGTTGTTTTGGACACCGTTTGCATTGACCGCCTGACTAGGTGGACTCACACATTGGATATACTCAGCCAAGCTTGACGGAACATGTGCGCTTGACTGCGGTAGGTTGTGTCGGACACTATTTGCATTGACGGCTTGACTAGATGGAACAAATTAAGTACGACAAGATACTTCTTATATATATCGGACACCATTTGAATTCACGGCTTGACTAGATGGACTCACACATTGGCTATACTCGACCAAGCATGATGGAACATGTGCGCGCGACTGTGCGGTAGGTTGTATCGGACATCATTTGAATTCACGGCTTGACTAGATGGACTCACACATTGGCTATACTCGACCAAGCATGATGGAACATGTGCGCGCGACTGTGCGGTAGGTTGTGTCGGACACCGTTTGCATTGACGGCTTGACTAGGTGGACTCACACATTGGATATACTCAGCCAAGCTTGACGGAACATGTGCGCTTGACTGCGGTGGGTTGTGGCGGACACTATTTGCATTGACGGCTTGACTAGATGGAACAAATTAAGTACGACAAGATACTTCTTATATATATCGGACACCATTTGAATTCACGGCTTGACTAGATGGACTCACACATTGGCTATACTCGACCAAGCATGATGGAACATGTGCGCGCGACTGTGCGGTAGGTTGTATCGGACATCATTTGAATTCACGGCTTGACTAGATGGACTCACACATTGGCTATACTCGACCAAGCATGATGGAACATGTGCGCGCGACTGTGCGGTAGGTTGTGTCGGACACCGTTTGCATTGACGGCTTGACTAGGTGGACTCACACATTGGATATACTCAGCCAAGCTTGACGGAACATGTGCGCTTGACTGCGGTGGGTTGTGGCGGACACTATTTGCATTGACGGCTTGACTAGATGGAACAAATTAAGTACGACAAGATACTTCTTATATATATCGGACACCATTTGAATTCACGGCTTGACTAGATGGACTCACACATTGGCTATACTCGACCAAGCATGATGGAACATGTGCGCGCGACTGTGCGGTAGGTTGTTTTGGACACCGTTTGCATTGACCGCCTGACTAGGTGGACTCACACATTGGATATACTCAGCCAAGCTTGACGGAACATGTGCGCTTGACTGCGGTAGGTTGTGTCGGACACTATTTGCATTGACGGCTTGACTAGATGGAACAAATTAAGTACGACAAGATACTTCTTATATATATCGGACACCATTTGAATTCACGGCTTGACTAGATGGACTCACACATTGCATACACTCGACCAAGCTTGACGGAACATGTGCGCGCGACTGTGCGGTAGGTTGTATCGGACATCATTTGAATTCACGGCTTGACTAGATGGACTCACACATTGGCTATACTCGACCAAGCATGACGGAACATGTGCGCTTGACTGCGGTAGGTTGTGTCGGACACTATTTGCATTGACGGCTTGACTAGATGGAACAAATTAAGTACGACAAGATACTTCTTATATATATCGGACACCATTTGAATTCACGGCTTGACTAGATGGACTCACACATTGGCTATACTCGACCAAGCATGATGGAACATGTGCGCGCGACTGTGCGGTAGGTTGTTTTGGACACCGTTTGCATTGACCGCCTGACTAGGTGGACTCACACATTGGATATACTCAGCCAAGCTTGACGGAACATGTGCGCTTGACTGCGGTAGGTTGTGTCGGACACTATTTGCATTGACGGCTTGACTAGATGGAACAAATTAAGTACGACAAGATACTTCTTATATATATCGGACACCATTTGAATTCACGGCTTGACTAGATGGACTCACACATTGGCTATACTCGACCAAGCATGATGGAACATGTGCGCGCGACTGTGCGGTAGGTTGTATCGGACATCATTTGAATTCACGGCTTGACTAGATGGACTCACACATTGGCTATACTCGACCAAGCATGATGGAACATGTGCGCGCGACTGTGCGGTAGGTTGTGTCGGACACCGTTTGCATTGACCGCCTGACTAGGTGGACTCACACATTGGATATACTCAGCCAAGCTTGACGGAACATGTGCGCTTGACTGCGGTAGGTTGTGTCGGACACTATTTGCATTGACGGCTTGACTAGATGGAACAAATTAAGTACGACAAGATACTTCTTATATATATCGGACACCATTTGAATTCACGGCTTGACTAGATGGACTCACACATTGGCTATACTCGACCAAGCATGATGGAACATGTGCGCGCGACTGTGCGGTAGGTTGTATCGGACATCATTTGACTTCACGGCTTGACTAGATGGACTCACACATTGGCTATACTCGACCAAGCATGACGGAACATGTGCGCTTGACTGCGGTAGGTTGTGTCGGACACTATTTGCATTGACGGCTTGACTAGATGGAACAAATTAAGTACGACAAGATACTTCTTATATATATCGGACACCATTTGAATTCACGGCTTGACTAGATGGACTCACACATTGGCTATACTCGACCAAGCATGATGGAACATGTGCGCGCGACTGTGCGGTAGGTTGTTTTGGACACCGTTTGCATTGACCGCCTGACTAGGTGGACTCACACATTGGATATACTCAGCCAAGCTTGACGGAACATGTGCGCTTGACTGCGGTAGGTTGTGTCGGACACTATTTGCATTGACGGCTTGACTAGATGGAACAAATTAAGTACGACAAGATACTTCTTATATATATCGGACACCATTTGAATTCACGGCTTGACTAGATGGACTCACACATTGGCTATACTCGACCAAGCATGATGGAACATGTGCGCGCGACTGTGCGGTAGGTTGTATCGGACATCATTTGAATTCACGGCTTGACTAGATGGACTCACACATTGGCTATACTCGACCAAGCATGATGGAACATGTGCGCGCGACTGTGCGGTAGGTTGTGTCGGACACCGTTTGCATTGACGGCTTGACTAGGTGGACTCACACATTGGATATACTCAGCCAAGCTTGACGGAACATGTGCGCTTGACTGCGGTAGGTTGTGTCGGACACTATTTGCATTGACGGCTTGACTAGATGGAACAAATTAAGTACGACAAGATACTTCTTATATATATCGGACACCATTTGAATTCACGGCTTGACTAGATGGACTCACACATTGGCTATACTCGACCAAGCATGATGGAACATGTGCGCGCGACTGTGCGGTAGGTTGTATCGGACATCATTTGAATTCGCGGCTTGACTAGATGGACTCACGCATTGCATACACTCGACCAAGCTTGATAGAACATGTGCGCTTGACTGCGGTAGGTTGTGTCGGACACTATTTGCATTGACGGCTTGACTAGATGGAACAAATTAAGTACGACAAGATACTTCTTATATATATCGGACACCATTTGAATTCACGGCTTGACTAGATGGACTCACACATTGGCTATACTCGACCAAGCATGATGGAACATGTGCGCGCGACTGTGCGGTAGGTTGTATCGGACATCATTTGAATTCACGGCTTGACTAGATGGACTCACACATTGCATACACTCGACCAAGCTTGACGGAACATGTGCGCGCGACTGTGCGGTAGGTTGTTTTGGACACCGTTTGCATTGACCGCCTGACTAGGTGGACTCACACATTGGATATACTCAGCCAAGCTTGACGGAACATGTGCGCTTGACTGCGGTAGGTTGTGTCGGACACTATTTGCATTGACGGCTTGACTAGATGGAACAAATTAAGTACGACAAGATACTTCTTATATATATCGGACACCATTTGAATTCACGGCTTGACTAGATGGACTCACACATTGCATACACTCGACCAAGCTTGACGGAACATGTGCGCGCGACTGTGCGGTAGGTTGTATCGGACACCGTTTGCATTGACGGCTTGACTAGGTGGACTCACACATTGGATATACTCAGCCAAGCTTGACGGAACATGTGCGCTTGACTGCGGTGGGTTGTGGCGGACACTATTTGCATTGACGGCTTGACTAGATGGAACAAATTAAGTACGACAAGATACTTCTTATATATATCGGACACCATTTGAATTCACGGCTTGACTAGATGGACTCACACATTGGCTATACTCGACCAAGCATGATGGAACATGTGCGCGCGACTGTGCGGTAGGTTGTATCGGACATCATTTGAATTCACGGCTTGACTAGATGGACTCACACATTGGCTATACTCGACCAAGCATGATGGAACATGTGCGCGCGACTGTGCGGTAGGTTGTGTCGGACACCGTTTGCATTGACGGCTTGACTAGGTGGACTCACACATTGGATATACTCAGCCAAGCTTGACGGAACATGTGCGCGCGACTGTGCGGTAGGTTGTGTCGGACACCGTTTGCATTGACGGCTTGACTAGATGGAACAAATTAAGTACGACAAGATACTTCTTATATATATCGGACACCATTTGAATTCACGGCTTGACTAGATGGACTCACACATTGGCTATACTCGACCAAGCATGATGGAACATGTGCGCGCGACTGTGCGGTAGGTTGTATCGGACATCATTTGAATTCACGGCTTGACTAGATGGACTCACACATTGCATACACTCGACCAAGCATGATGGAACATGTGCGCGCGACTGTGCGGTAGGTTGTATTGGACACCGTTTGCATTGACCGCCTGACTAGGTGGACTCACACATTGGATATACTCAGCCAAGCTTGACGGAACATGTGCGCTTGACTGCGGTAGGTTGTGTCGGACACTATTTGCATTGACGGCTTGACTAGATGGAACAAATTAAGTACGACAAGATACTTCTTATATATATCGGACACCATTTGAATTCACGGCTTGACTAGATGGACTCACACATTGGCTATACTCGACCAAGCATGATGGAACATGTGCGCGCGACTGTGCGGTAGGTTGTATCGGACATCATTTGAATTCGCGGCATGACTAGATGGACTCACACATTGCATACACTCGACCAAGCATGATGGAACATGTGCGCGCGACTGTGCGGTAGGTTGTATCGGACACCGTTTGCATTGACCGCCTGACTAGGTGGACTCACACATTGGATATACTCAGCCAAGCTTGACGGAACATGTGCGCTTGACTGCGGTAGGTTGTGTCGGACACTATTTGCATTGACGGCTTGACTAGATGGAACAAATTAAGTACGACAAGATACTTCTTATATATATCGGACACCATTTGAATTCACGGCTTGACTAGATGGACTCACACATTGGCTATACTCGACCAAGCATGATGGAACATGTGCGCGCGACTGTGCGGTAGGTTGTATCGGACATCATTTGACTTCACGGCTTGACTAGATGGACTCACACATTGGCTATACTCGACCAAGCATGACGGAACATGTGCGCTTGACTGCGGTAGGTTGTGTCGGACACTATTTGCATTGACGGCTTGACTAGATGGAACAAATTAAGTACGACAAGATACTTCTTATATATATCGGACACCATTTGAATTCACGGCTTGACTAGATGGACTCACACATTGGCTATACTCGACCAAGCATGATGGAACATGTGCGCGCGACTGTGCGGTAGGTTGTGTCGGACACCGTTTGCATTGACGGCTTGACTAGGTGGACTCACACATTGCATACACTCGACCAAGCTTGACGGAACATGTGCGCTTGACTGCGGTAGGTTGTGTCGGACACTATTTGCATTGACGGCTTGACTAGATGGAACAAATTAAGTACGACAAGATACTTCTTATATATATCGGACACCATTTGAATTCACGGCTTGACTAGATGGACTCACACATTGGCTATACTCGACCAAGCATGATGGAACATGTGCGCGCGACTGTGCGGTAGGTTGTATCGGACATCATTTGAATTCACGGCTTGACTAGATGGACTCACACATTGGCTATACTCGACCAAGCATGATGGAACATGTGCGCGCGACTGTGCGGTAGGTTGTGTCGGACACCGTTTGCATTGACCGCCTGACTAGGTGGACTCACACATTGGATATACTCAGCCAAGCTTGACGGAACATGTGCGCTTGACTGCGGTAGGTTGTGTCGGACACTATTTGCATTGACGGCTTGACTAGATGGAACAAATTAAGTACGACAAGATACTTCTTATATATATCGGACACCATTTGAATTCACGGCTTGACTAGATGGACTCACACATTGGCTATACTCGACCAAGCATGATGGAACATGTGCGCGCGACTGTGCGGTAGGTTGTATCGGACATCATTTGAATTCACGGCTTGACTAGATGGACTCACACATTGGCTATACTCGACCAAGCATGATGGAACATGTGCGCGCGACTGTGCGGTAGGTTGTGTCGGACACCGTTTGCATTGACCGCCTGACTAGGTGGACTCACACATTGGATATACTCAGCCAAGCTTGACGGAACATGTGCGCTTGACTGCGGTAGGTTGTGTCGGACACTATTTGCATTGACGGCTTGACTAGATGGAACAAATTAAGTACGACAAGATACTTCTTATATATATCGGACACCATTTGAATTCACGGCTTGACTAGATGGACTCACACATTGGCTATACTCGACCAAGCATGATGGAACATGTGCGCGCGACTGTGCGGTAGGTTGTATCGGACATCATTTGAATTCACGGCTTGACTAGATGGACTCACACATTGCATACACTCGACCAAGCATGATGGAACATGTGCGCGCGACTGTGCGGTAGGTTGTGTCGGACACCGTTTGCATTGACGGCTTGACTAGGTGGACTCACACATTGGATATACTCAGCCAAGCTTGACGGAACATGTGCGCTTGACTGCGGTAGGTTGTGTCGGACACTATTTGCATTGACGGCTTGACTAGATGGAACAAATTAAGTACGACAAGATACTTCTTATATATATCGGACACCATTTGAATTCACGGCTTGACTAGATGGACTCACACATTGGCTATACTCGACCAAGCATGATGGAACATGTGCGCGCGACTGTGGGTAGGTTGTATCGGACATCATTTGAATTCACGGCTTGACTAGATGGACTCACACATTGGCTATACTCGACCAAGCATGATGGAACATGTGCGCGCGACTGTGCGGTAGGTTGTGTCGGACACCGTTTGCATTGACGGCTTGACTAGGTGGACTCACACATTGGATATACTCAGCCAAGCTTGACGGAACATGTGCGCTTGACTGCGGTAGGTTGTGTCGGACACTATTTGCATTGACGGCTTGACTAGATGGAACAAATTAAGTACGACAAGATACTTCTTATATATATCGGACACCATTTGAATTCACGGCTTGACTAGATGGACTCACACATTGGCTATACTCGACCAAGCATGATGGAACATGTGCGCGCGACTGTGCGGTAGGTTGTATCGGACATCATTTGAATTCACGGCTTGACTAGATGGACTCACACATTGGCTATACTCGACCAAGCATGATGGAACATGTGCGCGCGACTGTGCGGTAGGTTGTTTTGGACACCGTTTGCATTGACCGCCTGACTAGGTGGACTCACACATTGGATATACTCAGCCAAGCTTGACGGAACATGTGCGCTTGACTGCGGTAGGTTGTGTCGGACACTATTTGCATTGACGGCTTGACTAGATGGAACAAATTAAGTACGACAAGATACTTCTTATATATATCGGACACCATTTGAATTCACGGCTTGACTAGATGGACTCACACATTGGCTATACTCGACCAAGCATGATGGAACATGTGCGCGCGACTGTGCGGTAGGTTGTGTCGGACACCGTTTGCATTGACCGCCTGACTAGGTGGACTCACACATTGGATATACTCAGCCAAGCTTGACGGAACATGTGCGCTTGACTGCGGTAGGTTGTGTCGGACACTATTTGCATTGACGGCTTGACTAGATGGAACAAATTAAGTACGACAAGATACTTCTTATATATATCGGACACCATTTGAATTCACGGCTTGACTAGATGGACTCACACATTGGCTATACTCGACCAAGCATGATGGAACATGTGCGCGCGACTGTGCGGTAGGTTGTGTCGGACACCGTTTGCATTGACCGCTTGACTAGGTGGACTCACACATTGGATATACTCAGCCAAGCTTGACGGAACATGTGCGCTTGACTGCGGTAGGTTGTGTCGGACACTATTTGCATTGACGGCTTGACTAGATGGAACAAATTAAGTACGACAAGATACTTCTTATATATATCGGACACCATTTGAATTCACGGCTTGACTAGATGGACTCACACATTGGCTATACTCGACCAAGCATGATGGAACATGTGCGCGCGACTGTGCGGTAGGTTGTATCGGACATCATTTGAATTCACGGCTTGACTAGATGGACTCACACATTGGCTATACTCGACCAAGCATGATGGAACATGTGCGCGCGACTGTGCGGTAGGTTGTGTCGGACACCGTTTGCATTGACCGCCTGACTAGGTGGACTCACACATTGGATATACTCAGCCAAGCTTGACGGAACATGTGCGCTTGACTGCGGTAGGTTGTGTCGGACACTATTTGCATTGACGGCTTGACTAGATGGAACAAATTAAGTACGACAAGATACTTCTTATATATATCGGACACCATTTGAATTCACGGCTTGACTAGATGGACTCACACATTGGCTATACTCGACCAAGCATGATGGAACATGTGCGCGCGACTGTGCGGTAGGTTGTATCGGACATCATTTGAATTCACGGCTTGACTAGATGGACTCACACATTGGCTATACTCGACCAAGCATGATGGAACATGTGCGCGCGACTGTGCGGTAGGTTGTGTCGGACACCGTTTGCATTGACCGCCTGACTAGGTGGACTCACACATTGGATATACTCAGCCAAGCTTGACGGAACATGTGCGCTTGACTGCGGTAGGTTGTGTCGGACACTATTTGCATTGACGGCTTGACTAGATGGAACAAATTAAGTACGACAAGATACTTCTTATATATATCGGACACCATTTGAATTCACGGCTTGACTAGATGGACTCACACATTGGCTATACTCGACCAAGCATGATGGAACATGTGCGCGCGACTGTGCGGTAGGTTGTATCGGACATCATTTGAATTCACGGCTTGACTAGATGGACTCACACATTGGCTATACTCGACCAAGCATGATGGAACATGTGCGCGCGACTGTGCGGTAGGTTGTGTCGGACACCGTTTGCATTGACGGCTTGACTAGGTGGACTCACACATTGCATACACTCGACCAAGCTTGACGGAACATGTGCGCTTGACTGCGGTAGGTTGTGTCGGACACTATTTGCATTGACGGCTTGACTAGATGGAACAAATTAAGTACGACAAGATACTTCTTATATATATCGGACACCATTTGAATTCACGGCTTGACTAGATGGACTCACACATTGGCTATACTCGACCAAGCATGATGGAACATGTGCGCGCGACTGTGCGGTAGGTTGTTTTGGACACCGTTTGCATTGACCGCCTGACTAGGTGGACTCACACATTGGATATACTCAGCCAAGCTTGACGGAACATGTGCGCTTGACTGCGGTAGGTTGTGTCGGACACTATTTGCATTGACGGCTTGACTAGATGGAACAAATTAAGTACGACAAGATACTTCTTATATATATCGGACACCATTTGAATTCACGGCTTGACTAGATGGACTCACACATTGGCTATACTCGACCAAGCATGATGGAACATGTGCGCGCGACTGTGCGGTAGGTTGTATCGGACATCATTTGAATTCACGGCTTGACTAGATGGACTCACACATTGGCTATACTCGACCAAGCATGATGGAACATGTGCGCGCGACTGTGCGGTAGGTTGTGTCGGACACCGTTTGCATTGACGGCTTGACTAGGTGGACTCACACATTGGATATACTCAGCCAAGCTTGACGGAACATGTGCGCTTGACTGCGGTAGGTTGTGTCGGACACTATTTGCATTGACGGCTTGACTAGATGGAACAAATTAAGTACGACAAGATACTTCTTATATATATCGGACACCATTTGAATTCACGGCTTGACTAGATGGACTCACACATTGGCTATACTCGACCAAGCATGATGGAACATGTGCGCGCGACTGTGCGGTAGGTTGTATCGGACATCATTTGAATTCACGGCTTGACTAGATGGACTCACACATTGGCTATACTCGACCAAGCATGATGGAACATGTGCGCGCGACTGTGCGGTAGGTTGTGTCGGACACCGTTTGCATTGACCGCCTGACTAGGTGGACTCACACATTGGATATACTCAGCCAAGCTTGACGGAACATGTGCGCTTGACTGCGGTAGGTTGTGTCGGACACTATTTGCATTGACGGCTTGACTAGATGGAACAAATTAAGTACGACAAGATACTTCTTATATATATCGGACACCATTTGAATTCACGGCTTGACTAGATGGACTCACACATTGGCTATACTCGACCAAGCATGATGGAACATGTGCGCGCGACTGTGCGGTAGGTTGTATCGGACATCATTTGAATTCACGGCTTGACTAGATGGACTCACACATTGGCTATACTCGACCAAGCATGATGGAACATGTGCGCGCGACTGTGCGGTAGGTTGTGTCGGACACCGTTTGCATTGACCGCCTGACTAGGTGGACTCACACATTGGATATACTCAGCCAAGCTTGACGGAACATGTGCGCTTGACTGCGGTAGGTTGTGTCGGACACTATTTGCATTGACGGCTTGACTAGATGGAACAAATTAAGTACGACAAGATACTTCTTATATATATCGGACACCATTTGAATTCACGGCTTGACTAGATGGACTCACACATTGGCTATACTCGACCAAGCATGATGGAACATGTGCGCGCGACTGTGCGGTAGGTTGTATCGGACATCATTTGAATTCACGGCTTGACTAGATGGACTCACACATTGGCTATACTCGACCAAGCATGATGGAACATGTGCGCGCGACTGTGCGGTAGGTTGTGTCGGACACCGTTTGCATTGACGGCTTGACTAGGTGGACTCACACATTGCATACACTCGACCAAGCTTGACGGAACATGTGCGCTTGACTGCGGTAGGTTGTGTCGGACACTATTTGCATTGACGGCTTGACTAGATGGAACAAATTAAGTACGACAAGATACTTCTTATATATATCGGACACCATTTGAATTCACGGCTTGACTAGATGGACTCACACATTGGCTATACTCGACCAAGCATGATGGAACATGTGCGCGCGACTGTGCGGTAGGTTGTTTTGGACACCGTTTGCATTGACCGCCTGACTAGGTGGACTCACACATTGGATATACTCAGCCAAGCTTGACGGAACATGTGCGCTTGACTGCGGTAGGTTGTGTCGGACACTATTTGCATTGACGGCTTGACTAGATGGAACAAATTAAGTACGACAAGATACTTCTTATATATATCGGACACCATTTGAATTCACGGCTTGACTAGATGGACTCACACATTGGCTATACTCGACCAAGCATGATGGAACATGTGCGCGCGACTGTGCGGTAGGTTGTATCGGACATCATTTGAATTCACGGCTTGACTAGATGGACTCACACATTGGCTATACTCGACCAAGCATGATGGAACATGTGCGCGCGACTGTGCGGTAGGTTGTGTCGGACACCGTTTGCATTGACGGCTTGACTAGGTGGACTCACACATTGGATATACTCAGCCAAGCTTGACGGAACATGTGCGCTTGACTGCGGTAGGTTGTGTCGGACACTATTTGCATTGACGGCTTGACTAGATGGAACAAATTAAGTACGACAAGATACTTCTTATATATATCGGACACCATTTGAATTCACGGCTTGACTAGATGGACTCACACATTGGCTATACTCGACCAAGCATGATGGAACATGTGCGCGCGACTGTGCGGTAGGTTGTATCGGACATCATTTGAATTCACGGCTTGACTAGATGGACTCACACATTGGCTATACTCGACCAAGCATGATGGAACATGTGCGCGCGACTGTGCGGTAGGTTGTGTCGGACACCGTTTGCATTGACCGCCTGACTAGGTGGACTCACACATTGGATATACTCAGCCAAGCTTGACGGAACATGTGCGCTTGACTGCGGTAGGTTGTGTCGGACAATATTTGCATTGACGGCTTGACTAGATGGAACAAATTAAGTACGACAAGATACTTCTTATATATATCGGACACCATTTGAATTCACGGCTTGACTAGATGGACTCACACATTGGCTATACTCGACCAAGCATGATGGAACATGTGCGCGCGACTGTGCGGTAGGTTGTATCGGACATCATTTGAATTCACGGCTTGACTAGATGGACTCACACATTGCATACACTCGACCAAGCTTGACGGAACATGTGCGCGCGACTGTGCGGTAGGTTGTGTCGGGCACAGTTTGCATTGACGGCTTGACTAGGTGGACTCACATATTGGATATACTCAGCCAAGCTTGACGGAACATGTGCGCTTGACTGCGGTAGGTTGTGTCGGACACTATTTGCATTGACGGCTTGAGTAGATGGACTCACACACAACTGCCAAAGTTCTTTACTTGCTGCTCAAACTGAAATTGTATCGATTCATGTATTGAGTACAATCGGTCGAAGAAAATGTCGACATGGACGATGCCTTCGCTTTACAGGCACGATATGGTATGACTCCTCATTCTGGCTGACAAATGGCGCGTTCGTATTCTGAGAGTGACGAACAAAAACCTGCACGGTGCGTATCATGTGCATAGTAAGCTTTCTCATGTCATCTAGACCCGTATTGTACCGTGCAGGTTTTTGTTCATCGAGCTCAGAATTCGCACGCGCCATTTGTGAGCCAGACATGTGCGCTCGACTGCGGTAGGTTGTGTCGGACACCATTTGCACTGACAGCTTGACTAGATGGACTCACACATTGGATACACTCGACCAAGCTTGACAGACAACGTGCGCATTTATCATTAAGATCTTACATGGAATCTTGACTGGCAACATAACCAGATTGAATTCTCCATTTAGTGGGCCTTGCTAAGTTCTGCATGCAATATAAACTTCAAAATCCTCGATCCGACAGATTAACTCTTTTGAATTTACAAAATACGATGTATAGTAGAAGCACAAGTCCTCGCTTCTGTATGTCGCTATATGATTAAGACAAATTTTCTTCAACTCGATCAAGTCCTTTTTATAGGTCAAATTCATAGTGTATTTCTACCAATAATCTCGATGTATATACAATTTTCAAGTCAGAGTTCGCCTAATAAACCGATTCAGACTCGCTGCTGCCAATATTTCAGCCAATGGAATTCATTATAATGGAACTACCAGGTATTTAATATCCTAAACAGTCAGGGTATTTAGAGGACATTTCGTCTGTGTGAATTTTCTTAACTGCCACATCTAGACATGGTATATTTAACGGTCTATTTAACTCAATATCCTTTTTGCATCGTAGGCATGAGCGACAAGAACACAAACAAACGACAATATTCTTCACAGAGAAGTCCAGTCAGAGCACGCCCTGTCAAGCGACACATGTGAGTTGAACAGAAGTCATGTATTCTATTTTGCTCTTTAGGATATCAATTTTTGGTGAGATAATTGACATGGATGAAACCGCTGCTCTTCAATCTCGATATGGAGTTATACCTCACTCTAGAACACAATTTTCAGTCCCTGTGTGGTCAACACTCGATGAGCAGAAACCTGCACGGTTCATATTTGCATCTTTCAATTGTTTAACTCTGGACTAGGTGCAAACCTATTCAAACTCCATTTGGGATCGTACCTCATGTCAACGCACTCAATGAGCAGAAACCAGCACGGTGCAAACTTTTTTGCCTTGAGCAACTTTAGAACTCATACAAATGAGTAGATATACGGTCTTGGACGAGAATATTGACATGGATGATGTGACTGCTCTGCATACACCTCATGCAAGGGCACTCAATGAGCAGAAACCCGCACGGTGGAAACTTTTTGTCTGTCAACATGCTCTTACTCATACAGAAGATTTACACTCTTGGACGAGAACGATGACATGGATGATATGACTACTTTTCAAGCACAACAAGGAGTCGTTCCTCGTACTAGCCTGGATTTTGCTCTCCCTGTGCCTTCACCACTTGACGAGGAAAAGCCTGCACGGTACATGTTTTGTTTCTGTCAATATTTCAACACTAGAATAGACGCACATCTCATACACCTTTACAGCCAAGGTTAATTTCAAATATATCTTACTCTAATTCCATGTTAATATAGATCAAAAGTACAATCAACAAATGATCCGAGGGGAAGTTTTTTTCGTGCCCGTGGGTTTTGTCCTCTTGACGCCTTCGATGACACAAGTATGACGTACAACAAAATTGAACCACCTTTTGGCCATACATATGCCTGCGAATGGTGTGGAGCTATGCTGTGGAAAAATGAACGAGTCAAGCGACAATCGCCATGTTGTTCAAATGGCAAGATCAAGATTCCTACGCTAACATGGGAAGACATGTTTGATAACCAAGTGTCAAGAGGACAGTACACAAATGATAATCCCTGTACGAGAGAAGAATTCATGACTCAAGTCAATGAGTACAAAAGAATGTTTCGAGACACTACATTTGCTGAAAATTCTCGCAAGTAAAAGTAGGTCAGACTGACATGGCTTGACATTTAATTTTAGGCTGAATGCACTGTTTGCTTACACATCTGTAGGTACAAAAGAACTTGATCTGGGTCGTGGTCCTCCAACGTACAAAATTCAAGGCCAGCTCGTTCATAACATTGGATCCTACCTTCCACCAGATGGAAAGGCACCTAGCTTTGCACAAGTGTATGTTCTAGATGCACAAGAACAGTTAGAATTGCGCTCAAATCGTGGCTCAGCGAGCAATCTCAACGAGACAATGCAAGATCACGTTGGCTTTTTACAAGACTTCATGATAAAACACAATTCATTTGCAACTACGTATGGCAAACTCTCGGTTCATTCATATTCACATTTTGTAGGTTAATGTCATTGAATGATGTCATCCAACGGGAACGTGATCGCGGTGTAAATGATGAAGATTTAAATGTAAATGTCTACATTCGACCACGCCAAGGCCGTGACTCCAGAACACACAACGCTCCAGTTTTCCCAGAAATGGGGATTTGTATACAAGGCAAGGGTGAATTTGTCGGTCGAGATGTGGTTGTCATACCCCGCAAAGGACGTATCCAACAAATATCAGAAGTTTCTTCAGCGTACAATCCATTGCAGTATCCATTGCTTTTTCCATTCTGTGAGCCTGGATGGGATTTCAATATGCTACAAAACCCTGAGAATCCACGGTCCGACCGATTGACTCTTTTTGAGTTTACCACGTATCATCTATACCAACGACACAAATTTTCTCCATTGCATGTGCATCGTCTGGACTGGCTGCATTACTTCTTATGGGTGGTCGAACAGCCCATAATTTGTTTGGCTTACCGACCAAAACACCGACGGCAATCATGTCGTGCAATTACAATGTCAACTCAAATCATTGTCAACTACTAAAAGAGGCATGCTTGATTACTTGGGATGAAATTTCAATGATGCATCGATACCTCATTGAGTGTGCAGACCGAATGTGTCAAGATATCATGAAGTCAAACAAACCTTTTGGTGGAAAAGTTGTCATTTTTTCTGGAGACTTCAAACAATTGTTGCCTGTGCTTCAAGCAGAGGATGAATTTGCTGCTGTAAATGCTACGCTTCCTCACACTCCGTTATGGAGGATCATTCGTACCAACCGAACAAAGCTGACAGTTAACATGCGGCAATGGTCAAATAATCTATCCGAGGAAGACAAAGTCAATATTACTGTTTTCGCTGAGTTTTTACTCTCCATTGGCCAAGGTACTGCGGAGATAGTCAACAATCGAATTCGACTACTCGACGGTATTGCTCAAGAATACCAGGACGAATCCAGTCGAAAACACTTTGTCATGCAAATTTATCGAGATTTAATTCTTGGAGATGGGTACAGGTCTTGGAGTATGGATGACAAGTTGGAATATTTATCTGAAAGAGGACTACTTGCTCCGTCCATCTCCATGGTCGATACTTTGAATGACATAGTTTTCGATATGTTACCGGGTGAACCTATATCATTTTACTCTGCCGACTCCATTGCTGACACTGGTGACGAAGAAGAAAGTGAACAATTGGCTCTCAATTATCCTGTGGAATTTCTTAACACATTAGACATCAATGGAATTCCCCACCACTGCCTAAAATTGAAGATTGGTGTCTCTGTAATGTTATTGTGAAACTTGAACCCTTCTGAAGAACTTTGCAACGGAACTCGTATTATTCTTACTGGGCTTCACGAAAACGTTTTACGTGGCCGTGTCATGTCGAAAGGCTTTTCAAGTCAAGACGTGCTGATCCCACGGATTAACTTGATTGCTGACGAAGGCAAAGAATGGCCGTTCCGACTGAGAAGACGCCAATTTCCTGTGCGAGTTGCCTTTGCTATGACTATCGATAAGTCGCAGGGCCAAACTCTCAAACATGTTGGTGTCTATCTCCCAGAGCCAGTATTTACTCATGGACAACTGTACACAGCTTTTTCGCGCGTCACATCTCCTGATACCCTTCATGTCTTACTGCATAATGGAGTGGTTCCTGGGTATGATGGATTATGGACGCCGAATGTTGTGCATAAGGAAGTCTTGGTATGAGTTGATAATACGACTTTCGTTCACATATTGTCTTCATGCAATAGACTCATAAATAACACGTCATCACAAGGAAATCAAACACAAAATGGTTGATTTGTGTGGCCACTGTTCTGAAATAAAGCCATTAAAGAATTCAAATGTCTCGCATAAATTCGCCATGACAGTGCGTCCAAATTCCATAAATCGTTTAGTTTTTGGTATCCTCGTATCTGGATTTGTCGAATATCTTAATTTGGATTTGAAATATCGTCCAATGAGATATTTTCTCTACTAATTATTTTCGGCAGTATACACGCTTCAAGTGAAGTTGGTCTAATAATCTCATTCAGACTTACAACATTCATTATTTTGTCCAATCGCACCAGACAATTAAATGTGCCAGTTTTTAGCGTATTGCATTGTAATGTAAACTCCAGACTGTACTCATACACAAAATTGACTGTATGACACAGGTTTCAGTTCATCATTAATCCATTCTATTCGACTGTTCAGCCCCCTCGGAGAGGGGGCAATTGTGATTTCTTGTATATTAACATGGAAATTGATGTCTGATTGCTGTAACTATTCCTTTGAAAAACATTGTACCCGTGGCTCCATGTGGAAGAAACCATGATCGCCACAAGCACTCGTCGAGAAACGATTCTAATACATCCGAATTGACACCACGCATAGTTTTCACGTGACGCTTCACATGGACTTCCCACAGTCCTTCAATTCGTTGGGTATGGGCACCAGTGGTAGGATCGACAAAGTTTTCAGAATGGTTAACCCACTGGTGCCCATAACGCATGTTGCTCAAGGACGCGTTGTTAGCCGATTGTGTAGTCCATTGCGCGACACGTAAGACCCGAACTTGTCAGACATGATCAAAGTTCCGGGTCTCACGTGTTTCTTAATGAACTTCAAGAGATTTTTCTTCGTCCTGTCGGTGCCGACAAGGACACCATACCATTGCTTGGTTGTGCGGTCCACTCCACCAAACAACCAACGCTCTGGGTGGACAGTACCGCGACCGTATTTCGACTTCTTTTTCATCGAAGTCTCATCAATCTCGACAACATGCCCATCACCACCAATCTAAAAATCTCACCATTAATAATTTGTCACCACAGAATTAACTCACCATAATTGTTTGATTGGACATTTCGTCGGAACAAACCTTTCGGAGACAGCTCGACCAGTGCCCGATGGTCTCGCAGTGGATCTCTTCTTCATTCATGTTCGTTTCTGAAGGCTTTCTCACAGACCAGTCGTAGACGAGGCGTACAAGTGTAGTCAATGTTAGGTTGGATTGAGCAAAGATGGATCCTACCCGTACGCCTCGCTCGACTGGTCTGTGACCAGCTTTTTGGCAGCGCCATCTCCATCCCTTGGGGCTGTCACCAGACAGGACCATGGGCTTGGAACATTCGCGACAGAGCATGGTTTTGCTGATGAGGCCAACCTCCTGGCACCAAGCCAGGTAGGCCTCATCGGTGGCTGTGACTTGGAGGAGGGTCTTGTAGGTGAATCTTGAGAGATCCGAGCCGTCGTACATTGCGCTTGGTTGAGATGAAAATGTGAAGTGAGGAAGGAACTGACTTCAAATTTTCAGCTCAACCAGGGGCAATGCTCGATTCCCATACATTTTGTTCAGTTCCCGCTTCAATTTCGCGCCCAAAAAGCACCAAACGCAGGGGCAATTCCAAAAGTTTGGTCCCTCCTGCAACTTTCATTAGGTCCGTTTAAGTTCGATATTTGAGTATAAATATTGTTATCGAACTTATCTGGGACCAGAGGACAAGCCGAAGGTGTGCCCATGAGGGGAATGGTACCTGGGTTTCTCCCTCGACTATTGAACGGTTTGGGGCTTCAAGCTTTATCCAAGGTATGAAATGGGCTTATTGCTTTCGGGGGGTGTCTATTTCGAGTCGAAATAGACACGTATAATTCATTGTACAGTACAGTCCATTTGCACACTTGTACTGTACACATGTACTATTGTGTACTACCGGTAGTACTTGTTAATGAAGCTGCATCCAGTTTGAAGTTGATCGGAAAGTCATTGGCATCGAAGATATGACATCCAACGTTGGTAATTTATCTATATAATTATATAGACGATGCACTCTATGCGTCATCATCCACACGCAGCGACAGGCAGGAAGATTTCTCTAGCGTGTACTACACCTTTTTACATTCAAGTCGGGACAATCGGAAGTTCAAGTTGGGCTGGTCCTGAAAGTCGATATTCGACCAGATATAGATTTTACAAAGGTTTCGTCGAATCAATGAAAGAGGCTGGTAGTCAGTCAGTCACTTTCCTTGCTTCGCCAAAACCTTTGTGAAATCGATGAGTCGCTATGAAGCCGATCGCCACAGCATCAAGAAGATCATTCTTGCGGCTGCTAGATCTCATGAGAACTGGAAGCTTCTGGCAAGAACGTTTGATGTGAACGTAAAAACTGCCAAGAACTGGATTAGTGCCGCAAGGCGAAGCGCAAACTGGTCGCCAGAGCGAGCTTTATGGGGTGGAACACGCTACCACAAGGTCAGAGAAGAACACATCCAACGCATCCTCGATGAGTTGTCATTTAGTCCAGATTTAACTTTGGAAGAAATGGCATCTATCATCGCGACTGAGTTTGGTGTTGTTGTGACCGCCAAGACGATCAGTGTCCACCTCGATGGCAGAATGTATACGCTGAAAAAAATGCATTATGAGCCAGAAAAGATGAACATCATGTCAACCAAAGCCGCCCGACGCGACTTCCTTTTGAGGCTCTGGCAATTGGAAGGCGATGGAAAAGAGGTGTTTTACCTCGACGAGACCAACTACAATACGTGGTGTTCACGTGAATATGGTTGGAGCGAGAAGGGACAGCGCGCGGTATCCAAGAGAACAACCTCCAAAGGCGAAAACATGCAGATCATCGCATGCATTGGCCGTCATGGGCTTGTGTATTTCAAGGCGCGCTTCGGTTCCAACAAGGCCGACGACATGAAAAATCGCATTACCGAATTACTGGGTCGTTTGGCCCTGGACATGTCCTTAGACGATGTGGTCATCGTCATGGACAATGCCCCATGTCACAGCCGGATTGAAGACGCGTTTGTTGCCACCGAACAGGGCACTCCAACTTTGCTGCGCCTCGGGCCGTACAGCCCAATGCTGAACCCGATCGAAAATGTATTTTCGGCTTTCAAGGCCGACGTAAAAAGAATACTGCGTGAACGACGAGCGGAATTGCTGACAATTCCTCCCAACACGACCATCAAGGCGCACAGAGCACGTATTTTGGAGCGGGCGTCCGAAGAAGCTGTTGCGGTCATCACGCCAGGGCTTTGTTGGAAGTGTTTAACTCATACTCGTAAGTTTTACGAGACTGTGATAAATTTAGAAGATGTCGAGGTGGGTAAATAATATTTTATCGAGGAGTGTATAAATTTATAAGGATATATATCTTCGGGACCAGCCCAACTTGAACTTCCGATTGTCCCGACTTGAATGTAAAAAGGTGTAGTATCAGATGTTTCAAAAAATATATTTGTCCAGTCAAAATGAATTATTTTTGTCCAATCAAGTCACGGTAGGTGTGTGACTGCCAAGATTCATGTTTCCATCGCCGTCTTTGACTTCAAGTGCACAAAGACTGCCTCTAAACAGATTATTTCCTGCAAATTGCCGAGCAAATCGTTTACAGGAAAGAGTTAACGGGAGTTGTACTCATTTGTACACAAAAAAATTTTCTCTTAGTTAAAGTGTAGGTGTACCTATTGTGCTAATCGATTGGATTGTACACTGTATTATACAAGTACAAAAATACGTCCATATGAATATTCGAAGCCATAATTTCGACAGGACATTCACATGGATTTTCTTGGTGCAGTTGTGCATTATGTTTTGAGATTCTCGTTGTGGATTGGTCAAAGCCAAGATGGTGGTGGCAATTGTTAAAAATTCAGTGGAATATCACCAAATTTAACTACGGTAATTCCGACGTTTTATAGATATTGTGAATTTTGACTCGGATTGTGGCACTTCATCTGAATGGAACAGGCGACGATGGAGGAAAGTTCACCGTCGATTATAGTGCGGCGCCATCGCAGGGATGACAAGCAATCGCAACGAATGGCGCAGTACAGAGAGCAAAAGAAGCAGGAATTTTTGGTCCTCGAGCAATCGATCTCAAAGCTTGAACGAATACGAACGGAATTGCTGCAACGAGCGCCTAGGCCGAAACAGAAAAGTCTACTCCTCCCATGGAAAGAAGTGGCGAAAGCGTTGCGAGATCTTAGATCTCTCGGTGAATCCCAAAATAAAGACCTACGATCTCAACTTCAGCGCCACCAGAAACTCGTCGAGGAAATGGTCCACTGGGTGTCTCTGCATTATTCCATCGAGGTACCTCATGCTCGACGATTCCTGTCCGACGACTCTTTGTTATAGAAACCGCCGAGTGCAGGACGTCGAACGTGGCGCCATGTATCCCTCCTCGCTGATCTAACGTCAAGGAAGTTGGGAAAAGAATGGATCACTCAGCAAATGTTCCACAACACAGATCGAGTATTTCAGGAGTACGGATTCCCTTCCATCGATTCCACGGCCCATCTCCTTCAGGATTTCCACTTTTCGTTCTCTGAAGACCAGGGCTATCGCTTTATCACACGCCATTTCACTATTATGAACAAACCCATGGACGCCTTTGTTGAACACTATCGCAACACACTCCTCCCGTTTCAGTGCTGTATTTTGGGCTACGACTCGGATACAACACCTATGGTATGTCTTTGCTGCCTAAATATCAATATTCATGGCAATAATAGTTGGTAAACGACACCGAAGGGAACATTCAGCAGCTTGCACTTGTCACTCCTCGTGGCGAACATGTCAATCTCCTCACGGGTGATTTCAGAACGCCAGATCGTATTGTCTTCCTTGGTCGGCAGATCCAAGACGATGAACTGCACAGGCACGATAACCGCCGACAAAGGGATCGAATGTTCTGGTACGAGATAAAGGATGAGTTACGAGGTGTTCACATCGTGGACAGGTGTGATCTCCATCGTATGCCAGACGGAACTTGTCGAGGTCGAGGCCTGTGGATACAATCGCAGGCATTCCGTCCTGATGGTGTCGTACCACTGGAAGAAGATGGTTTCGACTACGATATCGACTATTCCACCTGTCCAGATCATCTCAAAGAAGTTCGTCTGCCCAATCTATTTGTTGATGCTGTTAAGAGAAACTGGGCCAGCATTTATGCCAAGCAAGGCAAACGGTAGTCGCTCGTATCTGTGTGAAGGCTCTTCATCGTCCACCGTTCTGTTGCCCATTCAATCAAAATCTCATGTCGTGTTGTAATGTTTGGTGTGGTTTAGCAGGGGAAGAGGCATCTCTTGGCTAAGAGATCTTGGCAAAGTGGAGTTTATTGAGCCACTGGGTCGTGGCTTTCCAGTTGGGCAGTTGGCCATCGTCGTCGATTCAAAAATGTCGGCAGGTCGTCGTGTCGTTGTTCGGGAAATAACAAATCAAAGGCGAGACCTCTATAATATAATACTTTCCTGTGAGATTCGATGATTCGTTGAGACGTCACAGGCAATTGGAGTACAAAGTGAATTGATCGTAAAGCAACGAGACAAACGCGTCCAGCCGTGCAAACCTTTGGTTTAACAGCCAACATGGTATTGAAATGGCATTGTCATATCGCTGTCTAGACGCATATCCACCAGTTTGAGCTGAAACCTCTATAAACTAATGAAGAACCCTCTAGATTCGATCGTTCCGTTTTGTGGATGGTTCAATTTCGTCTGTGACATCCAGTTGTCACACCATGTCTCTCTCTAGTCGACTCGGGAGGTGAGATCTCACGAGTATAAATTGGCAATGGCTGTGTCTTTCTGCTGCTTGTCTTGTCTGGATTCGTGGAACTGTCGAGTTCCAACGAATCTCAGGTCGAAATCTTCGCCACCAACGACGCCGCGCCCCCATTGGCTCGCCACGACTGGCTGGACGGCGTTTCAGCACGGCAAACTTTCTTGAAACGGATGGTGTCGAACGAGATGTTATATAAAACCACCGCTCTATTATAACACCCTGCGCCACCGTGAGCCCTTCTCGTCTCCCATTCTCGAGCCTCACTCCATCTTCTCTGTTTGTCGATTCCAAAATCCCCGATTCAATCGCAGCTCTGGCATATGTCCACTGGTCATCATATGCTCGTCGTCGACCACTTTGTCATTGAATCTTCCCGCAGCCGAATTCCCCCTCACCTACCATTCCAATGTCGTCCTCCCTGCGTTTAGAACATTTTACAAGCTGCTGAAGTGCTACCTTCCCTCGATTCCTCCATGTTCTCGGAAAGCTTTACTGTGGTATCGAACCTTCCTAGCCATTCATGTGGGAAGTGTCGAGGATGGCGTTGGCGTAAGGATGGCGTTGATTAGTTGCATCCGTCTTTGTGTAAATCCCAGCAGGTCGTGAATCCACGTGACTCTTGCCTACAGTAGTAGGCCCTCTCTATCATGATATATCGCAGAGATAGAGAGCACACGCGCTTGGAATTCCATGTCATCCGCACGTAGACGCCATGTGACTCACTGCGATCCTGGGTTGATAACATTTTCTAACAGGATCGTTACAATCTTTCGTCTTGGAATCGATGAAACCATTACCTTACGCTGGTTGTAATAAAAACGCAACCAAGCTTTGGTTTAAACTATAAAACCTACATTGGCCTTGCCATAGAAACGGTAAAAAAACGCATGGCGGACGAAGAAAAGCGGCGTTGAAACGTCTTCCGCGACGATCTGAAAGGGAGAAATGGTCACAATCGAAATCCAAGCCCGTCGAGAAGACCACTTCCGCCCTCATCACCATGGCCGCCATCCTCGACAACGTTTTGCGATCGACTGATCTACTCGGAGCGATCTTCGAGTACCAGAATGGACTGCATCAAGATATGCTCCCGTTCCGAAGCGTTGTCCCGACGCTCTGCACTGATGGCCAATACTCGATCCAAGAAAGCGACTTTGAGGCTCTCCATGCACTCTTGGCCCCGTGGTACAAGACGCACGGCATTGCACGACTGACGAAACTCTGGAACGCAATCCCTGCGATTCAAGAGTGTGTCGTCGTGCATGCGGCGCTCTACGGCCATGTCGAGGTGCTGCGATTCCTCCATGAACGAAATATGCTGTCAGGATCTCAGTGGAGCACACAAATGGCAATGGATATTGCGGCGCGAAGTGGTCATATCGACGTTTTGGAATTCCTACACACACATCGCAAGGAAGGATGTACGGTCAAGGCAATGAATTGGGCAGCTCGTTACAACCACCCCCATGTGGTGCAATGGCTTCACTACCACACGACCCAAGGCGCGACGGCTCTTGCAATGGATTATGCGGCTGAAAATGGCCACCTTGAAATGGTTCAATGGCTCCATGCGCACCGTACCGAAGGGTGCACGACTGGGGCGATGGACAATTCTGCGGCCAATGGTCACTTGCATGTTGTGCAATGGTTGCACGCCCATCGTACCGAAGGTTGCACTGAAGATGCGATGGACGGAGCGGCAGCTGAAGGCCATTTGAACGTCGTCAAGTGGCTCCATTTCAACCGATCTGAAGGCTGCACTGAAGACGCGATGGATGAAGCTGCAGAGAACGGCCACTTGGACGTCGTTCAATTCCTTCACACCCACCGAAGCGAAGGCTGTTCCGAAGCTGCCATGAACGACGCGGCCGCCGCCGGCCACTTAGAAATTGTGAAATATCTCCTTGAGCACCGTGATGAGGGCGAAGTGGATGAAGCACTGAGCTGCGCCAAAGCAGCACGGCAAGTGAACGTCGTAGCTTGGCTACGACAGCAACTCGCGGCATGATTTTCGACTTAACTTTATATATAAAGCAGCGTTGTGTGCATGATCACCGACTTCATGGACTCGGTAGACAGACTGCGTCCACATGAGCGTTTCAACAGGCTAATTATACATCATCTCAACGATCGAGATGCCGCAGAGAGTCTCCATGATGGATCTGGATGTCCGCGTGGAGGAATCGCCGCTTCAATCGCCATCTCCCCCGTCGCTACGGCTGAAAACACCATCCCAGAGCGTGAAGAAACCAAAGTCTCCTCCACTTAGAAGCCCCACGGTGAAGATCCTTGATGAGAAGAGCCGCTTGATGCTGCAAGTCATTCAAGACTACGGTCCGTACTCTCCCCGACGCGAATATAGCTGTCGGTCGCTACCGAAACCACGTGACCAGGACTTCATCCTGCGCCACAATGCTCAGAACATCCACGACTTCAAGTCCGAGTACTCCAAGCGGTTTGGAACCCTCAATCGCCGTCCTGCAATGTTTCAAGCCGCCTTGTCTCCTTCCTCATCGTCGCTGCGATCGCCCTCGGCTGGACGAGCAGGGGAATCTCTCTGGTATGTCCTCTTAACGCAACCGAGCAGGGTTTTCATCGTCGTCGTCGTAGGAAAGAGTCGAAAGACGCCGTGTGGATATTAACAGACCATGGCAAACAGACCCTTCTAGCCAACAACTCCAATTTGTCGCCGCTTCCTCGCCTCCCCACAACGCTCCCTGCCATTCACACACACCCTGCCAGGCCATTCCAGCATCAAGCGGCTGTCGGGTCCCGCGTGGATCTCTCCCAACAGTCATCGCTAGCGTCCCTCGTTCGTCTCGAGCTGTACTCTCCACGAAACAAACCCAAGGTCGAGCAAAGACCTGACGCTGCTTGTCGCCCGAGTACTTCGGACGGGCTTTGTCAGGCGTCTTCGTCATCTCCTTTGTCGTCGTGGACGCCGCGTCGCCGGCCTCATTCCACCGACGACAAGGTAAGCTCTTCCCAGCTTGCGCTGTCTCCCCCACACCCACTTCGTTCCCCCTCTCCACTCTCCTTAACCACGCCGTCTGTCATTACGATCGAGCCAAGTATTGTCAACTTCCACGTCGTCCAGATCGGTCAGACGTATGCTTTCCCCGTCCAAGTGCATAACGTCGGCGCCAAGACGGATCGATTCCGCGTCCGGTCGCTCAAAGTCAAGAGTGGCGGCGTCGACTGTACCAGGGCAGACGTAAGATGACAGCCACGCATCTCTCGTTGACATTAGTTCCTTCCTAGGCACACTACGACAAGAACAAAGCCAAGCTCGCGCCGGGTCTTCGCGCGACGGTGACGTTGTTTGTCGTGTTTGCAGCGGCGGGATCGATCCAAGGCATCTTGGAGGTCGAAACTCCAGCGGGAAAAGGTGGTGTGGCCATCATTGGCGCCGTCGAAGCGCCGTCGTCCTCCTCGTCGACACCAACGCTCTAAATTGGTCATTGTTAATGTGCTTTCTTGGCTTTGTCGATGATGGCTTGCACGGCATTGTCGACGCAGGAGTAGATGTTAATGTCGTGGCGCTGTGCCGTCTCTTCCAAGTAGAGCCGCGCTCGCCGCAAGTCCTTGAACTCTCGGCCCCACACGAGACTGCCGTCTTCCATCGGCATGCCTTCCTGCATGGGTTCGATGACGAGGATCACCGCGCGGCCAGAGCAGATCAACCCGATCGTGTCGATCATAGACGCAATCGAGCGGCAGTTGCTCGGGATGACGATCAGCAGAAGCGCCGCTTTGTGCTTCATGAGTTTGTCGGCTTTGAGCTCTTCGTGTGACCGACTGCGGGAAGAGTACGACTGGAAGTCTCCCCGAGGAGAATAGTAAGGCAGTCCTGCCTTCTGGAGCATAGGAATGGCGAACGTCGCGCGCCAATGTGTGTTTGTGATGTTGCCGCCGAGGTAGACAAGTTTCTTGGACGGAGGTGGTGTATCGCCGCTTTCATCGTCGGACGCGCTGTCGAATTCATGGACCGAACTGGACGACGAGGATCGCTGGAGCGAAAAGTTCTTTGCTTTCATCTGACTCAGGATGACCGACGAGCGTTTCCGCAGTCGGTACGAGCGCAGAAAGAACGGACTTGGACTGTTGGCGTCCAGGTGATGCTGGATGACAGCAATGGCATCGGCAACAGACCGACAGAGCGTTGTCTGGGGATAATGGCGCGAGAAATGACGCAAGCAAGCTCGTGCTGCATTCAAATCGCTGATTTCATGGGCCGAAATGGTCGTCCCTTCGAGAACCACGTCCTCGAGAGGCATATCTTCCACAACGAGGACAACGCGGCGTCCGCAGCACATGAATTCGGCTGCTTCGTTCATCGAAACGATTGATCGCGTGAGGTTATCAATCACGAAGAGGACAAACGAGGCTAAGAAAATGTCAATAAGGACCAACGGAAGCAAGTTGGCGTACCTGTGTCCTTAGCACGCGACTCCAATTCGATGAGTTCTTCATACCACTCGTCAACTTGTGGATTATAGTACGTGATGTTGGCTGCTTCCAGCAGCGGGATCGCAATATCTCGTCGCCAAGTTGTGGGATTACAGCTCTAGAAGGCAATTCAGTCGTGCGACTCGACAACAAGCAGCATACTCCTCCGAGAAAGACATCCACAGGCGGGGCTTCATGGACGGCTTTTGGTGATTCCGGCGGCGACGACGGCAGACTGGAAGACCGGTGGTTAAACGGCGGAGGACGCGGTTTCACGTGATTCTGGTCGTGTGGATGTACATCAGGGCTGGAGTATGAGCGTGTAAGCGTCGCGTGCTTTGGCGGAAGGCCCAAGTCGGCGGACATCGTCGTAGCGGCAGGTCAGAGTGTGTGGGATGTTGCAGATGGCGTTACAACCAACACTCTCAATAAAAAGAATAAAAAATCGGTCGAAATTCGGATTTTCCGCTAATTTTTTCACTTTTCCGAGACAAAACCGTGGTTGGATTGTGATATTGGGTGCATCTGTCGAAACAGCGAGTGGGAAAAAGAATAGAAGACGATCAAAAGCAGCGACTCCACCGTGCGATCTGTCGCCGCCGTCGTAGTTATGTCGTAGTCGGTCGTGCTTGTGGTTGTGTTGTATCACATTCGACATTACCTCTGACGTGGAGATTTTTATCTTGATTAAAGTATACTGTGAATTTTATCTTGATTAAAGTATGCCGATATTTAAATATTTCAAGTATCATTTTCTCCATGTGATATTATTGACTTGAAATATTCCCCACTGAATTGCCTGCGTCGACCACTGAGATGGCGATGGGCGATCTCGTCCCTGAACAGACCTTGGATATCTCACTGACTTTGACGTCTCTGGCATGCGTCGATGGGTGAATAGACGGCGTGCGTATCATTGGAGAGTGCAGAATGGCTGGTCGTCCCATTCTCGAGCTTGAAGTCGCTGTTTACGACGGCAAGTTGGGAGGAAGATCACTCATGGCAGCGGTAGTGGTGGAGATGATCGATCCCATCCCCATTCTGAACGAAAGAAAGACGCTCGCTGTGCTGTGATCCACGAGTCCATTGCTTTGCCCTGTGGGTAATCAAAGGGATTATGCATCGTAGGGCAAAACGGAGCAAAAGGCGCAGTGTGCCAAAGTAGGTCGGTTGGCTCGACGGTAACAATTGTAAAAAAGCGATGGACGCTCTGCCGCGCATATCGACCTCTATGCGCGACGGGGCGTCCATTGATTCAAGTTATTTGACTCTTTGGTGGAGATTGAAATCGCAGGTCTTGTGGGCAAGTTGTGACGAGGATTTGTACACGTGGTGGGGAGGATCACACGTGGTGAGGAGGATCATACGTGGTGGGGATATGGGTGGATCCATCGTCGATCTGCACGGAAGTAAATTCTTGCTGTGATCCCCAAGTCCATTTGCTTTTCTCGGTGGGTAATCGAAGGGATCATTGTCGCCTGCAGAGCCATGACGGCGCATGTGTACCTAGGTCGATTGGCGCGCGGGACAATTGTAAAAAAACGATAGATGCTCCGTCGCAGTGTACTTTCATCGAGGTCGATGTCTGTGTGCATCAATTTGTGATCCACAATTGCACGACTGATCGGGAAGACGTGGCTGCTCCGCCGAATTCGTGACAGATGGCATTGCAAGAGCAACATCAACATGAATCTGAGCTGCTGGTTGCATGCGACAGACATGGCTGGGCAAGCGTGCGATCCAGATGGTTCTTCACAGCCACAAATCTGCAGCGCTCGACTGCTTCTACCTCGTTCCAGTCGCTTGAAAATGTCAACTTTGGGTTCACTCCCTGCTGAATAGTCCCTGCCACGGACATCCACACTCCCGCTCAGCACTGGAGGACAAAGGCGCCGCAGATTCACACGCTGACCAAGGGTTTCAAGATGCACGCTGAACAAATCACACATGACAAACGGGTGCGTCCCGTGTCGTCACGAACCTTTTGAACACGACAAGCTGGTCACCTTCCATCCTTTGCGGCCTCTGGAGCCAATCAATCGGCGGTCCCACGGACACAAGACTACGTAGCTCTGCTGTCGTCTTGGAGGTTTGTTTCGCGTCAAGCTCGTGAGTTACGCCGGCCACAAGCATGGTCATCCGTCGTTGAACTACAACGTCGTGTATCACCACTTGGTTTCTCTCTGGCGTTTCAGAGAGAAAGACAACCGACATGAAGGGGAACTTGAACACACGGTGGATAAGACAAGTCGTGCGAAACGCTCGTTGAAGCTGGGGGCAATGAGAACCACAGCAACTTGACACTTTCCACGTCATGAAGGCCGCGAAATGAAGCAGTACATCGCGCAGGAAGACGTCTTCCTACTGTGCCTTTGGCCGTCCAAATCCATGTTTGCGCATTCCCGTCTGCCGCTCCGTCGCATGTATGTTCATCTGATGGCCACTTATGAAAAGTGAACTTCAACTTGGTTGTTCAACCCATTGCTCGTTACACTCTGTGCAACAGACAGACCCTCCACACCGGCGGACTCGATTCATTTTCAAATTGGCATGGCCGTGACAGCCAACTCGACGCTCAGCATCACGATCGATGGCCAAGTGACCGAGATCCGATGGGAAGACCTTGTCGCGCAACTGAGCGCCGCCCAGGGTGCTGCCCCCGCCGAGACGATCGACCTCTTCTGGCTCGTCTTTGGCGGCGTGCTTGTTTTCCTCATGATGCTCGGCTTGGCTCTGCTTGAAATCGGCTGCGTGGGCCAGAAGAACACCAAACACATCATGTTCCGCATCCTCGGCGACTGCTGCATCACTGGTTTGACATACTACACCCTTGGCTATGGCTTTGCGTTCATGGAAGGCAATGGTTTCATCGGCCACCATGGATTTTTCATGGCTGGCGACTCTTTTCAACGCCCGACGACGACCAAACTCTTCCGAGGCCATCACTACGCCGACTGGTTCTTCCAATGGGCGGTCGCTTGCGTTGCGATCAATATTTGCTCGGGGGCGATTGCCGAGCGCGTGTCCTTGGCCGCTTACTTCTGCTACACCTTTTTCTCGAGCTTGTTCATTTTCCCAGTCTTGGCGCACTGGATTTGGTCCGAGACTGGCTGGGCAAGTGCGTTCAACCTCGACAAGCTGCTCTTCGGCGTGGGGGCGATGGATTTCGCAGGCACGGGGGCGCTGCACATGTTTGCCGGCCTCTCTGCGCTTGTGGGCTGCATTATCATCGGTCCTCGCGTCGGTCGCTTTGGCCCAGACGCCGTGCCATTGCCCAAGCAAAGCGTCCTGTTTCAGTTCATGGGCGTCATGCTCCTCTGGTTTGGCTGGTACGGCTTCAACTGTGTCAGCACGCTCTCCTTGGCCGGCACCAAGGCCGACATCATGGCCAAAGTTGCAGTGAACCTCACGCTTTCTGCCTGCACTGGCGGTATCTCGACCGTCTTGCTGACGTTCTGGGCGCACAAAGTTTGGGACATCGAAGCTGGCAACAATGGCATCTTGGCTGGTTGTGTGGCTGTCACCGGGTGCTGCTGCGTCATTGAGCCTGCGCCGGCAATCGCCCTCGGCTTTCTTGGCTCGGTGGTCTACCTGACCGTTGCCAAGCTCGTCGCTGCTGCCCAAATCGATGACGCTGTGGATGCCGTCCCCGTTCACTTTGGCTGTGGCTTGCTGGGCACGATTGCTCCTGGTTTCTTTGCCTCTCCTACCGGCGCGAAGATGTTCTACAACTCCGACTCCTGCGGCGTGCTCTATGGCTGCTCCTCGAGCGGCAAGCAATTAGGCGCCCAGCTTGTCTACGCTCTCGCAGTCTTTGGCTTCGTTGTCTTCTGCGTCGGCGCGATCTTCCTCGTGCTCAAGAAATTCGGCCTCGCCCGCGTATCTGCTGAAGCTGAAGCGATGGGCCTTGATGCGTATGAGCATGGAGGCTCTGCGTACACCAACGACGCCGACCATGGAGACTCGTACATGGAGACGAAATCTCCCATTGCCGTTGCTCCATAAAACACTCCAAATTACAACAACTTACACTCTATAAGCAAACCCTCTATGTTTCTCTTCGTCATCTTCCATCTACTTCTTACATTGAGATTGCATTTCGCACAATGTGCTTGGCGTTTTGACCATCCACGCTTATCGCAGAGAGATTCACAGCCAGGGCAGGCAAAATCCAAGTTTTGTCGAAGGAAGATGGCATAAATCGCGGGCGGAAGATGCCGTTTAGCGTCGAGTCCTGGATCCGTTGACGACAAGACATGGACATCCAATGGTCGGATTTCGATCTTCCACGCTCTGCGCCAAGTACGCCTTGAAGCAAGGACCACAGACTGTACAAGTGCAGGAGGAACACGACGCCACACGCTCGAATTCGTCCATGCAGACGTTGCATTCGTACAGCGGCAGCGTGTCAAAGTTGATGGTTGGCGACATTCCAAATTGGAAAATGCACTTTCATCTCCTTCGATACTTTTCCTGGTGATTTTTCTCTTTTGAGAGCCGGCGCCACCTTGTTCCTCCAATATTTTTCGAGAGTTCGACATGGTCGAGCTGATCTTCCAGGGAAAAATTGCTTCCTCTGATGGAGATAGACGGACGAGATGGAGCCAAAGATCTTGCACAGCTTACGACAGTGTCCGACTGTGGAGACGAAGAGCTGTCAATACTGTCATACAGGACAGACACTGCGGTGGACAACGTTGGACTCGACAGGAACGACAATTGCGTTGGATTAGCTTAGATGAATGAAAAGTTTCTAGCATTTATGATGGTAGCCTGGCCACACGGCGCGGCATTGCCAGCAGAATTCGTGCTGGCATTTCGTGCACTTCATCCGACGGCAACCTCCGTCCTTTTCAATGCACCGCTTGCACTTTGGACAATTCTGAACGTCGTGGGCGGTGCGCCATCGTCGAAAGGCTTCGTCTTCTTCGACCGCTTCCTCCTCCGCGATCTTGGCGCACTTGCCAAGCAAGTGGTAGCGATGGCGGCAGACCATGCACCATTTCAATTTACACTTTGCGCAGTAAGCTTGGCGTTTGGACCATCCCCGCTTATCACAAAGACCTTGGCAGACTGGGCAGGCAAAGTCAAGGTTCTGTCGGAGGAAGATGGCGTAAATCTCAGCGGGCAAATGCCGCTTTAGCGTCGAGTCCTGGATCGGTTGACGGCATGAAGGACATCCAATGGTTGGGTTTCGGTCTTGGACGCTTTGAGCCAAGTAATTCTTGAAACAAGGGCCGCAAACTGTCCAAGTGCAGGCCGAGCACGAGGCAACTCGCTCGAATTCCTCCACGCAAATGTAGCATTCATAGAGAGGCAAGGGGGCGAAGTTGGCGACAGACATGAAATTGAGTTTTAAGTTGACCAACAGACTGGTTCGATCAATCCACGGATCTCTTTTCTCTGCTGTCGTCGACACTGGCTCCACGTGGATATTTCTGCAAATGGAGGTGGCTCGGAGACGAATCGAATGGGTCCAACATGACAAGAACAAGATTGGAGAATAAGTCTTTCTCGCACTGCGTTCGTCATGCTCTGGACGACAGGCAGCAGCAATCATCCACCGAGCTCAACGCTGAAAATATTCTTTCAGCTATCACGAGCCCCTGACAGAGTTGAAACATTGAAAAGTCTCCCCAACGAATTTGTCGTTTATTTGGCAAAGTGAACACGCCACAAGGTCGACAACAAGGCTGTCAATGAAGTTGGCAGGCTTTGGGTTTCACGGATGCAACTCCATCTTTAATCTTGCTCTATTTAACTGCAGACAAGGGCCTTGTCCAGGGTTGATTTAGATGACTATAACAACCAAGCTGTAAGGTTTTATCGTGGTTCGTAAGCTCAGGTGAAGCTCTTTCCCCCTTGACAACCATAAATTATCCTCGTGCTGTTGACGGCATCACTGAGGATTCGTCCTGGGAAGTCTCCAGATTTATATCAATACAGTATCTTGATATTTTCATCAAGATTCAAACTAATCAGGATCGAATCTTGACGAAAGTTTGAAGAATTCGGGAATAAGATCATTTTGGAATCATCAAGCGCCGATGTTGAATCGAAAGACGAATTGTTTCAAGGATAGCGATGGGCAACTTTTGAGCAAGATCGAAGGGAGATTGTCCACAAGTTTGGCCGTAAAGTGGGCTTTAGAACATGAAGAAATTTACAAGTTTAACTAAATATGATGCAAGACCACGCTCGCTCTGTTTCCGTGGCTCTTATCGACAGGTGTGTGAATGGACCCAGGAAGCTTTGCAATTCCAGCAGAACTGAAATTTGCAGCGCGAACAAGTCATGTGGATGCAACCCCCGTTCTTCTCAATGTACTGCTTGCATTTTGGACAGTCTTTCACGCCGTGGTTATCGCGCCAACGTCGAAAGGCTTGTGATGTGTCTTCGTAGTGGTGTTGCGCTGACACCGACACGCAAACAAGCTCCACTTGAGGCTACACAGCACACAGACGGCTGTCCTGCACACAAATCCGTTAAATGCAAACTGTTTATCGACCTTACAACCTAAGATCTCCAAATCTTTCAAAAGATCGTATGACGGTTGGAGATTCGAACATGCACATAGGCATGTCGGTTTCGCCAAACCGACTGGACATGCAAATATGAATGAAACGAACGATTTCACCACATCAGCACCCTCCAAGCCCAACCGCAGTTGGACTGATACGCAAACCGTGGACATCGGCCATTCGTTTTACATTTTTGGATGTTCGGGCACGTTGCATCGCAAATTTTTGTACAGCTTCAGGAACACCGTCAAGCAATGAAAGTACCGGTTCCCATGATTTTTCAAGGTCTTCTAGCCCCCGCCATTTAACCAGGAGCATCGACTGTTTTGTCGAGCGATCAAATTTGCAATCAACAAATTCTTCCACTTCGTGACCACCGTCGACGTAGGCAATGTGGTCGATCAAGTCCTGCGTCACAGCAGCGTCCTTGGCTGCGTAATGCTTCATTCGGCTGACATGATGCTGCTTGACTACCCCATTGCGACGATCTTCAACGTCAAATACCCAGTCTGAGTGCGAACAAATGATCCGGCGAGGGCCAAGCCATGTGACTGCAAGTTTGTTTCCAATGCCACCTAATATCTTCCCAACCAAGACGTAATCGCCCACTTCGAAATAAGCACGTCGAACGTTAGGTTTTTTGTTTCGTCTTGCTCGTTCCCTTGCACGTTTGGTCGACACGACTTCGACCAAGCGGCGATGTAATTTGTCCCTCGCATCAGCCAGGTCACTCCAAGCTCCCTTGCGCCAATTTATTAATGTCTCCTCTGAGATTTCCACAATTTCTTCGCCACGCCTGTATGCGCTTAGCGCATTTCCCGCAGGTAATTGTGTCATTGCTGTGACTGGTGCAATACCACCATTTTTTGCGCAAGGAGTATGATTCAACGCGTGCTGCACAATTGGGAGCAGAAAATGCGCTTGATCTTGCGATAAACGGAGTTCCACCAACATAGTCTTAAGGGTCTTCCTGATAGAGCGCATCATAACCTCAACAGTCCCATTGACCCAAGGGCAATAAGCAGGAGAGAAGTTGTGTGCTGATCCGTACAATCGACGCAACTCTTTCATGATCTCATTTTTGTAGTGCGGACCCTGGTCAGACATCCAGACGGGAACAATGCCAAACGTTGCAAACCATAATTGAAATGCTTCCACTGCATCGAATGCCTTGCACCCATCATGCCAGGTGAGTTGGCAAAATCTCGAAGCATCGTCAACAATAACATGAACGTACCCTCCTTGAACTGCCATAAAGTCACAATGAATCAATTGATTGGGCTCGACTGCATGTAATGTATCTCCTACTGGTCTCGGGACCATCTCCCCATCCACACACAAACAATGCAGGCAATTGGCGACAAAAGATTTGCAATCTGCATTCATGCCACGCCATAGAAAAACTTCGCATAATGCTTGTGCCGTCGCTTGACCGCCACGATGGCCCATTGTTCCTGAATGTGCAATAACCAATAGAGATAGCTGAAGATCTAGAGCGCCATTGGGGATCCAAATTTTTCCATCAATTCGAAAGACACCATCACCATCAGGAACCAATTGATCTTTCAATTTTGCAATTTCTCGAGGCCATTCCATTTGTGTCAACTGAATTGTCTTCATAGCAGGCCACTCAAATGCGTCACTCAATGGTGAAATTACTGGTAGGGGTAGTCGAGCAAGGCGCTTGATGCGAGGGACAGACTGTGACTCGTCGTCTGCCCACACAGCGGCATTCGTGGCCCTTTCACAATTTCCCCATCGTGACAAGAGGTCTCCCCATACATTGTCTTCCCCATTGATGTGGCGAATGACATAATTGAAACACGATAAGATGACAGCCCACCGCGCCAACTTGTCAGCAAGGAAACGAGGCTGTGAGACTTGTGGATCTGTTCCAAAAATGAAACTAAGATTACGATGATCTGTATAGATGGCGAAACCACCGGGGCTGTGTAACAAATTATCCAGCCGTTTACAAGATTGTACGATCGCAAATGCCTCTTTCTCCACTGTTGCCCATCTCGAGCTAGCACCTTTAAATGAACCACTCAAGAATGCCAGTGGCTGGTGGTCTTGCTCACCGACAGGCCAATCAATTTGATCCTTGGGAATTTGAGTCAACAAATTTGAGTCAACACAGCGCCCCAATGATCTTGGCTGGCGTCAGTATAGAGGCAGAATTGTTTGTCAGCATCAGGATGCGCAAGCGTCACCATATTCTTCAGAGCGTCTTTGCAAGCACTAAAAGACTGCATATGTGCCTCGCCCCAACCATGTGTGACAAGGTCGTAGCGAGCTAATTTGGACTTCTTTCGAGTGTCTGCTACTTTGCAAATATCATCTAACAGCATCATCAAAGGCGCCACGAGGGTCGTAAAGTGAGGAATCGACTGACGCATCCAATTGAGCGCACAAACAAATTGTTGAAGCTCCTGGGCAGTTTGCGGTGGCTGCAGGGCAATCAGGCCTGCGAGACGCTGGGGATCATGGGAAATTCCCTCGGATGAAATAATTTTACCACACCATACAACTGATGGGGTATAGAACTCACACTTGGATGGATCTAATTTCAACCCAGCATGTTCCGCACGTCGTAACAACCATTCGAGGAGATCCAACAGCTCATCCTCCCAGGAGGCGCTGCCCAAAGCATCATTGAGCCACGCTTCAATGCCACAGCCGTATTTTTCACCATAAATTGTTTGTGCCACTGATTGACAATAGGCTACCGCATCCGATTGACCCATAAGGACACGATTTGGCTCGACCATTTCATCAACGCCCATAATTGTGTAAGCCTCGCGGCTGTCGGGATGTAGAGGCAGCTGCCAGTAGCCTTTGAACCAATCTACAGCAAAAAAACAAGTTTTCCCGGCTAATCGAGCCAAGACAACTTCGAGAACGGGCATAGGCCAATTCATAGGTTCGGTTTGAGAATTGGGGCCTCGGGAGTCGACAGTCATACGCAACGAACCGTCCTTCTTGGGCACAAGGCGAGGTGGCGAACACCACCGCGACCGATTTGTACGACGGGCTAAACCAGCCTTAACAAGTTCGCCCAAATGGGTACGCAAGAAATCGGTCTGCAGAGGCGAGTACCGCCTAGCCTTGCACGTGGTTGGTGTTGCATCCTTTTTAAAACGGACTTCGAGTGGTTCGACCGACACAGGAGGATCCTGGCAAAGTCCAAACGAAACACATCCTCGTACTTCGCCAAAAGGGCACAGAGGCGGATTGAACCAGACTCAGATAAGCCATGCTCTTTAGCTTCCACAATTTTTGCTTGCAATGCTACACTCACCGACGTCGTAAGGACTTCGTCATCATCAAAATCGTCCTTCGTCATCATCAAAATCGTCCTTCGCATCATCGTCAGCGTCCAAATGTGCTCTTTGAGCCCTCAGAGCTCGACACAACGCAGAGGTATCGTGGTCTAAAACAGACAAATGGCCCATATCATAAACTGATGGCGACGCCGCTGCATTTCGAAGGAGCCCTTCAGTTGAATATCCCAAAACCTTCATGATAGGCCGTCCAACCGTGATAGCCAGTGCAGGGTCAGTGTCGTCGACCCATGCACTAACTGATGTAAGCAAAATAGGTGTATCACCGACAAGTAAAGCCAACTCCGGTACCACCAAATGTCGTGATAATGTAAGAGGGACCCCACCAAAGCCTTCCATCACTTGTGGGTTGGGGAGCACCGTCAACGGCAGATCCAAATTCGATGTCGTTGATAATCTCTCAGCCAAACCCTGTGAAACAACTAGACCAGAGTCACAACCCGAATCGAGTAGCGCTGGAACTGGCTCGTCGAGGCCGCCGTGAATGACTACGGCCCAACAACTGCCATCCCGGGGAGGGCAATCGGACCATTGCAGCGCCTTAGCCTTGAATATGACCGATCCCTTCTTGGATTCTGCTTTGCCATCAATTCTTGCGACACCCTTGGATTCAGACTTGCCGTCCGAGGAAACACCAGACTCACCATTCGTACGCTTGGACTCAGCGTGCTTAGCGCGAATGGTGCTTTTGTCCGCATCGGATGTGGACTCACATTTTGCAATATGGTGAGGACCACCGCAGCTCCAACACTTCACGGCCTTCTGCTTAGCTTGAGCGGCTGCGCCGATGCCACCACTATCACCTTTTTGGTGCGACAACGCCTTGGCCTTGGGGTTGGCGTCGTCAGAGACCTTCACGAGACCATTAGCTTTCGCTGCCCGTGTGAATTCAAGTTGCGCAGTCAATTTGGTCTTTACGAATGCCATGAATTGTAGCACCGAGTTGCGTAGGTGCTTCTGATCGAGCTCCAAATGATTTTTGACCACCGCACGCAGCGATGCCGGCCGTACACCCTCGACCAGCGCCTTCACCGCGTTCTTGGGGTGCTTTGTATGGAACGAGATCATGTTGTTCTTGTCCAATAACGACCAATATGCATAGACCCACTTGTCATAGCCTCTGTCACGATCAAGTTCCTTTTCATCCATGACGACTGTCGTGCGAATCTTTGCCTCTAAATCGCCGAAGTCAGGGCCATGGTAGTTTAGAGCATGCTGGAAATATTCAGTCCACTCTTGATTGGAAATTGATACCGCATCTCGCCCAAAGTGCATCATTGCCGCAAAACTTTTGGCTTTGGCATCCAGACAAGTTCCAATCGGACGGATTCCAATACGAGTACCCAAGGATAGTGCCGCTTGCGCGCATTCGTTGCAATACTAATAATACTGTTTTGCAAATTGTCGGCGAGCATCAAGCGTATAATCAACGTATCGAGGGGCCTTAGGGGCGGAGAACCCAATCAGCAGAGGCGCCGACAAACGTACTCCGTTGTCCAAACTCGGGGAAGGAGCAGTTGATGCACTCGGGCTTGGTTGGGCTTTAACTCCCGCAAGTCTCCGCGCCAATCTCTTGTTCTGGAGCAGACGCTCACGCTCAGCATCACGTTGTCGTAACTCCGCGGCAATGTCATCCATACGCTGCTTTGCGTCCAAAACAGCATCCATTTGACGACGCGACTCGGTTCGCGAACCTGTAGTTCTTTTACCATTGCCTCAGCCCGAGAGGCACGCGATCTCTCCGTCTCCAGGGCTTGTCGTAAAACGCTCATTTCTTGTTCTAACGCCATACCAGCAAGTTGCATCGTCTCTGTCTTAATTGTTTGGCGAGCAAGCTCGTCAGCTTGAGCAACAAGTAAGCGATCCCGCTCAGTATGACCAACATTTGTCGCATCAGGCGGAGGGTAATGATGATGAAACTCCATCGTCTTCGTAGACGAGAGCATCCATCTCCCGGCGTCTCGCAGCCAAATCAAGACTGCCACCTTCTACAGCCTCCTCGCGGTAGTACGCTCGACCAGGCAAGGTTCGGTCGGAGAGTTTGTCAATTGAATCAGCCATAGACACTTGAGTTTGATAAGTCGGTTGAACTTCGCTTTTGACTTAACTAATAAATTTACTGATGTGTCTTCGTAGTGGTGTTGCGCTGACACCGACACGCAAACAAGCTCCACTTGAGGCTACACAGCACACAGACGGCTGTCCTGCACACAAATCCGTTAAATGCAAACTGTTTATCGACCTTACAACCTAAGATCTCCAAATCTTTCAAAAGATCGTATGACGGTTGGAGATTCGAACATGCACATAGGCATGTCGGTTTCGCCAAACCGACTGGACATGCAAATATGAATGAAACGAACGATTTCACCACATCAGCTCGTCAAGAGCTTCGGCTTCAGCGACTTTCGCACACTTGCCCAAGAGATGATAGCGCTCCCGGCAGACCATGCACCACTTCACTTTGCACTTCGTGCAGTAAGCTTTGCGTTTCGACCATCCCCGCTTATCGCAGAGGGTTTCACAAGTGGGGCAGGCAAAGTCGAGGTTTTGTCGGAGGAAAATGGCATAGATTGAAGGGGGGAGGTGCTTCTTAAGCGTCGAGTCTTGAATCGGTTGACGGCAGGACGGACATCCAATGGTTGGGTTTCGATCTTGGACACTTTTCGCCAAGTAATTCTTGAAGCAAGGCCCGCAAACAGTCCAAGTGCAGGCCGAGCAAGAGGCGACTCGCTCGAATTCCTCCATACAAATGTAGCATTCGTAGAGCGGAAGCGGCGCAAAGTTGGTGACAGGAGACATCAAACTGGTTTATGAGATGGTCGAGAACAAACTTTTGGAGCATCTTCGGAATCTTTGTGGAAAAATGAAAGTGCTGGATTCATGGTGGACGTGCTTGGAATTTGAATCTTATTCCATATATTTTGTGTAGTATACGGTGACAATAGATGGCGAAGATTCAAAATCTTTCTTGCACGAAAAATCAAAGCCAGCCGCGCGAGTTGACAGACAAATCCCTTGCTGGTAACGCCTCAGATGGATAGAACTTCAATTCATGTCATCAACTGCTCAGAATGAATCTGTCTGTGATCCGCATTGCCGCGAGGTCATGGTCGATGAAACTTTGGAGTCTAGGACTGGAGTGCTGGACTCAATCGAGGCATTAGCCGAGCAAGCCTGGAAGGACCAGCCTTGATAGAGTCGTCGGCGGTGAAAGTGATTGCATTCTTTGTTGTGTGCAGCTCTTCAAATATTTACAACGAGCGGTCGACATCGTCTGACACCACAACAAAGTGTGGAAACGTAGGCTGGACTGTATGAGCAGAGTTTACACAACCAAAGGTTCTCTCACTACAATGTAACTCGATTGGCCAGACGTCACTGAAGAGGCATAACAGCCGAAAGCGTTGGTATGAAAGCCTATTCGGCATCGCTCAAAATTCAAACGTCTAGACTGCAGCTGAAATTCCTCGTCGTGCTGCGTAGACCATGAGCTGTGGATGGACACTACTTGCCCTATAACTGTGAAGACAAAGACTTCGGCGAATCGAGAAGGCGCCATGGAGACAACCCGTTAGAAATGCATTATGAGTTGTCACTTTTGGGAAATCCGTCCAGGCGTCGTTGCGCTGTCGCAGAAAACGAGCTGGATGAGTGTGGCGAAGGACAAAGTTTGCTCGTCTGGCTTGCAGTGTTTCCAAGTCCACACGGACGCTAAGAAAACTGGAGGAATCTCGTGGGATATCTCGTCTCCGCATGGCGCAACAACGCTCAACCTGTTCTCCAGACCCCGTTCGCATCGGGATCCAATATTTATGCCTTGGCAAGGAGGTATAAAACAGGGAATTTTGTCAACCAGCTCTTTGTCGAGGAGCTGGAGGCGCTCTCGAAGACTCGTCGTGCAATTCTTTTTGATCGTCGACATGGACATTACTCTGTGCTTACTTGGGTATTGCCAGCTTTTCTAAGTCCCATCCGACGAACAATTGCACTGGAGATCGGGAATGCTCTGGGCAATTTCTTTCAAGGCGATAACCATTCAATTTGAGTGACACCACCTCTGGGCTCGATTAGAAGCGTTTCCTGTACAGAAAAGCCTCCCACGAGGAAATCTTATCGTACAGTATGAACTGTTGAAATCAATAAGTATTAAATGACGAAGGTATTATCAAGTGTGTTACTGTTTTGCCATTGGTGAGAATATTTGGAGTCAGTATATCAAAAGGTTCGTTATGAGATTATTTATGACGGATAAAATTGAAAGCAGAGTACACACGAGAAAATGCTGAATAATTGGAAACAAGGACAAGTTGAATAGGCGTGAGTGTAAGGTTAGAATCTAGGCACGAGACGATCAAAACCAACAAACTCATTTCTTGTGGTGATTACATGGGTAGTTGGTGAGTATTCGATATGGTCATCTCAGATTGTATGCTTGGACTATGATATATTATGTACTGTCAAAAGTAATATTTGAACCTCTGAAAAATGCGTTTCTTCGTGGGAGGCTTTTCTGTAGTCGCATATTCATGGATCGTAGCGTTGTGGCCAGACGGAACGATAAAGAATGGATTATGGTTCCATCGATATTCCGGATTGCTACGATCGCGAGCACACCCATCATGGCGACGCTAGTTTGGGTGGAACCGTTCCTCTTGCGCAAGCTCACGACTTGGATTGCCATCTTTTTCTGCTGCAACGAGTCGCTCGACGACTCACTCGCCGATGGAATCTAAAGCAGTCCGACGAGGAAAACAACACCTGAAACACCCGAGGACAAAGATTTTATTAGTTCGCTTTGTCCTCCCTCGTGTCGTAATACTCTGTACCACTTTGCTTTGCACTCGTCGATTGTTCCATTTCAAAAGTTGCAGCATGGTGACACAACCAGTGAACCAGTTTATCCCGCTAGGCTTGACTCTCGGCTACCTCAAGCACTTCATCGACATCCACGGCGGACGTGAATCCTTCCACGGTGTATCCACTGAAGAAGTTTGCTCCAAATTCTTACTGCCTTACACGGCCTTCACTCAGCTCTCCCTTGTGGATCATCTTCGCCAGAAACCCGACGGTCATTTGTACGTGAAACCGGCTGAATGGTTCGTCAGTCACGCATGGTCTTACTACTACTTGGACGTCGTGGATGCCTTGGACGATTTCTTTCAAGACGATTCCACGGCGGTGTGGCTCTGCACGTTTTGCAACAATCAACATGAAGTTGACGGCAAAGTTCATTCTTTCGAGCATTGGTATAGCATTTTCAGGAACGCTCTGTGTGCGATTGGGAAGGTTGTGATGGTCATGAGTCCTTGGAACAACCCGACGACGCTTACTCGAACCTGGTGTGTCTTTGAAGTCTACGCGGCCGTCGTTGAGAACGCTCAATTTGAAATCGCACTCAACAAGTCGCAGAAGTCTCTCTTTCTCAAAGACATTCAAGGTGATGGAGCCTTTCAAAAGATGCTCGCGACTGTCAAGAGCGAAAACTCCGACACGTCCATTCCATCAGACCGCGACAACATTTTCCAGCTCATCCGCGACGAAGTTGGTTTTGCTGAATTGGATCGAATGGTATTCGAGGCGATTGAAAAGTGGATGCAGCGCATGGTCGACCAGGAAATCGATGAGACGTTGACCGCTTTGGACAAGGCAGACTGGATGATGATCAAAGGCTGCTTCTTGGACGATAAGGGTCAGTTCGCCGAAGCTGCCAACATATTCCAAACTTGCTTGGAGATATATCGTCAAGAAAAAGGGGAATCAAGTTCACAAGCTTTAAAGGCGCTAACGCACTTGACTGCCATGGAAATGCTCCAAGACCATCCCCCCAATGAAGCAGAAGCAAAATTCCTCAAAATCCTCCAGAAGCAGATCGATCTCCTGTCAAAGGACCACGTGGACACTTTAACCACGATGCATCTCGTGGGCCATTGCTACTTCAGACAAGGCAAATACGACCAAGCGCTGCCAGTCTTGCTCGAATGCGTCGACCGTCGTAACGCGCTGCTGGGAGAAGAAAACCAACTTACCAGAGATACCATGGCCTTGATCGGGATGGTTTATGGCCACCTGAGTCAACTGGAAGAATCGATCGAGTGGTGCTCACGATGTTATGAAATCCAACGGCGTGCCATGGGAAAAGACCATCCAGCCACCAACAGATTGCGAAATAATCTTGGCGTTGCTTATTCACTGATCGGCGACTATTCCTTTGCCATCAAGTACTTTCAAGAATGCTACGACAGCGATCGGCGAACATTTGGTCCTCTGCATACCGCGACGCTCTCAGCACAGGCAAACCTTGGAAATATATATCGGCTTCAAGGAAATTATGCAGAAGCGGAAGAAATTCTCCTCGATTGTCTCTCGAAAGAAGATTACGACCAGTTCACCAAGCCGTCATGTAAGTCCTCCATCTTGTCAGATAGCTTACAGTCAGGATTTAGCTAAACGCTACCTTGGAATGGTTTACTTGTGCACTGGTGACTATGAGCGGGCGACGATGTATTACACGGAGGCCCTCGAGTTACTGGAATGTGTCTATGGTCGTGACCATGACATTTATGCATTGTCGCTCTTTCCAATGTACATTCTCAAGATGAAGACTGGTCGTTTCGACCATCTTGACGAACTGGATGCATTTGAATGTGTTTTGCGCGATGCGAGATGGGATCAAGACTCGTGGAAGCTTATGGTTTGCTTTGGCTGCCGTGAGAAGATTCAAGGCGTGCTCTGTGCTTGCTCCGAATGCCCTGTGCACTCTTACCGATATTGCCGATCTTGCGTCGTCGCGGGCAAGCCAGCCTCCTTTTGCAATCACGGCCTTGACATGATTGAAGCCATCCAACCACCACCGCGATACGTAAAAGAAAAGCGATTGGAAGTCCTGGCCAAGTTGTCAAAGTGGAATGAATACGACGAGGCGTTCAAGTCGTACCAAGAGTATTGCGAAGTGAATCAAGTTCCAGCCGACGAACAAGTTGATAAGCACCCAACCCTCAAGCTAGAAACAGCACAAGAATATATCGCTCCAAGACCTTAATTGCGGAGATACAAGTCATTGGACTTTGAAGCTTATGGAGTAAGTGCAGCCCTTGACCACCTCAAAGAAAATGCGCTGATAGTGTTAAGCGGAATTCAAGGGAATATCATATATGGATTCCCTTGATCAAGTAATCTCGTGCAGCCCACATAATATGTGGGCTAAATATTATTTAAAGGCGATGCACCTCTACTACGATGCTACGTCATGAGGGATCATCAGAAGAAGAGGTTCAAAAGTACTGGATCATACCGTCAATGGGTTGGTGGCTCATGGAATTTCCACGCGACAAAATCCACACCCATCACCAAGTCGATTGTCTCAACACAGTCATTCGACGAGGAAATGGCTATCTCTAGTCACTCCGTCGTTTTGTCACAACGAAAGGACGAAATGATCCCAAAACTGCACCTTGGAGCAGACAGTCAAGCCTAGTGCAACACACTGGTTGTGTCACCATGCTGCAAGTTTTGAAATTGAACAATCGACGAGTGCTCTTCCAAAGCAAAGTGGTATTACGACACGTGGGAGGACAAAGTGAGCTCCCACAACAGGCATTCAGAGTTTCAAACAGATATGGTGTACATCAGCTGTAACGTTAGATGTGGCCAATTTGATCTCACATGGTTTTATTATATAACGTAGACTGTAATAAGTTAGACCTACTGATTTTTGCGTTTAACCTATTAATTATTATACGTTATTTAAGTCTCAAGTGGTTAAACTCACCAATATGTCCGGATAAAATGTCCGGATATAATAAGTATACAAACATCAAGATAGACCGAACGGCCAATTTATGCCAGACTCCTTACATCTTCACAGTTCAAAGCACTGACGTTAAGGGCCAGTTCCAAGTAAACAAAAAATCAGACGCAGCCAATGAAAATCGCTCCCGTCTGATAGAATTTCCAGTTTTGTTTTATCAGGTCAGGGACCTCATAATCGTCTGATAACGCGACGCGCGACATTCTGCACACATAATTGGTTGAAAAGGTCTTTTCTTTCAACCAATCTTTCCCGTTGGCCTTCCGCAATCGGCAATGAACACGTCAATTGCGCTTACAGCAGCTGCGATTGCGAATGAATGTTTACGGATGGGGTAGAATATACCTTTTGGCCTGCAAGAATGTTAAATTTGAGTGTGAGTTTCTCCCACAAGACTGATCGTTGCGCATGGCTTGTGCATTTCTCGAAGGCGGCTCTGAAACGTGACCACCGAAGTTCGAGCAACGTCCGTATCATGTGGTCTGTGTAGACGACATTCGAAGCGGCCTTTGCAGTCGTGTCTTGGTTGCATAAGCTTGTGTGGCGGGGCTCCTTGGCTCCAGTGCTGGCTCCACCGTCATAGAGCATGTCAAGCTTGGCTTGCATGATCAGGACTTGCTGCTGGAGTTCCTTCTTGGTCGGAGCTTTGGCTCCTCCTCTTCGACGGCCATCCATCTCCACCACAATGTTTGAAAATGAATAATATGCAGCCAATAACCATGCGAAAAGCTATTGACCAATTAGATAACAGTTCTGTATTGGACCTCATATCAGAGAAAATCTACTTGGAACTGATTTGGCGTCAAATTTCACTTTTACTTGAAACTGGCCCTAAATACCTATAATTTTTTTAGTTTTCATCGGATTGAAAAACCAAGCGATAATTTCTCTTCGTCTTGTCCAGCGCTAACGATTTTGTGGTCTTATATACCTGAATATGCACTTTCAAAGGACTTATAGCGATAGGCGTTAGACTATAAATTTCGCTGTCTTCAGCTGATGTGCACCGTAAGTCTGTGCTGAGATATGAGACTTTTACGGCGACGCCTTGACCAAATTTGTCATAAATTGAAGCTTCAGCGAACACACCCTGAACACCTTTATTGAACACACTATTACACACCCTTATATGGGTGTGTTCGCTCAAGGCAACCAGTTATTTACTATAACCAGTTATTTTAACTTAGTTATTGTAACCCAAGAGAGAAAAAGTTGACTTCCACCGCGGAACTTCTTGTGAAAAACTTCCGTGATGGAAGAGCTTCATCAAAATAACCTGCAGAATAAACACCTCCAGAGATGGTTATTTTTGCTGGTTATTTCCTGGGAAATTGGACATGGGACAAACTGATTGGAATTAAACTCGTGTTCGCTGAAATCACAAAAAATCCAGTTATTTCTCAGAAAATATCCAAATTTCGGCCAAATAACCAGTTTTTTTGCTTCAGCGAACACACCCTTAGGTTTTGACTTCAAGACAAGCAAAACGTACTACAGTACTACACCATTTGCCGGTTTAGTTTGCTTAACTTGCGATATATTTCGTATGACTTGCAATGTATTTCGTATGACTTGCATTTAATTTCGTGGCCCGCGACGAAAATCGATTTATATTTCGCATGACTTGCATTATATTTCATACCTCTTGCATTTAATTTCGCATTTTTAGCTTATATTTCGTATCACGTGCATTTAAATTCGTATAAATGCAAAATATATTCAATCTCCTATTGAGATATGAAGTTTCACATGTGTTGTAGTGTTGGCTTGAACTATGAATTTGCGACGGGCAGCCGCATATGAACTCTGCTGAGCTTGCTTGATGCTCGCATTGACTTATATGGCGATTGAAGTGTCCCATCAATTTCTTATGACTTCGATAACAATTTTTTGTTAGTTTTTCTATGGACTTTTTCTCTTCTCTGCGAAATTAAATGCACGCGATACGAAATATAAGCTAAAAAATACGAAATTAAATGCAAGAGGTATGAAATATAATGCAAGTCATGCGAAATATAAATCGATTTTCGTCGCGGGCCACGAAATTAAATGCAAGTCATACGAAATATATTGCAAGTCATACGAAATATATTGCACGTGATACGAAATATATCGCAAGTTAAACGAACTAAACCGGCAAATGGTGTAGTATTAATTGAATTTATCAAATGCAACTCACAAAACGACTCTCAATTTTACTTGGACCTTGAAAACGCATCTCGTATATGGTGCAGCATTCAGGAAAACGGAGATGAATGATCTGAACATGAGGAAACTTGTCCACTTGGCAAATTTCGTCCATCGAGTGACTTTGACGAACAAAGTTTATCATGAACATTTTGTCGATTGCCAGAAGGGTCCTGTATCCATCCGCTTGTCTCACTGCGGCTGTGACATCAGTTGCTATCAGTTGATTGCACTTGAGTTCAAATCCATATTTCACGCCGTTGCAGATAATGATGTCCAATCTTCGTCGGTCGTCACATTCTCCAGCTTCTGCTAGAATATGCCTTGGGTCATTGTTCGATGCCAAAATGCCTCGTATCGACGAATACAGCTCAAACTGAAAAACAACCTCACTTGAGCATTGTCGGTTTGTCACTAGATAGTGGGTTATTGTTTTTGGTTTCAAAAATTGAAGCGAGGCAGCAAACAATTCAAATGGGTTGTCAGAACATAAAACTTGCTTGATGTCACGAATCGGTAGAGCTTCCAAGCAAACTCAACGCATCATTTCGGATGAAAATACCACAGTTGAATCCGTTCCTTCAAAGACAATTCCCATTCGCAGCAAAATGTCGGCGCCAACTGATGAACGATGAATACTCGCACCATTCATAAGCAAAGCTTCGAGTGTTTTCCAAGCTTCTGTGGACAGTTTCTGTAAATCATCCCGAATACGACTGTAGGTGAAATTGTACTTTTTGAGGTATTCAGAGAACGTTGTGATCTTCAACCATGTTTCCCATTCATGCCGCTCGACTTTCCACTTCACATTATCAATCGAAAACCGGATCAATGACCCAAAGACACCAGGCGCACCGCCTGAATATTCCATAATAGCATTGCGTGTCGAATCAGTAAAAGGAAACGGAGGCTCGATAAGCTTGAAAAATGCGATCAATTGATCAGCTGTAAATCGATCCGTCTTGACGATTGTAGCTAAATTGAACGGACTAACTCGATCATGTCCCTTGTGGTGCTTGTAAAGGGACACCAAGTCATAACTTCCAATGCCAAGGAAACCACGAAAATGTGGTGATCGTAGCCATTCGCGAAGAATATCCAAAAAATGACTGGTCAGGTCTGAATTGACAAACATCCCGTCCATTTCGTCCACAATGAGAAATAATCGTTTCTTCCGACGAATAATGATTTGCATGAGCTCTTGTGGCGTTGATGCGACTTCACCACAAAGCCGACTAAGTGCCATCCAAAAGGCTTCTTCCGTTTCAACCGATAATTCCGTTGCTGAATGATAGATAACGAAAACTGTTGTATCATTCGCAAACGAATCCTGAATCCGAAAACCAATCGTTGTTTTAAAAAATGGCGAGGTCCATACAGCAGACACAACTGGGCGCATTCAGCAGAATATAATGCACTCAATTGTCTGTACGCCGGGATTGTTTCCATTGGAACCGAGTAGAAGTCTGCACCAACTGGACCTTGACAAACAATAAAAGGTTGGGTGATCTTAACTTTCTTGAGAAGAGGCTCCGCATCAGACGATTTGCTTGATTGGCCTTGCACAGAAGGGACTACCACCAGTACATGAATTCGTTTCTTCTGCGGTGGTTTGACAAAATAGTCGCCAATATCGTTAATAGGATACATCCAAGCGATACCTTTCACGCATTCGATATTCACGCGTTCGACAGTCATGCCACTCAAACCTTGCTGTTTCAGCTGGCGAAAAAAGTCTTCGTCAAACTCTGTGTTGCCATTCGATGTATGATAAAGCTAGATCCATTGCATGTCCACGGCCCCGAATTTTCTCCTTGATCTTGTCCTTCAGATGATCGACTTCCTTTCCAGTATCAATGTCGATGGAGAAAGGTGTCCCCTCACCGACAACCAGGCAGTTCAAACTCACTTCCACCATCTTCGAAAATGGGAGTTGGCAAAGAATTCACTTTAACAATTAATAAGCCTGCATCAACTAATATTCAATACTACTCCGTCCCGCATCTTTTGTCCTTCTGATTATTACACTTTATTTTTGTATTGAAAAATATTGAAGTATAGAGTATTTTATAAATATTAAGAGTTTATCTAAATGGTGGGAAGATAAACTCATTTCATAAGCTCCAGGCTTTGTATATTAGACATTTGATGCATTAAATCTCTTAATATCATTGTTTTGATACCTCATACCCAATCTGACTTCCATAGTGACCCTCCTTGGCTAACATTTATGGGTTGAAATATTTTTCTTTTAGTTGAAGTTTTGGCTGCTATAATGCTTTCTGGGCACAGGACGATGCCATTCAAAACAGTATAGCTGACAGCTCGACAAAGATATGTAGACGGCGGCTTCAAAACGAAGCTCTAGCGAGTCTTTCCCTTTTTCACTCATGTATCCCACTCTACTTCAGTGTCGATAAATTTTTCGTTGGAAGAAATCAACGAATTTAAATATTGTCCAATGAAAGAGGAGATCACGAGCTTGAATTTAAGCTAATCAGGATCGAGTAATTCAGAAAACTGCAAAATGTACACAAATGAAAAAAAATTGTGGACAAAAGATATGGGACGCAGTAGTAATATTTTATGTTCTATATATTCGCTTGGGTCCAAAACTGGAAATTTGATATGTTTTGAAAATGTTTCAATTAATTGACGCATACACTATTTAATGTTTACGCAAACATTTTCTTTTATTCACCTCGATAGTGACCATTAAATAGTGTAATTTCCAACGTTTTAAATGTTTGAAAACATGTTCGAAACAATTAATTTCTTTTCACTTGAAATTTGTATGCGTCAATTGTTGCGTCGATTTGCTTGCGTCAAATCACTCATTTACAAAATTTGTAAATGAGTGATATAGTATTAATATTAATTACTCTCTAATTGTTGATTTGATACGAATTTCCAGACCCCGTATCACGCCGGCGGATCGATTCACCAATCGACGCCATTGGCTAATAAATATTTTGGGCGATTTTGATTGGCTGAATAAAATTTTAAAGAAAGTACAGTTTCCATGAGAGAAAGTACTGTTCTAATTTTCATTCATCCAATGTATTGGCGCGATTGGAGATTGATACAAGAAACGAATCCAAATTGGGAAATTTCTAGCGAATACACAATAATATGTTTGTCAGATTGATACAAGAAACGAATCCAAATTGGGAAATTTCTAGCGAATCCACAATAATATGTTTGTCACACATTATTGTGGTGTTAATAAAAAACTGGAGTCGTGCGGAATAAATTTTCGAGCTTTTTAGTTCTGGTTGCGAGGATGGCCAAAAGGATATTGCAAGAACTTGGTGGATATTCGGCTATTCCACCAGCATGACAGATTGCCAAATATAAGCGATGGTTGGCGCTCATGAATCTCTTCGATTTCTTGCCAGAGTCGAGATCCAAAGCCGTTGCGCTGAGTCAAGTTGTCAATCACTGTTGTCTTCACGATGGACTCAGGGGTCTTGAACACCAAGAACAAGAGATATTTTGTGCCAACTGCGTCCGCCAGAAGCATCGCTGTCATGCGATCTTTGTTATGGCCTAAAGACTTTATCCAAACATTTTTAGTGCCTTTTGTATCCAGAGTTTTGTCGGGTACGTACTCATAGTTGACTGCTGTCTGATCCACATTGTAGATCTCTTGAATAGCGTTTAATCGAATTGTCTCTTTGACTTTCTTTGAGAAAGCTTCAAGCGCAGCTTCGCCTTGTCCATTGTTGGACTGGCCAGAGCGGCATTTTGTTCGTAGGGCGAGAGATCACCGACGTTTGAAGCCTTCAATCCAGATACTACTCGCTTTAAATTGATCTTCATTGTAACCCCGTTTTATAGCGGTCTCCAGAGCTTTGCAAGCGAGGGGCAAATTGCCCACAGGAATGCCTTCTTTGCCCAATACAAGCACCCAAGCCACTATTTCTTCTTCGTATTCTTTTTCAAGGACAATAACCCATCCTGATTGTCGGTTAGATTTCTTTGAACGCGTGGCCGGATCGTCTGTAAGTGCTTGAATCTTCGATCGAACTCGCTCCCAGCGGTCGATTCGCTTGAGCAACGTCACAAGTAGTTTCCCGGTAACGCCAGGGGAAAAAGGTCTGCCGCGGCTCGTTTCGACGATTGTTTGCAAAGTTCATGATAAGAAGCTTCTTTTCATTTGTGACGAATATTCTTTGATGTTGGGCTCCCTTCCTTTTTACTTGCTTGATAGAAGGGCGTCCGGTAGCTCGTCTGTGGGGTGGCATGAAGGTTTTGCCAATGTGTTTCCCGCGCGTTGTGCAGTTTTGAAACTACCCTCTTAAATATAATGATATAATTTCAGAGAGATATCGTGAATTGCAGTATACTTTGCAATTTTATATTCATATTTGGAGGTTTGCAATCGACCCATTTTGCAAATCATATACAGTAGTACTATAATAATATAATAGTACTAGTACTTCGAAGTACTCTGGAGTAAAAATGTCATGTCACACATTTGTATTGTGATCGTCCAAGTGAAATTGAGAGTCGTACAGTCTTCCCTCGCGATAGCGAACCCACCAGAAAATTATATCTCGTCGAACTTTATTTCGCCATGCACGACAGCAAAATCAAATACAAGAGGTATTTCAAAATTTTGAATTGGGATTGGAGGAAAGGTAAAACACGAGTTGACTTGATCATATGATTATTTTCTGACCAATCAGGGGTAATGGTACCCATGAATATATCCTTCCTAAATTTATACTTGTACCTCAGGTATACCTCCAACTTCTTATTTTTATCAGAGGTTCGCTATCGCGGGGGAAGACTGTATTGTGAGTTGAATTTGATAATTTCATAATTCGTATTTGGAAATCATATAGAGGTTAATTTTGTTGATTTGATAGAATTTCCAGACCCTGTTCAATCGAATCACGCCAGCTGATCGATTCAACAATCAACGCCATTGGCTAATAAATATTTTGAGCGATTTTGATTGGCTGAATAAATGTGAGAGAAAGTACTGTGAAAGCACAGTTCTAATTTTCATTCATCCATATGTATTGGCGTGATTGGAGATTGATACAAAAAAACAATCCAAATTGGGAAATTTCTAGCGAGCCCACAATATATACTCGGGTAAATCAAATGATTTACAAACTCCACAAATTCATAATTTTTGCCAAAATATTGTTATTCAACGTCAAGCACACAGAAAATGCAAATCAACTGATTTACTGGAAGGAGAGCCAATAAATCTGAAAAGAAATAATAAAAAGCACGCCAATCACTTCCGATTTTTGTTTGCATGTCATGGATTCGAGGAGCGACTTCACGGTCGAGAGACGAATTGGTATCAGCGAACCTACTCGATAGGCTACGCGTCAGGTATTGACAAGATTAAAAATGGGTAGTCTTGACCAAACAAGACAACCTTCTTCAGACGTGCGCAGATTCTAAGGACGGGAAAACTTTAAATTTATCGACCTTCCATTATGATTATTTTCTCGAGTTCCTCGTGTGGACTGTGTGCAATAGAGACATCCAAGTGAATACATTGAGTGGTTACCGTAGCGCGATAAAAAACCTCTACAAAGACCAAAACATTCCTGTCCCTGTGGAACATGGTGATGACATGAAGGAAATTTTTTCGGGTTTATTCATATATGCTAATATAGTAATAGTATTGTAGGAATAAAGAAGTCTTTGGCAACGGACCTCCAAACAGGAGAAAAATTACTGAGTGGCAAACGACCACTTTCATTTTCAATGTATGAAACATTATGCACTAAGACTTTGACTTTGGCGGATGGTGGCTTCACTCATTTGTTTTTAATTGTCACATGGAATTTGATGTGCCGTTCGAAATCCGTAGTAACAATTAGGTAGATATCATTTTTCTATTCGACTGCCCAGGTTGATGTAAAGACTTGATCACCTTTCCAGTGAAGATGACTCCATAGGCGTCATATTTTTTAAAACAAAGACAAAACAAGAGGGTAGACAAGTTCTTTAAAAATGCGTAGTAATCATGATGTAGGAACGACTGTTAAAGATCCTAGACATTGTTTTGCGAATCCCCTCAAACCAGCAATATGATTTTTCTTGGCTCTTGGAAATATTTGGCATGTACAAGCCAGTTAGCTTTTGGTTGTCTCTTTCCAGGTGCAAACCAAAAGGTTAAACTACATTAAGTTCTGCATTTTATTTTTGTTTAGGGTAGATTTGGGAAATCACTGACTAATAGTTGTCGAGAGCATCGAGGGAACCTGATCACATACGTATTCGGTTTTGCAGGATATCATCCCGATATGTTCTATATACTGCTTCAACCTTAGTATCAAATTATAAAAGTATTGTTTTTGAAGAGGTAAATTTCATTGACTCTTCATTCTTTTTCCATCGTATTTCATAGTTTATTGTTTGTCAGAGGCATTTGTCTAAAGCATAGGGAGACAGAAAAATTCCGCTTCGTTTGGACAAGGTTGCAACTTGATCCGACCAATTGTTGTCGAGATATCGTGGCAGGTTCCCTCGATAATCTCGACTACTGTAAGTTAGTTCAATCTAGCCGAGTACAAGCCACAGACAATCCCGAGATTGGAACCCATTCGATAAGAAAGGGTGTTGCAACTTTTGCTTGCTCAGGGACAACTGGCGGGCCATCAAGTATAAGTGTTTGTTTGAGATGTGGCTCGTCGATAGGAAACGTTATGGAACGCTATTTTAGATACGAGGCAGCGGACGACCAATTTACTGGTCGTGTGGTCGCTGGTCTCCCGGTAAACAGCAGTGATTTTGCTGTATTGCCTCCACATTTTGTGATTCACGAAGATCCCGTTGTTTAAAATACCTCAATTTAATGTTTCCAAATCTTTGCGGTCTATCTAGCATGCTCCATATTTTACGCTTAATTTTGGCCAGCTTGGTGTATCATAGTGACTATTTAATCGCCTCATTGCCACCTCAACATGCACTATTCTCAACGGCTTTGTTTTGTGATATTAACCTGTTCGTGTGGGGAAAGTTCCATACTTTAATTAAGTTTATTCTTAAGTATACTTGACTTTGCCAACCTGCGATTCGCAGGGTGGCAGGCGAAATAATAAAATAAAAAATGCCTAAAGTCATTATATTTGCTTCAATTAGGGTAGGTTTCTGCGATTCGTAGAGTCACAGGCGCCAATCAGAAAAAGATGAATATTTTTGGTTCCCAGAAATTTATTTTATTACCCAATCTACAGTATCTGGACAGACGGTTGATTCAAGTCTTTTAACCAATGAAATTTGTTTGTTATTACCTTAAATAGTCCTCTTGAACCACAGTTTCCCTCGCCGTTGATTGGTCGAATTTTAATTTTGAACTGGTAAGAGAGACTTCTCTCACTTTCCAATTTGCACCGTCTTGCTCAAGTGCCTTGAACCTGCGCCGTGATTTCTGTACCGACGCCGCAGCGATTCCAAGTACTCAAGCCGCTCTGACTCAACGCTATGCCTACCGCCGCCGTCGCCACGGCGCGGTACCGATGAAGGAACATTTCGATTGGTTGGTGTTTAAACTGCCATGTGCCCATTTGGTCGGTACTTGCAACGACGGTCATTTTGCAATTTGCTGTGTCATGCAGAAGTGTTGTGTGTGAGGCGAAGAAGAAGGTCCCAACCTACGCCAGTGCTGCATGTGTTTGTCCAAGTTCCATCATATGTGTATCATTGAAGAAGGCACAAAACGCGGGCGGTCTGAAGCGGAGGAAGGACAAGAAGTCTGTAGTGCTCAATGTTACCAAGCCAGAGACATACGAGTTCCCAAAGTTGTCCCGCGACCGGCAAGGAAGCGAGGTCGTCCTAAGGGATCGAAGATCAAGGCGAAAGTGCAAGATGTACAAGGTGTATCAACACCGGTGAAGCGTGGTCGTCTGTCGAAGTCAACATCAATGGACAGCCAACTACCAGCGACGGATGAGGCATCCGAAGCGACAGCCATATTTACACCCGGTCACAAGTCAATCCGATCCGAGACCATGTATCGCTACGTGTCGTTTAAGCCGCTACGAGAGGCTCAGATCCACAAGAACGACAAGAAGTTGCTTGATTTCTACGCTGATTGCCAAGACTTCATGTTTAGTGGTGTGGTCACCGAAGTGCGCTATGTCGTTGGCAGCGAGAACGATCCCGATTTCGACACGCCGGGCAAGAAATCGAAAGCGACTGCCAAGACGATAGTTGCATTGTACAAGATCACTTGGAATCACACGCGTTTCCAGCGCGAGGAACCTTGGATTACTGCACCCTCTTTTACAAAGGTACTTTATTATCACATTTATCTTACTCACTAAATTGTAGGCGTGGAACAGTTTGCGACTTTGAAGGCGAACCAACGCATGAACGCCGGACGAAGTTACCTTCAGATTTCGTCGTTTGTACCCGAAGACGACTTGCACAGATGACAGTTCATTCGACGAAGTGAACAAGGACGATGAAGAGACCAAGAACGACATGCTGCCTAATATGGAAGCGCCCGTTGACGACGGCAGCGACGACGAATGGTCTGAATACGTGGAACGTGGTTGGAAGAAGCACGGGAACTACGACACAACAGAACACGTTGAGTAGATTTGCGGTGGACACTACGCTGGCCCTACACATCTATACGAACATGAAGACAACAAGGATGACACGCCCGTGGACGAGTTGCGCATTTCCGACGAGTTCAAGGATCTATTCAAAGACCCCGTGAAGGGTTTCCTAGCCTTTATGCCGCTGGAATTTTGGAAGACCGTGACGTTGCGGACGAACGCCAAGGCTTTAGCGCTGCAAGCCGCTCATCCTAAAGGATACGTTGGTGGCCGAGAGTTCAAGAAAAGCTTCGAGCTGGTTGAAGTGATGAAGTTTATTGACTTATTGATCATGGTGAGTGTCGTCCAAGGCGGCGAGTACAGTCTGTATTGGTCGAAACCAAGCATGTCTTTTCTTATGCCGCCTACCGAGAACTTTGGCCGCGTCATGGCGATAGACAGATTCAAGCAACTGCGAGCGTGCATCACATTTAACGACGTTGTCGAGCCCGCAGACCCTCTTTGGCGTATCAACCTGTTGAAGGCATCATTCAAGAATTTCGTCGTGGCAGGACGAGAGATTAGTGTCGATGAGGCGTGCATTCCGTGTCGGTCAAGTTATGCGCGTGCGCTCATCGTCTACAATCCCAAGAAACCTCTGGGCAAGTATCATTTTCGTATTTACACTGCAGCATGCGCAACTACTTGGTACGTTTTTGCCTTCAAGATCCACTCGAAGGCGGCAGGCAATTTCGACATGGAAGCCGACGACGAAGCCGATGATGACGGTGAGCCAGCCCCAGACGACGACACAGCAAAACCTCGCGATGAAGTCAAGCCAAGTGCACTGCGGCAACATGTCGTCGACATCACAAAACAATGGGAGGGGAAGTCCATATCGTGTTATTCTGTTATGAATCTGTTCTAGACTCGCAACGAGTGATCAATCTGGACAACTGGTATTCTTCGGTGCAGTTATGTCTGATGCTGCTGAAGATGGGGTTGTATTGCCGAGGAACAGTACGAAGCAACCGAGCGCACAATCCACGGTTCGGCATGTTCGACAAGAAACAGATAAAGTCGGTCATGCGTGGGTCAAGTTTAGTGTCGGTCGCTACATCTCTGGGCATTATTGCAGTTTCCTGGCTCGTTGGCACAGTCGTCAACATGCTCTCGACTGCGGATGCAACAACAAAGTCATTTGTCCATCGCCGAGTTGGAAGGTATGACTTTACACGCTGCTATTACATGTTATCTTTACTTGTCAAACTATCCAACAAGAATGCCTCTCACTCGTCGGTCTGTAGAACAAGTACATGCAAGGTGTTGACCGCCATGATCAACTACGCGAACGATTCTCTATCGCATCAGGAGCAAGCTTCAAGCAATGGTACAAGAAACTCGGGTTATATGATAGACATTGCTATCACCAACTTGTACGTTCTGTACACGATCTGCGAACCGGTCAATCGACGCGACTCGCACCTGCATTTCCAAACAAAACTGGCGAACTAAATGCTGTTCGAAACGGATTGGACATTGTAAGTTATCTCTATGCTACTTTGCTTTTCACACTTGAAGGTTTTCCGAGACACAAGTACCAATGGAGTACTCGAGTGTACCCATGACCCAGTCAGCAAAGGCTCTGAAGAAGGCGGCAGCCGAAGAAAAAGCCGCTGCTATATAGCGCGACGCTTCTCTTCGGCAGCCGCCAAAACTCAATAACACTTGCCGTGCGACGGACAAGCAAGCGGAAGTGTCGTACGGCCAGCGAATGCGCCGTTATTGTGTTGTTTGCTACTATGAGCGAAGCAAAGAACTCATCAAAACGCAGTGGTGTGACGTACATCAAGTCTACTTATGCACAAAAGCATATCTGCAGAGCGAGCAAGCTGTACCAGCTCATCTCTGTCCTCATGCTGAGTGGTCATGTTGGGACAAGTTTCACTCGTTCTATCAACCAAAAGGCCTTTTTAAGAAAGACGGCAAGATGGACAGTGGCAACGAGCTCTACAAAATGAAGAAGCAGAGCGAGAAAGAACACAAGACTAGCTGCGCCAAGAAGTCACTCGTTTTTGTTTAGCGACAACGAAAAAAAATGTATAAATTGTTAAGGTGCACGAGTGGGTTTAAACCCTGGACCTTTCGGCTACGAGCACGGCGACAGACCACTGAGCCGTGAAATGATGACGAAATCGACCATATTTTAGAAAAAAGAGGATTTTATTACAAAAAAGACATAAATAACGGGTTGTATCACTCGCTGGGATTGATCCCTGTGCCTGCACGATGCGAAGAGGTTAACTGAGTATACTAAAGAATTAATATGGCCCAAAAGGGCCGCAAACTGTAGACTTTCGATTTTGGCTTCATAGGTCGCATAATAAATATGTGATGGGAAATGTGACCTTGGAAGGTTCTTGTGGAAAATCGTCCAGTGTTGCTTAACCGAAATAGACTTGGGTGTGGGGTAATTTGGAGGAACCATGGCAGAAAGAAATTTTCCAGGGCGATTCAGACTGTGAAAAAATTCAACAGTATAGAGAAGAGCCATACAAGCAACTTTCTTTTCATGACCATCTTGATCCGAGTTGATGGTGGCGAGATACAAGGCGATTTCAGGTTGACCATGAAGGACTTGAAAATTTGTATACAAAAGTCTTGATAAAAATTCCAAGTGAAGGTATGGAGTGAAAAAGGCCAAGTAAATAAACGCTTGAGTTGGGGTCGATCCATGAATAAATAAATTTAAATCGACAGGAGAGGAAGGCCAAAAATAGCCAAAAGGGGTCGAGACAGAATAAAATCAGGCCCAAGGAAAATAAATTGGCAAGAGGAAGGAGCCCAAAAAATCCAAAAGAGGTCGTGGCCAATTTAATTCGACCTCAGGAGGCCGAATTAAATCGCTGGAACCATAGGAGAAGCTGGGTTTGAGGGAAAGAACCATCCAAAATAAAATGTTCTTGGACGATTTGGCCAGCCAAAAAAAAAATGAGGTCGGTCGTTCCATGACAAGCAAAGTTGTTTTCGGGAGTCTTCATCGGAGTTGATGGCGGCGAGATAGAGAGAAAATCCCGTGTGGGTTGGGCTTTTGGGGGAAACCCCCAGAATTAATAAAAAGGGTAAATATTTGGGAGGTGCCATTTTGACATGCGCCATGCGCGGATAGGTCTCGAGCGCGAGCATCGTCGGAGCTGGATTTCGAACGGCGCCACGGTCCATGGAGCCACTTGGCAGGATCGTAGCCACAATACGTACGAAGGATAGCGCACCATTAGAATCGCCATAGGTAGCGTGTAGTGGGAGAGCGCTAGCCAATACCAGTGGTTTTTCCAATCGGGCGTCTCGGCTGCGAAACTTGAAGGAGTCATAACTTCCGAACGGCTATGAGGTAGATAGCCATACTTGGTGTCCCCCATCAATGGGGGGTAGCGGTGGGTGCACCATATTATTCGATGCATACAGGGTCGTGTAGCTGAAATGAGCTACGATGGTCGTTTTGGAGCCATATCGGCTCAAAATGGTTTGGGATCGGAAGTTGGGTTCCTGTGCTGCTATCATGGTGGGTGCTTGATAGCTCAAATCCATCGCGGGGACATTTTCGAGCCTCACCAACTCTAAGTTGGACGATCGGAGTTGATTTGCATTCAGGAGCCATTCCGATGAGTTTTAGCCATTTCACCAAAAGTTGTCGGGGCGACGGCAAGTAGGTTCCAGGGCTTCAATCATCGCTCTTGATGGCTTAAAACACTCGTCTAGCCATGATAGGATGGAAAAGATTCGTAGCCGGTCGATTGGAAATGATTTGCGACCTGTAGCCGACTTAAGGTTTTGTAGCTGGTGGATAGGGGTGGTTGACATTTTGGATCGAGGATTGCGAGCAAACCAGGATGTTTTAGGGCGTTCTAACGCTTTGGCTAGTCGTAATAAGTGGTGGAGCCACCCACTAGACCCCTAGACGTCATTCAGTGACCGTAGGGAAAGCGTTCGAGTTGTCCTGGGGTTTCACCGGTTTGGGTGACAGTCCAAAATGGGTTCGTGTTTTTGAACCATAGATCTGCAATATGTGCTCGTTGGTGTCGGCATAGAGCTCGATTCAACTGAGATAACAAGCCAATAAACGTAGAAATCCACGCTGTAGGTCGAGAGAAATTTCACTTTTGGTGACGGGTTGAAACCGGTTCAAAATGGGTGTCACCGAGTCGAATTTCCTTTCGAATTTTGTTTCGCGAGTTTGGCGAGGTTTGAGCACTCGCAAACTGGCACATCTTGAGGAGGAGACATGGGAGAATCTTTTAGGCACCGTGGCGCAATTTTCCCGAACAAAAAGTGTGCACTCGATATTGAGATTTCGCCCCCAGGGGGAGACGTCGTAACAATTTTCAAAGTGATGTTGTGAGAGAACCACTGCACTTTTTTGCGTTCTAACGCTTGCGTTTGTCTGCTTGGGATGTCTAGCAACCCTGAAGACCATTAGAATGTCTGAAATGATCGTCAGGGCAATGCCAGGGTTGCCGATAGTTTTGCCATTTTGGGTGAACGGATAAAGTCAAGTCGATTTTGTGAACGACTCGGCATGAGATAAAGTTACATGGTGTGTTCATAGAGCTCTGTTAGCTGGGGCTAACGAGCCATCAAACGCATGAAAAGGCCAAGTGGGTCGCGAGAAAATCCACTTTGAGTTTTCCCATTGATATGGGTGACTTAGGTGAATTTTTTCAAAGGTTGCAATATAACATGCCTTTTAAGGTTCCAAGGTCTCGTTTTGATATTGTGGGCAGAGAACCACTCATTCTGGTGCAAACTATGAAGCACCGAGCACGATGCGAAGAGGACAATGTACCGCTAAGCTACAGAAGTTGTTCAAATCTCACAAATGCCATATTTATTCACTCAAGAGTGATTAATGACGGTCATTATTATTTAGCGTATAATTAAATTTAATATACGCGATTGTACACTAAGCTACAGAAGTAGTCAAATGTAAAAGTATATATAAGGACTTCATTGATAAAACAATTTCAACTGTCATTTAAAATATCCAACGGCCTTCCCACTTTCCAATTTGTCGCGTATTGACCATGGCCAACATGTCGATGCAGTTCCTGTGCAACATGACGTTCACACCGATCATAGCTGGAGCGGCACCAGCGGCCGCTGCGCCAGCGAACAACAATATGGAAACAGCGACTCAGCGACGTCGCAGACAACGAGCGGCATCAGTGCAGCGCCGCTTTCAAGCATATGAAGACCGTCTCAACCGTCGATCTTATGACCGCAATGACGAGCCAAGAGGGTACAACAACAGACCTTATTACAATGACCGCCGCAACGCTGACTACTCCTACCATGGCCGTAGTCGCGGCGGTCGAGGCGGCAGCCGTCGCCGGTCTCAATCGCGTCCAAACGACCGCGGCCGCCGCCAATACTCACCCGCTCGTCGTAGCAACCGCATATTTTAGGGATATTAAGACTTTAGGACTCTAGGGCTATTGACATTGGGTGTACCAACACTCCTTCCTTAACAAGAGTGATGGACTGTAAATGTCTTCCGGGTCCATCATTTGGAAGAAGAACTTCTCAAGTCTTAGCTTGTGATCTTTATTAAATACTGTCTGAATCATGGTGAAGGTCTTTAGTGTTATTCTCCGCTAATGTTGAGAAGCTGGATTGATGCATGGCAGAAACAAATACGATGCCAAAGTGTGCATAGAACAACATTCAACCCTACATAAAGGTAATTATTGTACAGCAGTACATGTCATAAAGGAATGATGATTATAACATGCCGCGTTGGTGTTCGGAGAAGAGTTTCGACTCCAAATCTCTATCACAAACCTACAATTTTTATAGAAAATGTTCTTGGGTGGATGAAATTGATCACCTCGGCAGGGTTCTTCAGTCCACCAATTGTGACGTAAGAAAATTATACTTTGTTTGTTTATACTTCATTTTTGTCCGAGAAAATTGTTCCCTTCAAATGTGATTGCTCTCAAGCTGTGAGTCCCATAACTGTGAGTTGTCTGTACTGGAGATTATGCACGCGCAACGACGTGTTACACGGAAGCACTGAGCGCTCGATCATCTTGACGAGATTGATGCCTTTGGAAGTTTCTTGCGTCGGGCCAAGTGGAATCAAGATTCGTGTAAACACTTGATGTGCCATGGCTGTCGTAAAGAGATCCAATGCCTCGTTTCCTCTTTCGTGTACCGGTACTGCCAAGCGTGCGTTCGGATAAACAAGCCAGCGTCGATTGGAAATCCATCCAAATGGACCGAATTCGATGAAACATACATACGATATCAAGAGTACTGCCACGTGAATCAAGTGCCAGTAGAAGGCCAAGTACACTCACCGTATTAGCACCCTCTTCACACATCGCCCAGGGATAGAAATGGCCGTGCATGTGCGCCAACGAGGTGGCAAGTATCGATCTGAACTACTGTGCTATTTACGACAGTGGTCGTTTTAGATTTTAGTTAAAGTGTTTTATTTGTTCTTCTTCCGGATTGTAAGGTATGATATACGGAAAATCCGCATAGCGAGGGCATGTGAAGTCTGCGCTTCTCGCCTTGGAATGATGGAGGACCAAGAAGAACCGCTGGAAAACTTGATGGAATCATGCTATACTGATGCTACTCGCAACCACGCGTCGGCAGCGATGAAAAAGTTTGTTATGTTTCTGTCACGCTACAATGACGGCAGTTTGAGCCTTGAAACGATCAGAGCTGACGACGTCACGCAAGACCTGTTCGGCAAGTTCGCAGCTTTCCTTGTGTCCGATCCCGACATTGGGTTCTCCACATCCACAACATACCTCAGCAGTGTCAAGCGGCAAATCGTTGAAATTACCCGCACACGTTTCTTTGACAACAACACTCATTGGTACAAAACACTCAGATCGACTCTGCGGAGAACATACATTGAGCAAACGTCGGCTCGTTGCGTTCCTTTACAAGATAAAGCACCTCTGATGACGCTTGAGGACCTGCGAGTGATCACAACCCGTCTATGGATGCGCAATGAATCTCGTTCATTGAAAGATAGAACACTCCTTGCTTTACAGTGGGCTCTTGTTGGTCGCAGTTCCGATGTCGGAGACGTCGTTTTTCAGCAATTACAGTGGACAGGGAGCTACCTTCTTGTACGAGTGAATCGCAAGAAAACCGTACAACAACATTCAGTGTCTGTACTTTTCACGGCCCTTGAATGGTCGTATGATCCACTACACTCACTGGCTGCTCAACTGGCTTCAGACCCTTTTGGTCTCTCTGAGAGAGTTTTCAGTCAAATTGCCTTCGAAAAGGCTCAACAAGACAAGTAGTCGTTGGTGTTTGCCTTTGCGGCTGTTTTACTTCTTTACTACAGCGATACACATTCTACATGTCCACGACATGTCGTTCATGACACCATGGTGGCTGCTTGTACTGTTGTCTGTGGGCTCACAACGCGAGACGATGCAGAGGAGACTCTGCGAGTGTGGTGCAGCAGCGTACGCCAGTGTTTTGAACGTGAAAATGTTGCACGTCTTCCGCTGCTAGATTCAAGTGAAGGGGATAACCTTCGCAGCAATTTTGCTTCTGCACTCAATCGAGTTGTCCATGCACAGAGCGACACAGCATCTAACGTTGCTGCTCTACGCGGTGAGGTTCAATACCAAGGAGACGTGCAGCGAGAACTCGTAAGGCTGCAGCAGCAGCTATTCGAGCAGCAAATGGCAATGATAGAGCAGCAAAAGAAACAGATCGAGTCGTTGGCAGCTATGCAAGCGAGTATAGCTTCCTTTGTTCAGAACGTTCAACCATCCAGCCTACCTGTAAGTCTATCGAATGACTTGAATGATGCTTCGTGTGTTGTGCCAAGTTTAAGCAACACACCATGTTTGCCCCCTCCACGTAAATGGCCAAGTGATCTCACGGCTCTGCGTGGTTGGATGATGTCAAGTATATTGTACAGATATTGGAGTGAACAATTCGAGACGATACCTCTAGACGCAGCTTGTCGTGCACAGCGCGACGCCAGAAGCATTGCAACAATCGCAAGAAACTTGCTTGGCTCCAGTGTTCCTGTTCCTCCAGGCGATTCTCCGTCGTCTCAATGGCAGGAAAGTGCTATGGCAGCCGCAGTAGACGCTCAACGTCTTGCGCTAGCTCGCGTCAACGCCACGTCTAACGTTAGGAAGAGGAAAAAGACTGGTTCTGCACTTGGAATTTTGTGTGCTTGGAAACGATAATTGATAATATATGATTGTGCTGGTAAATAGCCTTCTCATCGAGCAAACTCTCACAATATAATTCAGCTTGCCAGCTCTAATCATTCACATTACCGTGAAAGGTAGCGCAAGCTAACTTGCCTCCACTCTAGAACTTTTGTGCTCGTGATTGCTGTGCGCTTTCTAAACTTTGGAACTCTTAGACAAATGCTGTGGCCAACCTCATGATTTCACTACCCTGCTCTATAATTTAGCGGGATACTATGTCTACATTGGGCAAACCTGATGATCTCACTCTATCTTAGCCGTGTGTGGTTGACAGAGATGGAATGCATTCTCTTGTTGATTGGGATTCCGCTATATTTTATGATTAGACGAGGTGTTGAGGTGGAACCGTGCTTGAGATGGAGTTTTCCATACATGCATAGAACCCCGCGCGTGTGGATCGACAGTATACCCACCAGCTTCACTCGATGATGCTCTAATCTGCAGTAGGCAGCGTAGGCATGACAGTTCCATGCTTGTGGCTTCACAGTTGACCAAACGCGCTTCAGTCGTCCGTGAAAAGTTATCACGATTGCTCAAGGCGTTCGAGATTGTCTGCACTATCATGAAGCATTTTGAAACAGACTTGTGTCCATGAGTTCAAGCACAGCCTTCGTACAGATCAGAAGTTTAAACGCGTTAGACAAATTTTGACTCTAAATCACCCATTGATCACTCTCGCTTGGTCTCAATGCTTATCTCTTCCGATATTCATCACTTGAAATATGTATGAAATTCCGGTCGGAAGATACATCGGAAGATAAACATTGAAGAACATCAGCCCATGAAGTCAATGTTCACGGGTGACATTTCTTGACCAACGGCTCGACACCTTTCTCTGCCATTGACATCGCCAGCTAAAGATGAACGCAACTCAATGACAACTTGAGCGCCACTGGGACGAGATCACCGTCCCATAGAGCCACAGTGCTGGGCATGTGTCTCAACCAAAGTCGTTTCAATGGGGGAACATCGACCGTTGAAGCGTCATCCGCGCGCGCATGCTCGAATTCCCTTGTCATTCTCAAGATCCAAGCAATCGGAAGCTTCAGTTTCCATCAGTTGTCGACTTGACATCATCTTCTCGAGCGACGATTCCAGATTTGAAGAGTGTTGGTTCTACAATCCGCCATGCTTGTCACGGTGGTTGTATGGCTGACCAGTGGCGTCCTCGCTCTTCTTGTCACGTCTCTGGCGATCTACGTGGGCTATTACTGCTGTCGTATACTCTGGTATGCCTGCTGGACTCTTGCTGCCTGCCTACGCGCGCTCTTCTTCTTGCCGCTGGACACCAGCGAGCAGCCCGTGCCGTCGGCAAACAAACCAACTCCGAGCAACAGCGTCGATTTCTTCTCGTGGCTCTTCCACGTGGTGCTTTTCTTCCCTCGCTTGATCCTCTCGGGTGTTGCAAGCATGCTTGAATCGAGCTGGATGCCACTCCGACTGGACTCGCCTCCAACTCCCACGAAAAGCTCAACGTCGCCATTGCCGCCAACGAAAACCCAAAAGAACGCAGGCATTCTGTGCCAAGAATGCCGACAAGTTGTACCTGGGAATGAGATCCTTCGCTGTGGGAAATGCAGCTTTGTCTCGTGTGGCACTTGCTTCTGTGCTCACCAAGCCGAGCGCATCAACAATGGCCAAGTTTCCTTCGTTTGCATCCGTTGCTACTGCGAGATGGACTCTGACATCCTTCAAGCTCATCTCCCTGCATCAATCTTGACCAAGATGGAGCGCTTCCGCCATCTCGACCAACTCACACTTTGTCCCGAATGCAATATGCGCATGAAGCAGTCGGGAATGTCCAAGCGGCGGATGGCTTGTCTGGGATGCCACCGCGCTTGGTGCTATGACTGTCGCCAACCCTTTCATCTCTTTACTGCTTGTACGACTGCCAAGACTACCAAGGACGAATAGGCGACCATGTCCTTCATATAATTTAATCCACTGCGCATGAAACCCAAGGAGATCAAGGCCTTCAGCTAAGTTGAATTCACTTTTTAGGTTTTGTCATCGATGTGGATGGAATGGTGCGATTTGCGTGGGAACGGAGAAAATGGATTGCATGGCGCTGAGGACAATCCAGCCATTCTTCGACCTCATGCAGCGACAACAACTAAAAAGACGTCACCTCAAGCAATGAAATGACAAGCGTGTGGACGTCACGCTCTCCGTGAGTAAGGCCAGATTCTCGCTCCCATGCACGGCCTCACTGAGCTCTCCCTAGTCGAGTATGGTCACCCGCAACCTCAAGGTCATTTGCACATGGCCTTACTGCTTCTAGGACGCTGTAGATGCTCTGCACGACTTCTTTCAAGTTCACTCTATAGCAGTAGGTTTTGTGTCTTTTGCAACAACCAACATGAGATCGAAGGCATGATGTATTCTTTTGACTACTGGTTCGGTATATTACGAAGCGCATTGCGGGCCGCGCGGATGGCTGTGATGTGTCCTTGGAACAACCCGACGTCGCCCACTCGAACCTGACGTTTGGCTAAAGTAGATAACACCAACGGATGACCTGAACGAGTTTTCAAGCACTGAGCAGTCCACATTGCCTTGTCAGTGGAATCATGAGTCACTTGGGGAATATTCCACCAAAGGCATCGAGAGCAGAGGTTCTTGATCAAAACTAGACTGTGACATATTTTTATCAAGTTCACGGCGGTAATGCACCGTTTCCGACGACCATCAACAGAGATTCAAGGCAGCTAGCTCTATCATGGCAGTTTGCGAGAGCGGTGAGCGATTCATATCATCTATCTCTTGCCTTGTCGTCATTGTTGATAGGTTCAAAATTCTCCAATCCGTGGAAGCGGAATGAGGTTAAAATACAAAAATTACGCAAAAAGTCATCAAATATACAATTTTCAATATATTCTGCCAGTACCACAGGGAGTAATCCCTGCGCATATGCTACACCCAGCACACTCGACGTGATGCCAACAGTTCATCAATCAAGAGCATGGAAGTCACGTCAGAGGACCAGCAAGTGCCGCTTGGCCTGACTCTTAGCTATCTCAAGAACTTGTCGACATCCACGGAGGTCGTGATGCGCTGCGAGGGGTAACCACGGAAGAAGTGTGCTCCAAGCTATTGATTCCGTACACAGCCTCCACGAAGCTCTCCCTCGTCGACCATGTTCGCCAACAACCTGAAGGCCATTTGTACGTGAAACCTGCTCAGTGGTTCGTCAGTCATGCGTGGTCTTACAATTTCTTGGACGTTATCGATGCCCTTGATGACTTTTTCCAAGACGATTGCATGTCGGTGTGGCTGTGCACCTTCTGCAACAACCAACACGAGGTTGAAGGCAAAGTCCATTCCTTTGACCATTGGTTCGGTATATTCCGAAACGCATTGCGGGCCATTGGGAAGGTTGTGATGGTCATGAGTCCTTGGAACAACCCGACGACGCTTACTCGAACCTGGTGTGTCTTTGAAGTCTATGCTGCCGTCGTTGAAAATGCTCAATTTGAAATTGCGTTGGACAAGTCACAGAAAGCTTTGTTCCTCGAAGATATTCAAGGTGAAGAAGCGTTCACCAAGATGTTAGCCACGGTGAAGAGCGAAAACTCGGAAACTTCCGTTGCTACCGATCGGGATTACATTTTCCAGCTCATTCGCGAGGAGGTTGGCTTTGTCGAATTGGATCGAATGGTATTTGGGGCGATTGAAAAGTGGATGCAACGCATGGTGGACCAACAAATTGACGACGCTGCGACCTCACTTATCAAGGCAGATTGGATGATGATCAAGGGCCGCTTTCTGGATGATAAGGGCGAATTCACCGAAGCTGACAGCTTATTTCAGCAGTGTTGCGATATATACCTCAAAGAAAAAGGTGAATTACACCCAAGTACGTTGAACGCATTGAGCCACTCGACTGCCATGAAAGTGCTGGAAGGCCGTCCATTCGAAGAAGTAGTGCCAAAACTTGTCAATATCCTTGAGCATCAAATTGACCTCTTGACGAAAAATAATTATGACACATTAGTGACGATGCAGATTTTGGGTCAGTGTTACTTTCGACATGGAAAATATGATTTGGCGTTGCCGATGCTCATGGATTGCTACGAGCGTCGAGTGGAGCTACTTGGCGAAGAAAATCAACTGACTCGAGACTCGATGGCGCTCATTGGGATGATCTATGGCCAACAAAATAAAATGGACGAAAGCATCGAGTGGTGTTCTCGTGGCTATGACATTCAGCGGCGTGTCATGGGCGAAGACCACCCAGAAACGAATGGCATGAGAAGTAACCTGAGCGTCGCGTACATATTGGTCGGCAATTATCCCCTTGCCAGCCAGCTCTTGTTGGAATGCTACGAAAGCTATCGACGAACTCTTGGTCCTCAGCACACATCGACGCTGGCCATACAGGCAAACCTAGCCAATGCCTATCGTCTTTTAGGAAGGTTTGCTGAGGCTGAAAGACTTCTTCTCGATTGCCTTGCGTATGAAACTACCGACAAATTCACCAACCCATCATGTAAGTGGTCTGAAGGCAGTCGACACAATTAACGCACCTCCATAGCCAGGCGTTATCTTGGTCTGACGTACATGAGCACTGGAGATTACGATCTTGCGACCAAGCATTACTCAGAGGCCCTCGACATGTTGGAAGGAGTCGTCGGTCGTACCCACGACGTTTATTCGCGATCTCTCATGCCAATGTACTTGCTGAAGCTCAAGACCAAGTCGTTTGAAGATCTCGACGATATTGAAGCCTTTGAAAGCGTGCTACACGATACACAGTGGACGCAAGACTTGTGGAAGTATGCCATCTGCCATGGTTGTCGTATCGAAATTCGAGGAGTACTTTGCGTGTGTTCGAAATGCCCAGTGTACTCTTTCAGGTATTGTGCAGTCTGTACTAGTGCGAAGAAACCAGAATCCTTTTGCAACCATGGACTTGACATGATCGAATCACTGAAGCCTCCACCAAGGCACCTCAAGGAAAAACGATTAGAGATCTTGTCAAAACATTCCAGATGGACTGAATACGACGAGGAATTCATATCCTATCAACACTATTGCCAAGAAAATCAAGTGCCAGCCAGCGAGCAAGTAGTGAAGCGCATTCCGTCACGAATGTATCAAATCAGCTCGCTCTTGAAAAGACTATTTGGGTCGTGTAACCGGCATACAGTTTCGTCCACAGAGATCGAACCTCATCAGGAACCTTCCAACTACTTGCGAGCCAATACTCGATAACTCCTCAACCACAGATTCCTTCGTCAAAATCTTGTGATTGAGTCTCATTTCGCTGTAATAGCTTGATAACACTGCTATTTTGTTTTAGGTGTTTGCGCTACTTTCATCAACGCAAAATATACGAGAACCATCGAAAAGAATCTGTGAGCCGCACATTGAGGCGAGGGCAATCGAAGAGAGCAGTACACTAGATAAAAGATCCTGCGAAGTGATATCTTGTCATTCAGGGAAACAAATCCATGGTGTCGATTACTACCTGAGTCTTCTGCACTTTATGCAAAAGCAATATCCCTGACGCACATCGAGGCATATGCATAATCGAACACTAACATGCATCCTTTTGCAATCTTGGACTTGATGTGATCCAGACTCTGAAGCCCCCCGCGAGGCATCTCAAAGAAAAACGATTGGAGATCTTGGCCAACCTTTCGAGATGGAGTGAATACGACGAGGAGTGTAAATCGTATCAAGACTATTGCCAAGATAATCAAATTCCAGCAAACGAACAAGTCCACAAGCTGAGTCCCTCGAGAATGTATCAAATGACCACGCTCTTGAAAAGACTTGCGGCTTGGATCATGTATGCGTGAGAGCCACATAAGCATCCTGCAAAACCTTGATAACACCGTATTTCATTGTTGTTTTAACTGTGGAGTTCCACTGCGCAAAGGAATGCAAGAAACTATCGCAAAAACTTTCTCCACTGAAGAAACCCTCAATGTCTGTCCAGCTATGGGCCTATCATTTTCAGCTCCAATTATGTAGGCGAAGCGGGATCGAGTCATAATGAGAATTAGGACTTTTTATGTGAATAAAGTCACGCTAGACTGACAAGTCTACACACAAGTTGTGCATATTTTACTGCTTCCGCAGCTGTAATAGTTTTCCTCGTGATTTCCTCGCAATGAAACAAAGTGTAGTTGCACGATCTTACGTTGTTCCTCGTATCAAAATGCTCATCCAGCCAATGGTTTGAATTCAGTGGGGATGGATTTTCGACGAATATTTTTATACGTACGGTAGCGTGACACGCTCAAGTACGATAAATTCCCTTCATTCTCTTTCAGGAAGCAAATGCACTGAGCGTGGTTCCGCTACGTTGTTGCCACGCTTGAGTATTTGCTGCAGAGGATTTGCAATCTGGATGTCACGATCTCGTCATTCAGCTATTTATTGTCCAATCAATGGACTCATTACTTGATCGAAGTGCTGAAAATCCATCATACAGGCAATTTTCGATACATTTTCCAAGTCCCACGGGCGTTGCTCAACTTTGTGTCGTGCAAAAACGAACCTCGACGTTATGTAACCAATAATTGTTCACCAAAGAGGATGGACATCGCGTCAGAAGACCAGTCAGTGCCGCTAGGCTTGACTCTCGGCTATCTCAAACACTTCGTAAATATCCACGGTGGACGTGACGCTCTGCAAGGTGTAACCACGGAAGAAGCATGCTCCAACCTATTGATTCCGTACACAGCCTCCGCCAAGCTCTCGCTCGTCGACCATGTTCGCCAGGAGCCCGATGGCCATTTGTACGTCAAGCCTGCTCAATGGTTCGTCAGTCACGCGTGGTCTTACTACTACTTGGACGTTGTCGATGCCTTGGACGACTTCTTTCAAGACGATTCCATGTCGGTCTGGCTCTGTACCTTTTGCAACAATCAACATGAGATTGACGGCAAGGTTCATTCTTTCGAGCACTGGTATAGCATTTTCAGGAATGCTCTGCGTGCTATCGGCAAAGTTGTAATGGTCATGAGTCCATGGAACAACCCGACGACTCTCACTCGAACCTGGTGTGTCTTTGAAGTGTACGCTGCTGTCGTTGAAAATGCTCAATTTGAAATTGCACTGGACAAGTCGCAGAAAGCATTGTTCCTCCAAGACATCCAAGGAGAGGAAGCCTTCACTAAAATGCTAGCCACTGTCAAGAGTGAAAACTCTGAAACCTCTGTCGCCACTGATCGCGAGTATATTTTCGAGCTCATTCGCCAAGAAGTTGGATTTGCCGAATTGGATCGAATGGTATTTGAAGCCATTGAAAAGTGGATGCAGCGCATGGTAGATCAGCAAATTGACGAAGCAGTGAATGCTCTGGACAAAGCAGACTGGATGATGATCAAAGGCAGCTTTATGGATGAAAAGGGTCAATTCGTCGAAGCTGGAAGTATATTCGAGCAGTGTTTCGATATTTACCACAAAGAAAAGGGCGACTCGTTCCCTAATACATGGAAGGCCTTATCCCACGCGACGGCCATGAAGATGCTTCAAGGAAGTGCGTTTGATGAAGTCGAGCCAAAGTTCCTTGAAATCCTTGAGCATCAAATCGACCTCTTGACAAAAAATCACGCGGATACCTTAGTGACGATGCATGTCTTGGGTCATTTCTACTTCAGACATGGAAAGTATGAGCGAGCGTTACGATTGCTCATGGATTGTATTGAGCATCGATTGGAGCTGCTGGGTGAAGAGAATAAACGCACTCGAGACACAATGGCACTGATCGGAATCGTCTATGGTCAACAGAACAAACTCGAAGAGAGCATCGAGTGGTGCTCTCGTTGTTACGAAATCCAACGGCGTGTCATGGGCGAAGACCATCCTAGAACAAATGGCATGAGGAATAATCTGAGCGTGGCGTACTCATTAATCGGCGATTATTCCTTGTCGAGTCAGCTCTTGATGGAATGCTTCGAAAGCTATCGACGAACTCTTGGGCCGAAACACACGTCAACGCTGGCAATTCAGGCAAATCTTGGTAATGCCTACCGGCTCCTTGGAAGGTTCGCCGAGGCAGAAGCGATACTACTCGATTGCCTCTCGCACGAAGACCACGACAAATTTACTAAACCATCATGTACGTACTCACAACATGGCTATTGTTGGTCATTTTCACTGTAGCCAAGCGCTATCTCGGACTGACGTACATGTCCATTGGAGATTATGACCGTGCGACCAAGTATTACACGGAAGCCTTGGAAATGTTGGAAGGAGTCGTCGGTCGTACGCACGACATTTACGCACGATCTCTTATGCCAATGTACTTGCTCAAGTTGAAGACCGCGTCTTTTGAAAGTTTAGAGGAAATTGATGCTTTTGAAAGCATATTGAGTGATGTGAAATGGACTCAAGACTTGTGGAAGTACACGATCTGTCATGGCTGTCGTATTGAGATTCAAGGAGTACTTTGCGTCTGCTCGGAATGTCCAGTGTATTCCTTCCGGTACTGCGCGTCGTGTACCGCCGAGAAGAAACCAGAATCCTTTTGCAACCATGGACTTGATATGATTGAGACTCTGACGCCCCCCGCAAGGCATCTCAAGGAGAAGCGACTGGAGATCTTGGCCAACCTTTCGAGATGGAGTGAATACGACGAAGAGTTTAAATCGTATCAAGACTATTGCCAAGAACATCAAGTTCCAGCAAGCGAACAAGTGAACAAGTGCACGCCCTCGAGAATGTATCAAATGACCACGCTCTTGAACAGACTTACGGCTTGGATCATGTAAGCGTCGCATACTTTCATCGTGGGCTCCATGGGTTAATCTTTAAATGTACGTAATGTTGTTCAGCAGTGGGAAATGCATGATACACACTTCAGTGGACTACAACATCCTTGTCCTGTCAGCCCACCGTCTGTGGTTTGCCTCATGACGAACTTTGCATTGCCCGATGAACTGGCGCACCGCTGCCAGTGGTTGAGTGCCTCAAGCAAGACCTTCTAGCTCCAGCGTCTAGTCCCTTGTATGCGCGTCATGACTGATTACGACATGGCGATCGTCAGCTTGGAAGAGTATGCAAGCGATCTTGGATCTGTTGCTAATGAGCACTCTGCTCGTCCTCGACTCTGAATTCGGCGCAGACGAGGAGCCAATAAGCACAAGCACGCCGTTTCAACGCTTCTGGTCGAGCCAGAACTTCTGAAAAGTGATGCTCATCTGGTGCACTTCGTCACAATCTAAAACTCCCGACGTGGTTGCCACCGTTTGCTCATGCTAGCTACCGAAGAAGTCGTCGTGGTCATCGGACTTGCTATTGTGTCCATCGTGGCCTTTCTCCTTCCTCCCCAAACGAAAAAGGAAGAAAGAGACGCCGTCTTGCCGTTTCCTAGCGGCTCTCCGCGATGCATGATCTGTTTAGATCTGGCCGATATCACAGAGAGCGTCACCTGCGCCAGTTGTCCAAAGGTTTGCTGCACTCCGTGCTTTGAATCATATCTCATGCACCAAGTGAATGACGGCAGATTTATCATCAAGTGTCCAGGATGCACTGCGGCGATCTCAACGACGATCTTGCAGCGCAACATGTCGCCAGCGCTGTTTGACAAGTTCCAGCGGTTTCTCGAAGGATCGTCGGCGTTTGCGTGTCCAATTTGCCGAGTTCCATGCAGTTCTGCCACTGCAACGTTTGCCTCGACGAGAAAAGCGTCATGCCCGACTTGTCGACAGAAATGGTGCGTCGAATGCAGCCAACCGTACCACTGGACATCCTGTCGCGACCGCCGCTTTGAAAAATACCGCGCCAAGCATCGCATCCAAGCCTGTCCGCACTGTCGAAGAGATATCGAAAAAGTCGACGGGTGCAACCACATGACATGTGCCAAGTGCGCGTTTGAGTTTTGTTGGCGGTGTCGAGCGAAATGGTCAGTCAAGCATCGCTGTCGTCTTCGCGCTTGGCTCTCCTTAGCTCGGTAATTCATGTCGAGCTTGTCTTTGTCGAATTCAACCGTGTTTTTCTTCCAGAAGGTGCGGCGAACGAAAAAGAAACGTGGAGAGCTCCTGAAGCTCGCCCAAACCCGAACTTTGGTAGATAGCTCTGTGGAAACTACGGTCGGTAGCACTGCGAGACAGCACAACAGCCCTCTTGCCGCATGAGTCGTGATAAATTTGGCATTTTTGGTTGTCGAGGTCGCTTCAAGGTGGTGAATTTCAGCAAAATATTACAAACCAACGACATGCGTCAATTCTCTGTTTGACAAGGTGTCATTTTGAAAAATGGAGGACGAAAAACTTGACAGACACGCGCTCGTGTGGGCTCAAATGGCGCGGACGACCGCGATTGTCTCCTTTGCCAAAGCTATGGTCGAGTCGTACCAACGGTGGATTTACCACACAGTCGCCTTTGTCCCTTGTGCCTATGTCTACAGGATCACTTGGGATAACCGACCGACAGACGAGAAAGCTAGTTTTGCAGCGTTTTCAACTGGGATCCTGCTTCTCTTTGTCATCATTCTCCGTTGGTGGAGTATTATCAAGGGCAATATGGGATCGTGCGTCGTGATTGCGCTCCATTTGTGCTCTTCCTTTTGGCCATCCCTCACACATTATCTTGGCGATCCCAGAACAAAACACTACACTCATGCTGCAAGTGTCCTCTACACGTGCTTGGCCCTGGTGGATCTCATCGAGTCGCTCATGAAAGACTACTTTGCTGCCACTGTTGTTGGTGTTGCTCTTCTGAATCATTCTTTGGACCTCTGGCTTATACTCCATTGGGTAATCAAACGATTGCCACGTCGACAGAGTCTTTTCGGCCGCGTCGCCGTTGCTTGCTTCCATTGCCTCTTCATCGTATGCTCTTTCGCCCTAACTTGCTATGACAACATCGTCAAGCGCCTTGAAGCGGTTGTAGGCCCATTGGTCAAGAGATTCTCAAAGACCAAGTAAATCCCATCGAATTGATCATCTCATGGTGCTCACGAGCTCTTGTTTTGCTGCAAGTGAGCATTCTTGAATACCTGAGCTTAAGTACCTCATGGCCCTCGTGCTATACGTAGAACTGAGCGAATAACAACGTCTAATTCCATGCGGCTAGCACAATAAGTACATGATACAAAGCGAGCAGCAAGAACTCGTGGACGCATGTGCGAACTTTCGCACACACTGGTTGCAATTCTTGACAGCCTGAATGATGTAGAATGGTATGATGAACTACTTGCTACGTGGCCGGGTGGAGCACCGAGTCAATATTCCAGGAGAACTCAGCAATGGATGGATGGCAATGCGATAACCACGAAGGAAAGACATAGGAAGGTGTAGATGCTGATGAATGGCTAGGTTGAATAAGTTAACAAATAGTCACGAGAAGCGATTCGTCCAAGTCACAATTGCGGATCTTGTCCGAGCTGTCAGATGGAAACAAAAATGCGTCTGGACAATGCGGATCCGTGCAATGAAGCGCGCTGCAGAGGTACCGCTGGGAACTGTTGGTTTTATTCTGAGGCTCGACATGCATGGGGACATTGTAGCCCTGCTTAGTCGTCTCAGCTTGACAGGCTTCGATTGAATGGCCGTTGGAACACTAGCAAACAAATCCATAAGACGACCAACATACAGGAGGCTTGCATACGCCAGGGGGTACGACAGACAGATCGAACCAGAGCTTGCCATTGTCGCGAGACACCTGCAGCACTAGCACCAAGATGAAAATAACGAAGAGCTATCAAGGACGTACATGTTGCTTGCTCCGATCTGCCCTTGCGGAACGTGCCGCTAGTGTAGCTAAGATTCGCGACGTCAAAGGAATCAAATTGAGCTATGGGCTGGTAAGATGTCTTGGATAGTGTCCCATTGTGTAGAGTGTACATGAGCTCAATGGGCTCCGTGCATTTGTTGACAAATCGTAGCGTCGCCTTGGGCAATGGAGGAAGTGAAAAATTTGACGGCGTGGACGTCACAGGTGGCGATGGAATGGGTGTTGTCGTTTGTTGGGTGGTTGTCGGAGCGACTGTTCTCGTCGTCGATGGGGGTGGAGTGGATGCTGGACTGAATACTGTAGGAGATGCCGTCGGTAGGGGCGATGCAGTCGGCGGTCTTGTAGTCGCCGTAGTCCTTGGCAAGGCTTGCGGAGGTGTTGGTGCTGTTGCTTGAGCTGGTGGTCCAGCCGCTGCTGATCCATTTGGCGCCGACGGACTTGCACTGTCTTGAGAGGTTGGGGTTGGACTTGGAGATGATGTGCCGTTGTAAGTTGTCGACGTCGTTTGAGCTTTATCTCGAATCACCCGCACCGAGACAAAGGCAGCGAGAAGAGCGAGTCCGACTGCGCATAGACCTGCGAGCATAAAATACATGCGCCTGCGTTTTTTCCACCGCTCTTCGCGCTCTTGCCGTCGATCAGACGATGTGTCGGACGGTGGTGGCGGTGGCAGCGCTGTTTCACCTAGCCAGAGCACAATATCGGAGACTCTGGCGTTATCAACGGAGGCGTTGCTTATAGAGAGTCCCCACGACGAAGAGACGCGCGGCTGGCGCATCGGACGTGGCATGACTGGGAAGGATCGAGAAATGCCATAGCTTCCATCCAAGCAGATGGCCTCTTGTCGTCATTATGCGATGCGTTCGAGACGCGTTTTTTTGAAAATTGCATACTGTAAATACAGAATCCACTCACCACCTCATAAAATAAAAATATTCTATCTTCACTTGAATTTTGTATTATCTCTGCAAAAATTCAAATTAATACTCCACTGTCTGATACGGTGACGACTTTCTATTCGATATTTTTATTGCAGTTTGAAGGTCGTCCATAGATTCAAGCTTGGCTCAAGCCTCGACTGCGTCATGAGGTGCTTCCTCGGCAAGCGCGGCCACAGCTCCTTGATGGACTTGGTGGGGGCTTTGTATCGTCTGGAAATGAAACAACTCGTTGTAATGAAGCTACAATGTCGACAGCCAGCTGGTATGTGTCGCATGATTTGGCCACAGCATAAAAGACGTGTTCGAAACAACGTTGAAGCCAAGTCGATGGTCTCGACATCGACGAAAAGCTCAGCGCGGCCGATCGTCCGTTCGTTTCAAGCTCATTGCAACACCTGAAAGCTCATGAAAGAGCGGCCCTTAGCTCCTTGGGATGGCGAAAGAATCGGAGCGATTGAGCTTGGAGACTCCACGAGGGGTTTGGTGTCGAGTTGAGAGTTCGTAGACGGAATACCTATCACCTTTAGGTCCTTCTTGCCACTGACTTTCAGTTCGTACACGTGACAGGCTTTGAAGACGACGACGTGTGCAATTTCCCACGGCAAGACGTAGATCGAGGCTGACTGTCTTGGCGTCATGCCGATGGAATGCCTCGGTGGAGCCTTGGGAAGGCTCCTTGGATTTTGGCCGTCCAACGTCGTGTCAACGTAAGTTTCACGAGTCTCCATCTGAGTCTTTGCACGTCATTTACAGGCAAAGACGTGTGGCTTTCGATCCAACCCACGACCAAGACAAAGTGCCGAGACACTCACTCGAGAGGGGGATTACAGTAGAGCTCTTCGCCAAGTCGCCACAATCTTTCGCTGCCTTTAGTCGAATTTGTGGAGCCTATGACATACAAAGACCCCCCGCGAAGTCTTAAATTCAGGGCTTGTAAGTACCTGCGAAGTTTGTCTCCTGAGAAGATAACGCGACAGTGTTGATACGATTTCCTTGAAGACGAGATGGCTGATGAGATCGTGACGTCAGTGCAGTAGCAGCTGGTTTCCAATAAGATCTTTGGGGATCTTTTTTCGAAAAATGAACGAGCGCCGGACATCGTCGGCATCGACATCTTCCGTCCGTGCACGCCGCCGCGCTGGCTCTTCAAGTCCAAGAAAACTCTCATTGGCAACGAAACCTGTCGCAGTCTTCTGCTGGGGCTGGGGCGGCAACGGCCAACTTGGAAACAACGATCGAGAAAGTCGAATCAAACCGCAGATTGTCACGGCGCTGCTCGAGAAGACATCGATTGCTCAATTAGCGTGCGGAAGTCGCTTCACAGGTTCGTTCTTCCTTCTCGGTGCATTTTGTTCATCCTTTCTACAGTGGCGCTCAGTACAACTGGTACTGTCTTCGCTTGGGGAAAGAACGACTATGGTCAACTTGGAATCGGACATCACTTGCAAGCACAGGTACGACCACTTTGTTCACGTTGTGTCGGACAGGATGTTAGCTTGAGCCACGCTTGATTGATTCGTTGAGCGACGTCGTCATTTCGAAAATTGCGACGCGTGGATCCCATGTTCTTGCGATTACTGAAGATGGCGCGGTGTTTTCATGGGGACGCGGTGACGAAGGGCAGCTCGGGCATAACTCTCGCGATGCGATTCATGCTCCGAAGCGCATTGCGGGATTGCATCAAATATCGCAAGTTGCATGCGGTCGAGCTCATTCAGTCGCATTGAGTGTCCACGGTAGAGGTCTTGACTTTGGCCTTGAACTCATCTGAAATTACAGGGACAATCTTTACGTGGGGAAGCGGTGAAGACGGAGCGCTCGGGCTTTCAGACTCTGAAGTCGAGCTTGTCCCGGTGGCACTACAAGTTCCATTCACTTTTCAGTCAATTGGATGTGGATCGCGTCACACTTTGGCTCTTACCAGCGACTTTCGCGTCATGAGCTGGGGATGGAACATGTATGGGCAGCTCGGGCTTGGACATCTCGACACGGTTCGCACGCCAGCAGAGATCCCAACCTTCATCGGTCAAAAAGTGACGCAGATCGTCTGCGGGTACACTCACCATCTCGACTGATCCTCACCTTGTGTTGTGCAGGTTTCGCCATAACTTTGCTGTACTTCCTCATTCTGCCATGACTGTCGATGTCTACGGATGGGGCTGGAACGAACACGGACAACTTGGAGACGTCGAAAGTGCCGATGCTGTTGTACTTCGCCCTCAGCGCTGTCGCTCTTTGGTAAATGCCGTCTCTCATGGTCAACTTGATTTCTTGTGGATAGATGGACGTAGCGCTCACGTCGCTTGCTGCTGGTGGACGCCATTCCGTCTGCAGTATCCACCCGCATATAAGTTTTGCATGGGGCCGTGGCACGGATGGCGAACTTGGTACTGGCAGCGTCACGTCAAAGCAAGGCTTGACATGTATCCTCCATCATCGAACGGTCTTCCAAGTGGCATGTGGTTGGGCGCATTCGGCGGCGCTGGTCCAAGAAGACACAAGCGGGGCCATGGCTGCTACGACAGCGTTTAAATGGATCACAGCAGGGGACTGGGATGCCTTCTCTGGCATGTTTGTCCAGAGCCTTCTGCAGCTGATGATCATATCATCCTTGGTCCCAGCGCACTGCCATCTTCCACCGGCAATGGTCCACGAGACGCTCCTCCCTGCAGCTGCCATGACGACCATGCTCGGGAATCTCTTCTTCGTCTACCAAGGCTACCATCTCAGTCAGACGGACCGAAGGAACGACGTCACGGGCGTCCCTCAAGGCATCAATACTGTGCTCATCTTCGCGTACGCGCTTTCGATCATGCAACCCGAGTACGCACTTACGCAGAGCTTTGATCGTGCGTACGAAGTTGGTATATTTGCTGCAATCATGACAGGGCTCTTGCAAATGGCACTGTTGCCGATTCTCAAGACATTGCAATCGTCGATTCCTCGTGCGGCGCTTTTGGCTTCTGTCTCTGGGATCGCTCTCACCTTCTTGAGCATGGCATTTGCGTTTGAGATTTGGGAGAATCCCCTGATTGCTCTTGGCCCGCTTCTTCTCTTTGTACGTTTAATCTTTGTACGCCATTCTTTCACATTCATTTCCTAGCTCGTTTCATATGGCGCGGGAATCAAACTCCCATTGCATGTTCCGACTGGTCTTGGTGCTCTGCTCCTTGGAACGACTATTGCAATGTTTCTCTTCTACACTGGCTCATCCACACATGTACGTCTTGATTCTCTGACTCTCCTGAAGCATCTTGTATCAGTTCATTCCATTTTCGGAGCCATTTGCTTTTCAAGTTGAACGCGTCCAGGTTGATTTTGGCTTGGTTTACCGTGCCATGACTAGGTTCTTTCATCTTCTTGATTTGATCTCTAAGTCTGTTCCAGTGGTGCGGGATGGAAATACTTGAGTATCATCATGCCAATGGTACTTGTCAACATCATGTCGGCAATCGCCAACTTGGAAACGGCAGCGGCTGTGGGGGACAAATACGATCCACTCTGGTCTGTTCTTGGAGGTTTGTGCCTTGGAGGGATGTCCAAACGTGACAAATGCTTAGATTCCATCGTGACGATTGTTGGAGCGTGTCTTGGCAATCCATTCCCCACTGGTATTTACATCGGTCACCCCATTTATAAAGCCATGGGTGCCCGGGTCGGTTATCTCGCTCTGAATGCAGTGTGCGTTGCTTCCCTTGCTCTCTTCAATGGTAGGTCCCTCATTTACCGCAGTTTTGTAACCTTGAGCAGTGATTCCATGGATAATTGGTGCCGTTCCAATTGCATCTGGCGTTGGCTTCCTTCTCTGGATTGGGGTTGTCATCACATCCAGCAGCTTCGAACGTAAGACGCATGACTCCAACCATGGTCCAGCTGTCGTGCTTGGCATGGTTCCTGCACTTGCTGCATGGGCATTCCAGCTCGTGCAGAATACCCTGAATGCTGTCGAGCCTGATGGATTTAGCATGGACGATGCCCTGTCGCGTCTTTCTATTGCTGGAATGAACCCTCAAGGAATGTTGGCTCTCTCCCAGGGGTACCTTCTCACTGCCATTGTGCTGGCGTCAACAATGGTGCACATCATCGAACGAGATTTTATCTATGCCAGTGGGTGGATGGCAATCGCGTCGATTCTCAGTGGCACAGGCGTTATCCACGCATTTCAGGTCCACGGTAATGCAATCCAGCCTGCCTTTGGGTGGCTGCCTACGACGTGGAGCGTCCAATTTGCAGTTGTCTACGCTGGAATGGCTCTTCTGCTTGCAGCTTTCCACTGGGGCGAGGAAGAGTACAAGTACACGTGGTCGCACCTCGTCAAGCTTGCTCAAGACTGGCTCAAGATCAAGAAATTCTCGTCTTCGCCGTCCAAAGTTGTCGATGAGCGAACGCATCTTTTACGCGCGCAAAGCACCGTCGCGGAAATGGAAAAATAAAAAGATGGAGGGGTTTAGGGTTTAAAGGGTGTAGGGTTTATTTGAACTTGAACTTGTCATTGTGCCTTGAGGACTTTTTCAACATGACGGAGGATCTTGACTCGATGGAGGCGAATATCGATGCCGATTTCCTGAAGATCAGCGTCTGTACTGATAGATAGGAGCCCTCCATCGATACTCATGGCTTGGAGCTTCTCAGCGGCAGCTGCAAGGCCCAGGCCACGCACTATGTCAGCTACTGCAGCAGGAGTCATTTCTTCCAATGCACAAGCGCCTGATGACGGCGGCGGTAGTTCGAGGGACGCAAGAAGACGATCCCGCGCCGCACAGTCGGCTTGAACTACTTGATGGAGCTCCTCGTTGATCACAGATGCGGGTTTCTTCCTGGTAGTTGACGACCTGTGCAACTTGAAGGCAGCGTCAAGCCGCGCGATTTCGTTCCGGCGCTTGTATAGCTCCCCCATGAGACTCTTGAGCTCATTGTTCCAAGCGCTATACTTGGTCTGCATCGTCCGAAGCTTGTTGGGTGTCGTCGCTGCCTCCATCTTAGTCTGCAGCTGCTGCATTTGCGTTTTCAATTCTTGACGCTCTTGCTCCATTCTAGCCACAACTTGCTTGGCATGGTCCAAGTGGTTCTGCATCTGTTGCGTCTTGTCCATGGTTGCTGGTTCGTCTGGAAGTTGCGATGGCGATTCACTCGGAGCGACGCTGCCACTATCGTTATTGCTCTCGCTCTCCATGCCTGGAGGATGCAGATTGACTTCAACGAGAAGACACTTCAAGGCTGCGCAGATCCTGTCAATCTCAACACCGCCGACTACATTGTCAGTGCAGCGCCGGCGAGCGGCCTGGAGGAGCGCCATCGGGTTGTCTTGCTCTCGGAGAAGCGGGTCGTCGAGCGTCACAGGCACCAACAATGGGTTGCTCTCGAGCGGATAATCAAGATCACGTAGCATTTCCTTTGCCTACATGCGTAACTCATGAGCATTCCGTTGTGCGACGACAAGAATGCACCGTTGAGAAGAAGGCGCAGTCCGTCGTCATCTTGTGCAAGTAGTTAGTTTTCTTCCACATGAAGGAGCCCGCTTGGCCGTGTGCCAACTGCCACTTGCGTATCGCTTCAATGGTCTCCACACTTGCTTTGCGGTACTGAAGAGTGAGATTATGGACGAGTTTCCACGGCCGCGCTTTGCTCATGGGATTCGCAAACTCCGTCGCGAGTTGCTGCAATGCTTCCAAGCACGCCTCGCGCTCTATGATGGCGCGGATCGACTGCATTTCCAGCGCCGCTTGCGCCGACGTTGCATGCTTGTTGCTGGCGTACACTTGCATGTCAAAAATAGATCCAATAATAAGTAATAATTCATTTCGCTAGAGCCAATTTGGATCATCGAGTGATGCTCGATGGGTTGATGGCCTTGACGATCCAGTAGACGGCCGCGGCGGTTGAGATGCCGCATGTTGCGAAGCTGGTGGGACTGCCGATTGGCGCTTTGCTTCTTCCAGTTGAAGCAGGATGTCTCTCCTCTGTTTGAGGATTTCTGTGAGATCAATGTCGGATTCGCGTCCGCCGCCGCCGTCGGAGAGTGTCGAGAGCCGCAGCTTCCTCTGGCTGTAGCTCGCATTGATTCGACCGACACCGACGACGGCTTCTGGTGCGATGGAGATGTTTGGGTTTGCCGGCATTTGAAGTTGCCATACTGTGAAGGTACTAATTCGCTTGTATTCCTTCGTCTTGCGGATTTCGCCCGATTCATCCAAGTCATGCTGTTTCTGGCAGTTGATGCAGAAGCCAAGCTTGAATGGATTCGCCTTGTATTCCAAGCAAACTTCTTCTTCTTCGGGGTCAGGTTCGCCCCATCGTGCATGGATGACCCCAGGGGAGTCGCATTCGTTGCCCAGAATCAAATCGATATCAATACCAACCTAGAATCACGCAGATCTTATCGGTGCATGACCTCCTGAAGCACGTACCCCATCGTCATCATCAGTGTCGCTACGGTAGTAGTCTGTACTGGGTGTCTGTGGCGCCGGTTTTCGTCCGGATGAATTGGGTTGCGACGTGCGTCCCGTAGAGGATTCTTCCGCGATGGGTATTTCCGATTCATGTCTGTTCATAAAGCTGAGGGAGAAGCGGTTTGATTTCTTCCTCGCAGCGCCTCCGCTGCCGCTGTTTCGATCCATAAAGGACTTCGTGGTAGGTCGTAAAAACGTCTCGGAGAACGACGCCGAGGGTTTCGTCCACCTCCGATCGGCTGGTACCGCTCGCATCTACGCTTCATGAGCTTGACTTCACCGAATAATAGAATACCTGTCGGTTATGATCCACGCCAGCTGCGCGGGCTTCCGCCGCTTCCAAGTCGCGGCCTGTGCAATTCCCCATGTTGGACGGAAGCAAAATGGGAGAGGAATGAACTTGACCACTGTATATATCTCGAAAAATAAGGTAAAAAATACAATAAAATTACTTCAAATCTCTATTTTATATCTTGGATTATGTATACTCTGTGATATTTCGACAATTAAATTGCCATCTGGATCAGTTCGGAAAAAATTGTTGAACCTGGCAACCTTCATCGTCGTCTTGAGTGGGGGGAGGAGGCAGTTGGACTCAAGGGTGCACCTACTCGAGAGTTCCTCTGGCTTGAAGATACAATCTACGAATGACGCGCCGTCTGTCCTTCCACTCTATCCACGTGGTCGTCAGCTCCGTGGAGTATTTCGCGCTGGAGATGTCCGCGTCAACTGAATCCATCGAGGAGTTCTTCAGCTGTCGATTGACAACGGACTGAACGGCCCTCCCCGTACTGTACAGAGACGCTGATCTTGCTCAGCGCGCTCGCAAGTGCAAGTCCATCCCATTGCATCCTCAATAAAGACGCAGATACAATGAGTGGAAGCGACTGAACCCAATCTGTGGTAGGTCCCCTGACATGTGAGGCCTATGTAGGCCTTGAGTCATCAAAGATTCGTGGTGAACGCGCTCTTCGTCTTGCACATTTCCGCGAGATGTGTTTCCATCTGCTTTGGATAAAGATTTCTCGCTCCAAATGTTCTCCTGAGAACGGGAGGATGACGAGGGGGGAGTGGGGGGTGGTCCTGTCTCCAAATGAATCTCATGACAACTCCACGACGCTCAGTGCGACTTGAAGGCTGCAGATTGGATCAGGCAGAGCATGAGACGTCACTGTGGAGGTGTTGGGGCGTGACGATGTCTCTGCACAACAAATCCGACATGTGAAACCGACCGCCTGCTCAATAAGACGCACCATGAAACCGAAATGTTGCGTCCCAACAAGCGCGCCAAGGCGACAGAAGACTCGACGCCTCTAGTTCAAGAAGCGGCAGACGAGGAAGCACATTATGAGCTGGAAGAAGGTACGATCAACTCCGTCCATGGATGACAACTTCATGGGACATTCATAGTCGAGCTTCAACTCGTCCATGTGCTCAAGACAAATGGCGTGGCTGAGATTTGCAAGACGATCAAAGCTGAAATTGACACCAGCTGGGCCGTCCAGACAGCATTCAAGACGCTAGCAAGCGTCGGCCACTTCTATTTCTCATGTGGCGACCAAGTCTTGGCGGTACGACCCGCAAGACGTCATGGAATCGTGCTAAGGACGAGTAGGTGAGTCCAGCAGATGGGTTTTACGACAGCGACGGTCTCCTTCTCGCCCTCTTTGCGCTGAAAAAGTTTCCCCACCATCGAGATGTCCTCTTTCCAGTCCTTGATACCATTTCCATCTACGCCAAACTCGACGGTACTATCTGCCTGCAATCTCATTCCCCTCATGGACGATGTCCAGTCGAGCGTGCACTGACGTTCTGTGCTGTCGATGACGCTATTGATATCCTCATGAACTGTGTTCGGAACCACTACGACAAGCCCGAGATCATTTGCATCACGCAGGAAGCACTCGGGAGTCTTGTCCTTAATGGTAAGACTGAAGTTATCCTGTTGAGGTTGAATTGGTTGTAGATGACATTCGGCTTCATATTGCATCGTCAGCGCTCATCAAAGAACTCACGGAGCTCCTCCGTCGATTCAAATCGCACATCGAAGTCTCCCGCGCACTCTTGTACCCGCTGAGTCATCTTGTTGTCCTCAGTATACCCAGTCTCCCTGTTGATGTCCATACTGATCCGATGATCTTTCTTAGAGAACATGGCGAGCGAATTCGTTCAGCTCAATGGCATTCCAGACACTTTGTCGATCCTCAAAAGCTACAAAGACGATCAGCAGGTCGCTTGGTACGCCTTGGCGCTTCTCAACGCACTCACGACTGACGTCTATCACACAACCATCATCGCATCGCTCTCGGAGCAACGAAGCGTACATACTATTGCCCGAGCGATCGCCAAACATGTTGACATTGAAGAGATTACCCTAGAAGGCTTTCAACTCCTTGAGAGCATTGCATCTCTGCCGGATTTCTTCCAAGTGATCAACCAAAACCACATCCTCGAGCTCGCTTACCATGCTCTTTCGCTCTACAAAGGTAATCGTTCCTCCTGCTCGATCTTGTTCCTCATTGATATCGCTAGGAGCTCAGTACACGCACACTCGCCTTGAGATCAAGAAGCGCGTGCTGACCTTTCAAACGTGTGCGATTCAAGATGGCCGCGCGTATGCACTGCAAGAGCGACGCACAAAAGGCGACTGCGTTCTCTACACTTGCTTTCTTCTCCTCACTGCGATTGCTGCTGCATTGTCGCCGTACAACCAGCATACATCGAATGAAACAAAGACTTTGATCCACGCGCTTCATCTCCCCAAGACTTTTCGTGATACTGGCGCGGTATGGTCATACTTGAACGGCCCTTTCACTCACGCTGTTTTTCCCATCGTCCCCACTGGTTCCATGGCGACTCCAAACATGCTTGGCGGCAGTAACATCCTCCTTGGATCCGTCCAACTCGTCCAAACACGCTTGAATCCTTCTGGTATTGCTGCTGAGCAGGCTGCGTTGGGTCCTTGGGACTCGGCCGAGCGTGGCTACGTGATGTTCGTGCCGAACTCGACACTTGCTCCTGCATGCTCGAGCAATGTTTCCTGCGCTCTTCTCAATCTCCAATTGGCTGGTTGGCTTGATAACCTCACGAGCACTGTCAAAGTGCAGTGGAATGTGTACAATGCAGCGTTGGACGTGCATGTTGCCATGGAGATGCGTCTCAACTTTCCAGTCGGAGGCTTCATCAAAGCCGCAGTTGACGCGACTCCAGCGTATTTCAACATTTACCAAGGCCTCTTTCTAATCTCGCTATTGTTCTACGTTGACGTGGCCATGCTCTGCTTTACAATCTACAGCGTCAGGCTCGCAGTTGGCAAACTCCAGCGGTAACTTCATACCTCTCTTCATCACGATGATGTTTGGCCATAGGTATCGTCAATATTACTTTCACATCGCGTCGCACTTGGCCGACTTCTCTATGCTTATGTTGTGGCTGTCTGTGTGGTGCACTCGCGTCCAGTTCCTCGTCACGGCATCCTTCTCGCTCATCACTCAATTGGCCGGCCCTTCTTATGTCTCCCTTCGCGACGTGACTCTCTTGGCACAGCAAGAACGCGTTCTCTTTGCTTTTGTTTCACTCATCATGTGGTTCAACTGGCCGCGCTATCTCTCCTTCCACAACCTTCGTTACCTTTTATGTGTCCTCGAGGTAATCTTCATTTGACGATGATAGCTCACCACATGTATCTAGGCTACGAATGGGTACATCGTCGCGTACATCGCCTTGGTGCTGGTGGTTCTCGTCGGCGTTGCCCACTGCTTAACTCTAGCCGTGTCAGAATCGCCATCGTCCTGGATTGACTGGGTTGTCTATGGCTTGAATGCTATGTGCAGAGGCACGTTGGTCTCGTCATCACCCTATTTTTTCTTCGTTTTCAACTTGGCTTTGAGCCTTGTTGTGGTTGTAAGAACACTTTGGATCTTTCATCTCTTGACGAAATGCATAGTATCTTCTCGTGCCATTGCTCCGCATGGGCTTTGCTCTGTGCCCTCGTGAACCCCCAAGGAGAATGCTTCAACCAGTCTCCAGTCCAAGAAAAGGCCACCGTCGTGCGAATATGAAGGCCGCGTTCCGCGCGGCAAAGACAGTTCTCAAACGCATGCTGGAAGAACGTCAGCAAACAGTTCGGAAACTTTCGTTCAGTCCGTGGGAAATGTCAGAGGCCAACGATGCCGCAATCACTGCAGTTGATCGCGGTATACCGTCGATGCTTCAAGAACTCCACAGGTAGTCTCCAATCTCATCACATGTCCTAAACTTCTCGCAGAGGTATTGCTCGCTTGGCCATGCTGGACCATGATCTTGACGATGTTACTTCCAACTTGCTCAAGCGGCTGCAGCAACTCCACCTGCTTCTCCGCGGTAATTTCTCGCGCTCGATCAAAACGCCACCAACCCTCGGCTCCACCAAAGCTGAATTCAACACATCCTACGCACAGCGGCGTATTTACTCGACGACAGCCAGCGACGATAACACGACCGATTTGTAGTTGTCACCTTGGAATCCCACCTTTGGGTTTACTCGACTTGGAAAAAATTTCGATTAAAAATTAAACCAGGTCAGCTTGTATAAAAAAGAATTTCCCGTGCATCAGTCGTTTCTTTTGTCACGCGGCCAACAACTGTGTGGGCTTGACAAGCATCACAGGATCGTTGATGACTCTGGACAAATCTCACTGCACAGGACGCAATGTGGCTTGGATTCTTTTCCCCCCGTCCTCCTGTTGGAGTGATACAAAGTCTCACAGGTCATTTTACAACATGCTGACAAGGGAGTCGTTGTTGTCAAATGTCCAACTTGAAGTCTTTGACACGCCGTGACTATCGAAACGTATGTCTAATAAGCTCCACTCAACAATTGCAAGCCACTGTTCCGTGCTGGTTCCGCATTTCACTCTCGGAATCGACACAGTTATGAAAGCGTATTAGCCCGCCACTTTGACAACAAGCGCGTTTGACAGAGTTTGAAAAAAGTGTCTTTGCGGAGAATAAGATGGTCTTTTCCCCTTCCTTGTCAACTGCAGTGGATTCAAGTTGCTGCGGCAACGCAAAGTTTGTTGTTTATCTATCAAGTGGCCTTTGAGTTTATATTTCAACTGGAGTTGGAATGACAATATGACCAAATTGCACACAGCTGCGTCATCACCTGTATAAATTTATATTCATCTTTGTCGATTTTACTGCCCGAACGCCATTTCGAAATTGGAAAAATGGTGCTCAAGCCGACGTTGCCTCCGCTTGCTCCGACCGTTCAGACTCTCAAGCGCAGCTACGCCGACACCATTCGCCATAACATTGATGACATCGCGTCGCTCTTGCTCACGACACAGCTGAAAGAGGAGCAAGGTGTGCTGGCCGAGAAAGTGCACCTGAGCGACCGAGACTCGGTCCAGAAGAAACTCGTTGCAGTGCTCATCGCAGCAAGACCGAATACACCAGTCCACATGCGAATGCAATTGCCATTGCTTGCCAAGAAACTCGATTCGATTCTACTTCGTCTCGCCAAGACAAAAGCCGAGTACATGGATCCATCGACACTTTTAGGTAGATTGCAAGAGGTGCAAACGATGCGACAGGCCAAGAAACAGCGCACCGAACAATTCATGAAGCAGTAGACGAGCTCTATTTATTATTTATATCCACATCAACAGGACTATTTCCATCAACGCGCGTCGATTCCGAGGCAGGCGAAAGCTCCAAGCAGTATTAGCTACCCATCGACATGCAAAGATAGCGTCGTACGATTTCGGATGTTGTCAAAAATCCGGCGTGCATCCTCCCACCTGTGGTTGATATAGCAAGAAGTTGCTCTCTCTCGACGAGGATTCCCATGTAGCAGCTTTGTTCGTGGTTGATGCTGTAACTGGGGTGAAAGCGAGGGGAAAACAGCGGGGGCGAAGAGAATTCAGAGAAATCCTCGTTGATACGTCGTTCATTGATCGCACTGGAGAATTGGGTTTATATTGACCCAGCTTATACAAAGGAACTCATTGATCGCACTGGGTTTCTGGGTGCTGCATGACGTATGCTCTTGTCCTAACACGGAAGGAACGACAGCAAGCCATGGCTTTGACTTGGGTTTTGTATCAACCTCTGGAACATTATCGGCCTTAACATCTCCCATGATGACAGCGTTTCATCGTGTGCCAGGAAAAATCGACGACGTGTCTGTCACGACGCAACGACGAGGTGTCAGCCAAAGCAGAAGCTTCGTCCTCGGTCTATTAATAGTTGTCGCATGGTGAAATAATTTGGCCCGACCACTCAGCGCTGCGTGTGGGAGAACGAGCGCAAGTCGGGTCGATCTGTCGTGTTCTTTGTCACGAGGACCATGGTGCTTCTTGATGCTGTTGAGCATTTGAGTTTCTTCTCACGTCGAGCAATGGATGGATGGGTGCTGCAGCCATTGCCAACATGCCGCCATGTTCTACCGCATGACGGGAGAGTGTTCAAGGAGATCGTCAATTGTTTCCATTTGTTCACAATATTCAATTGTGTCATAATTTTATCCAATCAAAGTGAGAGAACCGCATTATTCTGACCAATGCAATCGTAGAAACCCAATCTCCATTGAACATCGCACAAGACTCGACGGCCGCGAGAGCACCGAACGCGCTTCTCCCCATGTGCATCGCGAGGGTTCCAAGCAGATGCTCGATGGAATATTCGCAGTGCGATATAAACTTCTTTGAATTTACCCTCCTCCCCTACAAATTATTACAGACCCCCCCTCATCTTTCAGTTGGCCCTTGTCCATTCTCACTACATCATCACATGGTGCTTCATTTGCAGTGGCAGAAGTGAGGTAGTGAACAAATGGCAACGCCACCATCAGATTTGGGAGACTTTAAACATCCTACCCCTTTTTTATTTGTCCTACCCTTTTTAACTTGAATAAAATATGTGCATACAAATAACGGTATAACCACTAATCTAGTATGGCTAGTTGTTCTACTAGCATCTTTGTGTTTGCTTCGTGTCTGGATTGACCGATGGATATCACAAACAACTTAAAAGCATTGTGATGATTTCTTTGGAAACACAAAGCGAGGAATAATATTCATCAAAGCATTGGAACTGGAACCAAACTCATGTCTAATTGGATAAACTCTATTTTGATTCCTTTGAAGAGTATAGTGCTTTCCATGCACAAGGGATAAATGAACGGACAATGAATCGGAGTCGTCTCACTCCATAAAAGTGTTGCGCATTGGAAGTAGACATGCACTCCAAGGCTTGCAGCTTCAATAACCTGCTTCTTCTTGGTAATTATAGCACAGTTAAAGGCACATGCGATTCGATCAATACGACGGTTTAAATCATTAGCACTGACAACTTTAATCGAGAAAACACATGCACTACAATTCGGTGCTTTAGAAGTCTAGCCTACGAAGCTCATAGTCGCGGTGTTTAAGCGCCCGCCAATATTGATGATGTGTCTGTGAGATATTTGAGATCTCTGAAATAGCTTTGACATCCTGTCAACGATAATTCATTCGTTTGATGAGGAAAGATTATTCACCGTAGTGGACAGTATGTCGTAGTTATGGGTCTAATTGATGAATGCTGCTAAGCGATGTACTCAACCAATTATTTCACTTCAAGTTAATTGATTTCTCATGAGCCACTATAATCTAACTATCGAAAGACTTTGAGCTCCACTGTAGATACAAATGCTCAACAACGATGCAGCAGACTACGATTTAAAATGCATCCAGGTAAATGGTGTGACCTATTGAGTGCAATCACGTTTAGAATTTACCTACGGAAACAATTCTCTCGTTTTTCCTACGACAATCGACTGCTTTTGGACAAGTCACATTGCATAACCTTACTATAGAAAGCCCTTGAACTGCACTGCAGGTAGAAATGCACAACAATGATGCAGTAGAATGCGATTCAAATGCATCCAGGGACATGTGAAGATTTCAAGCAGTTTGCCATGCACATGTAATTTTTGGGCGAAGGGGAATGTTTTGCCTTCATCCTGCGCAGTGTATTAAATGGTAGTTCAACAGAATGGATTAAAACAGTACTCAACTGCGTCATTGTTAATCCTCCGTACCTGCACTGCTGTTCAAAGTTTTTCCATAGTAAGGTTTTTGCGACTCATCAGAAATCAAATGACTTGCTGTAAGAATAAATTGACACGAAGTAAATGTATGTTATGGACGTGATTGTCCTTAATATTTGAAAGTCACAGAACTGGCTGAGTACAGTGTTTAGCTGGTTTTGTAAAGTAGACCCATAACTACGACAAATTGAAATCTTTACCCATCAAATGAATGAATTATCATAAACAAGATGTCAAATTATTTCAGATCTATAAGTATACCACAGACTCAGCGCTAATATTGGCGCACCAGTAGCGTCATAATGAGTTGCTTCATAATGAGAATTGTTGGCTGAACTCTTGTTGCACCGAACTGTAATGCACGCTTTCTTGAGTAAAGTTATCACTACTATTAATAATGACGTAAGCCGTCACTCTGATCGAGTCAAGTGTGCTTCAACCACGAAGAAAATGCAGGCTATTGAAGCTGCAAGCCTTGGAGTGCATGTCTACTTCCAATGCGCAACACTTTTATGGAGTGAGACGACTCCGATTCATTGTCCGTTCATTTATCCCTTGTGCATGGAAAGCACTATACTCTTCAAAGGAATCAAAATAGAGTTTATCCAATTAGACATGAGTTTGGTTCCAGTTCCAATGCTTTGATGAATATTATTCCTCGCTTTGTGTTTCCAAAGAAATCATCACAATGCTTTTAAGTTGTTTGTGATATCCATCGGTCAATCCAGACACGAAGCAAACACAAAGATGCTAGTAGAACAACTAGCCATACTAGATTAGTGGTTATACCGTTATTTGTATGCACATATTTTATTCAAGTTAAAAAGGGTAGGACAAATAAAAAAGGGGTAGGATGTTTAAAGTCTCCCATCAGATTTGCGAGCTTAATTCACGCCGAGGGGCGACTCGTCGCCACCAAACTGAACTTATCGAATTAATGCATGTCGAGCTCTGGTATTTTGAAGGGAACTAACTCTATTGTCTGAATAGACACTTGCATATCAAAGCCCCCCGAAGAAATTTTCAAGGGGGGGTTGCTATATGATGCGAAGTGGCAACGGGATACGTCAGATGTGAAATTTTTTGTCGACCATGATATGGAGCACATCAGCTGCAGACTGCATTCTGGCCAATTTGATCTCACATGGTTTTATTATATAACGTAGACTGTAATAAGTTAGACCTACTGATTTTTGCGTTTAACCAATTAATTAAACGTTATTTAGGTGTCAAGTGGTCAAACTCATCAATGTGTCCGGATAAATAGTCCGGATATCATAAGTATACAATCATCAAGATAGATCGAACGGCCAATTTATGACAGACTATACATCTTCACAGTTCAAAGCACTGACGTTAAATATCTACTTCACTCAAGTATAACTTTTAGAGCGCGTTCGGTTGTCAATGGATTTCATGAAAACATCATTTCGTGAAAACTTGATATTGCCCAAAGAGGAATATGATGATATTCAGCTGATTGTGAAATTCATGGGCGTTCGGCATGACACGCATATTTACACTTTGGGAGTGATACGGATAATCCGCAGAGGGTCAACGTTCTGAAAACCAACCATCACATTGTCATATGAACAACGCATCAAAGACGCGTGCCAAGTGGGATGCAGATAAGGATGCATACCTTGTCAAGTTGCTGCTTCGACAGAAGGAAGCAGGAAAGCAAACCGACTCAGGGTTCAAAAAGGAGGCTTGGACAGCTATACTCTCCAAGTTCAACGCCCGCTTCGGATTAGAGCTTGATCGAAACAAAGTCAAGACACGGTACAACCAGGTAGCTTATCGCATCATATCTCGCAACTCTATGTCCTATCTGTGTTCTGTGTAGCTCAAGGCTGATTGGAAGCTCTTTCTCTCGCTCAAGGATGACAGTGGGTTTGGTTGGGACGATGAACTTAAGAAACCAACTGCTCCCGAGACTGTGTGGGCTGAGCGCATTGCCGTCAAGTCATAGCAAGTCCAAGCCAAGATGAGGAGCATACAGCGTGAAGGAATCGAAAACCAGGACGCATTGGCCGTGCATTTTGACGGAATGTTGGCAGAGGGAGCATTGGCTTCATCCATTGGAGGCGAGCTGGCGCTATCGGACGACGAACTTGCCAATGATTCTTTGTCGCTGTATCACGAAAACGACCATTCGACTGCAATGGGCGAAGATATATCTAGCGAGGAAGATGAATCAAAGAAGCGCAAAGCAACAACGACATCAATTCGCAAACGGAACACCCCAGGAATGGCAATTGCAAAATCAATCGAAGCTTGGGTTCAGCTTGAGAAGGAGAGTACAGCGGTGCGTTCTTGCGCTTTGAGGAAGGCGTCTGCTGAAGCCGTTGCTTTACTGAATGGCGAATATTTGGACCAAATTGATGACAATGAGATGGCCGTAGCTTACGATGTAATGCTTGAGCCATCCAAAGCCGAGCTTTTTCTACTCCTACCGGCCGGAGCTCCATGAGACATATGGCTGAAGCGACAAATCAATGTTCTATCTGGCTGATGGTTTGTTTAGTCTTATTGATTCGATTATGAGCTACTAATAAAATGTGCCCACATGGAATTTGCTATGTCATCGCGCAGCTTTTTGGCCATCTCATATTCATATCCTGAGCTTCCAGTAGACAGTTGACACGGCTTTGCTCGTCTTCGGCCAGTTAGTACGTCATAGCCGTATTGCCGAGTGATTAGATCATCACCTCCATGGAGACGAATGAAATTGTGCAGCACTGCCAAGGCTTGAACTAGTTGGACTTTAACTGACAGATCAAACTCAGGGGCCGTTCTAGAGAGAAAGAATGTAGTTCGCCATGGCAGATCGCTTACCTCAGTATTGGAAATCGCTTCTTCATCACACCGAATACCCTCTCTATGACGTTGCGTAGCTGTGCATGACGCAGGTTATACAACTCCTTCGCACAGCGCGGTCTAAAGTAGATAATTGTGAGATGCATATAACATTTACTTACTTAGCATTGCTTTGAGCCCACTCTCTCAAATGATAGCGGACTCCACGGTAGGGAGTCATGCACTTACGAGTCAAGGGATAGTACTTTCCTTCAGGGATATTTAAACCATTACGTAGAGCATGCTGGAATACAGCGCCATCAGAGGCTGAACCTTCCCAGTCAGCTAGAACGTAAACAAACTGCAAGTCGAACGAACATACTCCCAGGACATTTTGGCTCAGATATCCCTTCCGATTTCTGAATGGTTTTTGTTCTCCAATTGGAACAAAGGCTGGGATGTGTGTTCCATCGAGCGCGCCAATGCAGTCTCTGAAGAAGGGAAACCATTTCGGGCTCGAATGAATCTCAAACGGATACTTGTTGGGATTTGGTAGACGCATGACGAATGGGCTACAACGAATGATGGCGTTTAGAACTTGATGAAATACTCTAATGCAATAATGAACATGGGTCAACATTGATAGTTCCTCGAAATTGTGTCCCTTGAATGTTGAAATCGCTCTTGTGCGGATCTGTTACTCGCGGCTTGGCCCACAATGTACATGAAGATCATCAATTTCTCACGACTAGCAACACTACGTGACGATGCCAACCCGCCGTGATCAGTCAGGAGCTTATGCAAGCGTTCGAAGACATCTCCATCCATGCGCATGCATTCGTGGCGCCGTGACGTGTTTGCATTGGCGTCCAGAAGCTCTTGTACGTATGCTGCACCGGTCAAAACTGACGTCCGACAGGGGAGATGGCACAAATGCGTGGTGACGTACCAGCTTGCCATGTGGCAATTCGTCGACGACGACGGTGATTGAGGTTCGCGTCCTCGTCCATGACGCAAGGAGTCCACCACAAATGAAATGTCATGAAAAAGAAATACATGTCCTGGCCTGTATTTCAATTTCATGAAATAATCACTCCCTTTTCATGTTAGAGCGCGTTCGGTGGTCAACGAAATATTGTGATATTTCATATCATGAAATTGCTATATTTGATTCAAGCAAAATATCATTATTTCACAGATATCGTTTTATATCAAGGGCGTTCCATATTTCATGTTTTCATCTGTGTCCGGTTCATACGCTCGCTAACCGGTTACGATTGTTTGGTTTCAACAGCATCACTTCAGTACTGGAACATCATGCAAAAGACTGGCAGTGGTAGAGCAAAATGTGCTTGTCTTCTTGCTTCTCGGTGGACCTCTCACGCAGATCCACCCTTCCTTGAGACTCGAGTGCCATTCAGGCCCGACCACAAAGCACCTTCAACGATATTCCAATATAAATATACAGGGTCAGAGGTGTATATTTTTTTCACGATATTATTATGACATTTTTCGGAAAGTTCATGATATAACGATGACAACCGAACGCTGTATACGAAACCCAATATCATGATATCGATTTTTTTCATGATATTTTAAAAATATCATATTATTTTGTGGCCACCGAACGCGCTCTTATTTTTCTCGATATCACGATATTGAAAGCCCATCCGAACGCTCGAGAATGAGAGGATTTCATATAATCGATTTTTTCCATGAAATCTCGAGTATTTCGTGAAAAATGTTGGCACCCGAACGCGCTCTTATAGTTTTCATCGGATTGAAAAACCAAGCGATAACTTCTCTTCGTCTTGTCCAGCGCTAACGATTTTGTGGTCTTACATACCTGAATATGCACTTTCAAAGGACTTATAGCGAGAGGCGCTAGGCTATAAATTTCGCTGTCTTAAGCTGATGTGCACCATATTCAAGGAGACAGCATTTGGGCATCTTACGAGCAAAAGTTGCTTTGCAGGGTCTCAGCAAAGTCATTTCCTCCAACAAACCGGTATAGAAAAACACGTTCTGCCTTTTGCCAGTGAAGAAAGTTTGAAATCATACACAAGTTGATGACGAAATGCTAGTGGTTTCGTTTGTGGACGAATCAGGAAATGACAACTTCCTCCAATTTGGCTATTCCTACAGCCTTCCAACACAATACGAGAGCCAAGAATTTGGATGCCGTCGCATTTCACCCACAGTCTGCCTCAAACCTGCCGAAAACTCTATGAAAGTGAAACCTAAAGGGGGAATAGTCACTCCCAACAACAACCAACTCAAGTAGCTCAATGGCAATTCCTGAGTTAGCACGACAGCGTCGTAGCTGTTAGGCGACTATACCAGATCGAGTTGGGCGTGACAGTCGAAAAGGGTTTCTAACTCTGCACGATTTCAGGGGCCAGTCGCAAACATCGTTACTGAATTGCGTCGCTATCTTCTATGCGGTATTTGAAACTCTACAAAGTAATCCACAGCTATCTACTATGGTGCATGCGTTGGGCTGTGATTGTCATGCTGATATTTGGTGCTCAGGCGGCTCACAACTTGGACTTGTCGGAGCTGCACATGGTGTTGCCAAGGAGGGACATTTGGGAAGTGTGAGCCAACAGAGACACTGCGATATATGGGACAAAGCCAGCACACGGAGCCTATGTGTTTGCAGTATTTTGTAAGTGTCTAATCTATTGGACAGGGAGTGGTTTTATCAGCACTAACGGAACGGCCTTATGGCAGTTAGCTAGCGAAACCTTTTGGGTTCAGCTGGAGCTGGGTTTCCACTTCCTTTTTGGGACGTTTGCTACTAAATTGTTGTGTTGCTTTTAGCGCCTTCTACGACAACTACAGTTCCTCTGCAAGCCCGTTTTTGTTCAGATTACTTCTAGGTTATGAGCCCAACGGCTACTAGAACTGTTGGTGTTATGTCGAAGGCCAAGAAAACGAACTTATCCGTTCAACCGAGTGGGATCTTAGGCGATCGACCAGTGCCTACGAGAAGTCGTTGTTTGGCGGAGGGGCCTACTCGCAGCAACTTACCTACTGATAATTTACAATCATCTGATGCTGCCAGCATGGTTCCCATGGGTATGGAAGATGATACGGCTAGACAAATGAGTGAACAAAAAAGCTCAGAAGTCTGCGAGATTATGAGAGGTGCAGGACTCAATGTTGCTGGCCTTAGAAAACTCCTTCAAGACCGTTTAACGCAATCGAAACTTCAGAAATCACCTGGAGGAAATTCCTCCCATGGTGACGATGACAGTGACATAGAGGAGAAACCGCCTGCTAGACCTATTGAAAGACTTGAAAGTCAACTGCCACCGAGAAGATCAAAGCGCCTTAATGGCGGTGGACCACCCAGCGATCACGACGATGGCAATTATGATAGTGACCCTGATGACAGTGATTTCTCAATTGGCGAGTATAACTCAAGCAGCTCGATGGAGAATGAATCCATTTCCAGTTCAGACAGTGAGAGTGATATCGATCTTGCTTCATGTGGCGCTGATGGAAGCCCAGAAGAGACTGATGAGTATGAAACATCTGGTTTAAAAAGGAATTCATTTACGAATCCTTTCAAGATTATGCCGTTCGATGGAGTGGACTGGACAACATGTCGTGAAGATATTCGTGCTGTTGCTCAGAGGCAAGGCGTTTGGGATGTTCTTTTTGGGAATCAAATGGCCCCTGACAGAGTAAAAACGCCTCGAAAATTTGCCGAATTTATGAAACGAGAAGCTATGGCAAATGAATTACTCGTTACTTCACTGGATAAAAGCAACAAGGTAGCAGTGTGTGATCTTGCTACTGTTGCAGACAAGTTCAAATGGTTGGAACGTCAGCATGCGACTCGACCTTTCATGAACAAACTCGATTGTAAAGCGCGATTGATTGAATATCACTTTGACCCCTATCGTGAGACCATCCATCAATACTTAATCAACTTTGCGAAGAAGAAACACGATCTTGCAAGTATGGGGAGGCCCTTGTCTGAAGGAGAGGAAAGGGAAATTTTACTACGAAATACTCGAAAGTACCTCAACTTATCGTCAAACTTTCCTGGAGATGCATTGGAGCACATGCCTTTGATTGATATTACAGCAACACTTCAGTCAGAGTATGAAGATAAACGAGAGACGTGGGATCCAGATGATGTGCAAGAACAAGTGCACTTTACTAAAAGAATGAAGCAGAAATCTTTTGGTCATTTTCGATCTGGTAAAGAACGTCCACAATCTACTAAGCAACCATTTTTTCGAAAGAAGAAAGACATATCCCGAGTTAAATGCTACAACTGTGGGGAATTTGGCCATGTCCAGAGGTACTGTCCATCCGGTGGAGGTGAATCACAGTCAAGTGTGAATGTTACATCGGGAGCTAAAGTTGGAAATAAACGAAAAGTAAAATTCAAGGAGGAGAGGCAGAACAAGAAAGTAAGCTTGAAGCCAATCCTAAAGGGAAAATCTACTCCTTGGCAAACAAACATCAACAAGAGATCCACGGATGATGTGAACTACGTTGGTGACGTACTATTTACCGAAGATCTTGACGAACAAGGAGAACAAATTGAGTTCATCCTGGATAACGCCAGCCACGTTAACATTTGCAATCACTTACCATCCTTTACCGACTTTTCTAATGATGAAACGAGTGTAAAATGGTTTGATGGAAAGACGTGTACTCAGCGATGTGGGGTGGCAACCTTAGCATTCTTTGATGAATTGGAACATGAGTATCGCCAAGTTCAACTAGTCTGCAATTTTGACAGTGAAGCAAAAGTCAACTTAATCAGTCAGTCTATGATGAGAGAGGAGTTTGGAATGATGGCTCAGTACACTCCAGACAACCGATGCTGCAGCCTTGTTAGTGATGAAATTAAACTGGATTTTTGGCTGAAGAACGGAATGTATCGTCACGTTGGCAGAGTGGTGAATGTGAATAGTGCACAGACACTTTATACCACTGCGCCTGTTGCCGAAAACAAGAGCTTGCTGCGGAAATGGCACAACCGTCTTGCTCATGCCAATATGAATGTCGTGAAAAATATGTTTCGCGAAGGCCGTGTTAAAGGAATGGAATTACGAAAGGTAGACTTGGACGATGATCGTGGATGCATGTCCTGCGTGGCTGCAAAGATGAAAAAGATGTCGTTCAGGAATACAAATCCTTCTAGAACTACGGAACCACTACACAAGATTATCGTGAATATTGGTTTCTTGAATGGCCCTATTACACCATCGTTGAAAACAGCTTATCTTGCGGCTATTGATGAAGGCTCGAGATTTAAATGGATTGTACTGCTTGAAAGGAAGAAGCAAGCGACGTCTGCATTGCTTGAATTGATCGATAACATTGAGCATGAGTTTGGACCAGGCATTAAGGTCATCTCGTCTGACGATGATAAAATGTTCCGAAATGATCAATTGGCCACCGTTTTAAAACGAAAGCGAATCAAGCAGCAGTGGACACATCCATATTCTCCGCAAGAGATCTCGTTGATTGAGAAAACGAATCTTGTGCTACTGAATAAAACACGAGCTGTATTGACAGCGTCTGGTATGCCAGAGGAATTGTGGGGAGAAGCAATTGAGTATGTGGTGTATACTGAAAATAGGACTGCGACAAAAGCTCTTGATGGGCTTACACCATTCGAAGCTCTCTACGGCGAAGTGCCCAATGTTAAACATCTGCGACCCTTTGGCTGTGTTGGGATAATGTTTGTGGATAAAAAGTACCGAAAAGGGAAATTATCACACCAGTCAAGGCCATGCCTTATGATGGGATATGATGGACCGAGTCGGGGCTACAGCATGCTTAGTGTCGAGACTGGAAAATGTTGTTTGTCCAGATACAACAATGTCAAATTTTATGAAGACACTACAATTGAGACCTCGTACGTTCAGCAACTTATTGTGATAGCAAGTCGAGAAGTTACAGATGAGCTTCCAGCTGAAATTCCTTTTGTGACTCTACCTGTATTGGATATTCCAGAACTTCCACAGTCTATGGTGGATGTAGAGCACAACGCATCGATCGATGATGGAAATAGTATTGCCAGTGATGAAACAGACAATGAGGAACAGAATACACTTGGCAGCGGCATTACGAGAGATGTTGATGATGAATTTGAGGAAGCTGGATCTAGTGCGACCCCTGATGAAAACAACAATCATGGCGTGAGAAACAAAAAGCGTAAGGACAAATCGCTTGACGATCACGAAAAAGATATTGACGAAGAAAGAAAGAAATGGCAACGAATAGAAAATGAATGCAAAGACGGAAGACCGAAACGCACTAGACAGTTGCCAGTTGCAAAGCCTTTCCGCTCCATGATTATCCATAATTAATGAGGATGGTGACCTCACAAAGTAGCATTCCTCCAATAATTGTTCAAGCCAACGGATATCTCGAGCTGCCGTGCTCGCTGCAACAGTCTCTGCATGGCAAGTACTTGTTGCAATGATGTCCTGCTTTTCAGACTTCGAGGAAATTGTACAGCCGTTAATCCTGGTAACATATCCAGTAATTGACTTGCGATCATATTCATTGTTCGCCCAGTCGCTATCGACCCAGGTCTCAATACAGATGCCATTGTACTTCTTGGCATCCAGGAAAACACAAACGGTCGAAGCACATTGAAGTGCGACATCTATTTGTCAAAGAATGTGTTGAGAGATATGGTTTGCGGACCTTTGTTGTTCCGTCCGAAAGAAATTTGGCTGACGTAAATACAAAAGCCTTGTCCAAAGAACGATTCCAAGATTTGGTAAAACATATTGGAATGCGAGACATTGAGAAGATGATCTGCAATGGCTCTATAGAATCTGCGAAGCAGTTTCAAGATCTCATGGAATGCAACAAGGCCCACGAAGTGTGCAAGTGTGTTTGGCCATTGAGTTAGACAGTCTGTGGATGAAGGGAAGGTATGAGGTATTTGAAACTCTACAAAGTAATCCACAGCTATCTACTATGGTGCATGCGTTGGGCTGTGATTGTCATGCTGATATTTGGTGCTCAGGCGGCTCACAACTTGGACTTGTCGGAGCTGCACATGGTGTTGCCAAGGAGGGACATTTGGGAAGTGTGAGCCAACAGAGACACTGCGATATATGGGACAAAGCCAGCACACGGAGCCTATGTGTTTGCAGTATTTTGTAAGTGTCTAATCTATTGGACAGGGAGTGGTTTTATCAGCACTAACGGAACGGCCTTATGGCAGTTAGCTAGCGAAACCTTTTGGGTTCAGCTGGAGCTGGGTTTCCACTTCCTTTTTGGGACGTTTGCTACTAAATTGTTGTGTTGCTTTTAGCGCCTTCTACGACAACTACAGTTCCTCTGCAAGCCCGTTTTTGTTCAGATTACTTCTATCTTCCAAAGACAGCAGTGGTCTCGCATTCCACAAGCCCTGGCCTGATTTTACTTTCTGCGTGGAGAAAGAAATACAGCAAGTTATGTGCTACTCGAATACATGTCGATGAAGATACTGCACAAGGAGCGTCAGAGTCCTGTCCACGTTCAGTGGATCTTTGCGTTAATGATGGCAACACTTTATGCTGTGGGCTTGCAACGCTCATCTCCCTTCCACTGGCTCACATAAAAAGGGCGATCCCACCGACTTCCAAGTCATTCGAGGGGCATTGGAGAAATTGGAGAAACCCAAGACAAGGGAGAGCCAAACGACCTTACTTCCCTTCAAAACGCTGAATCTGCAGATTGTCGGCGGCACAAGTAATGTCCATCAACGCGATGAGACGTCGCGCCTTGGTTTTGACGCTGAGCCACCAATTCTGGACGAACGATCATACAAAATAGCAGAGATCAGCCTTCGAATGTCAGTCTCAAGAACCGTTCGAGGAGCTAATTTCAACGATTCTCACTGCAGCTTCGCCACACTTGCGAAGCTTTGGCGATGGAAGAATGAACAGACAGTGTTCTATCCTCCTGATCTACTGTACAGTTGTCCTGTACATCTCGCCATCTGACTCTGAAGATTGCACGCCACTCAACTGAAACTGCACGAGCGTGCTAACTCAACCACGCCCGAGGGGACAAGATAGCTAGCTCCTTGCGATCCTAGTGCTTGAGTCACTGAAGGCATTTGAGGTCTTCGTCGGGGAAATAGAGAGTCCACTGAGGTGTCATCATGTGTCAACCCTAAAAGAACCTCCACGATGACGGTGACGTAACCAGAATGTAAAACTGGTGGTAAAAACAGAGATTCCCATTCCACGAGCCATTCCGGAGCTTTGTCGTAGCACGAGGTACTCTTTATGCACTGCGTTCTTGACTTAGCGTGCGTACACGGCATCCACGACAGCCGCAGTGCTCGTATATGGCCTGGACGGCCTCTACATGCAAGTAGCTCGAGCCATTAAAGTTGATGATCCAGCTGGAAGAACCATCGATTATCCACTGTGGTGCTTATCCACGCCGGAGCACAAAGGCAAAGTTGAAGGGCGCGTAGAGAAACCCAAGCATCTGCAGCTTATTTGCCAAATGACCTCGACGAGCACGCAAAAGCAGACCAGCCGACGTGCTGCGGATCCAGGAGCGTCCATTCTAAGCCACAAGAGAGTCGTCTCCACGGCTAGCAGCTCAAAACAGACGAATCACCACTCTATCATCGGCGATCCGTCAGCATCCAAGTTGAAACCAACCATGAACAGTCAGTCGATTGCAGGGCGACCGAGAGCTCAAACGCTAAGTCCTCGAAGCCACCAGTCGTCTTGTGCCACCAGCTCTGCAAATAACCCAAGTCGACGGCAATCTTCGAGGAAAAACGATCTATCAAATGCCGACAGCTTCGTCAGCAACGCCACGTCCAGTGAAAGTTCCCAGTACGAAGTCTCCTTCCTGTCGTCTGAACGAAAGCAAAGCCGACGATTCTCGACAATTGAAGAAGTGGTGCTGTCTTCCCTTGCTTGTCGAATTAACAAGGAATGCTAGGCTGCGGAGAAGTCCTCGAGCGAAGACAAGAGCAAGACGGACAGCATTGTCGCTGAAGAGCCTCTGTTGCCACCCATTCCTCGACTCGATATGTCGTGGGACTTGGACAAAGTCAAAGAGCACACAGAAAACATTCAAAAGGAGCTGGTTCGTTGCTGCTCATCGCCTTCCTAAGTGCTCGAGTAGAAAAAAGTCGTCAAGGAATGCAAATCCCGCGACAAAACTAGCCCTACTGGTGCCATGTACATTCGACGACGGGGCGAGCTTAAGGTGGCCATCTCAATCGCAGCGGATCGCCTCGAACAGCTCAAGCAGGATGAAGTGCCAGAGATTGAAATTCCAGAGCTGGACCTCACCATGGACAGAGAAACGATCAAAGCTCACATCGACATTCTCAAGAAAGAGCTGGTAAGGTGAAAATGCAATGGACGATTTCAAAGAAGGCATAGCGTCGAGTCTCTGGGAGCATCGGTCGAACGAAATCTGACGCAGCCAAGAGCAAACTCAAGGCACAACGAAGCGCACTGAACGAAAACATTGCCTTTGCTGAGGAACAACTCTCTCATTGCCGAGATCCCCCGCAAGAACCTACACATGAAATGCGCATGCTTGCATCCTACATTGAAACTCTCAAGGACGAGCTCAAGAGCGTAGTTGCTCGGATTTCAGAGACTGAGGATATGCCGACCCTCAATGCAATGGACAAGCGGCGACAAAAAGACCTCCAGAAGAACCTACGACGAGCCCGAGATCAACTTTGCGAACTGGTTGCTGCTGAAAAAGAACGGCAGCGAGCCAGCTCGCGGAAGGGCTCAGTGATATCTCTATTCAATGACGACTTGAACGCTCCTAGCCAAATATACGAAGCCGTGGCCGAGAAGTCTGGGTACCTCGAATGGATGCCGCAAAAGTTCAAACTTTTCCGTGGCTGCAAAGTTTACTGGGTCAAGCTCGATGCCAGTGGCTGTCTTCTCTGGTACAAGAGTCCCAGTGATAAGAAACCCAAAGGCTCTGTGGATTTGGCTCAGAGGACGTCTCGCACAGTCAAGGTTGCTTATTCTCACCAGCGTATCGTAGCTATCACCGTTTGCACTGTTGGAATACTCACAAAGTCGGAAGAGGTGGTTCATTTTCGAGCTTCATCGGAGGACGAAGCCAAATCATGGGTTTCTGCTTTGAAAGATAGCGTCGACCTCCTGGCAAAGCAGTTTGCCCACCAAAACGACGACGATCTCTTCTTTACTCGGAAGTCTGGCTAGATGTCATGCGTCGAATAATTGAACCACGTCTATTTACATGCCTTCTCTTCCTCATAGAGTCCAAGACATCAACTCTGAGCTACGCCTCTTTCTCTTCTCAAACTGTGCTGGCCATTCGCCTGCTTGCACGAGTGGATTGTGACGAATCTCAATTTACAATTTCCTTTCTACTCCATCTACGAGACAAAAGCACGAATGCAATTCTATGGCTTACATCGAGTTGGCTCTACAGTATACATAAGTACTCATGCTTGCTTTGGAACTTCCACGCAGTATTTCGCCCCCTGCAATGCAATGTAGGCGATGATGATGGACGCCTGACTGCGACTGCTGTGAATTGTAGCCCTTCATCGTTTACTCACAGAGTCAATGATATGTCTCTGAGATACTGCTCCAGACGATGAAGGAGATCCACCAAAGTAAGATGGAGATCGCGGGCTGTTTGGAGTGTGGGGAGCTCGAGAAACTAGCATTTGTCAACCCTTGAACTGTTTGGCGCATTGTGAACCCCCAAACCCCCTCACCCCTAAATCCACAAGACTTTGAAGCTGAGGCTGTCGGGCAAGTTTTGATATTTTTATTATTTCTATCTTGATGTTTGTATGAAATAAAATAGAATATGGGCCACTATTGACTAAATATAGTCAAGACGACAGAAGCATGAGCAACGAAGAACTGCCGCCAGGATGGGTCTCGTCGCCACTCTTGTGCATGGAATTGACGCTTTTATCGATGTAGGAACGGCGGGAATCCAAATCTCAGCCAGGCCGATACTACTACGTCTCTCCCCAGGGACAAACCCAATGGTTTCCACCGCGCCGCGTCCCTGGCATTCGGCAATTCAATTGGCGATGCGAGATTGAAATCGAGTTTGGACCTGGCCGCCTCGGTGTCAACTTGAAAGAAGTTCCTCAAACAACGAACCTTCCATTTCCCATGTTCCAAGCTGAAGTGGAAGAGCTACCAAAGCTGCCTGGTGGTAAACCTGGTCCAGCTGAGATTTACAATTGGAGTGTGCGTCCTGAGAGACGACTGACGCCGGGCATGCGTTTAACACAAATTGACGGCGTTGTACTTGCAGGAAACAGATACACCGAGGTCGTCGATAGACTGAAGCGTGCCGCACGACCTGTGAAACTGAAGGTACTTGTTATTTATCCATTGCCTTGACCACATTCATTTTTGTGCAGTTTGCCGACGTTGCGCAAGGTTTGCTTGGTGAAGGTGAGACTGCCGACACTGCCCCAGCTGCAGTTGCTGTGGCTGCTCCCTCTGCAGCCGCTCCTTCTGCCTACAGTGTCCAAAAGCAGAAGAAGGAAGAATATATGAATCTCCTCGTGACAAGTGAGCTGAGCAATGAAATGTGGCGCCTCGAGACACAGAAGGTCAAATCGCAATTCATTGCCCTCCAATACAAGTGGAACATCCTGTCGGCTTCGTTCAGTGCGCTCATGGAGGACAAACTCAAGTCAAAACGTGAGATTGAGGCTTCGATGACTGAGAAGGCCAAGTATGAAGAGATGCTCAAGCAACTCAAACTCCAAGAATCTGGCGCGATCCTTTCGCCTGAAGTCCAGCGCATGAATGAACTCAGTAGCAAGAATGCCGAACTCACAGATGATATTGGCAAGATGGGAGCTGCAAACAAGAAGCTTCGACGAGAGCGAGACCTGAACCAGCGCCAACTTGATGAGCTAGAAGCACAACTAGTCCATGGCGTGAGCCAACCACTTCCAGAGTCTCTTGCGGGCATCGATCCACTGCTCGAACCATCCGCCAAGATTGAAATCATTGCGCAGAAGATCGCAGCGATGCAATTCGAACTCCAGCGCGAAGAGATGAAGACAAAACAAGCCGAAGTGGAGCTTGCACAGTTGAGCAAGGTGTACAACCAGCAGACTGAAGTTATTCTCGAGTCTTCTCGCGGTGGTATGATGATGCCGCTTCCAGGTAAAACACGCCTTCACGACGAATCTCATGGTCGATGGATAGATATGCGGCGCCAAGTGGAGCGTCCTCCTCTTCCTCCCGTCGCAGGTTGGTCCTCTCACTCTGATCCTTTTTGACGTTCTCTACTAGAATCCAAGCCTCCTCTTCCTCCTGCACCAACGCCACCTCCTCCGCCTCCTCAACCACAACAACAACATTCGTCCTTCTTGGGTTCGTCTCGCGGTGGATTCTACAACCGATCCAACTCGGCTCAAATGACGTCGGCCAACATCGTGCGCCAAGGACACTTGGAGAAATTCCCAACACACTTCAACCAAGAAGGCGGTGGTACAGAAATATATTTGGCATGTGCCTGATCATGGGACGTAGGCATGCTTCAATCCATGCGTCTCATGCGTGGCTCCCGTGAACGTTGGTGCCAGCTCACGTCGACTGGCACATTGGTGTATTACAAGAAGCGAGGCGATCCAGTCCCTCGTGGCGAGATTGCGTTGACAGACCCAACTCTGGAAGTTGTTTGTGAAGCCATGAGGTACTGCTGTTTGTCCTATTTTGCTTGATCTAATTTCCGTGCAGTAGTAGTAGTTCAGGAAGACGGCCACCCAAGGAATTGATCTTCACAGTGAGCACGACGCAAGCCCAGAACCGATTCCAAGCGGCTACCATGGACGATATGCGTGGTTGGGTGACTGCAATTTTGACATTTCATAGCGGATGGATGAACTCACGGGTAGGACCTTCCTCTTTAATCATTTCGGATTGATATCTTCCTCCTCTAGGCTTCTCTCACGGAGAACCAAACGGCGCCGACATACATGGATGAATCTTCTGCTCGACGCGCAGTTGAATTTTAATTTAACGTGTGTGTAGTCATCGTTGCGTTGAGTTTATTGTGAATACCCACTTTAACCCAAACCCCTGCACCTCACAGCTAAAACCAAGTGAAGAAACCCCTACACCCCCTGACTTCAACGAGTTTAACCTATTTAACTAACCCGCCCGAACCCGACCATTTGTCCGCCCAAATGCGTTCATGTTGCTAGAGCAACGCCGCGTGTGAAATGGAGAAGAAAGGGACGGATGAGCGGTCCAAGATCGACTCCGTGCGGAGGAACTCCGTCAAGCGGCGCATGTCCATGGAGTCACGCGTCGCTGAGAAGAAGATTATCACAATAGGAGACTACCATACGCCACTTCCGGAAGGATGGACGTATCGAGAGTCGACGAAACACAAAGGCAAATGGTACTACATCTCACCTACAGGACAAGCTCAATGGATTCCACCACTGGTTAAAACTGGTACGTTCTGTTTATGAGTCGCATCTCTCGTCACGCACGCGGTATCTAGGAAAGCTCTATGAATGGAAACTTCAACTCTTCATTGAGTTTGGTCCAGGCAAGCTTGGCATGAACTTGAAAGCTGTCGACGCGCTTCCCGACACGATCTGGACACAATTTCAAGTCGAAATTCACACATTGCGGAAGCTTGGAAATGGACACGCGTCACCCGCTGAGATTTACAATTGGAGTGTCAAACCTGATCGGTGCGTCGTCCTTTTGCACACAGCATTAATTGACTGTACAACAGACGAATCTACGCTGGTTTCCGCATCGTTGAAATCTCAGGCACTTCTGTCGCTGGGTTCACATATTCTGAAGTGATCGAGAAGATCAATAAGACCCCTCGACCGCTCGTCATCGGTTTTTGCGACTGTTATCGTGGTCTTGTTGGAGATCCTGACGAAGATGAAGACCTAGAAGGAGACGAAAACGATGTACTCAAATCTGTCTACCAACAGCGTTTCAACACAATTCAATCCGAGTACATGAAGACGTTGGTCCTTACTGAGTTAGACAAGGAACTCTGGAACGTTGATAACAAGCGACTCACTCAGCTTGAATTGGAGTGCCGTGCTAAATGCGCCCGCCTTCAAAAGGAAATTGATGCGATCGAAGAAGAAAGAGAACAGCTCCAAGCTATTGTCGCGCAGTATGTCCTTGAGAAGGATCAATTCCGCGCCAAGCTGGACAACCTTCATATGCTGGTACAAGAATGTGGTCACCAAAGTTATCATTGTTGTAGGAAAATAAAAAATTGGCGTCTATCGAAGAACAACGAACACACGAACTTGCTGAGAAGGAACAAGGTACACTGGGATTCATGATGAAGGCTTACAAACTCGAATAGCTTTGCTCAAGGCGATTGCCAAAACCACCGCCGAGAACCAACGTCTCGTGGACGAATTCGCGGTGCAAACTGTGAAACTGGACAGGTTGTATGCCCAACTGGACAAGGACGAATCGAATAATGTGATGCTCATGACAAAGACCCAACTCTACGACGAGTACGGCATCAAACGCGGACCATTTGTCCTGGAAGATCTTCATTTGCTCTTCTTCACGCTCGAAGAGGCCGCTCTTGTCGAAGAGCAAGAGCTGCAGCGCAACAAAGCTGAAGTTGACGAACTCAAACAACAATTGGTCATCATGAATGGAGTACCTGGCCAAAAGTCCGAGCCATCAGATGCGAGTAGCGTTCGAGATCTCGAGATGAAACTTGACTGGCTCCGTGGCCAACTGGTACTTTAATTGTTGCAGTCTGGATTTTGCTCAAACGCAATGTAGAACAAGACAATGGACAGCATTGCTCGAGCTGAAAAGAAAGGAAAGACAAAGAATGTCAAGGCTGGTTATCGTCGCCGCAACCTCCTCAAGATTGAATATCAACTCGTCCAAGACGAGCTCCAGACCAAGCTGCAGCAAATGGGACCACAGCCAACATGCCCAGAGGAGCCAGCTCTGCTCGAAGAGAAGATGGAATACATTCGCCAGGCCATGGTAAGCTTCACGATTTTACAATGGGTCGTCATGTGGTTCAATTACAGAGAGATGCAGCTCAGATGATTTCAACTTGCCCCAAGAATCAACAGCAATTATTCCGAGACCGCCGAGATTTCCTCCAAAAAGAACTGGAACGGACAATTGATCGATGTTTGGAGCTCGGTTTACCTGTCAACACTATCCGCAGAAGTTCTCTTGGTGTGGCACCTGTTTTGAACGACCGCATGAGTGTCATGGACTCTATTCGTCAAAGTGCATTTGACCTTGAAGACGAAACCCCGCCTGGAACTCCTAAGTTCTTCCCAGAGACCCTCACTCCACCCCCTGAGGAGGCAACGACACCTCCTCTTCAGCCCCAAACACCACCATTTCAAGCTGCTGCGTCGCCACTTAAAGCAGAGACGCCACCTCTCAAGCCAACTACGCCACCTTTCCGAGCAGTCACACCACCATTCCGAGCAGCCACACCACCACTCCGAGCAGTCGAACACCAGTCGCTTGTGCCCGACTCCCCACCTCTCAGAGCCGAGACACCACCACTCAAACCAGATTCTCCTCCGCTCAAGGCTGATACGCCGCCATTCGAAGCAGCCACATCGCCTTTCCATATTTCAATGTCCTCTTCTCGCAGATCTGAGTCTCCACCCCGCAAGTCCGAATCACCACCGTTTCAAACCCCACCTCTTGCAGCAGCATCATCTGTGGACTCGGTTCCTTACATGCCGCCATTGACATTGGAACCTCGATTCGAAGCCCAACCACACATTGAGGACAAGCCACAATTTGTGGAAAAACCTCGGTTTGAAGAAAAATCACGCTACGAAGAGAAACCCCGGTACGAACAAGAGGCATTCGCGTCAGGATTCGATGAAAAGCCGCAACGTGAAGAGAAGAAACCTGTCGCTGCTGCGTTTGTGCCACCACCATCAATGTCTGCCGTGGTACCTCAGCCCACACCAAGCCCAAATGTTGACGTTGAGGTGTTTGGCGCTAAGCTCCACTCTATCTTGAGCGATCTCGAGCAGAAACGTATATCCAACGGTAGTGCACAGTCTGTCTACAGTCTCGACGACTCGGAGGCAGCGAGATTGTCGGATACGATCAGTATTTGCTCCGAGGACATGGGTGCGCCGTCTAAAATTGAGCAGCTTGAGTCTGATTTGGTACAGCTTGGATTATATCATCAGTTTACTGACACGTGCATAGCGCAATATTGTTGCCCAAATCAACCAAGCCACGAAGGTACACAACCAGAATCTCGTTACAAAGCTGATGCGAGCACGAAACCAAATCAAATCTGAGCTTGTCCTTGCCCAGGACGAAATGCAGGTGGAGCAGCTCAAGCAAGATCTGGTAAGATATGCTCCCCAACGATATTTACTTACGTCACTCATAGAGAGAAGTAGTTGTCAGAATTGCCCAAGCTTCCAAACACAACGACAAGGCTGCTGCTGACCACTGGATGCAAAAACGAATTCAGCTCAAAGCACAGCTTCGTGTTGCCAACGAGGCTTATGCAAAGTCACTAAGAGAAGCCAAGCCCCTTGAAGAACTCAAGAATGAATTGGTACGATTCGGAAGTTTGACTGGTGGTAACCAAACCTGTTATTAGCGCGCCGTGGTGAAAGATTTGCAAAAATCGAATTTGACCAAACAAGAAATTGAGCTGTTGATGCAACAAAAGAGCGAACTGAAGCAACTTATCATTGCTAAGCAGCCTCAGTTCATACCTCACGCCACAGACATTGAAACTCTCAAGCAAGAATTGCGCAAAGTGGTTGCCAATATTTCCCTTGCGTCAAAAGAAAACGACGAAAAACTCGTGGAAAAGCTCATGCGACGACGATCAGACCTCAAAATTGCACTAGCTCGAGCTCAAGATCACGAGCGTCGTTCAGACAAGCAAGCTCGTGGATCTGCCAGCAGCTCTACTTCATCTGAAGGCTACAAGTCGAACGCGTCTTCTTTTATGAGCTTAAGCGACGGTGGGAAACGCCAGTCCACTAAAGCCCAGTCCTTTGCTGGCATTAAACAAGCTCCTAACAAGAGTCAATGGTTCATGGGATCAAGTCAGAATGAAGTTGCAAATCCAGAGCCACCCACCAGAGCCAAAAGCCAACCAAATCACCAGTCCATTGCAGGATATCCTCTCTCAGTCGCTGTTGCGCCTGCAGGGGGCGCTAAGGCCACGAGTAACAAGTCATTTGCTGGCGTACCGTCGAAACCAGAAGCCAAAGCTCCAATCCCGGCAGAAGTTGGCAACTCAAGGCAACCCAACCACCATTCCATTGCAGCCTATTCATCCTCGACATCGAGTTCGAACCACCAGTCCTTCACTGGACAATCAGCAGCTCCACTACCGAGTCAGTCAAACCACCAGTCATTTACCAGCAACTCCTCTTCGCAATCTCGAACTCACGACCGAACACTTGTCAACAGCTCCTTCATTAGCAATGGGTCTTCTGAGCCTAATTCCCTCCACGATGAAAACTTTCAGATGTCTGAGAGCAAGGTAGCTCAGGCAGCGCTGGTTGCCTACCGTGAAGAACTGGTATGATAATTCTCTTCTTCATGCCTTTCACTTCTTCTTTAGGCTGCAATTGACAAAGCACTGGACAAAACAACCAACGAAAAGAAGATCAAGCATCTCCTGTTTGAACGAGCTGAGATCAAGACTCGCATAGCTGCCACAGAGGAACAACTTTTGCCAACTTTGCCGCCAATTACACCTCTCGACATGGAATGGGACATACGCCATGTCAAAAAGCACACGGAAGTATTGCAAAAAGAATTGGTAACTCTTGCTTTGTGATCATCAATGGGTTGATGGACTTCCATAGAGAGAAATCGTCAAGAGGTGTGCCACCCTCGACAAAGAAAGCATCACTGGCGCTTTCTACATGCATCGACGCGGAGAACTCAAGAATGCCATCTCAGCTGCGTTGGATCGCATTGACCAGCTGAAGGAAGAACAAGTGCCTGAAATTCAAATTCCAGTCTTGCAACCGGATGTGGACAGGGAAACCCTCAAAGCGCACGTTGATATCCTCAAGAAAGAACTAGTAAGACATTATCCTTTTTGGAGAGTTTTAGGATCCTGTCGTAGCGCCAAATTGTGAGCAAAATTGCTCAAACAACTTCGCTGGGAGCCAAGAATAAACTCAAGTCACAACGAAGCACGCTCAAGCATCATCTTGCTTTGGCACAAGACAAACTGGCGACGTTCCGTGAACCTCCACCAAAACCTTCCAGCGAAGTGCAGATGCTTGAATCGTACATTGAGTCTCTCAAGGCTGACCTGAAACAAGTGGTATCGCAAATTACTCGAACTCAAGATATGCCTACCATCAATGCTATGAATCTTCGTCGGCGGAATGATCTGAAGAAAAACCTCCGCAATGCCCAAGACCAGCTCATGGCTCTACAACAGGCCGAGCAAGAGCGAATTAGTCAACGTTCCAGCAGCAGAAAAGGCTCTGTCGTGTCTTCAAACGAAGACGAACCTGCCTTGGTCATTGATGCTCTTCTTTCATCCCGTATGACTCAAGTGTATCAAAACGTTACGGAGAAAGCTGGCTTCCTTGAATGGATGCCACAAACATTGAAAATCTTCCGTGGAGGCAAAGTGGTTTGGGTCAAGCTTGAAACGAACGGATGCCTCCTTTGGTACAAGAGCCCGAGCGATACGAAAGTTCGTGGCATGCTCGATCTTGCGCAGTCATCGACTCGCAGCGTCAAGGTCGACTTCGGTGGCGAAAATCTCATCTGCATCACTGTGATTACTCCCGGTATGCTCGCCAACACGGAAGAAGTGACCCAATTCCGCGCTACGTCCGAGAATGAAGCGCGTGGATGGGTCTATATCTTGCAAGACACCATTCAAACCCTCGTGAAGCAGTTTCCTCAGCAGAAGGACGAAGATATGTTCAGTCGCAATTCCGTCGTGTATTAACTTAAATGTTGTTGCCAATCAGGCGTTTTCGGATCTCTTCTTCGTCTAATTGAGTGCGCTTGCGCTTCCTCGCAGGCTGTGGTCTGTCGTGGGTCTTTTCCATGTGCTTTCGTAGGACATGCTTGTAATGAAAGGCTTGTGGGCAGAGATCGCACTTGTACTTGGCACTGCCTACTTCATGGGCTATTCGCCGGTGTTTGTTCAAATTGGCTTGGGAAGAATATAAGTTGGAGCAGTCAGAGCACTCGAAAGACTGCGCCATGTGGACGCCTCGCACGTGTCCTCGAAGAGACTTCTTCGTGAGAAAGAATTCGTGGCATTCTGGGCATTCTATCCTTGTGGGGACAAAGTCGTCCACCGGAATCGGCTTGTCCGAGTTGAAATCTACCGACACAACTGTAGCAATCACATGAGATCGGAGTCTGTGCTTGTCGAGCTGGAATTTTTTCATGAACGCTTGGTCACAGTCTGGGCATGGAAATGGAGGCACACCAGTGTGGCAAAACGAATGCTGTTGAAGCTGAGTCTTCTTTTTGAAATGTTGATGGCATACTGAACATTGATACGGCTTGTCGGCACTCACTTGGTGCTTCTCCATCTCATGACGCCTCAGTCCATGCTTGTATCTGAAGGTCGCTTGACACAAGGAGCAAGTGAAGGTTGGCGCTGTATCGTCGTGTTCGACCTTGATGTGTCTTGTCAAGTGATCTTTTCGTGTGTAGAGCTTTTCGCATCCTTCATGTGGACAGTAGAACCCTTTAGACTTGTGGCTGAGCTCATGTTGAGCTAGATGTGAAGGCTTGGAGAAGACGATTCCACATTCGTGGCAAATGAAGACCTTGTCCAGACCAGGTTTATCGAGGTATTTCATATCGTCTTCGAGCCAAGGTTCGTCCCTCATGGCACTGTCGTCTAGTAGCGCTAATGCTTTTTCTTCCACACAGCTGTAGACGTCAAATGCGTCACCATCGTCCATGTCAGTTGGGCGAACCAGCTTGGCACTCTCTGGACCTGCACCATGAGGTAACACCATTCCTTCTTATCCGGATAAAATGCCATGAACCAAAGGGGTTAAGGGGGTTGGGGTTGAAGGGTTTACGAAACATTGCGTCCCTTGGTCGTTTGTGTCGAAAATGAGCATGTGAACATTGCGATGTTAAAGTTATTTCTACTATGTATTTAGATATGTTTGTAAGAATTTTAAACTCCGCAGTTCTGCCGCAACGTGGCGAGCAGAGACTCTAGATCGTGATGGGTTGATATGGTTTGTTTAAAGATGTCCTAAAAGACAATTTCAATGAAAGTACACACGATTGACGTACCGAGCTATTAATTCGCTGGACACACTCTGGTGGAAGATCATAGCTTGCCACTGTGGACGTGATGAATACTTGTGTTGTATTTTGGAGGGCTGCTATCTTGATGTCTTTCTCCAAACGGACAAAAGCCAAGAGCTCCGACAAGCTCACTGAGCAGCTTGAGTCGGTGTCCATAGCTTGGAGTATACCCCATTTATCATCCACAAAGGAGCACTTCGTGTTGGGTGAAGCCTCTGGTGTGGATGTCGTGGGTTGTGCAGTGCTAGTTGCGTTCGGTGGGGTGCAAGACTGATGCAGCAGCTCCAAAACTTGGTCCAGCTCGGTGTGGCTTGATATTGTATGGTTCTACAAGAGTAAAGCGTCAATTAAACAAGAGTAGAAGTACTCACAGAGGCGTAGTAACTTCGAATGCACTCAATTTGGAATTCAAAGCGAGCGATCGTCGCGTTCATCTCCCTCTTCGTAGCATCTTCAAATGTATTCGCTTCAGCTTCTTCACGCGCGTACATGTATTCCAAAAGCTCAGGCAAACTCACAGAGCAGCTTGAATCTCTGTCCATTGCTCTCAAGATCCCGTCGTTGTCATCCACGTATGAGCATCTTCTGGAAGCTGGCGACGAGGTAGTTTCCGGCTGCACTGATGGGGCAGTTTGGGTTGATGGCTGAGTGGTAGGCAGAGGTTCAGTCATAGGCTGAGGAGAAGAAATGGATGTTGGCTCTGGTGTCGTCGATGTCGTTGGTGGAGACGTGGTTGTTGGTTGAAGAGAAGTACTTGTTGGCTTTGGAGACGATTCAGTCATCGGCTGAGGAGAAGAAATGGACGTTGGCTCTGGTGTCGACGATGTCGTTGGTGGAGACGTGGTTGTTGGTTGAAGAGAAGTACTTGTTGGCTTTGGAGACGATTCAGTCATCGGCTGAGGAGAAGAAATGGACGTTGGCTCTGGTGTCGACGATGTCGTTGGTGGAGACGTGGTTGTTGGCTTTGGAGACGATTCAGTCATCGGCTGAGGAGAAGAAATGGACGTTGGCTCTGGTGTCGACGATGTCGTTGGTGGAGACGTGGTTGTTGGCTTTGGAGACGATTCAGTCATCGGCTGAGGAGAAGACATGGATGTTGGCTCTGGTGTCGACGATGTCGTTGGTGGAGACGTGGTTGTTGGTTGAAGGGAAGTGGATGCTGATTCTGGGGTCGATGAAGTTGTTGGCCGAGGAGATGTGGAAATTGGCTCAGCAGCAGATTGTGTTGTCGGCTGGGGGGCTCGAGAGGTAGTCAGACTTGATGCATCTGTTGGAGTTGTTGTAGGGCTGAAGGAGGTTGTTGGAGCTATAGTTGTGGCATGATCCACTGGTAAAACTACCGTAGTGGGTTGCCTGGTATGTGGATCGAGTGTAGTTGGAAGACTTGATACTGCAGTCGTCGTCAGAGGAGACGGTGTTTCAGATGGTAATGGAGCGTTGCTGCTCACAGTTGGTGAAGGTGTTTGTTCATCATGCGTGGTGTTTGGTTGCTGTGAAGGGGGAGTTTTTGCGGGTGTTTGCGATGCAGGCTCAGAATCACTGATACTTGTGGTTGTTGGCCTGGGGGGATAAGAGGTCGTTTCGGAGGTTGAAGTGGAAGTAGGATGAGGGGTGAGTGTAGTAGAAGGCTGTTGTATCTCTGGTGAAGTCGTAGCAGGACTGTTGGAAGTACTGGTTGTTAATGGGTCTTGGATTGTAGGTGCATTCGTGATTGGAGGAGGGACTGTAGCAGGAGCAGAAGTTGGTTGACTCGTAGGTGGATTTAAGGTCATGGCTTGGCTAGGTGATTGAGGCGCAGAAGTAGTTATAGGCTCAGGAGCTGGCGAGCTCGTTTGCTGGGGCACCGGAGTGTTTATTTGGGGAGAGCTGGTGTCTGTTGGAACTGGAGTGTCCGGAAACATAGTAGTTGGCGTGGTAGTTTCTGGTGTCGTTGTGGTGACAGGTGCTGGTGTTGCAGGTGTTGTGGTTGCAGGGCTGAAGGAAGCGGTCGTTGGAACTTCAGTTGTTACTATTTGGCTTGTTGGTTGACTGAGAGGTACTGGAGCTTGTGTTGATGGACTCGATGCAGGTTGAGTTGTTGATATTGTCGAGTCACTCGTGTTTGTTGGTGGTGTGGGGGGAAGAGGTGTTGTTGGTGTCGGATTCAAAGAAGCTGTTGTAGAAATTTGTGTCGTGGGTTGGTTTGTCAGAGGGGCGACTGTAGCTGGCGCTGGGGTTGGCTCCATCGTCGTTGGATGGAGGGTCGTAGCTGTTTTTGAGGTCGGTTTGTTGGTGATTGGGAGAGCCACATACGTAGCTTGAGGTGTTGTCGGCTTTGATGTTATCGTTGAAGTCGGCGTTGGTGAAAGTCGGACTGTTGCGGTAATAGTAGTTGGTTCCATGGTTGGTTCCATGGTTGGTTCTGGAGAGCTTGTGATTGTTGGTGCCTGCGTCGAAGATGTTGCAGTTGTGGTGGTTACGGGTAGATTTGATGTTGAGGGAGCGCTGGGACTTGTTGGAAGGTCAGTTGACGATGGAGAGTTGCTGTTTGTTGTTGTTGAAGGTTGCTGAACTGGTGGCGTAATGGATTGGGAGGAAGAAGGACGCTCAGTTGATGGCTGCGAAGCGGGCTTTGAATCATCTACGGGTGTCGTTGTTGGCAGTGAGGTTACTGGTGGAGGGGTAGATGTCATTGTGGTTTGCGATGTGGGGGAACCAGATGTAGTAGGTGTAAGACTGAGTGGTGACTTAGTCGTCGTTGGAAGAAGTGTCGTGTGTACTGGTTGTGTCGCTGAGAGTTCTGTTGTTGAGATTTGGGTTGTTGGTTGGCTCGTTGTTGAAGCTATTGTAGTTGGCTCTGGCGTCTGTACGTTTATTTCTGGGTTGATTGTAGTGTGGCCAGGCGTGGGACTGATGGGCGATGACGTTGTGGTTGGAAGTAGTGTCGTCTGGACTGACTGTGTCGTTGGAATTTGCATCGTAGAGACTTGAGTAGTAGTCTGACTTGTTTGGGCAGTAGCTTTTGTTGGCCATGGCGTTGTTACGCTAGTCGTAGGGCTGGCTGTAGTCGTTGCGGTAACGAGGAAGGAAGTTGATGATGGGACTTGAGTTGTGTGTGATGTCGGCTCTGGCGTCTGAGCACTCTTCGTTGGGCTTACTGAAGTAGGAGCAGGCGTGGAACTAACGGGCGATAAAGTTGTTGTTGGAAGCTGTGTTCGAAGTTGTGTTGTTGGGACTTGGGCTGTGGGTGGATTTGTTGAGGGCGTTCCTGTCGTTGGCGCTGGTGTCTGTATGCTCTTCGTTGGGCTTACTGAAGTAGGAGCAGGCGTGGAACTAACGGGCGATAAAGTTGTTGTTGGAAGTTGTGTTGTTGGGACTTGAGTTGTGGGTGGATTCGTTGAGGGCGTTCCTGTCGTTGGCGCTGGTATCTGAGCACTCTTCGTAGGATTGACTGTTGTCGGTACAACCGTGGTAGTCTTGCTCCCCCCGACGACAGCCACAAATGTGGCTTGAGGTCTACTCGGTTTTGACGTTGGCGCGGGAGTTGGATTTACGGTCGGTGTTGTAGTTGTTGTTGGTGAATTGGTTGGTGCTGGAGAAGTTGTTGGGGATGCTGGTATTGAAGTAGTTGGTAATTGAGCTGTGGGACTTTGAACTGGGCGTGCAGTGGTTGGTAGTGGCGTTGTTGTAGATGCAGGAAGCAGAACGCTATCTGAGCCAACGCGCAGAGTTGTCGTCGGACTTCTTGTTGTTGGTTGTGCAGTCGTCGTTGGCGTCGATGTAGTTCTCGATACAACTATAAGACCTGAATCTGACTGAGATGCAGCCCCGGAGCTAGTTGATTGTGTGTCCGGCAATTTTGTTGTGCTTTGTGGTGTAGGACTAGGAGTGATGGGAGGGTTTGTTGTGGTCGGGGGTGGGACGGGGGGAGTGGAAGGCGGCGCGAGAGCAGGACTGGCGGTTGTTGGAAGTGAGGTTGGAGTAGGTGTAAGAACGACGTTGGATATCTGGGGGTCATTCGAAGAGAGCGGTGGTATTGTCGGTCCTGTATTGGAGTCGTAAACTAGACAATCTGCTGTCGTCCTCGTACCTGGTGGTTTTGTAGTCGGTTGTTTGGTGGCAGTGTCTGACGGTTTCTCAATGGCTTGTTTGGGAATGTTATAGACACATCCTTTTCCACCTTGCGGTAACCATGAGCAAATTGCATTGTACGGCGCAATACACGTCGTCAAGTTGACGAAACTTAGGATTCCTTGCCGACAATCTATGGAAGTTACTGCGCCCTTGGCTGGACATCGAGTTCCGGCATCAGCTCCGCACGTAGATCCAACAATACAAAACGTCGCATCTCCCGCAACACTTACTTTCGTACAGGCAGTCGATGCTTGCAATGTTACGATTGGGGCCTTAGGAGCTTGGAGACATTAGTTTCTTAGAAGATTGACATTGAATTACCTTGTGCAACAAGATCTTCGTAGTGGGTAAAAGACCCTGTGACTGCTGCTATTGCAATAAGAGCGACAACGCTTGCTGCTACGGCAGTGAGTGCAAGGAGCCGGAGTAATCGTCGTGATTTCCTCTTTCTGGGTGTGTATCGACTGTGTAAACCGCGAAGGAATAAATCAGTCTCCTGGAATTCACTCCCGTAGGATCGAGTCGATCTTTGCTCCAGCAGCGAGTGCATCAAAGTAATTTTGAGAGGCATAGCATGCGTCCGACAAACAAAACGAAACGGCTCCATCATTGTAACCGTCGACATTGGTCAGGGAGCAGGAGAAAAGTCTTAGGCCGACGAGAAGTGTGGCGACTTATTTACAATCGTCACAGAACAAGAGATGTCATGAATAAAGCAGAAGATCCTTTTGTCGGCTGCACTACTGCTGATTCATGGATCGATGCGCTTTCACGCAAGAAACGACTTCGTGGTCTAAAAATAGAAAACAAATCTTTCGCATGGAATGTTGGCAGTGCATACTGGTCGAAGCAACTCGTTTCTGTCTGTCCAAAGTCCAAAGCTTGACGACTATAATGCGTGGACTTGCTCTCAGGCAGCGTCTTTTGCTTCTATATATATTTTTTGCGTGAAATTGATTGCGATCAAGTAGCGAGCAAGCAAAGGCTTGCCCAGAAGATTATGCATGGGGAAGTACTGGTACGTACTGTAGGACAATCCTAGCATCAGAAACTGCTCAATGAGGAGTACCAGATCCAAATGTCCCCTCGTTTCTTTCGTATCCAGCAAAAGGCCGGGTTTCATACTGCTAGTCCTTGATTTTGAGGTTTCAAAACCTAGAGAGGAAACCGCGACCTTTGTTTTTTCTAGAAAATTGCAAATGAATCTTGATTGAAGACATGGATTGATGGACATTTCAAAGTGTGAAATAAGATTATCTACAACATTTATTCAGATCGGATGGGGGTTTCAGCGAGAGCCAAATCCTTCTTCGCATTGTTCAGTCGGCGGCGGGCAATGAAGTACGAAGCTGTCCACGTGAGGACAGACCACACAAGCCATGCAACAGAGAAGAGAAGGACGTTGCGCAAGCCTGACTTGTCAAGATAGCAGTTGGGGTCTAACTTGGCTTCGTTCTTTTCGTTCCACACGCTACCGCAGTTCGGGGCCCAAGCATCCTTAAGAGCACCGAGGACAATTGGCGAGGGGACATCACCAAGAACGTGAAGGAAAAGTGTGTTGAGACCCATCGCAAAACCACGACGATGCTTGGCAACGGAGTAGAGGATAACGAGAGTTTGTGCAGCTTGAGTTGTGAAGACAAAGATGAGAGCCAACAGCATGCACACGATGAAGATGGCAGTATTACCCATGAAGGCTAAGGCAAGGAAACCAAAGATGACACCAATGGTCATACACACAATCATCTGGCGAGCAGCAATGTAGCATCGGTAGGTTTCGTCTTCTTCATGGCCACGGCTTTGGCGATCGACGAGCCAGCCACCTAGAGGCGAACCGATGACACCAGCGACAACTGTAAGACCACCAAAAGCCAACGAAGCAATGCCTTCGCCCAAAATGTCCGAGCCAATCAAAATGGCAGGCATGAATGCACCCATACCAGCTAGAGTGAATGAATAGGCAGCCACACCCAACGTAGCCGAGATAAACATGGGTTCTTTGACAATGACAATGATATCTTGGATTGCGGACGGGTTGTGGTTCAATTCCTTGGAAACTTCAGCTTGCACTTCAGCTTGATTCAAGCTACCAGGACCCGCAAGGCTTGGGCGACTTTCAATGCCTTCAAGCTCCTTGGGAGCACCATGGGCAAGTGGGTAGTCATAGTGCAGAGGAATCCATTGCCAGCAGGCATAAGCCATTGGGAACATGATGATAGCTGTGATGTAGAAAGCCCAGTCCCAAACATGGGCCAAGGCACCACCGTAACCATAGCCGAGAGCCGTGCCGACGGAAATACCGCAGTAGAAAAATCCGAGCCACAGGGTGCGCGACTTGGTTGGGGCAAATTCATCGATAAATGGAGGAGTCGTAGCGTGGAAAGAGGATTCACCAATACCACTGAGGAGACGACCGGCAAGAAGGAGGTAGAAGCTCTTGATAGGCTTGGCAAGACCGCACAACACAATAGCAATCACCCAAATGAAAAGGCCAATTGCTGACAACAAGAAGGGACGACGGGTCATGGACATGTAACCGAAGATGCAAATGAAGATCGAGTACGAGGCAATGAAAGACGAGACAAGAACACCGATGTACGTACTCACATGACTGGTGTCATGGCGGTCTGTCGAATTGGTGATTGAATTGAGAAACGATTGTTTCTCAATCGTCTGCTGCACGAAGGCTTGAAACTCGACGGGGGCGCCAGGGATAATACCTCGATCAATGTAGTTGAGCATATTGATCGCACAGAGCAGCGCGAAGATGTGCGCGACATTGTTGAGCTTAAACCCCATGGCCAATCCTTCGGGGAACAAATTTGAAAGTGGAAAAGGCACACTACTTGAAGGAGCCAGAGGAAATCCGGGATACTTGTCCGGATAAGAGGGGAATCCAGACTCAAGAGGCTGAAATCACCATGCGGGATAGGATTACTCACATGGAAAGCCTATGTAATTTTGGCGGACAGAGTGCAACAATTGCAGAAGATCGACGAGCGCAAGTCGCATTCGGCTGATAGGTAGATAGATCTCAAGTGGTCGAGCATTGTTTTGTTGTTTCTGGTCGGAAGATGAGCGGCCATGATACTTCTCTTACCGTGGCATCAGGAATAGATTCAACAACATTGTTATATCCCTGTTTCAAGTGGAAATTGGCAGCCAATGAGAAGGGGCAAGGAGTCGCCTGATTCAATCTATCGTTGCAAACGTCGTTCGCATGTCATTGACCGGATAAACAAGAGAGGAAAAATCCACAAGTCAGAAGAGAAAGCTCTCAACCTGAGAATTGTGATGCAATGCCAGAGTCATGAACAATCAGTGAATTTGGATTTGTCCAACATGTTGAAAGCCCATCTCCAGATAAAGTCTTTGATGAGCGCAGAAGGAATTTGGCGAGAAGAACAATCAGTATATTATAATAATAAGTCACAATATGTTATAATACAATCAGGGAGAAACCATTTCCAGTGAAAACTCCTCATTTCATACCGATGCCCCTTGTCATTAGGTGCAGTGATTCGAGCGTCATGTCCTTATGTTGATGGTGTACCGCCATTGCAGAAATGTTTAACTCAATTGAAGTCATTACATGCAAGGGACAAAATAGGACGTGGCAAGCAGATACTAGTATCATTTAATTTTAACCATACGACTCAAATCAATTGATTGACTAGACCTCCTGGAGGCTGCGGGAAAGATCGTAGCTGTAGCAATATTGTTCGGATTCACGTTTCGACAAGCTTTTGTGGTGTAGCTTTCAATGTTATCACACAATTAAAATTGAATTTTATTATACTCATACGACAGGTTCCGTGACATGTTTCAACAGCACACATTGAGCGACTTACTATTTGTTGCACACAGTAATATATAGTGGGTTCGATAGAGGAAGAAAAACGCAGTTTGTTGATGCAAAAAAAACATGGTGTTCCAAGATAAAAACGTGATGAATTTTTGACTTATGATGGGCACAAATAATCCTGATGGCATATTCCGTGACATCACTATCCGTATCCGGAAAACCTCACAATACGCCAGCAACTACCATGTGCTCACTTTCGTCGTGGACCGCGCGTTTGCGCTTGCGTCGCGTGGGCTTTTGCTTGTCCTCCATCGCCATAGTTCTTCTTTCCATCTTTTCTTTGTTCTTGATTGCAACTTGCAGTTTCTTCAAGACAGCAGCAGAGCGTCGTATGTCGCGTGCTTTCTTGTTTTCGGCCATAACGCGTTGCTTTTCAAGGTTCGCGTCTTCTCTCTCCTTCACGGCCTTTATAATTGCTTCTGTAGTCATCAAGCAGCCCCCGTGAACCCATGTGTCTTGTGCCTTTGGGGCTTTCAAGCGTTGCTTCATCTCAATCAAATGAGATGTGTTCAGATGGACGACTCGAGCAGCATCGGGATCAATGTTGAGCTCTCGAAGCAAGACATCAGCCGCGGGTGATATGGAGATTGCTGGCTGGATGAGCACTGTTCGTTGCATTGAGTGTGGCTGATCACCAACTATCATTGATAACATCACATCCAAGCACAAAGGCCACAGTCCGGTCTTCTCAAAACCACTTACAATGTTTGCCCTTGAGACGCTTTTGGCCAAAGCCCGAGATCCAACGGCAACCATGTCACCCAGCTCTGGCGTTGTTTTGTTTAACGATATGAAATTGACAATTTCTTTGTCCAGATTGCGTTTGAAATGGAAAAAACTGTTGCGTCAAGTGGCTGCAAAAAGTGTGATATGTGTGATGGAAGAGCATACAGCAGTAGACCATTCTCCTTTGCATAAGCAAGTGTTCGAGCCGACCAATGGGCTTTGTATCCATCCATGCACAACAAAACAGGTCGCTGGGGGGCAATTTGGTCCACAAACCAAGTAAAGTATTGAACAAAAAGCTTCGTTGTCAAGAATGACGATTCGGAAGCAGCAAAGTTTGAGCCTTCCATGGCACCGTGAGTCCACCGTTGTGCAATATTTTTTCCAGGGAATATAAAGAAATGTGGCAAGTAGTCCCCTGCAGCATTCATACAGACCAATGCAGATACGTTTCGACGGCATTGTGAGATCTGAACGTTAGCCGCTTGTCCCTTTGGAGCAATGACTCGTCGTTTGTTTCTTGAACCTTGGGCACACATGCCAATTTCGTCCAAATTCCATAGCCGTTCGGGTGTAATGCCATTGTCGCGAATAACTTTCTCAATTGCAGAATAGTGATCAGTGACGACTTCCTCCGTGCTTCGCATTGCGCGATTGGTCTCTAAAAACTGCGCTTGTCGGTGTGATATTTTGTCTTTGTGACGCTTGACGAATCGTTGAACGAATCGTTTGGATGGAAAACCACTTGGAATTATGCGTGCGTGGGGGCTTTCGTCAATACAGCGACGGATGAACCCAGCCAACTCGTTGTTTGTAAAGCATTGGCCGTGTTGGGCGCGCTGATTGATGGCGTCTATCAAGCCCATCTCCTCGCCCTGGGTAAGAACTGAAACTGGTCCGTTGGTTGCATTCACTTCGACAGTCCCTTTAAGACGCCGATCGAGGAGCATGCGACCAATGCCATGTTTGGCAGCAGCGCCTCTGCAAGACATGTTGTTATCTCGGACATCAATAAGGGTCATTTCAACCCTCTGGAGAAGATCTTCATTCATAGCGGAACCCTGAAGGTCTTGTTGGAAGGGGGAGAAATGACGTATCACCCACAAAACTTCGTCGATTTCTCTGTTTCGAACGGCAATACGTCGTGTCTGTGATTGGTCAGAATCGCGTCTTTTTATTATCATTAAATGAGCCAATCCTTGCGAGGCAAAAGCGCGAGATGACAAATGTCACGGAATGTGTCGTGTCACGGAATTTGTCGTGCAAGTATATATTATGCATTATGAAAAAGAAGCTTTCAAATACGACTCACAGTCGCAGCTACACCACAGCTGCCTTGAACTTTGAACTCGATCATTAGTATCTCTTCGGTGTTGGCTGCGTTTTGGCCAACATTAAAACGAGACTTCTGTGGCACATCAGGCTGTTGTAAATCAATTACCTGTGCTGACGTTGGGACATTATCGAACTTGTTCGTCAATGCTTTCATCGCAAGGGCAAAAGCGTTGACTTTGGCCCAGCGCTTTGTCTCGGATGTGTCACTGTCTTTTTTATAGTTTTTGCAATGGACAAAAGTCCAGGAGCCCATTCGTATTTCAATACGAGGGTCCAAGGGTCTTCCGCCTTTACTTCGAGGAGCCTTGATTTACCTCCATTCATCAACGACAGACCAATCCCAACACAGGATTCGTCTGTCGTATGGTCGTAGTAAGGGGCAACAATGTACCCAGGATTTCGAAGTGAGTTGTTGTCGAACTTTTCGAAATCCTGTGGTGGTGGAACTACCGCCGCTTTTCGCTTCCCAATCTGGGGAATGTCGAGCTCACCATCGTCTCTCTCAACAACCCCTCTTCCTCCTTTTGCTCGTTTCGTTGTTACTCGAAGATCTAATCAAGCGTATCGTAATAAATCCTTCATTTATGCAACTCGAATATTCTTACTGTTTGCCATATTTGGGTTTCGCAAGTGCAGAGCAAATACTGTGTTGTTGAAGTCTTTAAACACTTCAGGTGCGAGGGCGCGCGCTTCAGAAGGTTCAGTCGATCCGTCGACGAGACCGTCGTGAATGAGTTGTTGCAGTACTTTCTGTGCGGTGCAGTCGGCTGTCCAGCGGCTGGACATTCGTGAAATGAAGAGATTTCGATATCCGGATAATTCACGTCACTTCAACAAAAATTTAAATCAATTTTCTTTTTTAAATGTCCTTTCTTTTTTAAATGTGGCCTTTAAACTTTCGAAACAAAGTTTCGAATAATTTCTGACGTCGTTAAACCCCAAGTTTGAGTGTCGATTTTGCTAAAACCACTCATATCTATGCTCTCAAACTTCTGGTACTTTCTATGAATCACATGATATTGCAAAACTTTATTGCAATAAATTATTGCAATCAAGCTGCTTTTATTTTAATATTCGGACATTTAATTTTATTTTATTCAAACATTTTTATTATTATTAAATGAAGCTCATTTAAAATTATTGGAGTCATTCATCAAAACTGACGAAGTTGATTGTGAATGTGCGAGATCGAAGAACTTGAGCGGGACATTTGGCAAGCTGCACAGAGTATGCTTCGCCGTCAAAGTGGCTCTAGGCAGATTCCGTGCAGCGAGAGACGCTTTCGGGCTCTTTTTGGTGTTTCCCCGAGCGTAGTTCCTCTTCTTTGGGCCGAAAAAGACAATCGGCCAGAAAATACAGTGCCGCCCCATTTACTTTGGGCTCTGATGTTCATGAAAGTCTACGCCACGGAGACAGTGCACACGTCTCTTGCTGGCGTAGACGAGAAGACATTTAGAAAATGGTGTTGTCTATGGATTGAACATCTATCGTCTTTTCAAACGGTATCTAGTTTGTACTTTCTCATTAAATGTATTGATTTTGCATAGATATTGTGGCAAAATAGGTTTGCCAACGCGGCAGAAGGAGCCACGATGTTTGTATCTTTAGATGGTACTGACTTCAGAGTATGTGAGCCTAGACTATTCGATCCTATGTGGTATTCCCACAATTTCCATGGGGCGGGTCTACGTTATGAGGTAGCCTCGTGTATTCAAACAGGCTACATTGTTTGGATTAATGGCCCCCCCCCTGAGGCTCTTGGAGCGATATTACACTTGCGCGCAGTGCATATGTCCAGGCTGTTTTGCCAGGAGAAATGACTTTGGCAGACCTTGGCTATCGCGATGCAAGATATTTTGTCAATCCTCAATCGCAGCCTAGAACGAGGCAACGACAAAAACATATTATGTCTCGACACGAGACAGTCAATGCCAGATTCAAGCAATTTGGCGTGCTTGCACAAGTGTTTCGCCACAAATTGGATCTTCACCCTGTATGCGTGCATGCGATTGCTAACATCATTCAAATCACGATCGAGAATGGCTCGCCATTGTTTTCTGTTTTTGAATAGTCTACCGGTAGTTTAATTGTAATTCACATTGTCTCTGGTTGTTTCCCGCGGCCTCATGGAGAATTGTCGAATGGAACAAGTCATACTAGTAAATTGCAATCACAAATTGAGATGCACTGTGGGGACATTTCTTCTCTTGTTTCCTCTCATGCATTGATTAATTATCTCTACCCCATATTGTGTCTCTATAAAATATAAAATACTGGAATCTTGCAAAGAAAATATCGACGCAGCCATTTTGACGCAAAAATGACGTAATACAAACTTCAAATGAAATGAAATTGAATGTTTCGAACCTGTTCTTCAAACATTTAAAACGTTTGAAATTACACTATTTATGGTTCATGATCGAGGGCAATATAAGAAAATGCTTGCGTAAACCTTAAATAGTGTATGCGTAAATTCATTGAATCATTTTCGAAACATCTCAAAATTCCAGTTTTGGACCCAAACGACAATACTGTAACGTTAATAGGTAAATTACAGAGGCCGTACACTATTTTGATTGGGCAAGAGGTCTTCCCTCGCCCCATCAATTTTCACAATATCCTCTAAACATTATATACTTGTATATGTAATATTTTCATATTCACACAACTAGCAAATATCCCACACAAGCTGCCTTCAAAGACAATCAACTATAATAAGCAATAAATATGAATGATATTACAATAGACAATGCGAATGACTCATTTTATACAAGGGAGAAGCCAATCCAAGAAAATCTCTAAATAGTGTCGATATTGAAACATATATTAGTGTGAATATTATCAACTAGTTTTGTTGGGAATTGCTTTATCAAAAGCTTTCTTGATCGTTTCAGGGGATATTAAATCCAATGCCTTGATTGCCTGTTTGATACAGGCCATGCGCTTCTCAACAGCGCTTGAAGGGTGGTAGGTTTCTTGTAGCCACAAATTTCTCAATTTAGCCTTAAAAGGACCCATGACCCCGACGTCTAAGGGCTGCAAAATAGACGTCATATTGGGGGGGCAGAGTGCACACTGTCGAGCTCAATTCCTCTTCAATGTATTGAATGTTCTTTGGGGTTCGATGAGCCTCAAAGTTGTCAATCAAGATCAACGAAGGTCTCACAATTTCAGGTCTAACACTAATAAAATAAAATAAAAATAAAAATAGTATATTACCTTAAAATAGTGTCAAGATAGAAATTCCATCCTTCGCCGTCGATCCATGCATTCTTTTGGACAGCATAAAATGGCCAGAGGGTAGGTCCGAAGCTCGTTTGCATCAATCAAGCCCCCTGGCTTGCCTTTGACAACAAAAGGTAATTTATCTCCTAAATAGAGTTAGTAAGACTAAAAAACGGGAAAAGTTACCGTTACGTTTCGCTGCTAACACGGCCGTTAGACGGCAGGACTTGTCCGCGTGGGAAATGCTGGCATCGCTGCCCTTCTGAGCGAGGATATATCGCGGAGGAGTGTCAAAATAGATGCCAGTTTCATCACAATTGATGACGTCACTGGCATCAAAATGATCGTTTTCGATCCAAAAGTCATTGCGAAATTTCGTTCGAACCTCGAGCATCTGCAATGTAGTCATTGCTTTTGCTGTCGAGGCTCGTCGGCGCGAAAAAACGTGCCTATAGACGAATTCCTTACATAAATTGAATAAAGACTTATATGGATCCTCCTTTGAGGCAGAATACTCATTAACCCATTCCTGATGATGAGCTTTGACTTGCTGAACTACATGGTAAGTCGTCAAGGGAAAGTTCTTTTCCCTCATGGCAACCATGTAGTCCAATAAATCCTAATATAACAATAAGATAAACTTTATTATAATGACATACATCGCCTCCAGGAAGGATTTCTTTGCGGCCTGGGGCCCCTAAGTGCTGACGTCTCTTTGCCAAGAGAGACGCTTGAATCGTGTTCTTCTCTCGTACAAAGTTTCGAACGGTGCGGAGTGGAATACCACTAAGTTCAGCGACCTGCTTTTGTGTGTGCTCTGACAGAGCACGCAGAACATTCCGTTTTCTCTCCAGGCTGTACCAACGCCGGGTCTTCACGATCGTAACTTCATTGTCCATGTCGAAATTTGAATGGACTTCTATCAACCATTTATCTGTCCTCTATCTTTTCCCTCCAAAATATCATCATTGTTAAATTTTATACTATAATATGTTAGAGGTCGCAAGAATCGGTCTCAAAGTTCAAGTACAACTGTACGTGTATATTTACCAGGCCTCAGTATCTGCAAGCATGCAATGCATGAGCGTTGCCTGCAATGTTTCAAAGTCAAACTTCAGAAAAGTGATATCAAATCTCAGAGAGAACCCTGTATGGATGATTAACATCAAAATTCCGACATGACTTAATCTTTGTATTTGGAATTTTATCCAATCCAATCACCCAATAGTATTATTAGCCAATCTACGACTACTGAAACATAATTTGGTCCAATTGAAAGTCGTTTTAACACTGATGGCTTGAATCCGACAGATTCCGACATAATTTGTCGGAATAGGGAAGGAAATATATGTATCGGCATTCAAATTCTAAGTACTGCCATAAAAATCTCCATATTCGCACAGGCTCTGACATCATGAGCCTTGAAGATCTGAAGAGAATCAACACGCAGAAGGCACGTGAGTATCTTTAAGCTCTTCTTATGCGAAGAAAGCGTCAACATGCACACTGTAGACTTGTCCATCCGCGAGGACAAATCTGGCTCTGTACTCGTTGCTTTAATCGATCGCTTTGGTTTGTATCTAGCCTACTATAAGACTAAGAGTGGCAACACACTTGCGTCAAATACTGTAGAGCAGTACTACCGGCAAGTAAAGGGGTGGATATTGGAGAAGTATCCACAAGGAAACTCCTGCGTGGAGAGGACCCTTCTGAAGAAAGAACGCGTTTTCAAGAATTTCTGCACGCACCGTCCGATGGTCAAAATGGTGAAGCAAGCAGGGGCATGTACAAAGGAAGAACTTCGTCTACTGATGACCTACTTGTACCCCACAGCCACTGTCTCTATCGACTACCAAGACACTGCATTGTTATCACTTCACTGGCTCATCATTGGGCTGGCGTCAGACTTGAATATACTCCAAAAGAAAACTTATCAATATGTCGACGAATGTGTTTTTTCTCCGGATCATGCGAATGAAGACCACGGATAATAAGGCATGTCTCTCTCGATGTAGTACTCCAGATCTGTCCCATCACAGCAATGACTGCTGCCATTGTCATGCAATACCACCGAGGGCGTCCCTTCTTCCCCATCTACCTGTACCAAGTGCTACTGATCTCAATGGTCCATCTGAACTTGCACCTCTATCACTTGTACTATCTGGAGCTTGCATCAAGGAGAGTATCACGGAACAAACGATCGAAGACCAATCCATGAGCCTTGAATCCGATGATGTAAATGGTCTCAGCAATGTTCCATTGGTTACAGCAAAGACGCTGAAGCAATCTCCAGGCATCCACACTTATGTCATTCGTCTACTAAGGCGGATTTCCGAGCCAGCAGGCGTTCAAAAGTCGCTGATTTCTCGTTCACGTTTCAAGCAGCGGCGAGACAAGGCGGTGGCAAAACTTATTCGTGTCATGATGGTTCTATGAGTTTAGCTGTATTAGTTGACGATAGAAACTTGACGGCTCGTACTTGTTACGTCGGCGTGTCCTTGATTGAGACATCTATAGAGCTAACTGGCAGTACGTGACGTCACATTCCGGCGACAGATCCAAACCCCAGGCGCTAAAGGTTCTCAGGGGACCCTTTGCTCGTCTATTTTCGTGGCACACCTGGTACGCAGGTTCCCGGTGGCGCTACCAGCCAAGCTCCGGATAGCCCTCCCCTCGCCCAGTTTTCGTGCGCCGCCACGTACTGCTAACTTTCCCAACGAGTGGTCTCGGGCAAATTGGGAAATGACACTTTTTAATCGTGATTGGTCAGTATAATAAAATCAAATCATTCGATGTTGTTTACGACAAAACTAGAAAACGTAAACGTTTCGATAATATTCCCCTTTTTGTGGATGTCGGAATTTTGTCGGAATCAATTGTGTGTCGGAATTTTTATGTTATCCACAAAATCACACCGATGTTGTATTTCCCATGGCTCAACCAATGGCAGATATCAGAAATAATCATATTCATTTTTGGTTGGTAAATAAAACATCAAAGTCTGCATCACGCATATACCTGGAGATGATATCATGCCTTCACCAGTGTGATTCACAGTGTGATTTTGAACGCAAGATATTTCTATTCAGGATCACACTTATCTCACCCTGCATCAATGGCCAGCTTCCACAAGAGCAAGTCATATTTGGCTGAGCTCGAGCGCTTTATGAACTTCCTCGGGCGGTCGGACGAGCTTCGCGACCCAAAGTTTACGAGCACGAAGCTTCTCGACATCACTCCCGAAAACATTCGCCAGTATTTCAATTTAAAGGCATTTGGATCGATCAATCCATTGCCAACATCCCTCCCAGTACACGCACGCTCGAACACTCTCAAAGCCATGAAAAAGAAGCTTAGTACGTTCATGCCACGACAAATGCAGCCGTGGGACAAGATAAGACAAGAAGGAAACCCAACGCGCTCAGTTGCTGTGAATGAGGTCGTAAAACTCGTGATGAAATGTGAGGTAAGGAAGCAAGGAGTCGAGTCAAAAGCTCGAACATCGATCGAATTCAGCGAATTTCTCAATGCTCTCTTTGTCATACGCACACAACACGACTATAAAACAGTCCAAAGGTATCGTCTCTGTTGTATCCTGACCCTTCAGTGGCATCTCATTGGCCGTGTCGACGTCATGATGAAGCTAAAGTTTGAAAACTTGTCGTTTAACCCGAGTCAATTGTCGACGATCATGTGCCAAATGCGCTGGCCCAGAATAACACAGAAGGACGAGAAGCCCCACATCAATCCATATTGGCCTCCATGGTCGATCGAATTTACCGTATCCTTAACTTGGCCGTGTATGTCGAGCTGCTTGATATTGCTCGTGACGACAATATCTTTCTACTTGGCAATGGAATCGATGGTGACAGGAATGTACGCTTACTACTAAATCATGCTTTGGACAACAGCAATTTCAAAAAGATTGTGCCTGGTTTGCTTGGAACGTACAGTATACGAAAGGGTGCAGCGACATATTGCGCAAACAATGGCGTAAGTAAAGACTCCATTGAACTCAGAGACCGCTGGCGTGGCCAGAAAAAACAAGTAGACACACATATTGTCGATTCGCTTGATATTTGCCAATTTGGAGTGATTCCTCGAATTGATCCCAAGAATATGAGAGCTTTTGATTGGCTAAATTTATTCACCATGGAGATGCCGAAAATCATTTAAGCATTTTGATTGGTCAAAATTTCGAAAATTTGTATATTGACTAATGGGATCGATTTGGGATCGGTTCTGCCCTGCGCGATTCTTCAAACCGATCCGGGAAATTCGTATCAAATCGATAATATTGACGTTGAACGATGCTACCCTGAGGCACAAGTCGCAGCTTGTCTGTCTGGACCGTCTGGTGCAGCACGATACTGTTTGATTGAGCCCGATTGGTTTAGCCGAGATTTTTTGGTGACGCAGATTGTGCCAAATGCATGCCGATTGTTATGTCCCGAGTTGGCTGAAATTTTGGTGTTGCCTCTTTTGTATGCATCCTACCAGTCTGTGAGTCCTATTGATCAAGCCTTTCCTTTGGTGCCCGACTGATTGAAGTCCAGGATCTGTAGCGCAGTGTCTGGCATCCCAGGAATAGTAATCGACGAGACGTCGCCGCAATTCGTCACTAAAGTCCCTATTGCTGCAACTGGAATGGGTGAAGAACTTCGAATTGTTTACGCGGGTGTTGAGATTGGGGCAATGAGCGCGGGTGGCTCTGCGAGCACATCAATCATGACTTCACTCTGTGCTCAACCTGCAGACATTGGCGCCCTCAAGCGACAACTGGAGGAGGTCCATGAGCAATTCCACAATGATCTTGAGTCTATACGAAGCAGCATGAAATCAAATTTCAATCGTTTGCATACGTCTGTCCAAAGGAATGCGTCGATGCCGTTTGGCAATGGCCACTCCAGCCATGAATCGAGCAGTGAGTCGCTCCCACGAGTCCAAGCAAGTTTGTCCAAGCGTCCTCGTGATCTCTTTGAGTTGTGGAAAAGAATATGAATTTGGTCTTGCAGGATCGATACCTGCCAAACTGTTCAGCGAGAAAGAACGCGGTGCCATCAAATTCACTTATTGCTTCGGTGCCAAGCTATGGAGACTCGTCGAAGTCATGTTGAAACGTGGATACACAAGAGGCACGGCAATTGACTCTATCTAAGCCAAGCTGGGCAGGTCCAAGTCGGTGAAAGCCATCCTCAATGAGCTGCGAAGGTCCAAGCTCACGGCTGCTTATTTCTAAGTGTGCATTCATCATTCGATTCAAAGTAGTATAATTTCAACCAATCATATCCAGTTGGATTGACAGTCTGATACTCTGCCAGTACGGTCATGGTATGGGGGCACAGTACTGTACATGTAAAGTGTATGTCAACCCAGTTTTTAGGCTCCAAAAAGCTCACGATTGGCTTAAAATTCCGTACATTTTGCCAATCGCGGCATAAATCTCATGAGCATCGCTTGATGCGAAGATTCATTTCGTCATGCCCCGATTCAAGGTTGACATAGCTGATGCAAGAGTTGAAGTTAAAAAATAAATATATGCCAGTCAACAGTATATTGTCAATTTGACGAAGAGTGAGCTCACTGACTGGCACCAAGCGCAACACCAACGCCGTGAGAAGTATTCTCATCACTTTGAACTAAGAAAAACATGACGAAGGACCGTATATTGGATGAAGATGAGAAGATCGAGGCAATGGTTCTTTATCGGGAGGGATTGAGAGTAAACGCGATTGCAAAGGTCGCGTGGCTGTGTGCAGAAGTTTTTGAGTAGTCTCAGCTCTTATGGGACTACAAAACCTCCTGGAAGGCCACCCCCTGTGGACCATGCGTTGCATCCGAGACTCCTTCGTCACGGACGATCAGGTCAAACACTGCCCAAAGACTCGTCGAGAAGCTTGATCTAGAGGTCACGACATGACGAGTCTGCCTGCCTCTCAACAAGAGTGGGAAATTGAAATATAAAATGAGATTAGCAGCGCCAATTATGATACCCTTTCACATGCTAAATCGTGTTCAATGGGCTTCTGAGGCGCTGTCTTATGATAACCCAAGCAGTTTAAGTTGTTAGAAAACTTGTATGACGTGGACTTTGTTGAAATCGAAGCGATCATTGTACACACATATGCAGAACGATATGTGATATGTGTGATCAACATATTTCCAATGCGAAATTAACAAAGAATACGACTGTCATATATTTATTTCCACCACTTTAGGAAGAGTTGAATTTCCAGTTCGTCCCTGAAATTGCTCAGTAATCTAAGATGCCATTCGGTATTGTTATCCGGACGATGTCTAACATATTAGTGGTTCTCACAGTTGCTGAAGTGGCTGGTGCTGAAGGAATATTTCTGCCAATAGAATTCGTGCTGATATTGTTGACTGTGAGGACTGGAGTCAGTGGAGTCTGGCTGTCAGCGGTTGTGGACTTGGAAGCGAAGCTCTTACGTGGATGCGCCAGAACTCTGTCCGAGACGACATCCTTCATGAGCTGGAACCATTCTTGGCACTGTGCTACTCGTCGAGCATGTTCAAGAAGATATATCCTTTCCTGCCCCACCTGTACGCCCTTGTGAAGTCTCGTCGATACGTTGCCGCTAGGTCCATCGTGAGCAAAATTGGCCACTGGACTGCAGAGCATCTCATTTACTTGATCCTATGCGAGCTACACGAGATGTACGAATGAGCATGGAAACGTTTAATCAAGTCACTGCAATCTTACGAAATAGAGATAAATTCCACAACATATCTGGTCCGCCCCAAGCTCCAATCCAGCTTCAACTGCAAGTATTTGTGCACATCATGGCAACGAGTGGCAACGGTGGATCGTACCACAACATAGCCCAGCATTTTGGAATTGGTGAAGGCACGGTGCGGAAGTTTGTTTTGAGGGTAACGACAGCATTGAACAGTTGCCTTGACGAGTTCGTTGTGTGGCCAACACCGCAAGAGAGGCAGCGGATTTCTGCAACAATTGAGGCAAAGTGTGGTATGAAAGGAGTTGTGGGAATGATTGATGGTACTGCTTTCGAGCTCAAATACAAACCACAAGAGGATCATGAGGTGTATTTCAATCGAAAATCACGCTATGCTCTTGGCGCTCAGCTTGTGTGTGATTATCAACGTCGAATTCGTGCGGCTCTAATTGGATATCCTAGCAGTGTACACGACAGCCGCCAGCACAAGTCAATGGGTATTGCTCTCGAACCAAACCTGTATTTTTCCAAAGGCCAATTTTTGCTTGGTGATTCAGCTTATGCTCTTCAAGATCACTTGTTGCGTCCATACAAGAATCCCAAAGCCAAAATCCGCGAGAACAGGCGATTCAATTATCACTTTTCCTCTGTCCGAATGAGAATTGAGCATTGTATTGGAATGATAAAGTCACGATTCTCCCGTCTCCGTGATGGATTTTTCAGCATTCTCCGTGATGCAGCAAATCAAGAATTGGTAGTTCAAATGATCTTATCTTGCATGATCATTCACAATATTTGCATCAATGCTGATGATGAAAGAAACGATGAGTTCACAAACGAAGAGACAGAAGAAGGCGAAAGCGATTCAAATGACGAATTTCAGGAAGATCTAGAAGACGACACACATGAGAGCTGGACACCAGCGTGTGAATTTGTATTGGAAGTCCAAAAGCACCTGGTCCTTCGTCACTTTGGCTACACACATTAAATGCTAGTCGTTCTTAACATTTGTAATCAATTCATGTTATTGTTTGTTCTCCTAGCTTGAACCATTAAGCTTTCGAAGCTTCGCCTCCAAAGTTAGCTTGTCGATATCATACGGGGCTTTTGCTGTTTGATGCATCAACTCAAACTCGCGCCGAAGTTGTTCCATTTCTTCACGCCTCGTCAGCATGTCAAACTCAAATTGTCTTTGCATCAACTCCAGACGGCAACGTTCAAGCTCTAAGCCGCGCTCACCGAACTTGAGAAGTACATCTGTGATAGAGTCGGACGCCTTCCGCTTGTTTGGATTGTTGCTGGAGGTGGACATGGTGTCGTTAATTGTAGGGGTATTGTCAAAGGTGTGAGTTTGGCCGTGTTCGTGGACCGCAACTATGTCAGGTAAAATGTCGTGGCCATCGGCTGGGGGAGTGGACTCTTGTTGGCTGGTGTTTGCGACTGAAATACGCTGAGTGGTGTCGACGAGAGCTTGGCTTCGGATTTGGATAGATGATCCGAGGATGTTGTCGAGTTCATAGTACCATTTGAGCTCTTTGGTGATTGCTGCCTTCAATGTTGGTGGATCATCATCACTAACTCCAAATCCAGAAGCGCTCATTTTCTCTTTGATGGCTGTGTATTTTCTTTCGAGGTGTTCACACCGATTTTTGACCGACTTGGCGCCTTTTATTGCTACTGCCTTTGCAGCTGATTCGTAGAAGGGAGTTTTGTGACGTCTGTAGTCTTCAAAGTGATCTTCCCAGTATGAGATAAGGTCATGGGTCTCATTGTCACTCCATTTCTCCTTCGCCATGATTGTCTGGTTGATGAATGCCCGTCGTTGTCGCTATCAGCAAAGATAAAGACACCATCAGCCAACCAATCTTGTTTCATCAAGTTTACTCTTTCTACCAATCGCTAGTTTTCAGCAAAGCCTCTTCCAAAAAGCATGATTTTTTTGCTTTTTGGGCTTATGGCCTGATACGCATTACTACGCTTGATGTGATTGGCGGCTGACTGCGCTGATGGAACCGTGAGAACCACTATTATGCTTGTTGCGGTTTCTGCCCCTGAGAATGCATATAAGAATACATATCAAATGATAGGAGTAGGTGCACATCCGGAAAGATCTCTAGTGGAACCGACGGTAGATTCACTTCTAAAGAGGATAAGAAGGGAACAAAACGATCTTAGAGTCTGCCAACGCGACCAAGTGCAATAGAAGTCAATAGGTTATGAGTCAAATGGCAGAGCGATACACGATCGACATATCAACGAAACTGAACCCAGATGGCAGCAACTATAGGGAGTGGTGCATGAAGACCAAAGCTAAACTCAATCAACAAAGGCTTGGGAAGTACCTCAAGAAATGCAAGAGCGGGAGTGGATCATATATTGTAGGATACACAGAAGAGGACGACTTGGTGGCTTTATCATACATTCAGCTGAGTTTACATGCAGACCATATGAAATACTTAAAGGACAATGCTACGACATATGAAACATGGGAGGCATTGAAAGCAGTGTATGAAAGCACATCTAAAATCAACTTAATGACCCTCCAAATGCAAATGAGTCAGATCACATGGAATGAGAAACTTGGTCTTGAAGCATTTGCAGACCAATTCCAAGAAATAATGAGGAAATTGAGAGCCGCAGGTGATCCAACCCCCGAAAAAGCCCACCTTAACAGGTTCCTTTGTTTATTACCATCCAGATTTGAGAATACCACCATGTATATTGCCAGAGAACGACGAAAGGGAAGTGAATATGATAATATGCCTGCAATTTTGGCTGAATTGAAAGTCGTCGACGAGCGATATAAATTGCAGAACCCACATATGCAGAAGAAATCTGCACAACTTGACGTGGCTTTACACGCTGGACCCAATGAATGTTACTATTGTGGCAAACCTGGTCACTATAAGTCAGATTATAGACGCAAAGACCACGACCGTGCAAAAGGTATTTTCCGTAGCAACATTAAACTCAATCCAAATCAAAACGACAAGACCAATGGACGGAATAACTCACAGCGTGGACGTGGCAGAGGACGACCATTTTTTCGTGCTGGACAGCGTTATGGACATCAAAAGCATGAGGACAATAACAATATTTCAGAAACAGAGAGCAAAGAAGATTTGGATCTTTTTATGATTGAGGAAATCAAGAACGAATTTTCTGATGATCAAATACTATTTGGACCCCATTACAGTTCAACACGACAAAATATTAACTCTTCTTTTGATGATTGCAACAATGTGGCTGCCAATATCAAAATGGAAATTATCATGGATAGTGGCGCCTCGTGTCATATGACAGGTGATTTAGGAATCCTTCACGATATAGTGCCATGCTCGAGAGGAGTTCGACTTGCTGATGGCCATATTATACCCGTATCGACAATGGGAACGATTAAACTTATTTCATACCACTCTGGTCCGAAATGATTGCAGGATATTTTTACTTGATTAAAGTATTGTGCCTCCAGGAAAATATACTAAAGTTTGTATTGAGCCCTGACATCTTATTTTCTTCGTCAAAAATATAATGCAAAATGGCATTTTATTAATGCTGTTTATTTAGGGGAAATCAATATCGCTGAGGTGGTTTTGAGCACTTTCAAAAATAAGTGGATCGCAAATCACATTGAACGTCGAGAGGTCCTTGATTGAAGCGTCTTTATTCATGTGAGGGAGTGGAAAATCATTGCCACCCTTCGCTTCCAGAGCTCTTTCCATGACCTTCTGCAAGGTAATGAATGTTTTCGAGAGAGTACTCGAAGGCAGCTCATTGAACGAGCTTTCTACGGCATCAATAAGCTCATCGATTGTACGAGTAAGCTTTTGATGCTGTAGGCTTTGAATAGAATTAAAAAATCCTAAGTCTAGAACATTAAAGTCGGGGCTGTTTGGAGGCTGCGGCGCTGTTTCGATGCCATAAATGGCATTTTCCACGAGAAGGCTTGTTGTCATTCGACGATGCGGACTTGCATTATCTTGTTGCAGCAGAATTGTTCGAGATTGGTCGTCACGAGGGAAGTTTGCTTGTATCGCAGGAATAACGTTGGACAAAATCATCGCCTTGTATATTTCTGACGTCACTGTCTGGGACTCCGTCAAGATTGTACCTTTAGGGCGATTTTTGCTCGCACGCTTGGCAACCGTCTTCTCGACAAAGGGCCAAATCCCAATTTTGCCATCGAAAAAGCTCTCGTGATGATGGTCATAATGGGGTCTTGCCACCGCCGCAAGGAACATTATCTTCGTGATAAAATGTTTCGACTTCGTGGACCGCTTGGGCAGTACTTCGTCAGGAAACACGTAGAACCGTTTCTTGACCTTCGTCACATAAAACCACTTTTCGTCAACATGCACGATATTGTGCATGCTGGTGAAGATGTGGTTCGAACGAGACGAAGGTCGCAGAAAGGACATGGCATGTTGCATTCGAGCGACTTTGTTGGCTTCAGTCAAGTATGGCTTGCAATGACTTGACCGTGCCTTCAATCCTCGTTCTTCTTTCATGAAACGGATGAGCGTCGTCTTGGGTATTCCACATTGTGTAGCCATGGTTCGAAGAGTTTGTCGATCTTCCAATGGTGCTGACTTGACAGCTTCTACAATTGCCGCGGCCGATCTCTTTTTCTTGCGGCCAGAATTGCCTAAAAAGGTAAACCTTTAAAACATTATTCCTGTCAATTTCGATAAAATTTGGATAGAAATAAAATTTTGAGAGTTTTACCTTTGATTTTGGCGCTGACATCAGCGGACGACGAGCCTTTCCTCAAGGAGAGTCTAGCTCGAGCTCACAGACGGGAGATTGTATCCGAGTGGCATCGATACTTGGCTGCTAATGTTGCGAAGATACCATGCGGTAGACGGCCGCCAGAACTGCAGGATAGAAGAGCTTCGTAGATGGCAAGCCGTTCGTCGTGCCGGAGGTTCCGCTTGCGCTCTGTCTTTGAAGGACGACAAGCGCTCGATCGGTGTGGTTCAGTGGGCATCAAGAGACAACGTGAAACGTATTGAACGTGTTAGACACAAGTAAACTTTGTAAATGACTCTCTGGCCGATCGATTTGTCTTTGCTAGCCAAGTGGGAGCAACATTGGTCGCTTCTATCTGACGAATGAAAACGAGTTGGATGCTCCAAAAGCTATCCAATCAAAGGTCTTAGATCGCTCCATTTGAACAGCCAATCAGAAGATAAAAACGAGCATATTTAGAAAAATGCCGCCAATGAGAAGTGATATACTGCAATCATTTCGGACCAGAGTAGTACGATACCAAACGCACAGTGGCTTTTAGAAATGTATTGTTCGTACCAACGTTGACTAAAACTTTGATCTCAATCAGCCGCTTGACCTACAATGCAAATGACGCATCAATTACATTTAGCGGAGATTGTTGTGAAGTATACATCAGAGACGACCTCTCATTTGTGGCAAAACGGAACTCTTGCCACCTTTACTCCATTCGTGGACAAATTATTATCCCCAACAGCGTTGATGAAGCCTATTTGGCTAATATATCTGATACAATGCTATGGCACGCATGGCTAGGTCATATACCCATTAATTCCATGTCAGCAGTCATCGATGCATCGGAAGGTGGCCCACAAAAATTCAATAGCACACTTGTTTGTGAGGATTGCATTAGAGGCAAATTGACTTTCAACTCAATCCCAAATCACGGAGATCGACCCAGGCACAAAATTGGAACTTGTGCTCACGTAGATTTATGGGGACCAGCAAAAATACAGTTTCCAAATGGATCGGAATATTTCATTGCATTTCCTGAAGACTCAACAAATTACGTTTGGGTGAAGTTTCTTAAAAGAAAAAGCGACGCTATCCTAGCTCTGAAGGAATACGTTCCGTGGCTTGAACGACAGTGTACATCCAAATTAAAAACACTGAGAACAGATAATGGAGGGGAATTCAAGAGCGCGGAATTTGAGCACTACCTATCGGAGAATGGTATCCACCTTGAAACAAGCACGCCCAACAAACAATGGCAAAACGGCACTGCTGAACGAATGAACAGAACCTTAGTAGAAATGGCTCGTACAATGATGATACACTCCAATATTTCTAAGAGGTGGTGGGCATAAGCAATCAACACAGCTGCGTTTCTACGAAATAGAACGCCGAATTCAAAGACAAACGGCATCTCCCCGCACGAAATTCTTCGTGGAACAAAGCCGAAAATCACGAATCTCAAATTTTTTTGATGCATCTGCTATCGCCGAATCAACACAAATGACAAAACAGATATCAGAGCGCACAAATGCATTTTCTTAGGCTACCATGAAGCAAAGAAAGCATACAAGGTCTACGACTCAAAAGACAATAAAGTAGTTTTTACTGTGGACGCAAAATTCGATGAAACTCAGTTCTTGACACCCAATGTTTTGGAATTTTCTGACGATGCTGGAGTCCCTTCGAACAAAGCAGAAGCCATTTCACAACAACAACCATTTAATGATGAAGATGACAACGACAAGGATACCACATCAGATGAGGACAACCAAAATACCCCAGAGCAGCCAAACAGTGCAAATCGATACTTTTTACACAACGTAGTGACACACCAGAGACCTATAGCATTCTACCCTCCCCAAATACGATATAGAGCCGCCATTAACAACGATCGGACGCCGAACAATACAGGACAGACAGAAAGCACCTCACAAGCAACTAATAACAAATCAGCAATTGAGCAATTAACACCGAGTCCATCAACAATTGTAAAAACATCCATAAATCGAGAAACTCTGAAAACGAGGCGTGGTCTATCAGATCAAGCAAAAGAACAACGCCACGATACGATGCAAGTACTTAGAAAAAGCGCTCGAATTGAAGCGCTAAATCAAAGACGAGCGCTCGAGGGAGAACAAAAATCCGAAACTCCATTTCATTTCATCCGGTCGACTGCGCGACCACGACACGAGGACCTTACAATGATTCAACCACCCGCCAAAACACTCAGGTCTGCAGAAAATGAAAGAGGAATAGCAACTATGGAATACGACGAGCCAGATCAACACATGTTGAATGCGCCATCAGGAAATACCTATGACGATCATGCAAATATCATTTACGATCTATGCTTTAATATGATGAGGGTGAACCTCAATCTTTCTGGGAGGCTTTGGATGGACCAGACGCAGAGAAGTGGTTAGAAGCCTGTGAAAAGGAAATTGCCAATCTACAACAAATGAATTGTTACGTAGTGGTTCCAAAACCTCCGAATGGACGATTACTTAAAAGCAAATGGGTTTTCAAGCGCAAGGAATTGATCGATGGAGCAAAAATCTATAAAGCAAGAGTCGTAATTAAAGGCTGCTCGCAACGTTATGGTATTGATTACGATGAAACTTACGCACCAGTCATTCATGGAGATACGTTGCGTTTGACATTAGCACTGGTTGCAAAGTATGGATAAAAATGTAGACAAGGGGACGCGACCAACGGCTATATTCATGCTGATTCAGACCGAGAAATATTCATGGAGCCCCCCAACGGCTTCCCTGAATCAAATGGAAACGTATGGAAAATTGAAAAAGCACTATATGGAATGAAACAGAGTGACAAAGCAAAAAATGGAGATCAATTGATTGGTTTTAGCGACTCCAGTTGGGCAGACGATAGAACTACTGGAAGATCTACGTGTGGATATCTATGGATGTATTCCTGTGGACCTATATCTTGGCGATCAAAATTGCAAGCACTGGTAACTCTATCAACAGCAGAAGCAGAATATGTTGGAGCGTGCCTTGCGGCCCAGCATGGAATGCATCTAAGGAACATACTAGAAGAGTTCGGATGCACCAACTCTAACGTGACAACCTTGTTTCTCGACAACCAAAGCGCGATCGCTATCGGTTCGAACACATCCAGCATACAGCGTACAAAACATTTAGCCCTGAAGTTCCACTTCCTGCGAGAACTGGTCGCAAACAAGAAAATCAAGCTCCAATACCTGCCAACCGACATCATGCCGGTCTTTGCAATTCCAAGCATCTTTTGAGTAGAAAGTTGCTGTGTCGATTGAAGTGCAGTCTAATCATGGATGAGATAACAATACGTCAGAACTGTACCAAGACGTTTTCATAACTGTTTGCTGGTTACAATGACTTTTTGCTGGAAAATTGATTCAAGATACTCTCTGGCACTTTGGTCATGGATCGGTCTTGAATTGAGGGCAATTTTTGCTTGAACTTGTCTTCAACGACGCTCAAAATACTCTTCAGTGTCAAGGCTGCCTCAGAGCTCATCCACTTGTGTACCAACGAAGGCTCATATCCAGTGGCGAATCGTTTCTGTAAACATAAGTAGTGAGCGCACAACATAGTACGAGACTACCTGGTTTCGCAAAATCACCGAAAACACGGAGCGTCGCGTTCATGTCACGATTGCCAAGCATTGGATGAAGTTAGTACGCAAACTCGAGGATGCCACGTAAGCTCAAGCTTGTTCGTTTTGAAGCTTGTGAGTTGAACGATCCCAGAACTCTCACTGTCAACCTATTCATGTTTATTCATCATTGCATTCACTGAGACTGACTTACATGTCAAGTCAACGACACAAGCTGGCGCTTCCAGAGTCTTCATGTAGTTGACCATGATACCAATATTCTTAAAGTAATCTTTAGACTGCTTCTTTGTAGGTGGCTGTCTGCCTGTCCTTTGCCTTTTCACTTGGACAGGCTTCACGTTCCATAACGTTTGTTGCTTGAACGTTCTCTTCTTCTGCTCGCTTGGTTGCGATTGCTGGACGTTCTGGAATGAAGCTTCAGAGGTGCCACAGACAAAACCTTCTAAGCAGGGTTGCTCAAAGTTGCCAACCATCGAGACTGGTCCAGCTTCTTCAATACACGTGACACTGTCTTGTACCAAGAGAGCACAGTAGTGGTTCAGGCAAGCAAACTCGACAACTTCGTTTGGCCGCTTGAAACCGTGGAAGTAGATATAGGCAGGCGCAGTTGTGGTTTCAATCTTCATCCCGACATGGTCTTGCAGGTCTTCCAAAGCAGAATATCGACTGAATCCTGGCCCATTTGGGGACTTGTACCAGAAGAACGAGATGATGTCCATCTTGAGCATTGCTGCAATGCATGCATTTTGAACTCTCCGGCCGAGATGCCGTCTTCTTCCATATAGGTTGAATACTTGTTGACATCGAATGTGGAACCCGAGAACAATTGACCAGCTCGGGTGCACAAGTCTCTTCATTCACTTCATCGCATAAATCCACACATGGCCGAGCGAAGGCTTGCATGGTTGTATCTTGACTAACGTAAACGACCGAAGTCGAGCACAGGCTCAAAGTCGAGCACCAATCGAATCGCAGTATTCCACAGTAGTTAAAACTCTGAAATATAATAATTTATATTTTCGGATTTCAGGTTAAATTTCCACTATGCCTCTCAAACACTGTTGTTGCCTCATGTAACCTGTAACCTGTAATATTTAATAAATGTTGTATAAATTTATAGCCTATCCCTTTTGCACCTGACCTTTTCAAACTTCTAGTTTTAATACTTTGATCAAGTCAAAAACTGTGCTCGACTTCGAGCCTCTAACAAATATGCAAGTTTGGTCAATATTCATACAGTCTACTCTACAAGTAAGGACTCCCATACAAATAAATAAACTCTAAACTTTAATATATATTTGAGGAATATGCATTGTCGATTTTCAAGGTCAGATCAGCTCTTCTGGCTCATAATGAGCCACGTACCGAACATGTTTCCAGCAGTTTGTGATGGTCTGGGCTGAAACTTCATTCCAAGCTTCATAGAACCATTGTAGGCTTTGACGCAAGGTACAATGATATGGATGGTCATCGCCCTCGTCCGACTTGGCAACCACGTTCTGCAATAGCTTTGTTTTGTGACGTCGTTTTGCCGCCGCTATGATACCAGCATCTTGTGGTTGGAGCAAAGATGTGGTATTCACGGGAAGGTAATGGAGCACAATGTTACTCAATGGCTTGATCTCCTTGTGTGTTGACATATTGTCAAGTAGCAACAGTATTTTTCTCTTCTCCCGAGTCATCCGCTCATTCAAATATTGAAGCCATTCCTCAAACAATGCACGTGTCATCCATGCCTTTTTGTTGCTTTGGTAAGACAAACCACATTCACTTGGTCTTTTACCATTGAAGCAGCGTGGTCGCATTGCAGATCCAATGACAAGGGGAGGCAATTTGTCCGTGCCGTCAGCATTAGCCATGAGCAAGACAGACACGCGACTTTTTGGCTTCTTTTTTCCCGGTCTTGGCTTTGTTGCCAGCGTTCGGCTTGATGTATATCGCCACGTCAATCCCGTCTCATCACAATTGTAGATATCACAGAGCTCGTATAATTGTGTCAACTTGAGCAGCTCAGGGATCGCCTTCTGTGCACCGTCAACGTCAGCACTTCCACTCTCACCGTGTAGCACGTACTCACGAATGTTGTGGCGGGACTTGAAACCAGTGAGCCACCCGCTCGACAATTTCAAGTTCGACTCAGCACCGAGCTCTTGGAGAATTGCTTCCGCTTTAACGGTGATAACTGGCCCAGATAATTCAATTTGGTCTTTCTCCTTTTCTCGAAACCATGTCCAAAGTCGAGTTTCCAAGTCTTGTGAAGTAAAAGGGTGGAATTGCTTCCTGCTTTCTTGAATTTCATCTCTTTTTAATGACAGCAGCTTCGTCTTGGCTTGCTAAATTCTACTTATTGTTGACTTTGTTGGTGGTCTACTTAGCATAAACTCACGAGATGCCCAGGAGATTAAGTCGTTTCGGACCCAATGTGGATTCTGCTCATGCATGTTGACGATTGCGATCTTCTGTTTGATGGTCAAATGTTGTCTCATTCTGGTAAAATGACAATGAAAGCTAATATGAGGCTTGTCTATCGCTATTTTGCCGCCATTCATTTGAATTTTTGAATCTGTAAGACCCCTGAAACGACATGCCTGTCAGGTCCAATGTCTCGCTAAACTTTGTAGCAGGACTGTGGTGTTCATACTGCACACATCTCGTTCAAACACAGAAGTGAAGTTATGCAGTCAAACCTCCAAAATATTGTCCCTTCCATCCCAAATAGTTTTAAAAATTTATATTCTTGGAGGGGTCCGTACTGGTAGAGTAGACTGTAGTATAAATTTCAATCAAAGATGTTTTGAAGAATATTTAGGGGTTTGGGGTAAGCAGGGAGAGGCGACGGGACCACGCGAGTGAAGCGAGCTTTGTCACAAAGGGTGTTTGGGGTGTTTGGGTGTTTGGGGGTAAGCAGAGAGAGGCGACGGGACCACGCGAGCGAAGCGAGCTTTGTCACAAAGGGGTGAATTAAAAATTGACGCTACAACTACGGAGCGAAGCGACCACGCGCTTTAGCGCGTCATGCCCGAACGGCGTCCGTAGGGTCTGGGAGGTGGAGCCTCCCATGGCTCGTTTTAATTGGTTGTAGGCACTCGTAATCTAATTTCATTGGTCCTTTCGTTTGCCTTCTTCAGTGTGAGTTATGTCGCTGATTGTGCAAGCATGAAGTGACTGAGGGGATCAGTTAGTCAGTTCAGAAGCTTGCCAGCTTTATCCGGATATCCGGATAAGGGGGATTTCGGGGGCCCCTGGGGGGATTTCCATGGGGGAAGTTCCTTGGGGAGGAAGTTCCATGGAAGTTTGGGGTTTAGGGGTTTCGGGGTTGGGGGTTTCGGGGGTTGGTGGTTTCACCCCGACACCTGTACTAGTTATCGAGTAGACTAGCAGGTGTCGGGGGTTTGGGGGTTTGGGGGTAGTCAGGGAGAGGCGACGGGACCACGCGAGCGAAGCGAGCTTTGTCACAAAGGGGTGAATTAAAAATTAACGCTACAACTACGGAGCGAAGCGACCACGCGCTTTAGCGCGTCACGCCCGAAGGGCGTCCGGAGGGTCTGGGAGGCGGAGCCTCCCATGGCTCGTTTTAATTGGTTGTAGGCACTCGTAATCTAATTTCATTGGTCCTTTCGTTTGCCTTCTTCAGTGTGAGTTATGTCGCTGATTGTGCAAGCATGAAGTGACTGAGGGGATCAGTTAGTCAGTTCAGAAGCTTGCCAGCTTTATCCGGATATCCGGATAAGGGGGATTTGGGGGCCCCGGGGGGATTTCGGGGGCCCCTGGGGGGATTTCCATGGGGGAAGTTCCTTGGGGAGGAAGTTCCATGGAAGTTTGGGGTTTCGGGGGGGGTTGGGGGTTTGGGGGTTTGGGGGTTTGGGGGTTTGGGGGTTTGGGGGTTTGGGGGTTTGGGGGTTTGGGGGTTTGGGGGTTTGGGGGTTTGGGGGTTTGGGGGTTTGGGGGTTTGGGGGTTTGGGGGTTTGGGGGGGGGTTTGGGGGTTTGGGGGTTTGGGGGTTTGGGGGTTTGGGGGTTTGGGGGTTGGGGGTTTGGGGGTTTGGGGGTTTGGGGGTTTGGGGGTTTGGGGGTTTGGGGGTTTGGGGGTTTGGGGGTTTGGGGGTTTGGGGGTTTGGG